>JARNME010000012.1:26346605-27015899 GCA_030179655.1 Scaptomyza flava
TATTTCTGCGTTTTAAAAATTCCTTCATTCATTTTCTCCATTCTTTTTTGGGCTCACGGGAGCAATGAACTGCGGTGTTAGTGAGGAGCCTCTCTATCTCTCTCTTCGATAGTCAGCACTGCTGCATTGAGGATGAGATCCGGGTTTAATTTTTTTTTTTTTTTTACACGGGACTAGACCACGAGAAGTGAGGCACAAAAGAGCATAGACACCCATTGTTGTTGCTTGACCGGAACTCAGAGTCGATAGTGACACAAGGGTGTTACGACAACTATGCATAAGAAGAGAGACGCAAAGGACAGCAACATAGGGGAAGAGGAGAGATTCACAATTTATCAACAACAACAGGAGGAACAATAATCATGCCCCCCCCTTTTTCCCCCCCCCACCCCACCACTGGCAGGCTAGAACCTACGGCTAAACCACAAATTTCTAAAGGTGATTGTACCAAAGAAGCTTTCTACCTCTCCTGTGGCCTCTACTGTTCTAAGGGTCGGGACACGCGATGTTTAGCGTTGATGTGTTTATTTTTTTTTGTTTGAGATCGGATTTCGAAATTTAGGAAGGTCTAAATGCGCAGTAGAATAATTGAGTGCCATCGGTATATGTGTATGAAGAGACTTGTTGTTGTTGCTAAAGCCAGCATATGATTAGACTAGATATTAGAGGTAGAAAATATTGGGTGGATTTAAATTCTGGCACATGTGTGTGAGGATGAGTTCCAAACAAGATAGGTTAACTCTTATATGGTGAGCAGCGAATTCGTTAGAAGAACAAAATGCCTATGCCAACACTGTGAGTTGGCGTCATGACGGCAGATGTAGATGGGTAGGCTGAGTTAATAAAAATAGACTTTGGTGATGACCAGACGGTGTAGAAAACACGAGGAAGCAATAACAGACTGAGAGCATGGGAGAGACACGGAGAAGAAGGAGGACTGGGACGCCAGGCCTAGGACGGCAGAGCAGAAAGTAATATGTGATAAACACACAACACAAAAAAGGACAAAGATATTAGTGCAGGTTGTCTGTAAGAAGTGCCATGAGGTATGAGCAGCTGCCGACGCGTTGAGACATCATATGATACTCAGTGCAACAGATCGACCCCCCCCCCCCATAAAAATAAACTCGCTCAATTGTTTGTCTGAATGGACGTTAGTAGACACACAAACGCAAGACAAGACGAATGCCCCCGATACGTACAGTTGTTCGGACGAAGCAGAGGACGAAGATTACAGGCGAGAGTTTTAGATGAAAGTTGATGAGCGAATACATAAACCTGGAGATAAGTAGGTAGAATTAATCGATAGGGCGTATTAATTGACTAAGAAAGAAGTCCAGTCGAAGATAGCTGTGGATCATATGAAACGATTACACTAATGGTGCGTTTGATACATGTAGTTCCACACTAGTGCTCATATAACCGCGTCCAAGTGTATAAGAGTATTTCCGGCAAGTAGGAACTACTCAATGAGATTTAGCTGTTTGTTGCAAGCGATGCAAGTGAAGTTATTTGATTGACGAGTCACTTGCACTGTGATGGCCAACAGAGGAGTGTAATGGGCGCATTACACCGTTGAGAGCCACATAAAATCGGCCACAAGAAATTCGGTGCTCGGCAGGTTAACACAGTTCCCAATCTACACTATCACAAAATGCATGTTTTTCTCGCATATGATTCATTAGCATTTGCTACTGTAGCAAGCCAAACGAAACATTAGATGAGACTAGTATGAATTGAGTTACAAAATTTTATCATGGTTTGCTGCTTATAATATATTCAGAGTTAGGAGCGGGAGGGAGATATTTTTATGCGACCTTTCGGAAGAACTAGCAATTATAATACGATTACGATTAAGGTAAAGATCTTACACAGTTCGGTTTATGAGTGCGTATACATAATAAGAGACAGTAAAAAACTTGTGTACATTGACCATCGTGCGCAACGAGAAAAGAGCTAACAGTATGAGCAAAAAAGTAGCAAACACAGTCGCTATTTGGTCGATAATGATAACGTACTTTAGGTATGTATTACACGTGTGCCATTTAATTTGTTTTGTACGGTGAGCAGATTCATGTTTGGTTGCGGCAAAAATTGACTTTCACTTAGTCAGTTATTAAAATTACGAATGGTTTTGTTTGACCCGAGTGAGTAAACAACGAAAAAAAATAAAGTAGACTCATATTATCACCTGGAAATATAACGCCAAAAAAATCATATTTTATAAATCAATTTTTGAGATAGTAAAAATTAAATATTCTTTCCACTTTTGCTCTGTCATATGATTAATACCAATACTGACCCTTCTCCCCTCCACTCTATTTTCTTTAGAGACTCAAATTGTTTCTAGTTCCGATTCTGAGTGGGTGATTTTATTAGTATGCTAAATGAATATGCAATAATACTAATATATTCGAAAAAACAGCTTTCTGCAAATTAAAACCACAGTGCACACTCTTTAAAAGGTCTACAAACGGGTCTATTTTCTATACATATTGTCAGTAGACTGCTTGCGACATGCGAAATGATAATATGCTTATCGAAATGTTTAGAGATAGCAGAGTTGTAGATAAGGTTTTATTGTTATCGGTGACCCATTTGGGTTTCTTGTTGTTGGTCTTCATTTTTAGATGAGCCAACAAATGTCACTCAAAAGTGAACATTAGACCATGTTGAAGTCCATTTCAAGTTGGTCAAAACTCTATAACCAAAGATGAGAATTGTGTTAAGTTAAACATTTCGATGAGGCTGGTCACACTCTCCTTTATTTTTCTAGAGCAGCTTATTTTTACCTGTCAACAAATTGATAATAATGAACACAAAGACGAGTATGTAAATTTTATATGTTTATTTGCTATGGGTAAAATAAAACTTAATTAACTAGGAAGTACATAAAAATTGCATAAAATATGCAAATGTTAACATAATTAAAATCACAATTCAATCGTTTGTCAACAAACTTAAACTTTTAACATGAAAATATGTATTATATAAAGGTTTTGCTTTTGTTTGCTTTGCCGATTTGCTAAATTCAAAGCACATATTTGAGTAGGAATCAAGCATCATCAAACAAACGAACGAAACGAAATACGGGCACACTGCCAAATGTGTTGAAACATTTCGGCTGCTTCTGTTTTTGGCAAGTGTGCCCTATTTTTGTTGTTGTACTCTCCTTCCCTCTTCCTCTCTCTCTTTGAACTCGTGCTCCCTCTCTCTTCTCATAGAACGGTCATTGCGATGAACATGAGCAGAACGATGATGAGCCAAGGGCAAATGAACATTAGGCAGGCCACCTCAAACATGTTTGTTTTGTTTTTTGCTGCTGCTGCTGTTGAGTGAGTTGAGTATAATGTCTTTGTAGATCTCAGGTGGTTCAGTTTAGTTTTGCGGACAACTGTTGCTGCCTTTGATTGTAATTGTTATTGTTTGTCACACAAAGTGCTTTTTACACGTTGTTTTTTGTACTGTGTTTTCACTATTGTTAGTGTTATTGTTGGCGTTTTCTTCTTGAGCGCTTTGTTTGGTCTGCGGCCATAACACATTCAGAAAATAAAGAAACACAACGACGTACGACGTTCACTGTCACACTAAGCAGCTAACCGTTCGAGTATCTGCTGTTTCGCTGCTTCACTGCTTTGCTTTGCTCTGTTGCGTCGCCGGTTTCTTGTTATTTGTGTTTGTGTGTGTGTGTGTGTGTGTTTGTAACCGTCAATCAGCTTCTCTCTCTCACGCTCTTCACTGCCGTGTGCTGTGCTCTCACCGTTGACAAGTCGATCGCTGAATGCTGCTACAGCTGCGGCCTGCTAATCTCTCTCTCTCTCTCGCATTAATACGCTCTCAGTTGGTCGAGTTTAGCTTACCTTTACAGTTGTTGGAGTAGGGCAGGAAGTAAGAGATGCAGGAGTTAAGTCTTCTCGCAATTGCGTTTTATTTCATTGACCCCAAGGGGTTGGGGCATATGTTTCGCTTCATTTTTGTAGCATTTCGATTTAGTAAGCAATTTTGACAGCTTTTGATAATCCAGCCCAGCTTAAAGCGCCAAATTGTAGGTTATCAGTGCAGCAGACTTTTGACGGAGAGCTTTTTTTAGTTTTAAAATAAATAAGTATGTTTGGCTTACTTAGTTGATCAAATGAAAAGTTTTTCCTGCGTTCATATTGGCGAGCGATCACTGTGTTCCACCGTAGTATCTATTAAACTTTCAATTTTAAATGCGATTAGTTCTTTATGAGTCATATTTGTATTTGTCATCCTAATCAAAAAGTATAGTAGAAACTTTTCTGCTGATTATTAACTTACTTACCTTCAGTAACGTACTTTATGGAAAATTACAGCAAACTAGTTTTCATGCCTCTGACAGTAGTTTTCCATATAGCAGTACCTTCATTAACAATGCTGCCACAAAGCAAAGTCTAACTGTAATCTAATCGGAAATATGACAAAAATATATTTTTAATCGTCGGATTGTGGGCTTCAATCAATTTTAAACTATTTGAAATTGTTCTATTGTTTTAATAATATTAATGATCCATAATTATAAATTAATTTCGTTAATTATAGTAGCAAATTTGTACTGATTCTCTTTTATTTCTATTGCAGGTATGTTGTGATTCACATTTGTCTGGGTCTTTTTCTACAGAGCTATACATGAATATGTCTGTTTTTATGTGAGTAAATGAAACTTCTTATTTAAAAATTCTAGTTATGTCTTGTTGAGGCAGTCAATTCGGTAACTATTCGAATTATATTATAATGATAATGATATTATCCAAGAATGAAATGAATGAAACTTCATAGGAACCCTGTATTTTGTAATAATTTAAACTTTTCTGAACAGCTGTTTCGCGAATATTAAGAATTCGGATATTGCAATTCTCGAGGAGTTGCGTTGAGCGAGGTCGTACTGTATTTTTGTGAAGCTTCATTTTAATCATTTTCATAAGTATAATCAAAATGGATTGCTCAATTGTCCAAGTATAACCATTTTGTGAGCAGCTTCTTTTGTTTATATTTTGCACCCAATGTAGGTCATGTTCCAGTTGTGATAGCCAAGACAAAAGCAAAGCAAAGAGGGAGACAGGGAGAGAGATAGCCTTAAGATGTAAGGAATACTTGCGATTAACTAAGTTCACTCAAATAAAAGACAATGGTAGCAAGTAGGAAGAGGAAGTAGAACAGACAAGTGTTTTGTCCTTTGTTTATTGTTCGTGTCCGGTTTCGCTTCTTTGGCTGCTTTGTTGTGCAATATATTTTTAATATTGAAATAATGGTTACGACATTGATTTGTCTTGATAGCATCGAGCGCGCAGTAACTGTAATTAAATATTTACAAATGTTATTGCTGCGAGCTTCGTATCTGTTTCTCTTTCTATCAATCTCTTTGTATTTTTTGAGTCCTTGCACAAGGACCTTAAAATTGTGCGCCTCGTTGATTATTTATAAATTGGCGTAATTATTTAGACAGTCAGCGAGCAACGACCAAAATTGGGACAGCAGCAATGCTATAGGAGAGTGAGTAAGAGTGAGAGAGCGAGCTAATGAATCTATGAGAGAGCCGCTCGCAGCATGTGCAGCGTTCATTTCTGCAAGCAGTCACAGTTATTCACTCTTTCTACCTCTCTCTCTGCTTATGCATTGTTATGAATCGCTCCACCCGTTCACCTCCCACTTGTTAAGGCAGCAACGGGCAGCAGCAGTAGCACCAGCAGTGACCCAGCCATCGAATTTTTGTTTGTATTTGTATTTATGCTTAGCGTAATATGCGCAGGCGCCTTTTGCAGCACCACCAGCAGAGCGTAGCAAGTGGATATATACATAAACCTTACTAATGCGCTCTCATATCACTGTACTGTATTTATGTATGTATACGCCAGAGGGACAGAGAGAGAGCGTGTGAGCGCATAGGCTAATTAGTTAGAGTGGGAGAAAGGGAAGTGTCTGTTTGGCCACCCACTCTCAAAACAGTCTAATGCCTGTTCGCTCTGGCTTAATCAATGCGCGCGCCAACTTAACGGCAAATTGCAACATAAACATTTTGCACTGTCTCTCTCTCTCTCTCTCTGTTCCGTTACTCTCTCACGCTCACGTGGCAAAGTTAAGCACAGAAATGAACTTGCAGCGCTGCTTGCCTGAGAGAGAGAATGAGTCAGAAAGAGAGCAGTAAGTGAATGTGTGCTCATCTGCATGGTTTGCGCTGCGATGAACGCGCCAAACGGGTAAAACACAAAAAAGCTACCCTCAGAGTGCTGCTGCGGCTGTCAATCTACACTTTGGCTTCTTGCTAACCAACAATCAACAAAACAACACAAACACACTCATAACCCAACCAAAAATAAATAGCAAAAGTAATACAATAATAAATATATAAATTTAGATATATTTTTGCTAAATTTATATCACAAATAAAGTTAGCTGAATAAAAACTGAAACAAATAAACGGGAACAACGAACGTGTCCGTGTCTTATCTCTGCAAGAAGTCCGCGTTTTGTGGCAAATGCGGAAGTTGTCGTCGCTGCCAATCGTCAGTCTTCGTCGGACTTCGGAAGTGTGAGTGCAACGCAGTTGCTTTCATTCAAATCTAAAATCAAATTGTTTATAGAATCAAAATACAAAAAAAATATATATATATTTCTGTGTGTTACATAAAAAAAAGCAGAAAAAAAATAAGTATAAAAATAAAGTGAGCGAAAATAAAAAGCGCTGTGAGAGATATACAAATATATTTTTGTTTATAAATCGCACGCAGCGCAATCAAAAATTCATTAGTTAGTGGTTAAAAACGCCTCAGCCCTTAAACAGGCGACGCTTTTCAACACTCACGCGCTCGCCCTGCTCTCTTTCTCTCCATCTCTCTCGCTAAGTGTGTGTGTGTGTGTGAGTTACTGTGTTGGTGTAATTAAACGTGCGTGCTCGCAACTCTAGCCTGCACACAACCCTGCTCCCCCATTTTAACCCATCTAACCAACCAACCAACCAACAACAACAAAACACCCAGCGTTAAATTTCGCGCCTATTTCGCCTTTAACGGTAAACGTCTACGGATTCTTCTTCTTATTTTGTCGTCGTCGTGCATCGTGTTGTGAAGTCGTTTCTCGTCATCCAGCACAACACAAAGCAGACAAAAAAAATTTCATTCATGGAAAACAAAAACAATCTAGAAATTGCTTTTAATAACGGACATATATTTATTAAAAGGTAACTAAATTCTTAATATTATTATTAAACTTGAGTTGACTTTTGTGTTCTTTTCCTTTTGTTTCGTTCTGTTAATCAAAATTGTTACCATAAATCTATTCTCTCTATATGCATAACATGGCTAAGTTTATACAAAATCTCTTCATTCATGCGAGGGTTAAGGGATTGGATTGCCATTCTCAAGGCTACGCATGCGCTTGGCTTCCTCTGAGTCCTTGTTTTTTGTGAATGCCAAACATTTATTGTGTTATGTCACAAGTTGTAAGGTCAATGTGAATGTTTGGATTTTTTTAATGAAGGTCTTAACGGGCATTTAATTGCGACATTAGAATTGCACTTATTCAGGTATTTTTTAAGTGTAATTGTTGCAGTTCAGTTTTTCCACTTTTTGTTCTATGTGATTTTACAGAAATTAAATAGCTGGAATTTCTGTTGCTCTTGAACAAGTTTCTTGAAAGTTGTTCAAAACTAAGAACTAGTAAGGTTATAGCGGAAGGTAGAAGAAAAAAGTAAGTAAGTTATTTTAATGATTCCCTAAACGCAAGCTCGAGTTCTTGTTCTGTTCTATATAATCATAATCATATATCCCTTAAAGAAAAAACAGTTTCCTTGTTACGAATTTCAAGGAAGCAAGAAAAACATTCTTTATAGAGAAAGTTCATGGAATAGAATGGTTTTTTGGAGGATTCTTGAAATGAATTCGTTATACAGAAAACTTCGTTATAAGAATGTTCGTTATATAGAACATTTACTGTACTTGATTCCAAAGTGCGTGCAAAGCATGCATTATTAAGCTAGAACAACACACAAACAAAACAAGTTCTTCTTTCTATGCTTGTGAGTTGTCCTTTGCTTAACTTCCGTCCGAATTAGCCTTCAGTCCAATCAATAGCCTGTTTTGCAACCGATAACCTTACGCCCCCTAGCCTTTCCTTTTACTTTTAAGCCACCTTTCGCCCTTGTTTTTCTATTTCGAAAATTGCATTTCCAATAATTTAGCTTGAACTTGAGCAGGTGGCATTAAGGTCAGCGTCATTCAAATTAACTGTGCCAAATGCTTATTTACATTTTCAAATATATGTTCTTCTTTGACATTTTCATTGTTTCGAGTCGATATTGATTTGTGTTGAGTTCTTCTCTTCTTACTTTCGTTTTCTTAAGCATAAGGAACATGTTGGATTTTTATTGGTTGCCAAATAGATACTCTGTATAAGTGTAAGACAATTTAAAGGAATTTTATTGTAAGCCGCTTGAGAGATTTCAAAGAAATTTTTGTTTGAATCCTAATCAAACTTGTATACCATTTCGATTCAAGGGTAATCAAAATCAAGCCCCTCACTCCCTTCCTTCACAGGGTATGTTAGTGAGCAACATTGTCTTGGAAGTCAACGACGGCGTCATCATCATTTTTGATGGCTTCGTTTCGATTACGCAATGCTTTGCTTACTTGAAATTTGCTTTTTTTCCTATTTCCATTGGTTGCCAACAACAACAACAACAACAACAACCCTAAGCGGCAACCCTCTTTTTATTCTGGTTGTTGTTTGACAATATGCGCATAGCTCTGCGTATACGCAATATTTTATAACTCTGACCACATTTTGTGGCAGCTGTCTCGCTAAGCGTAGCGTGACCTCTCAACCTAAGTCAACACAACCGCACCCCAAAACCAAAAAATATAGAAAAAAAAGCGAAAAAAAAATATTTTATTAAATACAAAACTCAAATGCCAAATCAAATATTAGCTTTTCACGATCATTATCATCAAAATTTATGCGAAAGTAATAATTAAGTTGTTTCTAATGCCCTGTAAGAGTGTTTGCAAGGGTATGATGAGTTCGAGAATTGTAGAAAAAGTTTTAAGTTTGATATAGAAAAAATATATTTGTTCTTTTCAAACTTAGCTTAGGGTATCTTATAGTCGTGCACACTTGAAAGCGTTACTATTCGCTTGAATGCAACTTTATTGTTGTTGTCGTTGTTTCGCTTTGCCTGTTTTGGCATTTTGGAAAATGAATTGAAGATTTTGCAATGCTGATAATTTTGGCATTTACGTTATGCTATTTTGTTGAGCTACCCACTTTGAGAGAGAGAGAGCCGCCTTTAGGTAGATCTAAACAACTGTTTGCAACAAGATATTGCCACATACGTTAATTTAACTAATGCCTCAACGGCCCATTAAGAAGACACGACTTTTGCATTCAGATTATCATACGTAAAAGTTTATTTTTGATGTCAGTTTTGCGCTGGGAGGTGAATGTTGTTTTTTTTTTTTTTTTCAAAGATTAATCGGCGGTTTCTTTGACCAAATAGAGAAAGGAAAAGAGCGATAAGCGAAAGATAGAAATTGTAATGAGAGAGTCATCAATTGATATTCATTGTCTCAAGATTATATCAATCAACAAGGCAGTTAAAGCTTTTTTTTCTCTCGAAATACTATATAATATTGCAATGTCCAATGTGGGTGGGTTAAGGTCTAAAAAACTTTCTCCGTCTTTGAGTGGAATATGTTTCTAAGAAACGAAATTCTAGCTTAATAGGATTTATATAAAAATACAAATTGCAAGCACATAAGTACCCTGGCGGCGCACGAGGGTGCAGAGAAAGCCGCCGTTGTGTTGTTGAGAGCTAGTTTGGGTCAATCTACAAGTCGAGCTTACTTGAGAGTGGTTCGAAGTTTGCAACTTCTAGAAGCGAATTTGAGTAGTGGGATGCGGGATAATGCCATGATGGCCATAGTGATTACAGTGATCGTCCTGCTCATAATGTTTTGCATCATATTTGTGGCATACGCCGTGCGGAAGATGAAGCATGAGAAATTGCTGAAGCAACGCATTGAAACAGTGCATCAATGGACCAAGAAGGTTATCATCTATAAGCCAGCCAGTGGTGGAGATTCAAGTGGATCCATGGACACAATGATCATGCCAGTGGTGCGCATCGAAAAGCAACGCACCACAGTGCTCCAAAGTGGCAATGAACCGGCTCCATTCAATGAATATGAATTCCCACTCGACTCTAACTGGGAACTGCCGCGAAGTCAACTTCTTCTAGGCGCCACTCTGGGAGAAGGCGCCTTTGGACGCGTTGTCATGGCGGAGGTTAATAATGCCATTGTTGCTGTCAAGATGGTCAAAGAGGGTCACACGGATGATGATATTGCCAGCTTGGTGCGTGAAATGGAAGTGATGAAGATTATTGGACGACACATAAATATCATTAATCTGCTCGGGTGCTGCAGTCAGAGTGGACCACTCTATGTTATTGTGGAATATGCACCACATGGCAATCTCAAGGATTTTCTATACAAGAATCGACCATTGAGTAAGGAGCAACTTGAGTCACAGCCGACACCTCAGGAGCCGCAACATCTCATCACCGAGAAGGATCTGATCAAGTTCGCTCATCAGATAGCACGCGGCATGGATTATCTTGCCTCACGACGTTGCATTCATCGTGATCTTGCCGCACGCAATGTTCTCGTCAGCGATGATTATGTGCTCAAGATTGCTGACTTTGGTCTGGCTCGGGATATTCAGAGCACCGATTACTATCGCAAGAATACAAATGGACGTCTGCCCATCAAATGGATGGCACCCGAATCATTGCAGGAGAAATTCTACGATTCACAAAGCGATGTCTGGTCCTATGGCATCCTGCTGTGGGAAATAATGACATTCGGAGCTCAACCCTATCCAGCAATTATGTCTGCAGAGGAACTCTACAGCTATCTAATGTCCGGGCAGCGCATGGAGAAGCCAGCCAAATGCTCGATGAACATTTACATTCTGATGCGTCAATGTTGGCATTTCGATGCGAGTGCGAGGCCACCTTTCACGGAGATCGTTGAGTATATGGATAAATTGCTGCAGGCCAAGGAAGATTATTTGGATGTGGATGTGGCGAATTTGGAGACTCCACCATCAACCAGTGACGAGGAGGAGGAGGATGAAGATGCTTCGGATCAAGAGCATTCACGATTTCACTACTAACTGATCGATAACGATTACGATTACGATAACTATACTGTACATATACTTAGCTCTATCGGGCTACCTAACGATAAGTCTGTAAATCGCTTGAAATTTTATTGCACCAAAGGCGTAAACCAAAAACTTATTCTTATTACATCTAAGGTAGCTCCTATATAAAATAATTATAAATAATATCCGTACGTGTTTTATAAAGTAAATTTTTTTATATATTTAAATATTTATATATTTGTTTATTATTGTTTTCAAACTTAAAATGAACTTGCAAAAATTTGCCATACCAAAAAAAAAAAAAAAATTCTAGAAATTCTTTCGTTGCCGTTGATTTGGATTTTCTTGATTTCCATATGTATTCAACTACAATTTTGCGTCATCACAGATAAATATTTTTATATATTTGAAATTTATAATGTAAAACGAATGACGTACTTAAAATAAGAGATATGTTCCCTTACACACAACAAACAAATTAGCATGAAAATGAATTTAATTCAGGCAGCAATTTATATATATATAGTTTTAAGTTAGTTGATAAATCGGTTGTATTTGAATATGTTGTAATTGTATTTTCTATTTGTACTGATTTATCTAGTATTCATTTAATGCATATATTTCTTATAAGCTATATAGATATATACACACATATACATATATACTTAGCTTGCATGCTTAGTGCCTTATGAAAAAGAAAAATAAAAATAAAACAATAAATGTTGTACTCTTAGTCAAAAAAAATTCAACTGACGTACTAAATAGTATTATGCATACCTGACCAAGACCGAGACAAAAAGAAAACAAAATCAAAACAACGACAAGATCATGACGTCTTAATTTCGACAAAATCTGTAAAATATATAATAACAATAACAACAGCAGCAAAAACAACAACAACGAGAGACCCGTCGTCGATTTGGGTTGCACGAGGCACGCGCGTCACTAAACGAAAAATGATGAATGGAAAACGGCTTGCGGTCGAGGATCGTTGTGTTGAGAGTGGGTTGCTGCTGTTAGTAGTGGGGGGGAGGGTGGTGTTGTTGCTGTTGTTGGAGGTGCACAGTTGAACTCTGGGTCTTTAGCAGGCGGCGTCCGCGTTGGCGGCTCGTTTGTTGACGCGCCAAATGCCACAAGCATCGACGTCGGCGCTGGCGATGCAATTAGACGATAATGCAACCCAAGAAACTTACAAAAAGTATAAATAAAATATATATATATATTTTAAATGAAAATACGTTTTTTCGTGTATACTTTATGTGTATTTGCAATGAGTTTTGGCTTAGTCTTTTAGTGTGTGCTTCGGGGCTTTTGTTGGCCAAGTTGAGTTTGAGTTTGTTTCAGTTTTTGTTGCTGTTGTTGTTGGGCTTGGTACGTCCGTCAGCGATTGCAACACACATTTGAGATATGATTTCTGTGGCAATTTAAATTAAAGCTAAAATCTACACACGCTGCCATATATTATTGGAGTTTATTATACAGTTTATCGTAATTTTTTCTCTTTTAATTCAGATTAATTCTAGTTATTTCGGACATTGTTTAAAACAGTTCAGGTTTCTCAATCAAATATAGAGATAAAATAATTTTTAGCTGGATTGCTAAATCTTCATTTTTGTAGGCAGCGTAAAAAGTTTTTCGGGCTTTATTGCATCGTATTTAAAACATTAAAAAGAATTTTTCGCACTTTCTCCGGTTTTTTCATTTAAAATCTACTTTTATAACATTGCTGGTCAGTAATTATCTAACAACTATGTAGATTGGGTATAAGCTTCCAGCTTACGCAGTTTCTAATTGTATTTGACTTTACAAAAAAGATCCACACGATTGGCCAAAACATTTTTTGTGGCTTTTCACAACGATCATTAATTATGCAGCATTAGACAAACTTTAATCGTTGATCGCCAACGCAATAAATGCGTTGTAGATTTTCTTACGATTATTAATCTCAATATCTTTTGTGTCTGGTGGCACACGTTAAACTGAGTTTTTCAATCATTTATCAAAATGTCTTTACAGCCGAACAAAAGAAAACTCAAAGTTTGGTATTAAAAATTGGCTTTGTCTGTTCTTTTTAATTAGGGCCTGGTCAGCTAAGCTGCTGCATCTACTATTTTGATGTGTGGGCGTGAATGCGATGCGCCTCTAATGATCGGAAGTTTGACACGTGTCTAATATACATGTATGCTGATAAACGTGGGCTGAACCACAGCACCACTGTACCACTGTACCGCTGACCACAAACACATAAAGCGTAGGTGGACCCCACCCTGTTTCAAACAATTATTGCGTGAATATGTTAATTGAAAAATTTGTTAATTGAGCCATGAAAAATTAAAAAAAAAAAAACATATAAAAACATTTTCAACATTTCACCAGACAAACAAAACAGAAAAAATAAAATAAAATTGATACAACGTGTTTGCATAGAGCTGCTAGTAGTAAAGTAGCTACTACAAACTCCGACTTCCTGGCCATAATATGTATCGGGCCCAAATATGCGGGCACTTACCAGCATTAAATTCGTAACGATCGACTATCGATCGGTCAGTTTGCAATATCTGCAGCTCGCCTGTCTTGAGTGATCAATTAATTTTTCGGCCAAACTTGGCTATTAATTTGCATGCGCTTTTTGTGTGTATGTGTGTGTGTGTGTTTTTTTGTTGTTTGTTTGTTTGTCGATCGTTGTTGCGATCGTAGAAACTGCCACAGGTTGCCAGCCAGATTGAACGTTGTGTCCAGCCGAGTCTCGGCTTTGGCTTCGGCTGTCTTGGCTGCTGTTCCATTTGTGAAACTATTTTAAAAGTCTACAAATTGCCTGTCCAATCCACCGATCATTGAATCGCTGCACTGCCTGCCAGTCTGTCCGTCAGTAAGTCAGTCCGTCAGTTAGTCCGTCAGTCAACTGCCAGGCAAAAATCGATTGCACAGCTTCGCTATTTGACCTCGTAAGAAGTCTATTTTTTTTTGGAAAGTCTTTGCATTTATGCTGACATAATTGTTATTGTATCTTGATTGTTTGATTTGTACAACAATTGTTATAAATTGAATAGCACTTGATAGCTTGGTCTGGTGATTAGAAATGCTAAGAATATTGCATACCAAAATATCTGTTAAATAAGCAGGTGTAAAAAGTTTTTTATGTTGTGGAACGGAAAGGAAAGGTTCCCTTTAGGGTTCTCGATTATCGAAAATACCTAACAATATTGCATTTAAGGTTTTTTATTTTTTTTTAATTTATTAGTTCGCTGAAATTTGGGGAAAGAAAACATACCTATTAATCATGCCTATGCCTAGGCAGACCTTAAAATGCTCGTGATTTATTTTATGCAAGCAAAATGTAGCTAAATATTTGATCTATTGACCACTCTATAAATTGAGATTATTAATATATTAACGTAAGTTAGATGCACATTAAACAAATTTATTGGTACACTTACTTTATTTTCCTCTTTTTATAAGACGAAACTTTAAATTGAAATATTAAATTAAGTTCTTACACAATCCCACCCATCAAAAGCTGTTGTAATAAATACTTTAAATTGTATATTAATCATATAATAGGAGAGAAAAAATAAGATTTATTTTACCATTAGCATTTTTGTTTCATTCTTATCGTAAATTATTGTTTTGCTTAGCTCAGCTATAAATTCTTGATGTGAATGGAAAATATCTTTCATTCATAAATTATCATGAAAGGTTGTATGGAAAACGTAACGAAAACAATCATGTTCACTGCTGTTGCTGTTTTTTTGGCCTTAAGCAAATAAATATGGCATTCATATGCATGATTCCAAAATATCAGATTTATATTTGGAATTATCAAAAAAGTACAAATATAATTATTTCTTGTTGGACAACATTTTTACACATTTGCAATGTTTAACCCGAGAACCCCTTTTGGTAGTCAAAACTAATTTGTGGTCGGAAATTTTCCAAACATTAATATGCTCTGTTTGCCGATCTTTGATAATCCTTGGGTATTTAAACGAAATAAACACAATGTTTGCTTGGCTAAGCTTTGTGTATATTTGCTTTGGAAATGATTCAGTTTACCTATCAAGATCTGGCACCTGTCCGAATCTCGCCGATGCTCAATGCACAAAGCACAACAAGATATAAATGCGAATGGAAATTTGCGAATATGCTTCACCGGAAGTGTTGAATCATCTGCATTATATCTAACAACTTAAGATTTGTGTTTTTGTAAGCAGTTTGGCGGAACTGAATATTCATCTAGCTGCCTGTTCAATGGGGCGTATGAGTAATTGTTAGTCTTAACTTGCTAATCTTCAATGCAAATTTCGCGTTAATAACAAATTGTGTTTTGCTGTTGTTGTCGATTTTCATTCATAAAAATAATAACAAAACACAACACAGTTTCATAATCAAAACCGCAGCCAACAAACCGGTATTTTATTTCATATTTGAATGATCGAAAAAGCAAAAAAAGAAAAAACAACAATATGGTTTTTTTTTAACGATTTTGTGCTTTTTACTACATAATCACTTGTCTTGGCTTACAAACTATGCAAATGCGGCAACAAATTCGGCATGTGGGCGGCGGCTGCTGCTGCTGTTGCTGTTGCAAATGAGATTTAAAAGTCAAAAAACATCAATTCGAAACGAACGAACGAAGCTTTCGAGATTTTTATGAATGAAACGCGCTTGAGGTGACAACGCAGCGTAGCAAAACTAAAGTGGCAGGGAGTGGAGCGGTGAAGGGGGGAGTTTTTGAGCGGATGTGCCTAATTAACAATGCTGATTACGTTTTATATACATTAACAAACATATATTTATTAATTAGAATTATTTTTGTTTGGACGCTTGCCATTTAAATGAGCGAAAGGCAAAAGTTGTTTGACACGCGTTCACAGCGATGATGATAATGACGATGATCATGATGATGATTAACATCTGAATATGTTTACAACCAAATCAATGTGGCATTCAATTTGCAGGCTTAACTTGTTGTTCAGGTGCCCATCTGTCGGCTTTGGAAACTCATTTCATTTCAATGGTAAAACTTTTAATCGAGTTTAAGAAAAATTAATTGAGTTTAAAGTTTGGATAAGCCGGGATAAAAGACTTTACAATACACTGCGTTGCATATAAATCTTAAATTTAATAAACAAGCTTATGAATAACAAATAATATAAGTAAAAGATTTTACTTTGACAATATTTTGTATCAGTTATATTATTATTATAACAAACACTTTGCTTCAAAAATTCATTGAATACTCGAATAATTTATGTTAATTCGTTCTATATTTTAAATCTTGCTTTAGTTGTTAATTAAATAACGATGCCATCCGTTTCCTAAAGCCAATAACTTAAATCTTAAGTTAAGAAAATTCGTTATCAAACGGATTTTCTTTATTGCTCATTGGCTCTAATATATTTTATGGCTTTTAAATGGTTTATCCAAACTAATGACAATGATTTCCGTAACGTTCAACCAACTGGCTTTTAGAACTTTATTTCAATGTCATCTAGCATTAAGTTTGGCTATTAAACCGGCTCCAAACTTTATCGTAATGAACTTTCCATGGGTAATAAAATTAATCACATTATTTCAAAATCATTGGTTTACTTATTTAAGCATAATCGACTTAGAATTAGTAGATATTATTAATAAAATAGTCGCTTATATCTAAGTTGTAAAGATCAATATCTTAACTCTGACTAATTGATAGTTGTTGCTTGCTCTGAGTAAAAATCTTTGTTAATCTAATTCAATTAAGTATAACTATTTTGACCTGCCTTGTAGAGCACCTGAAATACCTGTAGCCTCAAACTGGCCTTATCCCAGTTAAGGTATCATCTTCCAGCTGTGCCTTCAACGCTATTGTTGTTGCCTTTTTTGCTTTTTAGCTTTTGCCGTTGCTGTTGCCTTTCTGCTACTGTTAAACGCAAAATTTATGAACAATTTTCAAAAGAAGTCACGCGTTAAATGTACGACACAAACTCACGCGACAGTCAAAAGGAGGGGAAAGGAGGGCGGGGTGCAAAGGTGGTGCGGCAATTGCAGATGATTTCGTTAACGCGTTGGCTGCCTTCCTCCACTGCCTGGCTGTCTGGCCTTAGCTTGGCCCGGCGGTCGCATTGGCCTTTTGTAATGCGACTTGTAATATATTTTATTAACAATAAAATGTTAAGTGCCACAAGGAGCGAACGCAAGAGAGAGAGAGAGAGAGAGAGAGAGACAGAGAGAGAGGAGATAAAAAAAAAAAACTTTTCCTGCCTTCATGCTGCGAGGCTACTGTGTTGTGGTTTCCCTCGCTCTCTTTACCTTTCCCCCCCCCCTCTATGGAAGCCTGTCCTGTTCGGGGTTATTGTGTGAAAAATAAGAAGATAAACTGCGTGCGCACATATAATCGCGCCATGAATCAAAATCACACCAGTTGGCTATATATAGATATCCGGCTAGCCAGCCTAACGAATGCCAAAAGGCAAACCTTTTCCCTCTCTTTCCTTCTTTCTTTCCGCTTAACTATGCAAATGCCCAGACTTTAAACCAGTTTGCAACATGACCACAATGCCTAAATTCGGTTGCTTCGACTGCCACCCACAATTGGTGGCCACCAAAATAGCGGGCATCTACAATTAACCGTACGATGCAAATCGAACAATGACCATAAAAAGACCACGAAGATGACCGAAAAAAGTTGCGAACTAATTCCATTTGGTAACGAAAATTCCTTTGGCACATAAAGAAAATAAATAGTGCAGCACCAATGGACCAGTTGACAATGTCAAATTGTGTTGCACCACTGTCAGCATCATCAGTGGGGCATTTATCTTGCGCGTTTCAGTTGCGGGCAATCACCCGCTACTCTGTTCACCAAACCTTTTGCCCAGCTACCCTAATACGGTAGCTAGCAATAACAACAACAACAAGAGTAACAGGTGAGTTGCTGGCAGGGACCACACATATTTGCGACATTTTTAGTGCTGCATCATTTATCTATTTCGGATTTATCATTGATTAATCGCCAGCGGGCCGAGTTTCTAGGATGCGTGTGACGCCAGTTGGCTACCATGTCCATACACTGTCCGAAATTATAATTATTCCATATCAGCAGCAGTTATGGAAACAAAGTTCTCTTTTAAGTACTTTCAGATTGCTGCAGTAAATAGATTGCTTGAGAAGCTTAAGGTACAACAATTTTCAGTAGAATTTGTTTTGCAGATCTTTGTTTGAGTATAGAAAATATACTGTACAGTGTACTTCAACTTCTTCTACTTTTTAATCGGCGGCATATTTGCATATTCGCTTTATATAGCAAATGGGCCAGTCAATGATCGTTAAGCCGACTTGAGACCAGTTGCAGTCCAAACTGGGCTGGGCCGAAGCATTTGTGTTTGTCATTGGCTGGCTCAATTAGCGTTCGCAGATCGATGGCTGCAACAATGCACCTGTGTGTAAGACTCTGTGTTGCTTGCCACAGCATCAAGTCATTCTCTACTTTGCTCTTGGCGAGGTCAATCTACTCTATATATGTGGCTTGAAGCACGTGTTGCTGCCACAGCTACTGTTGCTGCTGCTGCTGCTTCTGTCGCTAATTGGATGTATCGGACACGGCCTGAGGGTTTTAGGTTGATGTTATTTCATTTATTTATTTTATTTTTTTTTTGTTTTTTGTGAAGGGGCAGCCTGCATCTTCTTGATTATGACTTGTGCTTGTGACCAATCAGTGAGCGTTTGGTTATGCCACTGGAATTTGTAACACCTTCGAAAGCAACGGCTTCGCTTAATCCTGTCAAGCTGTTAAATTAATTTCGGTTGCCCCGTTTCGTGCATAATTTGTATAGCAAATAAGCTCTGTCGTCCATTTAAATGGCTAAAACGTGACTCAGGGCAGAGAAGGGCTGCGACTGCTGCTGCTGCTTCAACAATAAGTTGTTGCACTCTCTCTCTCGACACGAGCTACAGCTACAGCACTCACTCAGCTACAGGCTGAAGTCGGCATCATCGATATGACACACTATGCAAATGTTCTTGTTTGTACTTATCAAGCCCAGCAGCAGTCATTTATACACTGAGAACAATAAAAAACAAAATGCATATTACAATTTTCGATTGATTTTAAAAATTATTTAACGGCACAAGAAACATTTAATTGCCCTTCAACGTATTAAAATTTCATTTTATTAGGGTAAGCTCATTTTTATAATCAATTTTTATTCATTTATTTTAATCATACTAAATAATGATATATGTTTTTATTCAAATCGAATTGAATTGGAGTTAAATTAATTTTAAAACAAATTTGCATTAATATTTTTTTTTTCACTGCGAAAATTGTAGGTTTTTGTATCCAGTTGCGGATTCAATTGAAGTTGCTGCTGGCCCATTCGCAATGGTTTTGGCTAGGCAAAACGGGCTAACAGACTAACGGGCTGGCTGGCTGGCTAGCTGGCTGGCTGGTCGGGTTGACTGCTTGGCCAGCACCTGTACAAAGTGTTATAATCCATCATCGTAATCAACGTTGCCGCTGCCTGATAATTGTACTGGCTCAGAGCGGTGCTGGTGGTGCAGTGTAGTGGTTGCGCCACTGGCTAGCCAATGGACAACAACAACAACACAACTTGCGACCACATTTGGCCAAAGCCAAATAACTGTAACTAATGGAAATTGTAACACTTTGGCAATGTTTTAAATGTAAACGCAAGCTCTGAAAATGATTTTCTTTAAAGCGTGTTTATGACGCCTCGTCAGGCATTCAAAATTGATTAGGATTAGGCCAGCGGCCTGCCACGACCAAAACCAACAACAACAACAACAGCAACTGTAACAACTTAAACAACAACAAAACGATTAAAAGTCTCAGTCCGGTCAGTGCTCAAGCGGAGTTATTAGCTGGCGAATGTGCAACAGAGAGACGAAATAACCCAATTGGCCACGCATTCAAGCCAAATTATCAGCATTACATACACACAAGAGGCGAAGACTTATCCAAAGCCAGCTCCACACCATTACGGTCGTCCCGATAACTGCAGTCATCCATCAAGATATTGACTTGAAACAACAGATATGTGGATTAAGTGACAAAAAAAAAAGAAGTCAATTGCCACATTGATTGCCGATTTAATTGCATTTATGTGACATCCTGTAATAACAGAGAGATCCGGCCATCTTTTGGTTCTTAAAACAATATTAAATTGAAGTGTTTAGGAGTTAGTTAAATAACTGAATTTGAAAAGGAAATATAAGAAAAATCGGTAAAAAAAAGCTTGCTAAAAATAACTGCTTGTAGATGTAAATTTATATTGAAATATCTACAAAAAAAACTTTTATGGATAACTCACGTTGCTCAATTAGCAAGACTAAAAATAAAGTGTGTCTGATTCGGTTCATGTTTAGCCGTCACTTATACCCCACCTTTCCTCCTGCTAACCATAAGTCGAGTGCCAAATTGTAAATCTTAAGTGTATTCTCACGCAACTCGACTGACCATAAGTGAGACATTAGGCGCAGTTGCAGTCGTTTGACCTTTGACGTTGGCCATATTTGAGCAACGTAGCTGTAGCTGGCAGTAAGCACGAAAATGAGATGGAGTGAGAGTGAAGGAGCGGGCGTGTGGGGGAGGGATAGACGACTGTCAGACAGTCGAAACTGTTAACTTGGCCAGTTAAAGTCAGACTCCGGCATCATTAAGACAAAAAACATTTGGCCAGGCACGACCCAGCGTCTGATTAATTGCGCCCGGTGCACAATTTGACTTTTTTGTTGCTCAAATTGCAATATGCCGCCGTCGAGTAATTACCATGCCACTTTGCCAGGGGGGCATCAGCGGGAGTAGTTACTATTCATAACGAAGAGACTTGATATTTCAAATTGCACTTTATATGGAATTTCAATTTACATTTCAAGTTCAAATTTTATAAAAATGCATTTGATCTGGCCGTTTTGTTTGTTTGCCCAACACTTTCAGCTATTTCAATTGCCCCATTCACACAGCATTTTGTGGCCAAATGCTGTTGTTTCACATTGATGATGTCATTTCCAGCAGTTCAGATCAAAGGCTGCCAACTTGAGTGAGTGGCATGTTCAACAAAATGTTGTTGCTAATTTATCGCGCTGTTTATTTAATTATTTGTATTTACTCTATCACACTAGCAATAACAACAAATGATTTAAGTTTAATTTCGCTTAAATACACTTAAGTTATTTACAAAAACGAAAAATAATACGTTACATTTCAATCAGTTAGGCAAAGTGCGTTGCAAAGTGTTTAAGCTCCTTCAAAGAGTATGAAACGCAAACGGATGCATCTCGAAATGTGGCCTAACGATATTCGGTCACCATTTTTGGAGGCGCTGCGTGGAGTTGAGATCAAATAGCAATTTGCATACGTTGCTGTCGTCTCGGGATCAAATCGTCGTTGTTGCAGTTTCAGTTGTGTCTGAGATCGGCAAATTATGTCGTTATTTGTGCCATTTTTGGCAATAGCTGGCAACAACGATGAGGCCAATGATAAATTTGCAGCACTTAGCATCAGACGTTTGCCAGTTTGATGCCAGTTGCAAGTTGCCAATTGCATGTTGCCCGTTTCACATTGCAAGTTACCTGTTGCCTGCCGTCTGTCGAGTTGTCAGCCAGGAGTATGTCAATTGGCTTGCTAATGGCTGCCAATGCATCAGCTTATGATGGCCATACAGTCAGTTCTCTTTTTGTCGGCTGTTTAGCGGGGCGCAACGAAGCTCTTAAAGTGTTGTAAACTATGTGGCAAGGCGACGGGCCTAACGAGCAACACAAATATACACACCGCATTTATCATAAACGACGCTTAAAACGATGCCTCATAAATGCGCAAATTCTTTTCAAACTTATACCCTGTAAACAATAAAATTAAAGTGCGCAAGAAGGATATCAGTGAAGTTTTCTGCAAAAGTTTTTATATTGTTGTTTCGTTTAAAAAACCAAACTTATCATCGATTAATTATTAACATTATCATTTTATAACTCATAATACATCGAATTTATTCCATAATCTTTCAATAAAGTTTGTCAAATAGGCAACTTCGATTTATTAATAGTTAAAGGCTATTTCTTAGACGGGCATTTTTTAACGATTTTGTTACATTGTTGTATTTATTTTTTTTCAAACACTTGCCAATCAGAGAATTCATCCCGAAAGATAACTGTTAGGCCTGCGGTATAAAAAGCCGCGCACGTTCAATTAATTTGACCATCCCCAGCAGACCAAAAGGAAGCAGCAAAGTGCAGCCAAGTGCAACAATTGAATAGATAATAACTCACTGGCCCCACCTACCCAACCACCCACCCACCACATCTATTGCAACGAGCAACAAGCTGTTTGCCACAAGCGCTGACCATTTGACCAGACCGACCAACTGCAACTGCAACACAAACAAACTGCAACTGCAACAGCAACAGCAACAAGAGCCTGTTACTGTTTGCTGTTGCTGCTGTCATATTCAAATTGCTAATATGATTGGTGTTTACAGATTAGAAAACAAATATTTCACAAATATTACCACTAATAATTTGTTGCTGTTGTTGCTGTTGCGGCGTCATGTTGCAAGCGCACGATCAACATCATCAACATCATGATGATGATAATGATGGCTGTAAAAATGCTGCAAGTGCTGCGATAACCTTTTGACTCCCTCTCTCTCTCTCTCTCTCTCTCTCTTCCTCTTGTTTTATCTCTTTTGCTCGCTCTATCTTGCTGGCCCGGATTTGCAGTGTTTGTGGCGCGCAAAAAGAAGAAACGCGCCTAGTGCAAAACTGACAAATTGAATGAATAAAAGAGCAACAAGTGGTCGTCGCTCGGTTTGGACACTCCGTAGTCCGGACAGCCTCGGCATAGTTAAACATTTTGAATGAAAACGCCACAAGTGAAATGCTGGCTGCAACGTCGCAACTACAACTGCAACGCTGTGTTTTGACTGCATTCGAGGCGCAAAAACATAAATCGAAACACTTGCTGCGTGTGCCACAAAGCCAACAGTTGCTCTAACCCCAAACTCCTCTGACCCCTATCTCCCTCCACTTACCCAGTACTGCCTCTTCTTCCACCCACCTCAGCAGGTTCCATTTTGCACTTGGTAGGTGTTGCCCCAACGCAGGCGCATGGAAAAATAAAGCGCACAATGCGATCTTCTCTACATTGAGAAAAAGAAATGAATTGAGTTTTAATATAACTTAAAACCAAACTCTAATAATATAAATTTGAGATTTTAAGATATTTGTTTAATTCCTTTTTTGTAGTCAGCATAAAAATCACATTTTTCGTTAGACTAAGAATAATTTATTACATTTTTTCAATACTTTGTTTTAAGCTGTTATTAGTTTTTACTAACTTTTTTTGACAGTGCATGCTTTAAGGCTTTGCGTCCACTTTGAAATCAAGTCGAAAATTGCAATTGCAAAATGTTTGCCCTCGGCTAAAGTGGAGTGGAGTGCAGATGCCACCAGACTCAGTCGTACTAGTCTCAGACTTAAGTCGACTCCACTGCGACTTGGTCAGTCATGTGGTGGCATCATCTATTGGCCCCAACCAACCACATGTGGCACATGGTTCATTCCGATATGCGCTTTTCCTGCCATCTAGCCAGCCAGCCTGCCTGCCAGCCTGCCAGCCTGCCTGCTGTTGCATTGTTGCAATTGTGTTGCAGTTGTTGTGTGTCGTTTAATGCGTGGCCGCCTCGCTATGTTACGGCGCTTTATTAATTCACTCGACGGTTGTTTAATGTTTTTGCATCTTTTGTACATATGCATACTCTAGCTTAGAGTTTGTGCATCTAACAAGGCAATTGGTTTGAATAGATTTTTTTATTCACGTTTTCCTATCTGCATAATGATTGTTGCTGTGGATAAACCTTAAGCCATAATCATATAAAGTTAAAAATAACAACCTATACAATCATAAAAAATCCTTTGGTGCACAATATTGAACAGTTATAACTAGATTGGTATTCTATCCTAAGAAAAGTCAATTCCATAATCTTTTCAAAACAGTTTTCTATAGCTCGTTTTGTATAATGTTAAGTGCATTAACAATTCGATATGTTTTGTTTTTTTGGCGAGTCAGGTATGGTTCGACTTGGTACTAAGGCTTTTTAGCCAGTGCGGGTGCGTCGGCATTACCTGGGCAAAAAGTCCAGCAAGGCAAGCAGGCAGGCAGGCAGGAGCATAAATTGGCCCCAGGTGTTTGGGCGCGCATTTCCCACGGATTAGTGCATAAATAAAGAAGGTCAGAGCTGTGATTTGGGGCTGCTCTCAGCCAAAGCACAATGCAAGCTAACTAGATATTTCAAATGCTGTCACACACCCCTTCTTACTCCCCCGACTCAAACACTTCCGATGCTATTAGCCAACGGTCAAACTGTACCCTGGTAATAATATCGCTCTTGCATTGCTTTCTTTTTGGGGAGCACAAAGCAAATTGCTTTATTAGCCGCATACGCCACCTCACATAACAACTTCATTTGGTCTGCACTCCAGTCATTTGCCAGTTGCCTGGCCGCCTAAGGTGGTCCCGATGCAGCATTTCCTTTAGCTCATTAACACGTTGGCCAGGGCCTGGGGTTGATCCTCCACAACGATGATGGAACCCACACGCAGCGGTTCTCACGCTGCAAACGAAACTAAACGAAACGAAACAAAAGCATTGTGCGCAATTTAAGATTAGCAACAGTTAACACAGACAAAGGAATGGGCCCAGGAAATTCTCCAGCCGTCGATCATAATGATAATGCTTATAATAACAACGCTCGGTCAGCAAGGACCACCAAACGGCGCTGATAAGATGCTGGCCCCAGTCCGAGAAACTGCGTGCGCAAAGATCTTCCCCAGAAGATAGCAAGTCAAGCAGGGATTGAGGGATCTCCAGGTGCCTCCATCGATAATCGAGCATTAAGCGTGCGTAAGTCACGTCACTGCCCCAAAGGGAAGACGAACACAGACAAAAATGTCCAAAGGAAAAGACAGTCTACCCTCGTTAAGTCGAACATTTACAATTTCAATATAATTGCAGCTTTGATTATTTTATTTCTTCAAGCAGAGACGTTCTTGTCGGCAAGCTTTTTACGCAAACAACTCATTTGATATCCTCACATTCTGTCTAGCGAGTGTTTACTGTAACGGTCTCACTCTCGACTCAGAGACCTTGCCCTGGGTGCGATCGCGATAAGCGCGACTTTTGCCTCGGTACGTGCTAAACCCTTGCCTGCGATCATTTTAATTATAGTCCCCTGGCCAGTTGAACCGCTGGCAACGCCCCCCTGGCGTTCCCCACTTGCACCTACCCACCGCTGACTACTCCATTGTTTGGCGGGGTCAAGCAACGCAAATTGTGGGCTGGGTCAATATTTGTTTTAGCCGGTCGTAAATACTTAATTTGTGCAACGGTTTTGCGCCCTTTCAAAAATGCTGACGAAAGCTCTGACTTTTTTATATAAAGTCATCACGAGACATCAATTGCCGCGCAATTACCTATAAATCACTTGATTAATATTAAAGAACACAGTAAACAATTTTCATAAAATATTGAATAAAGTTATATATATATAAAATATAACATTTGAAAGAGGATGAAACATTGGTAATTAAGACTTTGTGTGTTTGAAATAATTAATTTAATATTTATTTATCTTTTAGTTTTTCCGAATGCTAGAAAAATTCGGAATTTCTTCAAATTATTTTTTATTAAATATTTAAGGGTTATTTTTGAAAAAATAAAATCATATTAATACTGTTTACTTTTTCAATTACAGATTTGACTTATTTCATTGGTAAGTATATAATATTTAATATGTTGATCCCTTTTTCTAAGAATGCACCTCAACAATGACGCTAAATTTTTTTAAGTGCATAAGACAGGCAATTTTGTTTGTTTTATTCCAAGACCCTAAATTACAGGCAAAGTGTTAGCGATTTTTTTTTGCTAGTAAATTCAGTTTGTTGCATCGGAATCGCGTCTCGAGGTTGGCGCCGAGGCATCCACCTCAATATAGTCGTGGACCAGCTGACAGATATTCTCAGATGCCTCATCAAAGTTGCCCTCCTCCAGACCCTCGCCCACATAATGATAGACGAAGGCACGTCGCTGATAAAGCTTATCAAACTTGTTGACCAATCGGCACCAGGCCATTCTTATGCTCGTATTGTTGGAGATGGCAACACAGGCGCTTTTCGAGGGCGCCAAATCTCCGCTGGGTACAAAAAAAGGTGGCATGTTGCTTACCCCAACCTTGAAGCCTGTCGGAGACCAGTCAACAAACTTAAAGGACTTGGAACGCCTTATGTTCTCGAGCGATAAATTGATTTCATTGGGCGCCACATCGCCACGGTAGAGCAGAACGCAGGCCATATATTTGCCATGATTGGGATTGCAGCGTACCATTTGATTGGATCCCGAGAAACATTGGTTCGTCAGCTGGGCGGTGCTCAAATTAACAAACTGTGAGTGGCTCACAGGCACAAGTGGCGCGTAATTGATGAGTGGATAGTGTATGCGTGGATATGGCACTAGATTCGTTTGCAACTCCTGGAATCCAACCGATTGGCCAGGAAAGCGCTGTGTTGCCGTACACGCAGCCACAACCTGACCAATAATCCGATTCAGATTCGTATATGTGGGTGCGGGCACTTTTAAAGTATTTGCACAAATATCGTACAGCGCTTCATTATCCACAATAAATGACACATCCGCATAATCCATGGAGAAGTGGGTGGAAAGTAGTGCATTATATGGTTCCACAATAACTGGTGAGATTCTGTAAAGTTTCAAGAAAACGGTGTACAAAATATGAATAGGTTTAATATAACATAATTTGGTAGATTGAAAAGTTGGGCTGAAGTTTTTGAGAAAACTCGTCTTATAGAATGAGTTTTCTGGAAACGAATAAGTCACGGTGTACGTTACATGCAACATGTACAACATATTTGATTTTTTAAACAATAATCTACATTATGCATTTCGTGACATTTTTAAGTGTTAAAGCATTGATTCAAGTTGAATGCTTATATTTATAAATATGGTTTTTTCTCAACTATTTTTTGGTCTACAATATTTGAGTTTTCTTTTCGTACTTACGATGGTGATGGATACACTAGAAACTCTACGACAGTCATTTTCTTGCCAAAATCCTCGACAATTTTTTCCATTATACGTGCTCCCAATCCAGAACCAGTTCCGCCGCCAATGGCACGAAAGACCAGAAAACCACGCAGATTTGAGCAGCGTTCTGCCACACGGCGTATGGCATTCATGGCACGATCCTGTATCTCATAGGCCATCAAGTTATAGCCACGAGCAAAGTTGCTACCACTGTCATCTTTGCCCGTAATCAACGTATCCGGATGAAAGAGATTTTTATAAGCACCCGTGCGTATCTCATCTGAAAAAGAAAGAAGATTTCACTTTCACTTTCAAAAGATTTAGATCAAAAATACCTTCAAATAGAACAAACTATAGCATTTTCTAGCTTTTACAGTCTTTATATTGTTCGAATGTGTATTCGTTGAGGAATAAAATAAAACAAACTAGCTACTCTGTCTACACATTTGCTGTAAAGTATCTAAGATCGAAGATACTTCCGTCTAACTTATCACAGTTTCAAGCACAACAACAATGCTAACCCACCAATAACCGTTGGCTCCGTATCAATCATGACGAGACGTGGCTGAACGCTCGGATTCATTCCGCTAAACTCGAAGAACGTTAGAAAGGAGTCGTCACAGTACTGGTTTAACAGGCGACCATTGGACATGATGCCATGCTCGAGGCAATATAGCTCCCAGCACGCGTTCGCAACCTGTACGCCAGCCTGTCCAATGTGGATCTGTATAATCTCGCCCTTGCCGCCCATTTAGAGCCAATCTTTGACACACCAAATACAGTATTTGGAGTCCACGACATGCGCCCTTTTTAACTTAAAGCCAAGTAATACATATAAATTGAATTTCTGTTATTTTTGTTGAATTTTCAAATAATTTTAATTTACATTGATTTAAATGACAAGCTAAACATTAATTTTGTTCAAGCTCTGCTCTTTTTATAAATGGTCTCTATATAATTATTTATATATGTAAGTTAAGTACGCACAATACATAACATTCATTATTGTCCGCGCGCGGATTAGTCATTTGTCAAAGCATTATGTCCTTAAATATATATATTGTGTTAGTACATAAAGTAGTTAGCTAATTTCCGTGCTCGAGTGCAGTTTTAGTAAGGAAGTGGTCCAATAACTTGTCTTAACATTTTTTTTTGTAACACGGAATATATGAAGTTTATATAGTAGAAGCTATCAGTTTATATATATATAGATATAGGTGTGTGTGTATAATACAAAGCTGTCGCAATTTCTAGCTACTTTTTGAATAATTTACAAAACATACAATAAAACAAAACAATAACCAAATAAGCTGAAGACCACAAATGTGCTATGAAATAACTTTCGCAAATGAAAAATCATTTGTAGTAATCAATTTTGATAAAGGCTTTGGCATGAATTCGTCTTAAGGTGTATAAAAAGTATTAAATTATTCAAATGGAACTAAATTGAATATTTTTAGTTCTGGAATGTTTGATTGCGATTGTATCTCAGCTTTTCAAATTGGAAAGTTAATTTTACTTTTGTGGCAGCAAGACTAGAAAATTTGTTGTTCATACACTTTTGAAGCTGCGAAAGGAGTAGGCCAAAAGATAGATAAAAACTCCTCTGTTAGCTTAAATTTTGTTCATGGCATGAGAGATCGTGTTATGAATCCCTAAAGTAGCGACTGTTCCAGCAGAATGCGTTCAAAGCCCGAAGGTGGGCTATGCGTAAAGTTGTCCAGAATTATGTCCAAAATAGCGCCATTGCCAACTGTAATAGAAGATGTTTAAGTGTCACAATAGTTTGGTTAATATCCACAAACCTACCATAGATAACGGGAAATAATGCCGAACCGCGCACATTGCGGAAAGGTACCTCCAGATTTTTGCCATTGAAATAGAAATTCAATTCGATATGATCAAAGGCGACACCCAAAATGTCACCCTCGTCGGGAAAGTCACGTTGCGGTGCACTGATTAAACCGTCGACAGAGTTCAGCTCTGTTGGTACTGTTGCACTGCCTGTTGTCATTAGCAGATCCTCCTGCAGCAGATCCTCGATGGCAATGAGACCAGCTGCAGCCGCAGCACTGTTATTCAATATTCCGTTGGCAGTTGTTGTGACCGCAGCCGGAGACTTCATTGAAGTTGGCTGCGTGCAGTTGGCGACGACGGGACGAAACTCTTCATCATTATGACGCGTCGCATTGTCGGAGCACAGGCACCACGATTCACGATCCCCGCCACCCCATTTGGCTGACAGATCCGCTTGACGTGTGGCCAAGCCAATAGACCAGGTGCCGCTCTGTTGAATTTTCACTTCAAAATAGGATTTTGATTGCACCAACGGAGCTGTGGCTAAAACTCCGCCTGTTCCCGTAACACGCAGCTGATGCGAAAGAAGGATTACATCGGGACCTGGCAACATACACAAAACAAATGCATTTTAAGTAATAAATTTGGACTTGCAGGCAGAAATGTAATAGGAGAAAAACTTACAATACCCTTTAGTTAGGGTATCACAAGTAAATTATTCACCCATATGCGCTGCATCCAGATGCACGTCGGGCTCCCTAAGACGATGTGCAGCTGCTGTTGGCTTTCGCATTTGACCGCCGTTTAAGCAGGTGCGCAGGCAGCAAAACATTTGAAACAGTTGGTAAATTATTTTCTTAACGAATGCGTTTTTCAGTCAGCTAGGTTTATTTTTGCAGCAGCAGCAGTTTGTGTTTTTCTTCTTGAGTGTGTGGTTGTTTTTTTTTGCATCATATGTGAACAGCTGTTGTCGACTTGTTGTGCAGCCCTGGTCGACGCATAGCGCGACGACGCCATGATGTGACAACAGGGAATAAAAGGGGACAAAGAGCCATCTACAGTTGATGTTTTTAAACGGGTTAAACAGCATTTTACAAAATAACTGCACAAGAATACAAAAGATGGCGCTACACAGCGCGCTTAAAATTTTCGATATTCAATCTTATTTTCTGTAAGCAGTGTAATTAAACCTGTTACAGACATTTGAATAACTTTACCAGTTGTCCGATTAATAGCTAAACAGCTTTAAACATTTATTTAAATTTCGTTAGTTGCTTGCATCAATGAAAACTTTATTCGATTTAGATCTGTTCAGTTACACTTTTCATAGTTAGCAACAAGTTTTCGATAGAGGTCAGAGACACGGGAGCTCTTGTGGCAAACAGTGCCTCCTCCACGGCTAAGCTGATGATGCTGGCGATTGATATCACCGATGCAGATCCAATCACCGCCACCGATGCGCCAGCGATGTATCTTAATGCCCGTTTCCTCAGAGACAGCCCATTTGGAATGATCTCCGGTGGTTTTGAACTCGACCTTGAAATCAGCATTGGCAATATCCTGAACGTTGTAGACCTTGTTGTCCTGATCGCAAGTATCCGGCAAATTGCCGGCACCATCACGCCACGCCTCCACGAAGAGATTGACGTTGAGAGCGGGAGCTACAACATCTGCGTAGAGCTCTACGTTGGCACGTGAGCTTTTGCCAAAGAGACGAAACTGTTTGCCATCAAGGGTCTTCACATCGATTTCCTTGTAGTACGGCGCCTCGGTACGCCACTGTTTTTTCAATGCACGATCCAAGCTAGGGAACAACTCATGAGACTTTAGTTGCGGATTGCGTTCGTAGTAAAAATGTGGCTCATTGTAGACGAGAAGTTCTCCAACTTTCTCAACACCCTCCAAATCCAAGGTCATGCAGAGCAAACTCTGACCATAGTGCTCGCCTGTGGTAGGGTAACTGTAATCCGGCACAGAAGGAAACCTGGGTACCGAGTGCACAAGCCAAACGCCCGTCACTCCATCGGTGGCAACAACACCCTTTGTGTGTCCACCAGTGTTGACAACGGTACCATTGGGAAACTCATCATTGTAGGCAGCCAGAAGAACGTGTTGGGTGTCAGCGTAGAGGGGCTTCAGTGTTTGTGCGGCTAGAGAGTTGGAATCGCTGATGCGTCTTCCCGAAAGCAGCCAATTGTCATATGCACTGCTCGTTACATAGAAGTATCTCAACCCACTCACATCTGGACCCTGGTTTCCATTTGAATAATGCTTGGGCAGCTTGTACATATACCACCTATATAGAACATAAAAGTAATTATTCGGGGGTCTCAAACGAGATAATAAAATAATTTTATTTTTATTTTGTTTGGTATAAAATTATATTATTATATTATATTAAAAAATAAAATGCAATCTTAAAATTGTTATCGACCAAAAGTTAACAAGTTCAAAGTTGTTGGGAATTTTAACGCCTTGGTCAAAACTCAGAAATCATATTATTTGGAAAGAAAAATTAATTTATTTAATTTTTGAGTAAAATAAATTGAACTTACAAAAAAGCCTTTTAATGTTGCTTTAGCTAAATCTTTAACTTATAATCATGAAAAGAATATTTGGCTTCGAATGTTTGATTCTGATTAACTCAAAAAACCAATTCAATGATTTTAAAATTTTGCAAGCTTATCGAAAGCTCTTTTATCAGCGGCTGGTTTTTTGTTTATTTTGTTCAAAGAATTCTGATTGCAAAGAGAAACGCTAATAATTGCCAAAGGTGTTTAATTTTTTTCTCATATTAATCGTATATTTTCTTGGTTGATACAAAAGTGAGCTTACCAGTCGACATCGTGACCCTGTTCGTCCTTGCAGGACACCTTGTTTTCAGCCAGGCAAACCTGTATCGAGGCAGCTGCCAAAAGCAACAAACAAATCAAGCGCATAATTCAACCGTCTCGTTTCAATGTCGAAGTTCTACTGATTCATCTCTGGAAAGTGAGTTCATATTTGTGACTAGAGGTTGTCATCGCAGTCAACGTATAGGTTACAGGGTGTTCCGCTTAACGTTCGGCATTACAGTCTTGACAATATACACCTGAGTACAGGTAGCATTGAGATCAGGTAGCACAGGTGAAAAACGTTGATAATGAAAGGGACTTAATTATTTCAATAACAAAAATACCTAACCCTGTACATTTAGGTATAGAAAACGAGAATCGTTGAGCTCATTTATTCGGCTTATCAGCCTAGAGTGCCAGCCGAGGGCAAAGCCGACATGGATCTGGATTAATTTGCGGAGCGTAGTTGCAAAATTGCTTCGAGGGGATTTTAGGCACAATAAGCAATAAAAATAATAATCAGAAAGAAAGAACATCAAGTTATTATTTTTGTTGCTTCAGTTTATGTTGGCTTTTATTTACAATTAAGCAAGCCCTATTTGTGGCTTTGTGGTATGAAATATAATAATCAAATGTATCAAGTTGAGGAAGCTCGATCGGGAGATACCATTTTTCCATTGGTATTTAAGAGATTATGGTGACTTGTGTATTTCTTCAACGTGCCTTAAATAAAAACACGATTTTTGTTTACAATTACACAAAACAATTGTTAAAGTTTTTATTTATTATTTGTATTACATATTATTATTTGTTGTTGTTGATACTGCTGCAATTTAACACTGCGACTGCGGCCATCTGCCCTGGGCCCTGTTTCAAATTCAGGGTCTTTTTTCATCGCTCTGATGTTGGTTTCTTTCTTTGTTTGTTTGTTGTTCGGGGGAGTTGGAAATATTATTAAATTGTAGAATTCTCTGTTTTCGTATGCTTTTAAGTATTTTGTATATTCTGTAGTACAATTAATAAGGGTTCTGATATTACGATAATGAATTGTAAAATTAATTGCGTTTAATCAATATCGCTGGTTGCTGTTAATTATTGTTTTCTCGTAAATGTTAGTGTGAAAATGTTCACAAACATAATTTAGTACTTATCTTTTGCTAAGCCAATTTGAGATTGTTTTTGGTTACTTTCGTTCCATTCTATTGTTTTAACGCTCGACTCGTCATGTTTTTAGTTTCGTATGCAACAACACACAATTTAACTCACAATACAATATTTTCGCTAAATATTTATGTATGTTTTTTTTTTTCTTTCATTTTGTATCTTTTTTTTTAGTTTACTTTTAATATAGTAGTTAATAATTTGTTAATATATTGTATGCTTTTTGTTTGTTTTGTTTACTTTGAAATATATAAAGAACAAGGCTGATATTCATATTTTTGTTTGTTTGTTTTTTTTTGTTTTTTTTTTAATTTTCTTACGTTTTGTTTCCGTGTTTATGTAAGTTTATAATAATATTTAGCTAATTTTTTCGTTAGCTTGCGCTCGTTTTGTATATTTTCATCTTCTTCTGCTTCTTTTTCCCCATATCTGTTGAAAATCATTTCATTCTTTACAATACTAGCAAAAAGTTTGTCAATTTTTAAAATTAAAAGTTTCTTAAATTTGTTTTATTTTTGTTTTGCTTTGTTTTCTCGTCTCAAAAACTTTAAATAAATAAGCCTCAAAATAGACAAATATTTGCCATTTGTTGTAGTTTAATATTATGCTGAATTATATTTAGTATTTATTATTAATATGATGATAAAAGTTGACGCATTTGAATAATATGCAATTAAAATTGCATACATTTATTATCAATATAATTTTGTATTCCTTTTTGTCATTTTCTTTATAATTTGAAAATTGCTGCGCATAATTTTTTGACGCCTTTTATTATATATATTATTTTGTAAATGTATATATACTATATATACTATATATATATAAGTATGTATGTATACACATACATAGTTTTTACTTTTATCGGGCACGAGTTTGATATGTTTTCAATTTATTTTTAATGTTACTCATTTCACTTGTTGTTGCTGTCTTTGCTGCTTTTATTTTCTTTGTCTTGCATTGATATTTTCAATATCAAATATCAATTTGTTCTACTTATATGTATATATATATATGCATGTAAATGTGTCTTCGTGTTTATGTATGTGTGTGTGTTAGAGTATGTATTGTATGTATGTATATTGCAACTGCCTGGTGATTCCATTGCAGATGAAAATGTTTTTTATAAACAAATTTACAGCATAGTGTCCCATAGCAAATATTTCAAATTTTCAATGTTTGCCCAGTTCTGGGTTTCAACCGATCTACATATAAATACTTTATATAGTAAAGTATCAATGTTATGTATTTGTATAGTTGTTGCAAAAATTTTTACTAATTTAAAATTCGTTTCTTTAAGGTTTATGCGCATCTTCAACATTATACAAAAAAGAAAATAGTAGAAAATATAATATATATATTGTTTATATAGTATATAGAAAAATAAAACAAATTGTAGTTAGAATTTTTTTTTTGTTTAACGAACATAATGAATTTATTAAGCATAATTAATACCGTCAATTAAAAAAGAGGCTAAGTAAACGCTACATATAAACGCAAGTACGGAAAAATAGTAGTATATAAAAAGTATATAGGTTATATATATGGTATACAATAGATAAATTACTTATGCATTAGTATGATTAAAAAAAACAACAAATGTTTTATGTCTAGTACTCATTTGAATTATATATTTTGTTTAGTTTTTAGTATTTAATCTTAAAGCAGGCAAACATAAGGCAATCGAAATCGAATTGGGGATTATCTACGAATATACTTAGTTAAATGAAGTAAAAACAACTTAATATAATAACCATTTTCGAGATGCACGAAATGAAAAGTACAAATACAAATATATATATATATATATGTATCGCTAAAGGCTAGTACAATAATAAATACAATTAAATACCAAAATTTATATGCTATTACTGCTGTCATTTAATTGTTTATATGCTTTTTACTTGGTATGCATTTACATATGTAAGTAGTATGTAATTACGATTACTAATTGCCCTTAGAGACAGCTAGAACTCATAATTCTTTATGATTTTTCTTCTTTTTTTTTTTGCTTTTTACGTTTCTTGTTTTTGTTTTTTTTTGGTAACTGCTTTTGCCTTTTTACGCTTACATTGTCAAAAATGTTTAAAAACCACATCAAAACATATCGCTTATCAATTTTTTGTTTATACATATACTATATATATTTTTTATTTTAGCATTATTTTTTTTGTAAAAATTTTCTCTTTGTTCTATCTGGTATATTTTTCATCTTGCTGATATGTATCTGTTGTAGTTGCATGTAGTTTTTGTTTTTTTTTTTCAATATACTTGTTGTTTTTTTGTTTCAAAAATGTATTCATATATTCATATAATGTTCCCATAATTCATATTGTTTAGTTTAGTTTAGTTTATTTTTTTTTTTTTTAGTTTTTCATTAAAAACTAGTTTCTTTTATGTATTAAATATTCCCGATCGAAAGTGTTTTGAACTTTCAGAACTTTTCAATTGTTTTTTTTTTTTTCTTTTGCTGATGAAATGTAGTTAGGAGAGTGTCTTGAATGTAAGAGCCTCAAGGCAGCTGATGAGGCAACTGCATATGTCTTTTGTTTTTTAGCTTCTCTTTGATAAAGATACTTGAAAATGTTGTTGATGAGAATGGTTGTTGCTGTTGTTGGTTTTTGCCAGTTGCAGGCGTGTTGGTCTTCAGCAAAAATTGCACATTATTATAATACACGCCTTAACACACACATACACATGCATTCACACACACACACACATACACACGCAGCGTCTTAGCCAAGTTAATTGGTACGCGTTTCCATTGCTTTTCTTTACTGAAATACTTTGCAGACTTTTAAAGACCTTAATGCCTGAAAGTTGTTCATTTTGCTTAACGTTAAAAATTAATTTCGAAAATATTTGTATTATGCATAGCTTCTAATTCATATATTGTTTGGTAACCTTTATTAATTTTAATGCTTAGTTGTACTAGTTGTAAATATTTTGTTTAATAATTAATTTCATATTTTTTGTTGTTGTTTACTTTTTTTTAAAGGCGCAATTTTATGATATGCATTAGTATTAATATAATTAAACTTTTCACTTACAAATCTAAATCTTTATAAGTGTGTGAGTGTGAGTGCGTGTGTGTGTGTGTGTGTGTTCGTGTTCGTGTTGTGTGTGAGTGTGTGTCAGGTTCTTTTACAGACTTATAAATAGGTTTTGGTTATGTAAAGTTATGATATATTTTTTTTTCGAACTGATGTTGCACCAACGCGCCTGAATCTTATGAACATGATAATGATAATGAAAATGATGATGATGTTGACATTGATGAGAGTTCAGAGGCAAGAGGAAAGCAAGAAATGTAATTGGACGGAATATGCTTTTACATTTGACTTAAGTCAATTGAAATTATACATATGAAATAAATTTTTTAAAAATATTTAAACAAAAAAAAGATGAGAGCTCCATTACCAATTATGTCATTTATCGTTTTATACAGCTTTAACATATTTTTCGTTATTTCTTGTATTACTTTCTTGTTGTTGTTGCTTTGCTTTAACAAATTTTTCAAATATGCCTTTGGTATGTCTAGTTTTTTTTTCCCCTTTTAAAGCTTAACTAAGTATTAAATAGATTTGATTTTTTTTTTTTTTGTTTTGCTTGGTTGATTTTGTTTAACAAATGTTGGGAGTTGTGTTAACGTAAATCGGGTTAATTAGTAAGGACAACTTTGGTAATTACAATTGTTAATTTAAATAATATATATATGTACGTATGCTTAAAGTTTTAAACAATGCTGAGAAAACTGCCATTTTAAAAGTACCCAAATTTATGCTTTTAAATACAAAAAGGATTTTCGTTCGCGCCACTTTTGCTTTTGTATTTGGTTGTGGTTTGTAATTAGCTACTTAAACGCCTATGTCTTGCCTTTGTTTATGTTATGGTTGTTTGTTGTTTAAGATGTGTTTGTTTGGTTGCTTGATAGAAGTTGTTGTTAGCCTTTAACTTTAACATTGCATTAGCATTAAGTGTACTTGTAGTTGGTTTTCATTTTCATAGTTACAATAGACTGTAAGTACAGTTTTCATAATTTGTTATAGTTTTGCTGCTGCTACATAAGATGATATGTTACTGATTTCATATAGCACATACTATAACGTTTAGTTTTTGTTTGTGTTGGCTGTTTTTGTTGTTGTTGTTGTTGCCTGGATTTTGGTTTCTGCCTAGAGCTAACACCTGTACTCAAACCCACTTCGTTGGTTTTAGTTGTTGATTTTTAGCAAGAAATGTGTGTGTGTATGTTGATTGTTCTAGCATTTTTATTTATGAAAGTTAGTTAGGAAATTTGTCATAGATTTTAACTTTTATTTTTTGGTATGTGTGAAAAAGTCAACAGTACAAGTTATATCAATTCTTCTAGTCTTTGGGGTGAGAGCTTTTGCAGTTTTCCTTTATCATTTTGCGTTTTGGGCGGAAAGTGTCGAGAGTGTTGAATTTGTTACCAGTTCCAGTTCAACTCTACTGGTAGATTGTTAAACTAGATGAATGTAGTAGTTCAGTGTGTGTTTATGTATTTTTTATGATGAGTCTTAACAGCGCAACTCGAGCTTAGTATTGTGTTGAATTCACAATTATTCACACAAGTACGATTATTATAACAAATAAATTTCGAAACCAGCGTTCAGATTTTTCTCAATAAAAATTTCACTTCATTTTTGTTGACATCGACTAGTTCTCGTTGTTTTCATTTGTTATTTATACGTTACGTTTTCATCTTTGTTTTTTTTTTTTTTTAATAACAATTCAAAATTTGTATTACTAGATACAAGAGATATTACTTTAATGCATATGCATATGTGTGTTATTATGTTTTTTTTTTTTGGTTTGTCTTTTAATGTTTCTAGAAAGAGAGCTATTTAAAGGGCACATTCGGTTAAGCTATAATTATAAACTTTTTTTTTGTTGCTTTCTTTACTTTTATATTATTTAGTTAATATTAAAATTTTTGTTTTGTGTCATTGTTTATTCCCTTAAATTGTTATTATGCTTTTGATAATATAAAATACGATGAAAACAATTAAGAAAACTATCAAATGTACTATATATGTCTCAATTCCATTTCTTGAAAATAGTCACAAATAAATTGACATCAAAATGTTGTTAAATCAAAAACGAATTCGAAATCAAAGGCTAAATGGAAACAACAGAACAACCATAGTTTAAAAATCTTTCAAAAATCTTAAGCAGCATTCTATATATATATATATATTTTATTTGTATATATATACAGTATATATATGTATATACATATATATATTTGCATATATGTTTAACTATTGGGGCATATCAACTGTTTAAATTAAGTTCTTTCAAACTTATCTGATCTATCGGTTATTTGTTTTGTATATTTTACTACAAGTTTTTTTTATCCATTTTTGCTGCTTTTGTTTTTTTTATTGGTACCTACAATTTTTGCTCAACATTTAATCGACCTGTCAAAAATTTCACTAAAATTGGTTAGGCTTGCCATAAATTAATATATATAATAATATTTTTTTTCGTTTCATTTTTTGTTTATATTTTTTTTATGATTTTTTTTTTTTTTAATGTTCTACAACTAAAGTTTTTGCCTCCGTTGCATGCATCCGTAGCATGCGGAGCTTCTTCTGCTATATGCCATGGTGGATTGGGGGGGAAAACAATCCACTCAAACTCAAAATGTACCTGGACCACTGCACCACTGCACCACTCAAGCGGCAATGTGCGTAGCCGCTGGCAGCACATACGAATAGATGTGATTAATATGTTGCTGTTGTTGCAGATGTTGTTGTTGTTGTTGCTGCTGCTGCTGCGGCTGATGATGTTGGTGGTGGTGAAGTTGATGGTGTTGCTGTTGCTGATGCTGATGATGTAGATAGTGGGTTGTCAGCGGCGTTGGTGGTGCATTGGCGCTGCCGGGTCAGGTTGCTGTTGGCGTCATCAAGAACTGCTGCTGCTGATGATGGTGGTGCTGATGGTGATGATGATGGTGGTGCGGCTGGTGGCTCTGATGATAATGTTGATGATGTGCCTGCTGCTGCTGTTGTTGCTGTTGTTGTTGCTGCTGCTGATGTTGCTGTTGTTGTTGCATTTCACGCTCTAATTTCTTAGCGAGCAGATCATGCCTTGATTCCATAGCCGCTCCTCTGTAAAGAAGTTGATAGACCAATTATTACTTAATGCGTCCGTCAGCTTAAGTTTTTATTGCAAGTTTTTGGTGACTTTTGGTTAGTTCTTAAAGTGTTTTATATACTTCACATGCATTTACACTAACATTGCGTACAAGTGTGAGTTTGTGCCAATACAATTTAGATTAATTCCCTTGTGGTTGAACGCCCCAAAATATATTCACACATAATGAACACACACACACAGACAGACAGACCTATGTAACCTTGGGCTACCGTTTTTTATGGCTGCACCGCCATAAGAATCATGTTTTATGTGTAAACAGCATGCAAAGGAGAAAATACAACAATTTACTACAAGCAACTTCCCTTCGAATCTCAATACCCGCCCACTAAAAAGCAAGTGCTAAGAAACATTTTTACGACGCCACTGGCTTAACATTCATTACTATCCCCTTAACCCACACACACACCCACACACGCACATACACATGAATGTACCCCTGACAAAATATTCTCATGGCATGTTAACGATTTAAATTGATTTCCAGCAAGCAATCAACTACAGACAGCAAATAACATATAAATCCTCGCATGATTATTTAACACAAGCGTTTTTATATCTTAGTTAAAGAAAGCTGCAAATAAATTTCGACAAATGAAATCGTATTTAATTTTGTTTGTTTAATTCCTGTGGAGTCTGTGTTATCTGCTTTGCCACAAGCTATTATTATTTAAGTGTGATCAAAGTAGGAAAGTGTGTGAAATAAATATACATTTTAATAGACTCTTTATTCCTGTTTTAAGCGCTTTATCACCACTTTTCATTATGAACAGTTTCAAATGTGATTGTTTCTACTAGAATAGTTTATGTCTTTTTTGCGTTTCAAATTGCGATTGATTTTAGAAGCAATCATCTTCATGAAGTTAAGGCAGTTCACCTATCAATTTCTTCTTTTTGAAAACTTTTCCAAGTAACAATATTGCTAAATACAACATATGTTCGTTTTGTTTGCTATTGTGCAAAGCTTCTCTAATGGTGTTTTCATTTATATTTGAACCCTAAATATTCTGCATTTTTTCATTTCCTACACGTCTACTTTTCGGCTAAATATTTCGGAACTTAATAAACTTTGTGATAAGTCAAATTTAACGGTCAGGTCAAGGCACTCGATGAGCAAACTACAAAATTAAGAAAACTGCATGCGAACAAATGTAGAAAACTCAAGACCTGCAGCTCTACATTGACCACAGTCTGGGAGATTTTTCGTTTAACAAAAATTCTATACCCTTGCACCCTCGATTCCTTAAACTGGGGTTTGTGGCACGCGTATGTTTGGCATTTTTTTTTTTATAAAGTTTTGCCATCGTTTTTATGTTTTGTTAAATTTGCTGTGTTTATTGTTTGTAGTTGTTGTTGCTTGCTGTTTGTGATCGCTGCTCGCGTTTCATGGGTTGGCATGAAAATTGAAAAAATAAATTTATGTGGTCTTTTAGCATTTTAAATACGTGCAGCAGCAAGCAAGCGCACACAAATATATATACGTATATATTTCTGCATGTGTTTGTGTATGAAGGTGAACAAAATGTGTTGCCTGTGGCTAAACGGAAGCTTGCACTTAAAACTAGAGGATGTCTAAAGCTTCAGACTCGCAGCGAAGCGAATCGACTCAGAGGTCGCCATTTTAAAGTCTGCAGCAGTGTTGTACGTGCGTGTGTATGTGTGTTAAAATGTGTATAATAAAGTCAAGTGCTATAAGGCGGCCATAAATTGCTGTGGGCGAATTGGGCGTTTGGGTTGGTGTAAAGTCTGGCAACATTTTTTTTTTTTTTGTTATTGTTATAATTTGTATTTAAATGCCTGCCTGGTCTCAATTTTAGCTGCTGTTGTAGATGTTGCTGTTGCTGTTGTTGTTGTAGCTGTTGTTTTTGCTGTGGTGCTGTTGCTGATGCTGCTGCCATGCAAAGTAAACGAGCCGAGCTAAACAATAATAATTTGCAATTTCATAAATAGTTAATGGGTTGTTTTTTTTTTTTCTTGTTTTTATCAGGAGGCTTTCCCCTATAAGGCGTGCATAATATTTGACTTATGATAAAAGGGTTTTAGGCTTTAAAATGGATTTCTTTTGAGTTTGGTTTTGGTGAATTATGAATGAGAAATCTTAAGAGCTAAAGAATTGCTGAGCGATAGTTGAGGTTGCGTTTGTGTGTGAAAACAGAACGAGATAGATAGCAAGCAAGCAGGTGAGTGAGAGAGATAGAGAGATAAGGTAAGCAACTACCAATTACTTTTCATTTTACGTTTACTTTAGGTTTTTATTGGTTTTGGCTTAAGGTTTTTTTTTGTTATTTTTTGTTATTATATATACATACGTCTCTAAAGAGATGATTTTGTTGGTGCTGATTTGGATGAAGTTGGTGGTGCTGTAGTGAGTTAACAACAACGCTAGTGGTGCCGTTGGTATTGTTGGTGCAGCCTGCTGCTGCTGCTGCTGCTGCCGTTGCCTGTAGTTGCTGCTGTAGTTGATATTGCTGTTGTAGTTGCTGGTGCTGCTGCTGCTGTTGTAGTTGTAGCTGTAGTTGCTGTTGTGCATTTGGTGGTGCATTTGGTTGTGGTGCTGTTGTGCTGATTGTTGTTGGTGCAGTTACAAGCATATTTGTATTTGCAACATGCCCCAAATGCTCCAAGCCGCCGTTCAATATATAAAGTTGCTGATGTGCTGCTGCTGCTGCTGCTGATGCCGCTGCTGCAGCTGCCTTGCTGCCATTGATAAGTGATGGCAATTGTGCCTCATTCAGCATCTTGGTCTTGGCATACTCGATGCGTATGGAGCCGCGATCCGAGCTAAGCAAATATTTACCCTGCAGCTGTTGCATGGCTTGAGCAGCGCTCGTTGAATCATTGAATTCAATAAAAGCGACAGGATGTTGTTGTTGTTGCTGTTGTCCATTGTTGTTGCTGCTGTTGTTGTTGTTGTTGTTGTTGATGTGGTTGGGAGTGCAGTTTATAGCTGCGCCTGCTGTTTGGTTGACAGTTGAAGTTGCGGTATAGGAAGTTGAAGTTGTAGGTGTTGAAGAAGTCAGAGTTGAAGACAAAGTTGAAGGCATAGAAGTTGTGATATTGTGCGTACCTTTTGTGTGCATTCGTAGGCGACAAAAGCCAGGCATACTGTGCATATTTTATAACATAGTTTTTGTTTTTTTTTTGTATACGATATATATTTGTGGGTATATATAAAGTATAAGTAGAGTAGAGTCGGTTATTCGGATATTCATGTATAATACAAAGTGAACGACAAACCAAAAAGAGAGAACGCAATAAAAAAAAGGATATATAATTATTGATTAGTTTTCATTGCAAGTAGTTAGAATTTCAATACATAAACAAATATTATTGTGGAGTGCAGTTGGTGGTTGGGTGGTTTTCAAGTGACTCTTAAGTGGTTTTGAGTGATTTAAGTGCTGCTTTGATTTTCGCTCAACAACTCAAACATTGTTCGATGTGTTTTTCTTATGTGTTTAACTGTTTAATTGCTTATTAATAAATAATTGTTTTTTTTTTTTTGCTCAAGCATTTTGATTTACCTAGAGAACACCTCCTTCAGCTCATGTTCGGACACAAATTGACCCAGATTTGCCACAAACAATGTGGAGCAGGGCGCATTTGCAGCAAGTTGTTGTTGTTGTTGCTGCTGCTGTTGTTGTTGTGCACCATTGTGTGCAGAGCCGGCGGGGCTAGCCAGCGCAGGACTGGATAAATAATGATGATGCGATGCAGCGGCAGCAGCAGCAGCGGCGGCAGCAGCTGCAGCAACTGCATTGCCTTGTGGCGTTGCAGCAGCAGCAGCAGCTGCACCACCACCACCACCGGCGGCAGCGGCAGCAGCAGCAGCGGCCATATGCGCCATGGCCGCCTGGCTGGGATGTAAAGTGGTTGCAGTTGTCTGATGATGTGGCATTGTCATTTGAGTCTAAACAGAAGTCGCATATAATTGGTTATTACTGTAGTTAGAAGAATTTTCAAGTACAGCCTTGCAGAGGCAGTTTCTAAAGAGAATGTAACGCATATGCATTACATATTCTTGACAAAATTGATGGAATACTTGTAAGTTTTGTGACTTCTCTTATTATTATTAACTTATTAACTTATTAACTTAGTTAATTATAGTTTGTTTTCTGTCTTTCTTTACTTCACTGACATTGAAAACATCACTCTGCAAGGTTGTGTTAAAGATATTTGTTGTATTTGCTGTACTCACTTGATGCATAGGCTGCTCCATTACTTTGTCTGTATTTAGTCAGAGGTAGGAGCGAACGGGCACCTGCGGATGCAGTGCCGGATGCACGAGTGTTGCATGCTGCAAGGCAGCAGCGCCGGGTAGATCAGCGGCAGCGGCGGCCGAATACGCTAACGGATGATGCCATAGCTCCGGTCCGCCCGGAAAGAACGGCCCACCCAGATCTATGAAATAATATGGAGAAGAAGTCGAGAGAAACGGGTAGTCAGCTGAGCGGCCAGTTATTCAATTGGTTTCTTTCACTTTTTAAAGTTTGTTGTGGTTTGTAATTTATGTTTCATTCTTTTATGTTTACAAATGTTTAGTTAACAAAATGAAAATCGCTGCACTAGTTCGTTGCCTAAGTCTTTTGTATCTTTTCTTTCGGGACATTTTATATTGAAATGAAATTTTGAGCTGAAACTGATATACCAAAAAATTAAATATCATCGAAATGATTTTCAACATCAAGTTAATTAACTTTTCTTGTGTGTAGTATCTCATGGATATTATGTGTATGTGTGTGTGTGTGTTTGTCTGCGTGTGTTTTCGTGTAAAATTTGGCTGTGTTTGGTTTGTGATTCAAACAAAGTGTTACAGTGATCAAAGTGCTTAGTTGTTGTTGTTGTAGTTTGTTGTTGTTCAGATTTGTTGCTGTAACCTATGGTAAATATTTATAGCGAACATTTGAAATATAGCAATATATTTTTACGATATAAGTATTTATAATATAATATATATGTATATAGAGTGTGTGCACTTGAAGCAAATATATTCAACCGTTCAATTGTTGGATTGATCTCGTGTTTGTGGTGTGTGTGTGTGTGTGTATACGTGTCGTTATAGTTAGGAAAGTGCTCTGCGTCCGCTTTCTAGTACGCCTTTGGTATCGGTAGCTCAAGATTGTTGTGTGTGTTTTTGTTTTTATTTTGTTACTAGTAACTACATACATAAACCAAAAGAATTGTTTTTTTTTTTTTTAAACCAAAATCAAAGAATAAAAAAAACTTGCAGTTGAGCATTTATATATATTTTTTTTCTTCTTTGCTTCAATTTTTTGAATTGTTTTTTGTTTTTTACTTACGTCCAGTGAGTGGGTGCATCAATGCAGGATGTGAGGCTGTTGTCGCTGTATTGGGCTGTGGTTTGGGTTTGCTCACTTTCGTGTTACTCTTGGCGAATTCCAAGCGAATTGTTTGGGGCATATCGGGATCGAAGCGTACACCCTGCTGTAAATGATCAGATCAAAATACAGCGGTTTGTATTTTCTATTTCGTTCTTTTTGTTTTTTTTTTTTTTTTTTAACATTTGCAAAATAATAAAAGTGTAATTTTCTTTCTTTTTAGATGTCTTTGTCTTTTGTATGATTTAAATTTTTTTTTAATATTTAATTCGATACTTGCAGCAATTCGCCAAAAATAATTTTGAATATCGCGAGTAAGATAGAGAGATAGAGAAAGAGAGCGAGAAGAATTGATGCTCACTTCTGGGTCGCTCTAGTTATTTTTATTGGGAACCAACTTGTGCTTACAATATTTTTGAGCTCAGGCTTTCGAGTGAATGTTTTTGCTGCCTTGCTCTTCAAAGAGTTGATCAGGTAAGGGGTCGGGAGGCTCTTTCAAGTGTAAGTGTGTGTTTTTTGGTGGGTTTTTGTGATATGCACAGAAAAGCGGTCTATGAGAGAACAGCAACTGCATAGGAAGAGCACCTATGAGTGGATTATTTTGAGGGGGGCGTCATCATTCAAGAAATTCAATTGTGGCGGTGACTAAGGGTTAAATAGGGGTGGCTTTGACATGCACCAGTCAATATATTGTGGTCTAAAAGTAATTTATTTATTTGGTTTTTTGTAAAGGTATATTTCTTTGGTGCTTCATTGCCGCGTTGCAGTTGCTATGTTTTATAAATATGACAAAGTGTTATGTGATGGGTGTGTACGTGTGTGTGTGTGTGTGTGTGTGTGTGTGAAATAAAGAGAGCAGAGATAGAGAGAGAAAGTAGAGATCTGAGAGGCGAGATGCAATACCAAAAACAATAAGATAGGTAAATCAATAATTATAGACTTAAACGTAAATGCGGTGAAGATACTTTTTTTTTGGGTTTTGAAATGCAAGCACGTGTGAAAAGGTACATCTGGTTGTTGTTGTAGTTGTTTTTGTTGCTGTAATTGTTGTTGTGGATTTCTTGAGATACGATTTGATATTGTTGTTGTTGAGGGCCTAACGATTCTTAACGCTCAGTGTAAGCCAGGCAATGATAATACGAGTACATCTTTGGTTTTTCTGTGCTTTATAAACTAAGTGTATCGAGTAATTTGCTTGATTTTGGAACGCCGAAATAATTTTTTTCCTTTTTTGGAAAGGTAATTTTGCTTGTTTTGCTAAGAATTGTTGGTGTCGATCGATTATACATGTATTTATAAATGTATATAGTTAAAAATTGTACAAGTATCAAGATTGATCAAAGAATTTGCCATTATATGTTACCTGCAGATCCTGTTTGGCTGCCTCGGCACCGGCTCTTGTATGGAATGTCACGAAACCAACGGGCTGCATTTAAAGATTGTATTTAATATTTATAAAATTAAAGCTTTTAAATATACTATCAAGCATTTACTTACCGATGCTGTTTTGCCATTTTTGCTTGTTACTTTAAGTAGAGATCCTTCGTAGCCCTGTTGGGAGATAAAGCAAAGATTTTTCTCAATAACTTTTTCAATGTTGCGTTAAATATCGACCCCTAAGGCCCCTATTACAGTTACACTAAGGTAAACGCACACTAAGGATAGTTTTTCTGTTAAGGATTACTCACCTCATAGGCTCTGAATAGCAAATAGAGCTCACGTGGCTTGGCATCCATGGGCAAACCACTGACGAACAATGTGCGCACCTGCAAAAAAGCCAAGGCAAACGAGAAAATATCAGTATTTGAATCAGATTGTGTGAATGAGATGGGGTTCAACAAATGTGTGGAAAGATTTGCAAAGCAGAGTGAGAAACCAATTTCCTATGATTGCGTAATTAACTTAAAACTGTCACGTCGCACATGACAGGGGTAGGGGGTGGATGGATACAAAAGTGAACCGGAAACCTTTTGGCTTCAATTTCGAATTGTGTCAAATATTTAAATTTCGCTGCCGCCCTAAAGCCCAAAAGTTCATGTCACGCACACACACACACACTTATACACATGCGATGCTGCGTGTAAGGGTGTGTGTGTGTGTCTAGGTGTACATGTGTTAGTGAATGTGTAGTGATAATGATGGCAAATGGAATAAGCGACATAAACGCTGAATTCATTAAGGCGACGACGTGACGCTCACCGACTGTAGATGTGGTGTAGCGAGGGGACTTTATGAGCGAAGGAGATACAAAAGTAGCAAGAACCAGGGGGGGGGGGGGGACAGGCACTAATGAGCCTTGTCGCCCTTTTAGTGTTCTTTTTATTTTTAACACCTAGCCAAGCAGATTCTAAAAGGGACGAAAGCTGTGCGAAGTATTTTTGGTAAAATTTTGGTTCCTTTTTTCTATTTTGGCGTTTTTATACCCTAAAACGAAAGTGTGAGTGGAGTCTATAAAAGTCAATGTGTGGCTTAGAACAGAACAGTTAAAATTTGTTAAAATTTAAGTCTTTGGTTCACTGAATGTCGAGGGTCTTAGAGTCTTTACTAGCTATTGAGCTTTCAGCTATGAAAATCATAAAGTAAATTTGTTAAAAATAATATTTAGTCTGTGGTAAGTTTCACACCTATCACAAAATAACTAAGATAATCAACTTTACAGTTGATTCTGGCTAATTCTTTAAAGGAAATAACAAAATATTATTATGGTTTTTTAATTTATTTTAACCTTTATTTTAACACAAATTTTAGATATATTTATTTTTTTATGTTTTGTGAATGGGTATCATCTAGACAGTTTTTGTTTTTTGTTTTTTCCAGAGAGTGAATGATGGCCGCTTGATGTAAATGTGTGTGTGTGTGTGCGGTTTTGCATGTGTGCTTAAATTAAAACGTGTTCTATCGTTCAAATCTCTCTAGTGCTATGCAGCGGGGGGGTTAAGAGCAACGGAAGCAGCAGCTTGATATGCTAAAAATAGTAGCTAAACATTGTACAACATGTAGCACATTAATAGTAGTCAACCAGGAGCTGGGGCGCTTTTTGATGCTCCTATTGCTGTAGTTGCAGTTGCGGTCTTTTAAATTGTCCAGCCGCACATTTACAAATTAATTAACTCACTCAAGTGCCGGACAGCAGAAATAAAAACAACAAGAAACTGATGAAGAAGGCGAGGGGGGCACAAATATCCTTTGACGCTGCCAAAAAAAAGGGATCTGCATGCCACGCTCAGTTAAATAGCAATTAAAATTAATTTTTGCGCAGTCTGCGGTTGCAATTTGGACTCGCCTCTCCAACGAAATATTTAAGGGCTCCACTAATTGGACGGATAATGAGCAGTGCTGCGCTGAGCTGAGCTTGAGCTTGTGCCTGCGCTCGCGCGCGGATAAGACTCGGATAAGTTGAAAGAAAATGAAGCCAAGCAAACTAATTAGAAGTAAGAGCTGCCCAAAAGCAGAAATTTAGTTGTGGTTACAATTTCTGTTTTCGAATGGGTTTCAAATGCAATTATTTTATGTTGCATGTTGTTTGTGCGCTTGTTGCTTGTAGCTCAAGTTGATAGCGTGGCTCAGTGAACAAATGTGCCAAGAGCAAACAACAGACAATAGACGTATAGACAGATATGCATCCCGACAGACAGTCAGAGACAGGAAATGGGAATCCATCTATCTGTTGTGCGTTTCGTTGTGTTGCCAACCACAAAAGTCAGTTAGCCGGGCCAAATCAGGCATAGACGGTGAGCTAAATGCTCTTGTTGTTTGTTTGTTTGCTTGTTTGCTTGTTTGTCTTGTGTGCTGCTGTGTTTTTGGCCACTGCGGATGCACATTCAACATTTTGGCAAACATAACTAGGAGAAGACCTTCCCCTTCATAGAGAGAGCACACACACATATGTTGCTAACTTTATATTGCTAGTTGAGGTTGTGTGAATGTGTGGGTGCTGTGGTCTTTGCACTCCAACTTTGCTTGCCAAATTCCATTTAAATACTGTAAATGCCATAGAGTTGCAGTTACTGTCAGTGGTTGTTGTTATTGTTGTTGGTCAACCTTGCAACTTGGCTGCCTGCGCTTGGCAGTGACTTCACAATAGAGTTACTCTCTCTCTCTCTTTATGTCTGTGTTTGTGGTTGTGCAAGTGCTGTTGTTATTGCAAAGAAGTTTCAAGTTGCAGCTGCAACCACCTTTCTTCTCTCTCTCTTTGTTTGCGTTTTGCCGCAATGTGCTTGGCAGGCCGTTTATATTTCTAGTTCGTCGTTTCGCATTTGCTGTTTATAATTATTATTATGCAGAAGTTCATTTGGTTGCCATTATTAATATCATATGCTATGCAATAAATTGTTACGTTTGAATTATATAGACGACTCTCAACTGAGTGCTAATTAAAACGCATCGGTTTCACAGAAAGCCCTGATTTGTAAGCTTCTACCTAAGATATGAAACATTAATAAGTTATTTATGTGTAAAATATGTTTATCGCTTAGCTTCATCAATACAAAAGTGGTTTAGTTTGAATTACATAAATCATGCTATAAATTGAATTGAAGATTGCACATTTGAATAATTATATAATAACCTGCTTTAAACCCCTTGCTGGAATTTCATGGATTCCACATCGATTAAACACTATGCTTTTGTATTTTTTTAAACTCTAAATACATAAACTTAACTTAGCTTGTTGCTTATGTATTAAGTTCAACGTTTAATCAAAGCTGGAAACATGTAAAGTTAATGTACATTTATTTTTTAAGTATTTATCACTTTATAAATAATTTTTGAAATTTACAATTTAATATTTGTGTTACATATCCCAGTCGATTTCCAAGGGCTTTGAATTTAAAGATTGTTTAAAAATAGGCAATTTGAAACTGATCGCAATGCAAGTTGCCTTTCAAACACTTAAGCGAGTATGCAAATATAACGTATACGCATTGGTCAACCACTTTCCGGTCGAAAATTAAATGTTCTAATCGGTGTTGTTGATGTTGGCCTTGTCTTGTATTTTGTCCAGTTGTAAATCACTCAGTAGTCAAGTGCTGACTTAAACGTGACACACACACATTCTCAAACAAACACACAAAAGAAAAAACAAAAATACATTTTAAAAGCCGATCATAATCGTAGAGTCTGCAGCTCGTGGGCGCGCCCAGTTGAGGCTTAGACTGAGGCGTCTGAGGTGCGTCTTAGTTTGTGCAACGCCGTATTAAAGGCGTTAAATTGCAAGCGCTTGTAAATTGTCAAATAGCTAACAAAAATAGAGAGAGGCAAACATAAAAAAGCAAAAATATTGTGAACAGAGTCCGTCGCAAATGGCAGTTAACAGCATTTGCAAACATTTAAATTGTTGTTGACTGTTGCAGTTGTTGCTTTGTGTCAACGTTGGTGCGTGTCAAAGCCAACATCAATAATGTAACATTGAAACAACTTTTGCTATTGACTTTTAACGCATCGGCTTGGCGGCATTTGTACAAAGTGTTTGCGCGCACATTTTTTACTTATTTTTCTATAAATACTTTGGCAATTAAATTAATTTTTAATGCATTTGAGTGTCATTCCGAATGACAGATTAATTAAATTGATAAAGTAGCGTACAAAATTGAATTAAAAACTAATGCTTAAATAAGACGAAAAAGTATAATTGATATGATATTTTTGTCAAGATTCTTATGTTTAATATGATTTAAAAAATAGTCTTATAGAGCAGATGAGCCTTAATAAGTTTTCAATATCAGCTAACTCAAATATTGTTTTGAAAGCATGGCAAGGCATTTATATATACAAACGTGTTTGTCATTAAGCTATTGAAAAGCTATTTGTAACCAATTTTCCAGCAAATCGATGCTTGAAGTGAATGCCATGGAGCTTTTGTAATACTTATAATAGTTAGCAAGTTGCTAAGTCTTTTTAAGAATCTTTGCTAACAATGCAAGTAAAAGGAACTTACTGCAAACACAGCAGCTACCCATTACCTCGCTCACCATCTGCTACCTGATGCCAATTAAGTCGAGCGTCGAGTCAACTAAATGCCTCAAGCTGCAAAGCTACAAAGTTGACTGCAGTTATTTGTTGCAGCTATTTGTTGTTACTGTTTCGCTTGCCATTGTTATTATTATGTAAGTTGCTTGTTTATTTATTTGCTATCCTTTGTTTGTGCGTTTTTTTATTTTTGCTTTCCTGTCTTTAGTCTAAGATGCTAGCGAATCCTTTAAATAAGCAACGAAGTCACGCCCGCAGGCCTAGGGGAAGATGAAGAAAGCGTAACTTATGTTGCAGCAATTGTTTGTTTGTTAAACTACGCAGGGGGCCATTAAGGGCTGTGTAACAGACAGCTAAATATCAGGTGACAAAAAGAAAATAGCTCAATTCAATTAGCTAATTAGGTTGCATAGTTATAAATTATGAACATAGCTTAATTTAAAACTGAACATTATAAATAATATGATAGCTGTTTTTCCAGCTCATCAATGTACATTTTTTTTCATAATCAAGGATTAAGATATTATGTTTAGAATTATATTGTCAATTTGATTTTTTGATTATGGAAGGCTCTTTAAATCAGCTTGATTGATTTATAAGTGTTAATAATGATAGATATTTTTATGAAATTCTTTTTGAAAATATTATTCATGTGGGATTACATAATTTATACTATGAACAACAAGAATAAAGTTTTGCCCAAACTGGAGTTTAGATCACTTCTAGTCCGTGCAAGTTGAGTGAACGAATTGTGTTGTGCATCGTGTTGCATTCTAATTGTAACTCTTGTTGTTGTTGTTGCACGCTTGTTTTGTCGCATTTTGCATACAAAATGACGGCGACGGCCATTGTGGAAGAAAGAAGCTACAGGATGCGGTGGCAGCGAACTGAAGTAACAGCGCAACACACAATTGCAGTTGAGCCTTAGTAAGAACAGCAATAACAACAGCTATTTTGTATGCATTGCAACAACAACAAAATACAAGTTGCTGGCATCAGCTAGCACAATGTTGGCCAACTTTCTTGTGGCTTAAATAAAACGTTTTGTTGTTTGCATGTTGCGTCTTTTCTATCTTCTTTTATTCTCTTTCGTTGTTGCCTTTTGTTTTCATGCCGCGCTTTGGCATTTGGCTCACGTGCGCGACCTGCCGCAATCTGCCACGCGCCCCCAACCCAACTAAAAATCCCGCAATATTGTCGCGGCCAGCGCTCAATTAAACCTTGTCGTTGTCTTTGCCCCTTTGGTTGTCCTTGCGTGTTGTTGCTGCTGCTGTCGTTGTCATTGTTGTTGTTATTTGTCTTACTGATGTTTATTTTCTCCGACCATTTTTATTCTTCTTTTGCTCAACATTTGTTGAAATTGTTCGCGCTTGGTTTTAAGTTTTGCTTTGCTTCCTTTTTGTTTGATCCTTGCTGCTTGTTTTGTTGTTGTCTATGCTGCAGTCTGCAACAGCAACAACAATTGCACAGGTAATTAGCGCTTTTCTTGTTGTCTGCTCTCATTTGATTCAAGATTTGGCCAGCACCTCTTAAATCGCTTAATAAGACGCCTAACTAAGAATAAATACATTGGCTGCAGCTGCTGCATGCTGATGCTGCAGCTTACATAAATATTTTAATTGCTAAGCAAACAACTGACAACCAAATATATACACACAATCGCACACACAAACAGGGAGCAACATATACAAACAAATAAAAAAAATTTCAAAAAGACAAAGTTCAAAATGTTGTGCTACGAAACTTTTGTCTCCCAATGTTTATTTTACAAATTAGCCAAAAATCGAGACACTTGTCACTGACTGATACAAAAACGAGAAAAAGAACGAGAGGGAGAGAGAGAGAGAAAGTTTGAGTAAGCGAGACAAAACTCTCAATGAGACAGTGTCATGCCCCTTTTGTTCAAAATGGCAAATTTTGCTGGCTGAAACTTTTGATTGCAAATTATTTGCAACACACACACACATACACATTCGCTGCCAAAAGTTAGTTGCCAGCAGCAACAGCAACTTGTTACTGGTTGTTGTCGTTGTCAGTTTGGCAAACAAAAATATGATATGAAGCACACACAGCTTAAAAAAAATATAAAAATTAATATATATAAACAACTTTTTTTTAAGATAAATTATTTCTTTCAGGCGTGAAAATCGTAAACTTGACAATTTAAAAATGCACCAGCAGCAGCAGCAGCAACAAAATTTATCAAAATTTTAATAATTAAAACTCATTAACACTTCGTCTTGAGGGGCGAAAAGTATTCGTGCTGGTGGCTGTCCCAAGCGAACTGGACGAAGACTAAATAACAAATGAGCGATGACTTTTTGCATAGCATACTTTTAAGAGCGGGTGAAATGGTTGCCTTGGCAGCTGTTAAATGACTAAGATGAAATAGATGCGAGAATTTTGAAGAGGAGTTTGCCAAATGAATTGAGCGTCTAGTGTTGAGCAGCTTGGGCGCTTATTAATTATGCATTTAAGTGAGGGGTGGGGAGTGGAAGAAGAAAGGGCTGTTCATTGGAGCTTTGGAGCATTGTTTTGTAATTTATGGTATTCAAATTTCATGCAACTGAATATGTTATGAGCATTTCCAATTCACTTCATTATGGAGCTGGGGCGCTCACCGAACGTGTTGCAAGTAACTGGGGCAAGGCTGCAATGCATTGCATATGTATAAGCAACATTTGTCAGCAACGCGTCACTCCAAGCGACAAAATAATGGTTTTGAAAAAAAAATGACTTAGAATATTATTAACAATTCAACGTTTAGGCCAAGGCTGCAAATGCAACTTCCGGCTCTAAGCAACAGGACAAAAAACTAGAAAAAGAATAAAAAGCAACGACACAAAGAAAATGTGAGAAATTGCTAAACAATAGAGCAATGAGCCTTGGACTCAAAATCGTGTCCCAATGTGGACAATGAAAAGAGTTGTTTGCCCCTCTACCCCCCTCTTGGTTGTCAGTCAGTTTGACAGTCGACTTTATTAAAACACAACTTGCCTGCAAGCTGGTAAAAATGAGCTAAACAATGAGTGGCCCCAAAAGGCTAAGGGCAACACTAAAATTAGCAAATAATGCCAGAAATTGTTACTGTCAAGGTGTTGAAGAATGTAAGCTGATGAGTTTTCCAGCACAAAACACTTGTTTTTGTATGTACTTAACATGATGAAGAAATTACTTTAATTTGAAGCTCTCTACCAAGAAATTTCTGCAACATCATATTTTTAGTTTGCCATTTTCTGGATGAAATTTATTTCAATATAAAATTAACTTTATAAGCTCTTTTGTAAAGGTTTTTTATATTTTCAATTTAAGCCTTTTAAAGTATATTAGAATAATCATTTTTCCAGGTAATTCTTATTTTGTTTGAGCTTTTCATACTTTGCAAAAACTTCTCGTCGACCTTAGTCATAAAAGCTCAGATTTTCCAACTTCTTAAGTAAGTTTCTTACTTAGTTTCTTTTATAGTATAATCCAATAATAATTAACAATTCTCTAGAGCCTGTCAAATGTGTCCTGCAAGTCGAGCAATCTCGATTAGTACAACATCTTATGTGTTACCTTCTTAATTAAGTTGGCTCCCAAAATGGTTTTAAGCACAAAATGCAACTTTCGTTTTAGCTCTTGCCAAGGTTGTTAGCGGGTGTGTGTGCGTGTGCGTATGCGTGTGTTTGTGTTTGTATGCGAAAGTGTTTGTTTTCTGGTAGCTCATTAGGCAAACATGACACTTTTGCCGCAGGTAACTAACAAGTGGCAACATTTTGCCAGAGAAAATGCAAGCATGCATTTATGAGGAATATTGCGACCTATTTCGCCCCACTGTGGCCAACTGCAAACTGCGTCAGCTAATTAAGATTGAAGTTGCCGCAGAGCAACGCCACAAGCAACAGAAATACCGAAAGCCACCACAAAACCAGAAATGGCAACAAAAAGCCAGCAAGCTAATTTATTATGCCAAACACAGCATGAGCTATGCGAAATGGGAAATGTTGGTTAAAGGGAGCCACGTTGCATGTTGTAAATGTAACGCTTAGCTGGTGTTGAACTGACAGGTGTTAACGAGCACCGATTGGTGCAGCATCAGTTGCTGCTAGCACCGGTTTCGATTTCTGGTCAAATTGAAAACAACCTTCATGCATTACTTCCAAGTTCTGAACAACTTTTGCGGTCTTTGCCAAAGTCTAAAAACGGATGAGCAATTTGCAAATATTGTTTATTTTGTAAATATTATTTTATTTTTATGCTTGACAGACTTTTCAACTTGTCAATTTCATTTTATTTTGCTCCATTAAATTTTGTTTTTATATTTCCTGAACAGACACTCTAGTAGAATTTCAATAGAATTGTGGCATATTTTTGTTTTCAATTTTCACAATTGTCCCAACCACAAGTCAGTTGAGTTTGGATGAGATGTAGCGCGGAAAGAGGAGACAGTAAAAATCAAAACGAATCAGCGCATTTTTGGGTCAATCATAGAAACGAGAGAAACGAGAAAAGACTCTGCACATACAGAGGACATGAATTACGTGCCGTGGATATGCTTTCGTTGCTCATCATTTGTAGGATTCAATGGGGTATATGAGATGTTGTCCTTAGTGAAATAAGGGTAAAAATATAATGATCATCTGTGTTAATCATATTTTATTATTTTAGCTAACTATATAAACTTGTGTAGTTAATTTCACATATATGCTACTAAATACAATTTGTAGAAGAGAGATGGCATTTTTATTGTTCTCAAAACTCAATTAGAATTGATAGAATATCTTCAAGTTAACCATATTCGGCTAACATTTGTGTCTTTGGTCAGAGCTTTTTGTTGTGCTTGTGCCAAATTCTAGCTAAAGTAAATATGTTGTGGTCTCTTTCAGTTTTTATTGCAGTACTGCTTAGTCCTCCTGTCTGTGTCACACTAACGAGCGCCTGTTTCAGGACTATAACCACTCGCTTCAGGTTCTGCACCGATTGACCGGACAACAGGGCATGCATATTAAACACGAAGCTGCCTTTATACTACAAATACTTCACTCTGTGTAAGCTGGCAATGTTATGCCCCAAAGCTGCCTCTCCGTTAAGCCCCTGCTCAATATACTCTTAAATAAATGATGTTGGCGCTACGGCTCATGCGGCTACGATTCGCTTTCAATCGACCCAAACACTTGACTTGGTTAAGTGAAAACTGCGTCTCTCTCTCTTCAAACACTTCTCCTTGTTGGAATTCGATGCCGTAGTTTAATGAGTTGATGCATTTTCTATAGAATACTTATTGGGGCGCAGTGTGCAATGTGAAAACATCAACATAAGGTGGGGGGTTTTCTTTTTGTTGCTTTTGTTGTTTGTGTGTTGATTATTGATAATTAGTTTGGCATGAGAGCAAAAGCGAAAACATGCATACGAATTGTCACAAACATTTGTTGCCATTTATTATTCATAAGCAAGTCGCAAAGGACAACAATGTCAATAGAATGTTTTGTACAATGCACATTCTGCATTTTGTCATTCACCGCACAACATTTGCGAGCAATGTAAATAATTGATACCTAACTAATTATCGCGCATGTCAGCTGACAATTAAATATTTGCCATGGAAAACTTTTTGAAATGTACTCGTGAATAATTGATGGAAATAAGTTGCTTAACATTTCATATTATTTTAGTTTAACCTTGCTTATGCATAACAATTTGCTGAACTTTAAACTGATAGCAGATTGTAATAATTGACTTATTCAACTTGTAATTAAAAAGAAACTTAAATTTTTATTTACTTCTGGAATAATAATATTAGATATCAATTAAAAATCATATTTAAATAAGGATTTAATCAGAAATTTCTGCCTTTGTCTATTAAATAAATGTAAATAATGCAATCAAATAGACTTTGAAACTTTGTTACACTATTTATTTGCTGGGTAGTATTTAATATTGCACAAGTAACTCATAACTGATTTACTTTTGTGTAAACACAAATAACTCAATTGTGCAATATTTGAGCTCACTCCTATTTAACAGAAATTAAATTTAATATTTAAACAAGAAATTCTTTTCATTTTCGTTTTCGTTTGCTTTGCTATTTACTTATTGCATTTTGTAATAATAAATGAATATTATTTGTTGATGCAATTACAATTGTTTTCTCTTATCGAATGCATATGCAAATATTGATATAACAATCATATTAATTCACTTTGCTTCTTGCTTCACTTTGTTTGTGTGAGTTTACATTTGAAGTTGCATTTCCACTTGATTATCCATATTGCTATTTGTATCTTATTATAGCTGATTGGCGTTGGCCAATTGTCAAAAGCTTTTCATTTGTTTGTCTTTAAATATTTAAACAATTATAACTGTCTCTGGCGATGACAAGAACCAAGGACTTTGCTAATTACTACTGAAACATTTGTATCTAGTTGAGGAATTCATTGTTTGTTTTCAACTACTCATTCATTCTATTCATCAAACTATCTATGTGCCTTTGGTGTTTGCCCTTGCCTCATTGATTATTCGGGCATTTTAAGTGCTTTGGTATTTTGTGTTTAATCTGCACATTTGTTGCATAATTTATTCGACTGCTTCCACACACATGCACATTCCAAACCGTCTGATTTGAATTTGAAATAAAGCTGCTTGCCAGCTGACAAATCATGTTCTGTCTGTCTGTCGGTCTGTCTGTTTGACTTAACATTTGTTATATTTACGAAATTTATTTTATTGCCCAACAAGATCAAAGCGATTCGCTCAATTGGCCAATTGCAATAAGTACAACTACAATCTGCACTATTTGGCTGAGTGTTATTATAGTTTTTTGTTGGCTGCAGTTTTAACCGCTTTATTTGGCGTCGAGCTTGGTTCGGTTGTGTTCAGCTCTGTTGTTTGTTTGTTATTCAACGCTTCGTTGAGGGTTGGTAAACAGAATTTATTTGTCAATAAAGCTGTCACTTCATTACGAGCATTGTCCCTGCTACCGCTTGTCGCCAATAACTCACAGCTCTCACCATACCACGCCCGCATTCCACCTCCCAATGAACCAATACGCACCCCTCTGTCTCTCCAACCGTTTAACAACGGTGCGCAAAATTTTTCGCATCCACGAATAAACTTGCATTATTACTTTTTGGTCAGGAACCGAAACAGCACCCAAAAAGTACCTTTTCGCCACTCGTCTGTATCCTTTTGGTCTGACATTAATGAATTTGCTGCTGTCAATATAGACAGATACCAGTGGAGTAACAGTGTGAAAAGAGTGGTATTGGGGGGATAGGTGGGTTATTCTGCCGTTGCAGCTGCATAAAAACAACAAAAAGGCGGGTCAAAAGTGACGCGGCTCTGGATTCAGGTGTATTCACACAGGATGACAGAATGGCGACGATATTTGCTCTCTCTCTCTCTCTTAGCCCAATCGTCAACACATCACACTCATCCCCATGCTTATCGTCATCGTTTCCTTCTGACAAAATGTTCGTACTACAATTTTCATTTTTGATGTCTATTGACATTCCAATATGCTATAGAAATAAACGGAATGAGAGTTTTACAATTGTTTGTAGCTATCGTCGCAGCTATTACTGATTGGCAATGAAGACCAATTCGATAACTCTCTAACACATAATAAGCTCTCAACAAAACATTGAAAATTATTGATAAAAAAGGAAGAAATTATAAAAGTTAGAGCTAAATAAGCAGCAGTAGTAATAAATAAGTTAAACAAATGATTTTGTCAACCAAAAGTCAAAAAACTTAAAATGTACTATAGAAAAGGGAATTTTTGAACCCTTTTTAAAGAATCAACTAAATAAATCTTATGACATTTTTAAGGGTATATTCGCATTCGGTTTCTAATAACTTTATCGCTTGTTAACTTCCTTTTTCTTTATTTTACGTTGTTGTTGTTGTTGCTCGTGCAAACAACACCTTTTCAATTTTTGACAGGATGACTGTCGCTTAATTTGTATTTGGGCCCTTGCATTTTATGCTGTTTGATTTGCCGGGCGTGAGAGGGAAAACACTGAGCTGGGGGAAAACAGCAGGGCAAATGGCAGCCAGACTCAATTACGCGCTTGTTTGTGCCGATATTTCTGCATTGAAAACTCAATTGTATTCGCACACCCAGCATTTTTAAAATACTCCGCTCCCTGCTCAACCTCCCCAAAAAACAAAAGATAGGAACAAAATTTTGTTTGGATTTAAGTTAAAAAAAACTGTCGCTGACAGCTTCATTAAATTAAGTTGAACAACATTTTTTGCTTTTTTTCTTATGTTTATTTATAGCAACAATTTTCCAGCACCATTAAAGAGATGAATTTTTTAAATAAAGCTAAATATTTGTTTTCTACTCTGATTGAGTTGTTGTAATCTAATTTAATTAATTTGTATTAAAAGTAATATAATAACAGCTTACACTCAAAAGTTGAAAAAAGTTGTGCAAATATTTTGAAAAAAAAAAAATATCAAAAAACTTTTCAGCATGCATTTATCAAAAACTATTTACACTCTTACAGGTACTTCTACTATCAACAACAAGCTATTTGATGAATGAACACAGCAAAAATTGATTCTTGTTAAATTAAAACAAATCATAAGTGTTTTAAAAGCTTATGCTGTTCATTAAAGTGGATATATTGTATTCAACTTTTTCACTTTTTTTTTTGATTGAGTTTTATATTTGTTTATTATGAAGCTAGTTTTTATTTCATCGCTAAGCACTTGACAGCTTCCAGCAATTTGCGTCAATTGCAAGTTTTTTCAGTGTAGAGACAACGGAAAATGCTAATTAAAAACGGCAAAAGGCTTTTGTTAGCCGGGTGGGCGGCGTATTATTCTAGCTAGGTTCAACAATGACAATTCAATTTGCAAATCAAATTGAAATTTTGTGCGAAAGCGGGACAAAAGTTCTGACCAACATTTCACCTAACAAATCGAGTGCCTCTACATTTTATTTACCTTCATTGAAACTTTCGTCATCCGGCTGCGTTCCCTAGCCGTAGGTAAGGGAGGGGATAGGCGTGTCAATGTTGAACAAACTCTGTGCAATTAAAGCAATGCTAACTGGTCTCGAAAAGTTTGTAAACACTTTTTCTCGTTGCCATGCCGCGCATATTTCTTCTTTATTTTTCATTAAATTAAGCAATCAGGCAAAGGCGACAGTTTTCCTTGCCAGTTTTTCGCCCCTCTGGCAGCTCGGGTGAAAAAGTCAGAGCTGAGTAGAATTATGAACGAATGAATGAATCCAATAAACAAATTAAATACTATAAAAAGCGAAATTTAACTTGAGTAAAATCCAAAATGGACTTTAAATTTGAATTCTGCAACTTAAGTTCTTACTGGGGGTTTTTTTTTTTGTTGCTTTTTTGTAGCTGTTGGTTAAATTCTGGTCAGCATTAATTAGCCTGGCTGCTAACACAACGCATAAATATTAATATGGCAGTTACAACCATGCAGCCCTTACTTTTATTGCTGTTGTATGTTTATATCTCTTATTTTTGTTTTTTGCTGCTATTTTTCGTACTGGATTTTCACAGCAGCGTTTGCATTTCATTAGCCAAAGTGGCATTGTCTTTGTGCTTGAGTGTGTGTGTGTGTGTGTTTGTAGCATGGCATAAAAATAGAGCACATTTAGCAAGGAAGCCAACAACAACAACATCAAGAACAGCAAGAACAACCATTGAAAAAGCAAAACGCAGAAAAATGCAAAGTATCCAAATAGACTGAAGGACACTCCAAGCCCTGTGTCCAAGTCTGTCTGTCCTGCCCACAGCGCACAGCAGTTTCCAACACAAAAAACGTTAACTAAATAATCAGCTATATCAGACTGGCAAATACCTCGCATACAATAAAATGTTTTTCTTTGCTGTCAATATGTAATATTTTTTTATATGTTTTTCTCTTTTTACTTTAATTTTTTTTTTGTATATTTTTCTTGCAATACTTTTTTGCCTTAAGTCATAAGCAAATATAATTTTTTCTTTCTTTTCAGCATGCCAAATAACTTCAATATAAAAATATCATTTTTTATATTTTGAGATTTGCTTCTCTATTCATATTTATTTTCGGCTTATAAAACGCTTTCGTTATTTTTCTTAAAATGTTAATAGTTTTGAAACTTTCGTCTGTCTGCTTTCCCTTTCGCAGCATCAAAAACATTTTTTTATTATTTTTACTTTCGTTTCCGCTTAAACTTATTTGGCTTATTTCTGCATAATCATTCTGCATTTATTTTTTTAATAATACTGATATTAAATTACGATCTGAACTATTTAGCTACCTTTCTGTTGATATTGCCATGTCCTGAAACTAACTAAGCTGCTTTTTTGGTGTCCCTTCTGCAGGTTCCACAACCTTTGTTCTAAACAGCTTTGCCAGGCAGAAAAACATTTTTAAAAGTTAAATTATTTTGCTTTCCTCAATCAGGTTATATACCATTTTTGATATTTTTCAGTCCATCCCTAGGATTTCTTACATTCTGTTTTCTTCTTTAACAATAGTTCACAGCACAGTTTTACAACACATATTTTTTTACAGGGCATAAATAGTATGCTAAACGAATGCATGTTCTGCATTCGTCTATCCGGCTCTCTGCTGGCATTAGCCTTGTGTAAGAAAGAAAGAGATGAAAACAGAGAGAGAGAGACAGAGAGATGGTTGGCAGGAATATGTACGTGCGTTTGAGTGAGTGTTTGAAGTGTTTGTGTGCATTGTCACACGCTGTCAAACCCGCTTTAGCCTAAGTCAGTCGCACTTATTGACAGTGAGCAGATGATGCTCTTCGTCCTGCTCGCATTTGGCCATGGCAACACTTTGCTATTGTTATTTATAGCCATGCGGCTAATTGTGAGTGACACTCATTCGGAATAAAGCCGCACAACAACACTCAACTCTTAGCATCCATACATCCATGCATATATGCAAATCCGTGTTTATGTGAGTGTGTTCGCATCGATGGTAAACTCAAGCGAGTGTGAAAATCGCTAGTAATTATTTTACCCTTGAGTCTCCGCATAGGGTCGATTCTGAACGCTTGCCCACGCCTTCCCCAGAACTTTAGCATAGTCATATCTATTTATAGTGACTTTAATAGTCAGCCTTTAACAAGCTTGCGAGCTGCGTTTAAAGTCATTTTTTCTTTGGCTTTTTCAACTTTTTAAGAAGCGCATTTTCTGGCTGGACGCCTGCCAAGCCGCTAATAAAGTTGCGCCCAGCAAAAGTCTGGCAAAAAAGTTTGCCTTATTTGTGGCTGCATTGTGTGGCAGGCAGTAACAGTCACAGCAACAGCCGCATCAAAAGCACAAGCAACATTCTAGCCAAAATGAAAAACAAACAAAAAGAAAGCAGACAGAATTGCCTGGGACAAAAAGTGTGAAAAGTTTGCAACCAGAACAATGTCGAACGAGTAGAGTTTGAAAATAAGTTGAAATGAAGTAAAAAAGTGCGGACAACGTACATCACAGCTGAAAGAATTGACAGCTGGAAAGTCCAAGAAGAAATTGGCAAATTATGTCGAGTGCAGCTGATGCGAAACGAGCTGCTAACTTTTGGTCGTGAAAAGGGAACGAAACATAATATTTTTAAGAAGTTGTAGAGCTTTAAGTTGGAAATAACTTAAAAAGAAAGTGAAAGTATGCTGGTAAATTGTCGTTTGATTGACATAGTAACAAAAAAAGAAAACAATTTGGTTTATATCGGCTTTACTTATCGCTCAAACCATTTTGAAACAGAATCTAGGAAAATACCTTTAATATCTTAAGTATAAGGAAGTCCATAAAATCATTAAGAAAAGCCATAAAAATTATTTACCGAATTGCCAACATTGAATAACACTTCAACACACAATTTATTCGAAAACAATTCGTTGCATTCCTTGACTGAGTATCCCACTTAAAGCGGAGCCGCATCGGCTTTGAACTGGACTCCAAATGGCAATTGCAGTTCTCAGCTCTTTCTCAGCTCTTAGCGCAGGCAGCACAGATAAAGACATTTGTCATATGTCTGACTGTCGCACCACCCACTTCAGACTTTCTCTTCTCACCCTATCTCTCTCCCTCTTTCGGGCTAACCCTCAAGGATAACTCAATGTGATTCTTTCCACTTGCATTGAAGATTTGTTTGTTTGTTTGTCGCATTTTATCGTTTGCCGTTTTTTGTTTTTATGTTCAGCCATTCTTTTTATCGCTCAACGTGCCTTGGTTCCATATCTCCCTCTGCTCATACCCTTCTCGCTGCCTTCTCGTTCATCTTCAAGCGACATTTCGTAAGAATTTTTATTGTTTTCTGCCCGCAATCGCTTTACGTTGGCTCTGTGAGCGGCTTTTCGCTTAATCTTGGCAACTGAAGATGATACCGTAACGATGCCGATAGCCAAGGACCAGGACTTGACTCGAGCAGAGATAGGCTACAGTTTAAGATATTTAAGCTGCGGTATTTCTCTCGTCTAAGAAAACTCCTTATCGGTGTTAAGCTGCAATGTGTTCTCGATTTTTGTGTGTCGCTAGACGCGATTTATATGCTATTTGTGCTTGGCAAAATGAACTCGAAATTAAATCAGCCAGAGAAAAGTGAATGCAACAAAAGCAGCAACGGCAACGGCAACGGCAACGGCTTAAGTGATGCAAGTTAACAAAGTCAAGAAATCGTTTTGTGCTCATCAGAGAGAAAAAGCAAATGCGACCCATATTCCAACTATAATAGCTGCAGGCTCAAAACTTGTCAGGCACGTGCCTGGCCTCAAAAACTCTAAGTGGGCACATACACACATACACAAACACACATATGTGTACACACACGAATTGCCAAACAACTTGAAAATTGTGAGAAGCCTTCGTCTGCCAACAGCGTCAACAGCATTTTAAACGGAGCTCTGAAATAAAACAAATAAAAAATATACAAAAAATACTGCAGTGCAGCTGACTCCTTCGTCTTGGTTGATCCCTGCTCCATTTGTGGACTAGTTTGACTTGATTTTTATGCAATTTCCAGCTTATTGCACACATACATATTTCTTTATATCTTTTTTTTCGCCAGGGGGCTCAGTCACGTGCTGAGTGCGGCCGACAGAAAAAAGAGAGAGCGCTGCGGCCTCATCAATATTATGTGCTTTCATGACTTGACTTCCAAAAATAAATATCTATATGTTTACATATATATATCAAAGGTGCTTGCAACGGATATGAAATTAAGGTGTAGTAAATCTTTTTACTATATTTCTTTTTATCAACGATTGAGCAACGTTTCAATAAAACGCTGCAAAGAACGTGTGCAAATGAAACACCCACAAACATAAAATGACTGACAATGCAACAGAAAGCTTTAACAAAAACAACAACAAGAGTGGTAAGAGTATTAAGACGAGCAGCATAAGCGACTGTCAGTGTTGTTGCATGTCAAAAAAGTGTCAGCGCATTGAAGTGGATTCAGCTCTGATGCGTCTGACAGCCAGCAACAGCTACAAACACAGTCCCCAAGGCAAAATTGTTTTGTTAAAGGCGACGCCTTAAAGTATGCAGCAAAAAATTTGAATGGAAAACTGAAAAAGCAAAAGCATACTGCAACTGCTGAGCAGTCAACAAGATGCTCTGTACACTCAACAAATAAAAAGTAGTTGAGAGCGAAGACTTTATTTTGAAAGTGAAAATATTAAGTAATCTTAAGTTTTATATGAATTTGGATATGTTAGTTTTTGACATGTTATTAATTATTTAGGCATGACTATAAGTTTAAACACCAAGTCGATAAACTGTAGCTTTTATTTTTAACGAATGTAATCAATGAAATAGACGATTGAATAATTTTCTAGCTAATCTACGCACCTGAATCACTTTGGGCTGCACAGGGTATTTACATAATATTTATCACAGTTTGGTTGAATGTTAACTTTTTGAGTTGCGTCCCTTGCGTTGTGTTCTTATGTTAGGTTTTCTGACTTTGCTCATGGCAGAAGGACATCAGCAAAAGGATGCATGGAAAAAGCGTCACCAGATGTTTCAGCAGCAAAACACAAGCATCAAAAGAAGACGCAATAGCTGCTGTTGCAACTTGCTGCACTTTCTTGCATTATTGGCTTTTGTTAAAAAAAAATGTGCAGCACCAGCAACTGCTGCTGAAAGCAAACTTCAAAGAAGGATATAAAAAATAAAAACAAGCTCTGGAATATGGGCAAAAACAAGTCTCATACTCGTATAAGCTCCATGTTAACTTTTCTTGTCAAAGTTTCATTTTTTGGTTGCTTGTTGTTTTTTGCTGCTGTTGTCATGTGAAAAACGTGTCGAAATTGCTTTCAACTCGTTTCCCCCCTTACGCATTGCTTGCGCTTACAGAATATCAAATGGGTTCATAAGAAGAATTAAACTTATCACCGAAAGGAGACAGAGAGAGAGAGAGAGAGAGGGAAAGGGTGGGAGCGAAGGAAGAGAATATGAAACACAATGGTAAAGTGGAAAATTCTTGAAAACATATCAAAGGCATATTTCGCACTCTAGAAATCAATCAGTGGCAATAAATGGTGAAAGCTGAAAGGTAACCAATGGTTACTGCCTGCCAACCTGACGGATGCCTGTCACCTGACACGTCTGATAACATTCTTTTGGCCGAAAGGCCAAAACATTTTGATGCTTCTAGCACTTATCGAGTTCCTTTTTGAATATGTAGAGTGGGAGTGCAAAAAGTGGACTCGACTCGATTGATGCTCTACATATGAATCATAATAAATATTGCCAGCCAGACAATAGAATGCTAGAAATGTGTTTGATGAAATGATTGAAAGACAACGTTACGTATACGCAATTCACTACAGCGATTAGTATTGAAATATGAAATGCAGCTTGCTTTAAAGTTGTTTTTGGTATTTTTAATCTTCAATAGATATAAATAATTTTTAAAAAGTTTCAAATAAAGTTATATATTCACTCAGTGGAAAATATTCAAGTTTCAGATTTGTAACTCTCAATCAGACATCATAAAAAATTCAATTGCAATTTAAAACGTATCGATGTAATTGCTGCCAAACGGAAGACCTTTGCAAAAGTTATACATGATTTTTTTTTTGATGTGCTGCTACTAGACTTTTTCCTGGCATTACGCTTACGCACCGCTGACCACACCACACACACACCATTTTGTAGAATGATGCTTGGCATTTTTCCAATCAACGCCAATCAAATCAATGCCGTCTAATGGCATTAACCCATCAACTTCAGTGTCAGTCTTCCCTTCTCTCCGCCTCAAATGCAGCTGTGTTTGATTTGTTGTTTTTTTTTTTCTGTTTTTCATTTTGGATCCCTTTAGCTCCCGTTCTTTTACCTGCCTGAGCACTGCTTTGATTCGATCAGGAAATGTTTTGCGTTGCTCGTTCTTCCTTTTCCAGGAGCAAGTTTTTTTTTTTTAATTTTTTCTGCCGTGTAATTTTGCAACTAGTTGGATGCTGTGTAAAGAGACACATAGAGGCAAAGAGGTAGATATTCAAATTGTATTTGTCTGCAACGATGGTTGGCCAACGACATTTGGACTGAGCTCTGCCAGCCACTGCAATATTCAAAGGTTTGTCCATATGGAAATTGGTGGTTGCTTCGTTGACACAGCAGCCAAAACCAAAAATGGGCGTGGTTTTACAACTTTGGGCTTGCAGCTCGGCTGTGTAAATAAACTTGAACTGGACATTTTGCTCTTTTCTTTCATTTAAAGCTGGCTTTAAGATGCAGCTGATGCTGAAAAGTTCAGGGGGCAAGCTTTAAGTGTAACTTGGAAGGGCAATTGCAACAACAACAACAGTACGTGCCCCAAAGGCCAATCACGTGCACCTCATTCAGCTCATTATATGAGCAGCAGCAAGAGCACTGTGAAAAGGCTTGAAATTCAAACCGAGCAGGGATGCCGACATTGTCATTAGCTGTTGCTAACAATGTCCATGTTCTTATAGCAAACACACACACACACACACGCACAGAGCTGAGCAATCTATTGTGACTTGTTACATAAAAATGAGTCACAATTTCAATGTGTTTTAAAGTGAAGTATTTCCTATGCTCTTTTATATAATTTTCCTTGTTTTCCTTTGTTGTGTTATACATTTTATGTTAGTTTGTGTTGTTGAAATAATTCTTGCATACAAAATTAATCATGATGGAAAACTGCGATACTCGATTATCGATAAACTGCTCAGCTCTATCTGTTATAGCTGAACAAGCGTCACTTAGCGCTCGTCGCGTTGATAACAAAATAAAAGTTGTTGCTTAACCCACAAAAGTCGTTCAACGTTCATCTCATGCAGTATTAGTGGAGGACATTTGACTGACCGGCTTGACTGCATGTCTGAATGCTGCCCGACTGACAGCCTGTCGCATGTTATTGATGGAATGTTGTCAAGCTGTTTTGATTGGAGCCACAAACATGGACTGCAAAAAACTATGAAGCTGCCAAAGTCACAACAACATGACAACAAAGGGGTTTAAAAACGGAAACACAGCAGGCGCCAAAGAACACATAAAATTTTAAGCATTGTTTGCTGCGTACCCGACCAGACAGAAAGAGATAGATAAAGAGAAAAAAGTGAGAGAGAGAGAGATGGAAGAGGTAATGTTGACACAAAAATGTAATAGTCACACGGAACGTTGATGGCTAAAGAGCCATCATATTGGTGGCCATAACAACTGGCCAAGTCCCTAAGAGCCCACTGTCTAGGCTCTAATAGCGTTCAAGGGAGGTGGGCGAAGTCGGGAAGCTGGGTGAACAGAAAAACTGTCAAAACTTGCCCACAAAATGTCATGCATGTGAACAGAATGGCAAAAGATGACGTGAACCAACAAACAGATTAAGGTCTTGCACTGAAAAATAATAAAACTTTTTAGCAAAAATGTTTGGATTTATTCATATCATGTGTTTCCTGTTATTTCATTTTATTCTTTGAGAGTTGCGTTAATTATTAATAAACAATCTCGAGCAGTTATCAATTTTACATACGCTGAGCAACATGAAAAAAGTCATTCTTTTCCACTTTTCTCAGTGTAAACACTTTTGTAAGCACATGGTGCAACCACGTGGCGGTTGGTCATAAAAAAAAAAGGAAGGCAAGCGTTAAAGTTTTTTCTTTTCGGTTGGTGTTGGTGGCATATAAAAATTATATAATAGCCAACAACGTTTTATGCTTTTTTGTGTGGTGTTGGTTGACATTAAAATTGTGCCCACCACAAAAACACGTACGTATAATATTTTGGGTAGAACTTGCCCAGCAAAAGGTCACTCAACTTGAAAAGTTGGCAACAGGCAACAGACACAAAAGGCAGGGGGCAAAAAAAAAAGAAAAAGAAAAACCCAGAAAATAGTATCTTCCTCGACTTGTTAGCTGTCCATTTTGGCTTAGATAAACAACTTCTTTGGCCAGTCGCGTTCAATTTGTTGCCAAAATGTGGCGCAATTTTTAGCATCAAATTGCAATTAATCAACGAGTGTGGCCCAAGTCTAAATCTTTGTACAATGTACTGCATTAACTCAGTCTCTCTCTCTCTTTCTTTTTTCTCTATCTCTTTTTGCTTTTGATTCTCTTCCACTCTGACCATATGTGTGACATTTGCACTTGTCGACGATTTGTCGCCACAATTGGCCTGGGCAGCTGAACACTCAACAGTTTTTGGGAAACTGTGGGCCTTAAATGGGAAAGGGTATGTGAAGTGAGACAGCAATAAATGTTCACTCATTAATAATAATTTACGTTAATTTATTGCCTGACATTTTGCAAGATGTTTTCCTCCTCCTCATCTCGGCCTGGCAAATTCAATTTGAGTGCCTTTGCTGTTGGCCCCAAATAATGAAATTGATGATGTGGTTTAGTTTAAGTACATACCTGAAATGAAATAGAGAACAAGAATGTGGCACATTAGAAACGATTGATATTGGTGTTAATTCAAATAACTAAATATATTTATACTAAGTTACTTCGGAGGTTGCATAAATGTAAAGTTCTTTCGCCAATGCATTGAAATGTAACCAATGGGAAATAAACAAAAAACAACTGCCATAAATAAGCTGCAGTTTTTCCAACTTACAACACACGCGTGACATTGTATCGCTCGAGGAAGTAAAATAATATAAGGAAAGGGTATAGCTAGTATAAGAAGAGGTAACACAGTATTGTTGCGTGGCACGCACGATCGCATTGGATACATGCAGCTTCCCTTGCCACTATAAAGAGTGAAGGCAATAAGAACAGACTGGTTGGTGCCTTAAGTTTTTCTCTGTTTTCCTTCTCGGTTTAATTCTCTGTTGAACACATATTGTGTTTTATGCAATGAGACGCATGCAACTTTTATCAAGACTTATTGTTCGAGACGCTCTTTAATACCATAAAATCCAAGTAATAAGGAATTCAAAGAAAAAAAATGTACTCATAATTAATTAGCTAACATCTTCACGAATGTCCACTTAATTTTTAATACAAATTAATTCAGCGTTGTTTTTATTTTTTCTTCTTAGTATTCAAGACGTAACCTAACTTTAGTGCATTAACTGTTAACGCTAAGTTAATTATGTACACATAAAATTATTTTATATATATTGCACTTTATTTATTAACGCAAATCTTAAGTTAATGAAACTTATTTTGCGATTTCAATAATGAAACTTTCAGAGAAATGTTTTTTGTCTTCTTTTCAGTATATCTTTTTTCTTTTAAGCTATCAGCAGTAGGAAAAGTATTTACAATCTTTTGTTAGACTAGTCTTTTTTCGAATCATAAGCAGCTTTGACTATTGCACTGTTCATGGATTTATCTTTGTGTTTCGGCTTAAAATCAAATGCCAATCTTTAATACGAATGCCATGTCATTTTTGAACTATTTCATGAAATGATTTACTTGCATGACATAACAAATATCAAGACGTATTTGCTACAAAATTTTATAAAATCATAAACAATATTCGTTTTCAATTTATTATTAACTCTACAATTACAGATTCTAAGAAGTTTCACAATTGATAAATAATGTTGTGACTGAATTAAGCTTTAAAAAATTGAAGCAACAACTTTAGGAACTTTTATTTACATTGTTGCCACACTCTTAAAAACTACGTGGTATTATCAAGTTGAGTTCTGTCTGTTGATTGCCAGCTTTGCAATATAAGTTATCTTTTAGTTGCCGCTGTTACTGTTGCTGTTGCGAGTTACAAACAAGTTACCAACAAACATACAACAACAAGAACACAGACTGCAAACTGTGAACTGTAACTGAAACCCAATGCTGACCAACGTTGCGTTGTTGCACCCCCTCCAACCCACCCTTCGCAAGTGTCTGAACACATTTGGCACGGTTCGTTGGGACGCGTGACATGTATATGAGAAATTATTTCGTTGACTGCCCCAACGGCAACAGCAAGAGCTGCAACAGAACAGCAGTAGCAACAGCAGGCGGCAGGATGCAAGCGCAACGCTGTTTTCATGCTTGACTACTTGGTCTGCCCCACCTGCTGCTTTAACCCCTTCACATAAACTGGCTGCACCCCTACCTTGTGCCGGATATTGTGGTAGCTTTTTATTCGATTTTCTCATTCACTTTTTTCTACTTCTTCTCCCTGCTCGCGTGTGTTCTGCACAGCAGGACTCGGACTTGAACTCGCCTTGGGAATAATTTATTATAGTTGGCCCGTGCAGGTATGCGACTCCGTGCCACTTCTACCGTCTCCTTTTCCGCCCCCGACATGGCATCACGGCGCAATGCATAATTCTTACTTTTCGCGTGCGGCACTTTCGTGGCCGCAAAGTTTTTTTTTCAATTTTTTTTTTTGTTTTGTATGAATGTTTCGGCGAGGTCTTTGGGTTGAGCATCTTAATTCACTGGCTGTCCTTGTAATGAAATTATTTGTCAGTGCCATGATTTTGTCCTGGCCAACACGAACAAGCAAGAGCTTAAAGCCTTAACCTCTACTGTTGCATAAATGTCACACATATATCTCTGGCCAATATATTTGACAGATTCTCGCACTATGCAGTGTTTTTATGCTGCTAAACTGTGTTGTTGGATTTTGTGTTGCCTCAACAACAATTTGCAAATATTTGCCCACACTTTGGCATACAGGCGACAGGGTGAAGAGGCAGGGAACAGAGTGAGGTTCGTAAATCCCTTCTGAATCATCACATCAAAAATATAGTATTTTACACAGTTTTTCCACTTCAGTCCGGGCCACAATGCGTGTTTGCTTTAAATCAATGCTCTAAGCCATCCATATATCCTTGTTACACTCTCTCTTTCACCCTTTTTCTCCCTGTCTCACTCAACAATATATCTAGCTCTGTCGCTTGGCATGCCACTTTATGCATTAAAATATTAATAACAATTTTGTGTTGCATATTTTGTGTGACGCATTCGCAATATCAACAAATGCAAATCCGAATTGCACTACAAAAAATATACAAAAAACTATGTAGAGAGGCTTTCAACATTTTCCCCATAGTTTTGCTACACTTATTTTGGGCTTTAAATATTTTATTTTTTGGAAACATTTTAAAAGCGGAATATATTCTTTATGCACACTTTAATCAAGAAAGCATTTCAAAATTTAAGAGTTAATATACAGACAAATAGACAGTTTCTTATAATTTTTGTGTATAAAAAATTTATATTGATTGAAGCTTTCATTCAGATGAAGAATTAGATTTAAACATTTTCAACTCGTTGCTCGCTACCTTGAATTAATATTTAGTTTCTGAACATTTCATAATACTTTTTTTCTTGCCTTTTTTCAAACCCGTAGAATTGATAATTTTTTTCAATAAACAATTTTTGAATAAATTTTAATATAGATGAATTTTGTATGATTTTGTATCTAGTATTATGCATGATTGCTCAAGCATATTCGTTAAACTAAAAATCGCTTTAAATGTTTTGTTTTGGCAAACCGACAAAATAGTTTTTAGAGGAAAATAACTTTAATGATTGCTATGCTCGTCTTTTTTAATACTTTTGCCTTTAGCGTTATTTTATAAGCAATTAATCATTCTGAAACATGCAACTTAAATCATTTACTCGGCCAAAACTTTTTCAACTGCTTGGAAAAATAATTAAGTACAAAATTTCATTATAGATTTATTCGTTATATGATTTTTCTAATCATATTTTTCAGCGTGTAACAAACAATTTAGGGTATTAAAAGTTTCACATCTCTGAACAATGCGATTCCCCTTTAATGGCATGTGAATTTTAACTAGCTTCAGAGCTTATTAAATATCATGTTATATAAATTTTATATTTGCCTGCCTGTCAGCCCGACTGTCGAGCCGCATCAATTTGCCAAATGCGCATTTGTTGTCGTTATTCCCAAACGTATTAATTAGTCCCATTGGCATTTCACAGAGTAATGCATGCCGTGTTTCGGGTAGGTAGGTAGGGGAAGTAGAGATTGGGTAGCCTTATTACATAGCGATAAAAACTCAGAGTTTTTTTTTTTTTTGGCTGATGGCTGCAATGCTAATGTTACACCCAGTTTGGACACGCACGACAAACAGCTAATCACTGTAAAATCGCTCGATCAGTGAAGCAAAACGTGACATAATTTGCCATATGCTGAAAAAGGGGTTCTGAGGCAGCTTTAATTGACTGCCGCGCCCTTCCAATGGCATCCAATTAATGTTGACATTTTAACGTTTATTTGGAAAATGTATTGAAATTTGTTGCTCATTTGTTTCACAATCATGTGTGGAATTTTATTTAAATATTAATTCATCATTGTTTTTCGGCTTAAATGTCAATTACAAATTTGATTAGCGTAATAGGCGTTATGTTTATGGATTTTTTTAAATAATTACCTATAGCTGTGAATTTTAAAGATAATTCTTTAAAGCAATGAAAGTGTGAAAAAATAAATTAAAACAACCTTTGCACGGCATTTTATGCACAAGTATTTCCTCCTAATTAAGCTGCCATTGCTGCTTCCTGTTTATCCTTCGCCATCAAAGAATCGAGATACAGCCAAGCTCAAAGTAATTAAAAATGCAACCAGCCAAGCAAAGAGCTAAGGCCTGTAGCTGGAGTTGCAGCTCAGCTGCATTGCGTGTCTCGCCAGGGAGTCAATATCGTCTACCGTATTCATTTCATTATGCGATGTAATAAAAGCAGCGCATAAAAGTGCGCTACAAAGTAAAAAGTAGTAGACTTTGCCAGCGTGAAAAAGGTATACATTCTGATAATGCGGAAGCGCACTCCACATTGACAAAACATTGGCAAACATGCGCCAGTATGTGACTGGCTGACATTCATTAAAAAGGCTGCCTCATAACACGACACGCAGCTGCCTGTTAGCAACTTGAGCATTCTAACTGCAAGCAACCTCCCCCTAACAGCAGCAACAGCACTGCACAAAATACAAACAACAATCACTTTTATATAATTATGTTTCCAAGATCAAAGTTCAGCCTTTAATAACTTTTATAAGATTAATGAAATTCATATTTAAGCAACCAAAACAAATACTGAATAAAAATATTTTTTATCCTTGGCAATGAACTTAAAGAAACTATTCTAACAACTCTTTCAACTAGAATTGAGCTAATTTTTTACCACCCTTTTGTGCTCAGTGTATAAGAGCTTGTAAGAGTTTATGTTGGCCATTGAAAATGCTGTTTGGTTTTCCTTATTATGTTGCTGTTGTGTGATAAGCGCTGATATATTTTTGTTGCAAGCTGATAAAGCGCCTACAAGCAGGCAACACAAAAGGGCAAAATAATGGAAAAACAAGTGAGACTGGTTACAAAAAAAAAGAGAGAACGAGACAGAGACAGATACAGTAAAGGAGATAAAGAGTTTCTCGCAACGCATTGGTGCATTAAAAATTCCATTACAAAACGCCAAATGAGACAAAACGAACAAATCAAAATTAAACTGCGGACGCAATGCAGCAACATTTCTGTAGCTACAAAAACACAGATTGCAATGAGCAACAATGCTAATTACAATTGTAACTGCAACAACACACACAACAGCACACACACACACTCAGATAAACTCGCAGCACAAATGAAAATCGCGGCAAAGGAATTCGCTTTGAGTGGATTTTGTGAATGTGTTTTTTTGGGGTCCTTTCGTTTGGCCACGTGAAATATGTGCTAATTAGTTTGTGCACAAGCGGCAATGATTGTGGCTAACGCATTTGATATACGAGCATGGGGGCAAGGACAGCTTCAGGCAGAGGCAGAGAGACAAAGGCAGAAGCTTAGGTAGCGGCGATGGTCGCCTAAGGCGGCTCAAATGGAAAATGTGAGAGTCGCAAATAGAAAGCAAACGAAAGCTCTTGACAATGGCACATTAAAGTCCACAAACATTGTTGACGTAGAAAAATTTTGTTTATATTTGAAAAAAGTTGTTATATATTCAAGGCAATCACTTTAATATAAATAAGTATTTTTTCAACATGTGACTAAGAAATCATGTTAAAATGTTAAGCGTTAACAATAAGGGCTCTTTAGAGAATTTAAAGATATTCATCTCAAACACTTTCTTCCGTCACACACTCTAACTCATTATGTATGGATATCGATCTGAATTTTAGTGTCTGGCGGCAAACGATTACAATAATCTATCTTCACTTGGTTAATCAACTGTAGCGCAACTAAAAACTGAACATTATGTTGTTGCTATTGTAGCAATTGTTGCTGCTGTCGCTGCATAAGCTTAAAGCTCATTTCCGCTCTCAATTATGTTTTGGCAAGATGCTTGCAACGCTTGTAAAGAATATTCTTTTTAAATGCCTAATAAATCATCTCTCTCTCGCATTTTTTTGTTTTGTTATGGCTCATTCGTTTTGTCAGCGGCGTCGTCTTTTATGCAACGTTTGTTTGCATTGAAATTTCATCGTCGACTTTTATTTGCGGCCCAGCAATAAAAACAAGAAAAACGAGGCGAAAATTGAAAATGCATTTACGAAATGTGTGAAAGTGTGACTGTGATGTATTTGCATTTGTTGCTGTGCTGCTGCTGCTGCTGCTGGTGCACGTGAGATAAGCAACGTTTTTGGTTTGAGGACATTGAAAAATTGCATGGCAAGTGCAAAATTTTTCATTGCGACAGCTGATCAAATAGGCTGTGAAAAGCGGCAATGTTGCCACCAGACGAATTTGGCTTTTTTGTGGAATTGCAATTTTAAATACAATTTTTAGCATAGCAAAAATCTGAATATTGTGCTCAAACAAAGTTCTTTGCCAACTAAAAGTACTTTCCATTAACATTAAGCATTTAAAATCAAATTGGGTGAGGAAAGGGCAAGGCTTTCTTTTAGTATAAATAGATAATTGAAGAAGCTGCCAAAATCAAGGCATTGTTGCATTGAAATGCATTGATAGCTGCTTGGTAGCGTTCAAAATATTACGCATACGTAACGTGTTGCCATTGTGGTAACAGTTGCTTCCATTGATGATGCATGCCAATCACGTTGCAAAATATATTTAATGATGCCTGCAGCCTCTGTCAACATTAGCCACAATCAAAAGGCACGCACACGTGTCGTCTTCTGACTGTGGCCTTCTCCACAGCCGCATTGTCAGTTAGTAGCCACGCCCACAACGCTTCAAAGCTGGGCAAATCAAATACTACTGGTTGCGCTGGGCTTATGTGGCTGTTGACAAGTGGTTGCTAAATATATCAACAGAGCTAAAAATGTCCTTCGCTCTTGCAACTCGTTTAGATATTTTGTTTACAACTTGACGTTGACAGGCAACAAAAGCGGCAGCAGCAGCAGCAAAAGCTGTATTTTGCATTAATGTGCATGTTGTTGCTGCAAATTCAGTTTATGAGCAAAACATGTTGTATATAGTCAAAGTGCTTTTGCATAGCTTTTTACAAATTTAGCTTGCCAACTCAAATGAAAATCCAAAAAATGTATTGATCAAGTCTTATAAGCATAACAAAGAGCACGGTAGAGACAGAAAGTGAGAAAGCTGAGATAATATGCCAAAATTGGACTGCTTTAAAATTACTTATTAGTCTGCTTCTTAAACACAATTTATCGGTTTTTGCCACATGCCGATACCGAAAGGACGAACAGTTAGAGCTTTTATATTAATTCCTTTAACATATACGAAATATTATGACATTTATTAAGGCAGCAAGATGTAATACAAAGTTAACTGTTAATCATTACAATATGATTTCAATCAACAATTTTTAAAAATTGTAAAAGTTATTATTATATACATAATAAGCCTTCTTATGTTAAACCGTTGTTATTAGTTACATATCCGATTTTTCGGGATTATTCCTCATAATCCCTTAATGTAATTGACACCCACACACACACGTATATATACACAATCCACAGATGCCTTATGCTGCCTGCGGTTTAACCACAATTATGATTTATCAGCTAAGCGCCACCTAGCGGTCGGAAGCAGTGTTAGCTGGCTTTGTTTGTTTTGGTTTTTTGGTTGCTGTCAATTTTTGCAATTAATTAAATTAGCAACACAAAAAACCCGGCATATTAAATGCCTTAATATATGCAACAGCAAAATGAAAACATTTTAATAATTAAACCACCGTTATTTTTATCCATTTTTTTTTTGCGTGGCCCATTAAAAGAGCATCAAATGCTCATTCCCGCTGGCTTCCTCTAACGTGGGTGTGGTAGCAAAAAATTTATATCTTTTAGTTAGGCGGGGAGGAAAAAGAAAAAAAAAAATGTTGTTGCACGGTCACCAGGGAGATGCCGCATTACAAAACATGAACTGAACCAAAACGAACCGAACCGAAACAAAACGAACCGAACTGAACTCAGCCAAAGTTGCTGCTCATAATTAACATGTTGCTAAAGCAAGCTGCCAGCTTTGCTCATTAACATAATGTGCGGTTACGCAGGCAGGTCGTGCCACCCAACCACCCCACATCCAGCCACCACCCTCTTGCCGACTCTAGCATGCCAAATTTGCAGCTGTAGACTAAGAAGAAAAAAAAAAGAATCATAGCACTCGCTCAGAGAGAGAGAAGCGCGTTTTAAGAATCCGCATTCCACTTAACGACCACAAATCAGGGCAGAGAATTTTTTTTTTTAACAGCAGCTTTGCTTTGACACCCTTCCGCCCTCCAGCTGCTGCTGTTCATTAAATCGCACGTGTGCGCTTTAAGCCCTTATTTTCCATTGCCATTTTTAGCATATCATTGAACTTATATTTCTCGTCGAATGATGAAATATTTATAGAACCTTCAAACCATAACATTGAAATGAGCTTTAATGCTTTCGACTCAAAGTTACGCGTATCTTTAGCAAACGAATAAAAAGTTACACTTAATTCCTGGCAAGTGTTTGTAAAAGTTTCTTGGTTCTTTGGCCAGAAGTAATTGTGGTGAAATGGTGAAAGTAAGTGTAATTGTGGCTGTCGCCTCATTCCCAAATATCTTCATATAAATTGCCATAATTAAATAAATGCACTTGACACATGTTGGCTACCATATTTGTGGTTGTAATTAAGCGCGAAAAGTTGCTCGATGCTCTTGCCCCGAGCCAAACGGCAACTTGACAATGACACTGACATGGGACTGTTGATTACGTGTCTCATTTGCGAGAGTCGAAATGCTGCCAAAAAAAAAAAGGACAAAAGAAACGAACATCTGCTCTAATGAGAATTGACATAATTGTTATTGGTGATTATTGCGTAAGAGTAAATTTCATTTATTTTCGTTGCCCTAAACATTAGCAAAGTACATTGAAGATGTAATGTTTTATAGCATTTATTATTAAGGATGTTGGAAAAAGTTTCAAAAATATATTATATTTGCATGAACTATAGTTTGTTTTAATATTATTATTTGGATGAGAAGAAAAATGTAGAAATATAGGCTTTATATTAAATGGGAATAATAAAAACTTACTCGGGTAAAGAATATTTTAAAATTTAATTAGATTTTTAAATCAATTTTTAATTTACGTCATGATTGATATTTAATTGATTCCTTTAATGTTAAGTGACTTTTTCGGTGACTTTATTTAAAGTTTCCCTATGGAATAAAGAAATATAACGTTAAATCCCTCTGATGCTAATTAAAATGGCGTTTATCTCTCATTCGCAAGCTTAAGAAAATAGAGATAAATAGTTATAAGATAATGAGGAAATAAAACTGCCATTACGGAAATGTGCTCCTCGAATAAAAAAAAAAATGCACAGGCAAATAAGTATGAACATATTTATACAATTCTTAGCCATTACGTGATTATTCATTCAGCAATGCGAAAGGGACATTTATCTGTGGCCTCTCCATCTCTGCTTGTTTGCCGTTAAATTGAAGCGCTTATGTGTCTTGGACGAGGGCATCTCTCTTTCTTTCTTAAGTTGGATTAAACGCAGTTATATAAATATGACAAGTTGTGCGCTGAAGTGGGCCAAAAGGAAAGCAGCCAACATCTGCTTAGAAGATGTCCTTGGCAGGGCAAAAAGCAAGTTGTAAGCAGCACAAGGAGCAAAAGGCTGAGTGGGAGAGAGCTGCCCCAAGTGGCAGCCGCTTATGAGAAGTCATGATGTATTTGTAGCCATTAATGTGGCAAAATGGCTCACACCCACACACACACACATACACACTCAAAGGCACACTCATAAGCTGCGTCAAGAAATGAATATTTATGTTGGCAGTTTTCTTCTACTTCTTAGCTGACAAGTGGCGTATACATAATATTTTCATTGCGATTATAAGTTGAGCTCGCAGTGGGAAGCATTACAGCAACTGTCTCAACTCTGACTTAAATAAACCCTTTTTTCAGGGGAACTGTACAAGCTCGCACAAGTTGCTTATAAATGTGATCAGCACTAAGCAACATTTTAATTGTTAAGCCAAAACGTTAATTGTTAATTGTTAGCGAAAATATGATTTGAATGCATTTGGATAAGAATGCTAGATTAAGAGACAATCTGTAAGAAGCAACCATATGTAGGTGAATGTGAAATATTTTTCTATTAAACTTCAAAAAAAAAGATTGGTTAATCAAATAATTTTTGTGAGAGAGTTGAAGGTTACAAAATTGTTTTCGACCTTGTTATGCTTTGCTTACTTTTACACTACCTACATTTCAGTAACAAGTTGATCGATAATTATCGATATTTTCTAATGACTGATTCAGACTAACTAACAAACTTGCGTGTTTTGATATAGTTAATTTGACTTTTTTAAATAAAAAACATTAATTTTCCCCATTTCTATAGAAATTATTTTATTCAAGTTTACTGGCTTGAGGGTATTTGAGCCACGGTCATAGAATGATTACATAATGTACGCATAATCATGTTAACCATTTACCTGGTTTAACGGGATGGGCAACGAGGGTTTAGCGAGACCCTGCAAAAATCGTCAACCCCATTGCTAAAGTGCCACTCACGAATATACATAAATATGGTATTCGCACTAGCACTCGCCCCCCTTTTGGCCTCTTTATACCCGTTCTATTAAAACTTAAATCTTGCCACAAAACAGCTATAATTTTTTTTTACTTACTGCACACATATACGCTAGAATGTGTCTGTGTGTTGAGTTTTTATGGTCTGCTGACAAATTACGCAAACTTTCCATTAGTGGCAAACGTTGCAATTTTTTAAAAAACGAATGCATTTGCTTGCGACATATGTACATATGTATTTATGCATGTTAATGTTTGGTCTTCTCTTTTCTTAGTTCGTTGCCAGGGTCAATTTCTAATTGTTTTTTAAGTGCAAAAAATTTGTTTATTTATTTTAGCTTCTTAAGCCTGTGTCAGAGTTAATAGACGGGGAAGCCACAAGAAATGATGAAGCTGCGTCAACTTCACTCCGGGCACATGCCGACGACGCCAAAGACGAAGACGGCGACGGCGACAAATATTAATATCACAAAGCTCATTAAAAGTGTCAGTTTTAATATGTATTACTCATGCCGAGGGCTGATCAAGAGATAGAATAAGACTGGCGGACGGGAGGAGGTGTGGTTGTGTTGTGCAATATTCCAGGTGTGCAGGCAGCTGAGCGATTTACGCGACGCTAAATAATTTGTCTACGTTGAAGTTCAAGGAACTGACTTGACTTAAGGGCAAAGGATGGTTGGATGTGAGGCGTAGACACGTCTGCGCCTTTTGTTTTATGCTGCTTGTTTAGAAAAGTTGGTCGCTGTTTAATATATATATACCATAGTATGTCTGTGCGAGCATGTGACAGGGCAGCCAAACAGGGACAGGGCCGCCATGCATCATTTGAGGCAGTCTAATAAATTTATTACAGCAAGGACACGCAACAAGCCATACTAATACTAGGTGGAAGTTGGTGGGGTGGGGTTAAGGCAGTAAGGCCACACGCTAATGATGTAACCACATTTGCTAACAAATTATCTGCACATTAAAAGGCAGCTGCGTTGGGAAAGGAGTGCAACTCGAGGGGTTGCCGAGTCAGCTGAAGTTTGCATGAAAACTTGGGGCGACGAGAACTTATATGGGGGATGCGAGTGCTGTGATTTTAATGAGCATTAGCATGCGGCGTGTGGCAAGCTTAACTCGCCAACGCTTTAAGCAGCATCTGCATAGAAGTTTTTTGCTATAAAATAACACTTTAGGGCTAAGTTTAACTTGAATTAAATGTTGCTCATACGCAATTTTTGTGTGTTATGAAATACAATTTAAATCCAGCAAAGCTGAGTGCAACGCATTAAATTAAGCGCGACTTTTGCAGCTGTTGTTGTCTTGTCGGCACACATTTAGATCGGCCATTAAACAAATGGTTTTCTAATAGCATTAGCAAGAGTTGAGATATTTGTGGCTATTGTTGCAGCTGTCTTATCAACACTAGACTTTAAACTAAAAATCAGTTGGCAATTTTGTGTTGCTATTGTTAAGCAAAATGCGATGAAATTGCCGCGATAAACTTGATGAAACTGTCTTACCGAGAAAGAGAGGCGCAAGACACGAGACAAGGCAGAGCGAACAGCCAGCCGACACAGATTTATCAGAACTGGGCAATCTGCCGCTAGAGCGCGACAGAGACGAAAAGAAAACTGCAACAAGTAATTTGTTTGCCACGAAATGACAGGCAGACAGAGCAACATAAACAAAAGCAGCAGCAGCAGCAGACTAGCCTTCGTTTGGGGGCAGAATAATGTCTTGAAATATATATTTAATTATAAAGCATGCAATAAACTTAGAAGCAACAAGTTGAAGGCACATTTTGTGTCTGGGCTGAAACAACACGCACAAATAGATATTAAATTGAATTTACTGTCATGGGGAATTTTAAGTGGCCCTTGTCTTGTAGTTTTGCCAAGAAATGAACACGAAATAGATGAAATAGAAAAATGTATTTTTGTTGCCAATTATTTTGCATTGAAGTAAGCAAAGGGCTGTCCAAGGGGCAACAGCAACAAATGCTGTCAACTCAAACGTAAACTTAAATCTAAATGCAATTCATATATATTTCATATAAAAACATTGCAGATCAAACTAAAGTGGAAATTTTGTCATATGATAAATTCAATTTATTTGCATTCAAATTTGGTGTTTTTATTAAAATTTTTATTTTGTTGCACTTCTAATTCTAATTCACTTGCCCAATTTACGAGCGGTTTAATTTAAATTCCGTTTGCCAACCGTTAAATCAACATTGTGTGTCTGTCTCTCTCATCCTCTAACTTTCTCTTGGGAAAGGGAGACGAGGGAGCAAAGAGCGGAGATCTTTCAGCAAGTAACTTGGGAACTGGCACACATGGCAATCAGAGGCGTTAGCCATTTCCCAGCAGACAGCTCTAACAATAAATGCACACAACAACAGCAAAAAACAAAAAAGTACATGGAAGAATTTTCTTTATTTTTACCATATACTTTTATTTTATTTTTCTCATGGCGTGAAAGCTACTGTTGCTGACCATTTCATTTGAATTGTTATTGCAATTGTGCATTTATGGTTATTAAATGCGAAATAGCCTCCAATGATTGAGCATAAGTGAATAAAGTTTTAAACACATTATTAGTCAAGCCCAAATGCTGTGCATAAACATATACTAATTAGGCTAATTAAAGATGCAACAACTGATCAATTGAGGCTGTTTGGTTGTGTGGCAACTTGCTAGAGTATTGGTGAGAATGAATAAGTTCGTGAGAATTTGAGTGCTGTGACGGTCCAATTCAATGTCAAATTCAATGCAAATGTCACAACATGCGAAATTTATCGATTTCATCATAAACAAGTTTGAATGTATTCTGTAAAATTATTTAACTCAAAGCTTTTGTGAGTTCTGTTTGAAAAAGATTTCTTTAAATTAGCTGTTACTTGTAGTACTAACGATAGGTTTAATACATTATGAGCAAATTACAAAGTTAAGGCTACTTTGAGCCGCATGGCCAACAAACACATTACCGCAAATTGGTAAGTCGAGTGCTGGCCCTAAGGCCTGAGGCACGCTGGGCGGCGTCAAGTGAGAGGCGTGACTGGTGTGGCAGTCACGATGACGATTGGCGCACATTGGTAACTTGAGATGAGAAAGGCTTTTGTGGTAGAGTCCGGGTACTAGTAGTAGTTGCATAAGTCAAGAGTCTGCTAATAAGTACATTCAAGTCAAGTCATATCTGTAGATCAAACTGGGTCTACGGAGCAGGACGTAGAGAGGTGCAAGGGCACACTTTGACTAACAATGGTATGGCGTGTGTGTAATACGAGCACCCATGACTGCTTTAAACCGCATTCAAATGGCCTGCGCTTTATGTTCCCATTATTATTTTTCATTTTACAATTATTTTTCTTTGATGTCTTTTTTTTAGCTACAACTTTTTATTTTTACCATCTAGGGTTTTATTTTTTTAATTTTATATTTGTATTGCGTACTTTTAAGCAGCAACGAAATGCCATTAACTTCCTGCTCTTTATGCTCGCGTTATTATTGTTGTTGTTGTATTTGACTAATTGTTGTTGTTGTTGCTGGAACTGTTGTCGCTCTGTTTGGCAATGTTTCTTGCCACTAATTTGTCAAACATTAAAAAGTGTCGTAAATATAACAATCAACTTTAGACATTTTGACATTTGGCGCTGGCTGTTTTTCGTGTGCCACCAACCATGAAGGTTATAGTACATAAAAGCAGTACGATGTATGGGTAAGTAGTTAGATATGTATGTGGGTGTGGGAACTAAAATATAATAATAATAAAACATCAGGAATTTTGTATAGAAAACAAAAACTCGCATGATAAATCTTAAATGCATTAAGCTAGCTAAAAGATTAAAAATATGCATATTAACTTTTAATGACTATAATTAGTTGAATTTTGTGTAGCTTGATTTTATCCTAAACATTTTCCATTTCCTTTTTTTCAGATGACCAATGAACTTTGTACGACTTAAACAAAAGAGGTAATTTTGTCACAATTTCTAAATGTTTATTGGATAGATCGCAGCACAATTCAAATTGACTGGTTGGCAAGATTAAGTAAGTTATTCAGTTAAAGTTAGAAGTACTCCACACATTCAATACAATTATTCATGGAATACAACTCTAATGAGCTTTATTAAGCTTATACTTAACAAAGTCATCAAATGCATGGCAAATCAAAGCATTGATTAGACACAAAGTATGAACAATTGTGTTTACAATATGTTTGCTTATATATTCGAGTATCCCAGACTGTTTGACAGACTGTTGAAGTAATAACCGCAACAATAGCATTAAGATCATCAACTCAAATTATAGTTGCTGTGCAAAAATTTGTTGTTTTCTAGTTTGCTATGGACGTCATGGTAATTGTCAACAGCAGACTCGGGAATATTGCCGACGAGGCAAATTAGCATTAGCATGAGTAATTAACTTAAATACAATAGAACAATTTAGCTTTCCAAATTGCACACGAATCATCTATGCACGCCTGCCCCTCCTATGGCTCTGTCAGTCTTTCTACAAAACTGCCCTAAAGCAACAAATGTTGCTCGCACAATTGATAATGGAAATGCTGGGGAGTTGGGGCGTGGAATCTTTTAAAAAGCATCATCATGTCACCATTTTGAAATGTAATTACGCGAACGCACGTCAGCTTAAAAACGAACAAGAAATTCATCGCTTCAGCGCATATCGGAGCCATCGCACTGGACAAAGCCTCTGCTCTCCACAAAACCAACTACGAATAATGTCCAGATACATTCTAGCTGTCATTGCGTCTGTCTATTTATTTTGTGCTACATGGTTTTTCACTTAAACTGCAATTGAGCAGTATTATATATTTGTGTGTGTGTTTGTGTGCGAGTTTTTAATGACCATTTGATGACCTAATTACCATTAACTATGCGTTATTGTTATGATTGAATTTTTGATAGTTCCAAACGAACGATTGAAACTCAAATCTTTGGTATTAAACTATAAAATACTTGCGTGTTGGATCGGGTATTACTTATATAATGAAAAACTTATGTATCTGTTGTGAAGCATACCTGCAATTAAAGAAAAATATATATGCAAAGAATTAGTTATTTTAATGCATAGTATGGTATTTTTGTATGTTTTAGACAAAAAAGAAACTATAATCAAAGCTTAACTAAACATGCTATTAAGATATTGTTAGCTTGCATATATAAATAGATAGGTACTGATGTAAGTTTAAGGTTAATTTTTCTTGATTTTTTCATCCTCTAGCATTTAACTTAAAGCTTAGAAATATAACAAGAATATTTAGTTTTAAAGGAATCCATTTTATATGACCATAAAGCATGTTTCCTACCCCAAGAAACATTTAGATTGGATCTGCAATTGCAAATTAAAGTGGGTAAACGCTTAGGCGCTTTCAGAGACTTATTGATGGTAGACAATATGGTATTTATGGGCCCAGACAAATGCTAAATGCTGAATCAGCATTATTTGTGTGCCGTATAAAACACAATAGGCAACTAACGCATTTAACCCATGTTGCCCAATACAATTATGCCAGAAGAATGCTGCTAGCCAATCGCTTTCCAATGCTTCGCTTTCTTGGCATAGCAGTAGGCATTTGCCTTCCTTTCCTTTCCTTTTTCTATTTCTTTTTCATTCTGCTTTTTGCTTTTTAATGTATTGCACAATGCTCAATGGTTTTGCTTTCTATGCATGGCCACAATTTGAAATTAAGCAACGATTCCTTTTTCATTTTTATTCCTTAATTTTTTTTTTTGTTGCCAGCCTTTTATATACACAGAGAGTCCACCCGGTTGAGGTTAGAGTTGGCCCCGGGGCTTGGCATGGCTTGGCTGGGTTTGGTTGGGTTTGGGGTTTTTTGTGGGCTTGCTGTTTGGCGCCTTTTGTGGTTTAAATAGGCGGAAAAGAAAATTATGTTTACGCAAAGTGGAAAGAAAGAAAGGAAGGAAGGCGGCTCAGGCTAAAAAGAAGAGAGCTCAGTGCTTGCTGCTACGTTTTCTATGGCATACTGCAAGGCGCATTGTTTGTAACTTCATTCAACCCCCGCACGGTGGGACAAATAACAGCACTCCGATTAAAGCCCAAGGCGTCCCGAGGGCCACCCATCAAAGCTTTAACTTAAACCATGCCCTTTGGCAACTTACATGCAACACAAATTAAATGAATTGCTCAGCAAAACCCGCCACTCCTCTCCTTTCGCTACGCTCTTACCAGCGCCACCCAACAACCCTTCAGCCGCTGCTGTTGCTCCACTTGTCGTTCCCTTCCCCAACCCCATTGAAATCATGCTTCAATGGTTTTTGACCAGTTTTTTGTTGCTGGCAAAAGTTTTTTGTGTGTTGGTCTGCATTAACCAAACGCGAAAGTGGTCCACCAACAGCAAAAAAAGTTGCAGCATCAGCCCCATGCCTCTGTCCACCAGGTACTTAGCCAGGTAAATGAACTATAAAACACTCTGTTGAATAATTAACGTGCGTTCTCATAACCAGAACAGCAGCAGCAGCAGCAGCAGCAATGGCAACAGCCACAGCAGCCTCTCGAAACGTTGATCGACTGTAGTACAAACGATTTTACGGGCCATATTATTTTTAAGTGCGTGGCCAGCTCTACAAAAGCTATCATATAAATTGTACAATTTGCCCACTTTATTTTTTGAGATTTATTTTTATCTGCAAGTAATAAATATTAAATTTGTTGCAGAGAATGACGTAGCAAATAAATATTATTCCTGTTTCAAGTGAGATCTTTTTTTTTTAGCAAAATTGCAAGTTAGTTTTCGCTATTGTTTCAAAATGTTTCAATGTATGTTTACTAAACTAATTTTGAATGTTCGGCTTAGATTCGATAAGAAGATAATTCAACTCACGTCTTACACTCAAAAGACTTCAAGGTGTTTATTATATTATTTTTATTATTAAATTTTACTGAGACTTTTTATATTTAAATTGAAGCTGCTGTTTGGCTTTGAACGGCAGCAACGGCAGCAACGAGAACAACAACAACGACCAAATTGCTTGCATAAAACATCAAACGCTGTGCCAAAAAATGTAAAAGTCCCTACGCGCACCACCAGCACCAGAGGCGACACCACCTGCTCCTTCTCGCCTTCTTACAACCCTTCGCCTGCTGCAGTAACACTCCCTTAGCGAAATCGCATGCTAAACAAATAAAAGCAGCAAGAACTACAACAAAAACAAAAAATAAACAGAAAGCAAGAGAGAGAGAAAGACAGGGAGGGGAAGTGAAACTCAGCTTGCAGCTACAGCAGCACTTTTCACAGTTATGCTCTGATATTTTTGGCATGCAGCTGCGATTTGATGGTGTTGTTGTTGTTGTTGTTGTTGCTGTTGCTGTTGCTGCTGTTGCTGTGCGCTTGATGTTTGGTTTGAGGGTGAAATAAAATCGCATAAACAAAAGGCGCCCTAAAGTTGATTTCCGGTTTCCGCTCAAATGGCCGCCGAACCTGCGCGTTCGTGTGAGTGTGTTTTTTTTTTGCCTGCAGCCTAACTGCAGGTTTACACCTGTGTGTGTGTGTGTGTGTGCACATTTTTCATATTTTATGAATGACTTTAACTACCATGAGCTCGAATAAAAAGTGTTGGCATTTGTGATTTTTGCTTTCCACTGAGCTTTAAACAAAGAAGCAAAAAAAAAAATGGTGGAGAAGCATCAATTAAGAGTTAAAGTCTTAATGATTCAACTGAAACGCAGCAAATCAAATTTGTGACACATGCTATGAAAAAACCAAACAAACTAAATAAATGACACAGCAAATACAAAACAAACTTCCATGAATATGGTCTAAAGTAAGCACAAAGCGTGAGAAGCATGCTTGGTCGTCCCGGCCATCTAATTGTGATGGACGGCGCCACTTTGGGGCCGACGGGGCGCAACTAATGAACGCGCCATCAAAATTCGCCCGCACAGTTCAAATAGCACGCACAGCAAGCAAGCCGCAGCAGCAGCTGAAGGATATTCACTTTTCTTCCTTCACGCTTTTATCTCTCTAACTTCTTTTCTCTCTACGGAGCTGGAGTTCGGCAAATTGCCATACATTAGCCACAAATCTGTGGCAAGACAAAGCGCCTATATAACACATTGTCTACTTTGGCTAGATGCTGCAGTGTTGTTTCTTCGTCAAATCTACTAGCTAAATAAATTTGCAACATCTCAAAATGTGAATTTGTAATATTTATTTAATTTATGATCAAAAGTTTTTAACATATTTTATTTATATGAATAAAACTTTTGTAATAAATAAAATGTTTAGCTTCTTTGCCACTTCAAACTAGCTATTTTTTGCTAGCTGTTTGTCAACACTGAAACGGTGGCATGTGGCAATGTCATTTGTCTTGGCAGCTGTTGCTGCCACAACTGAGCGGTGGAATAGAACGAGTGAAAAGGAATGGAATGGGTATTCTGTTGTTCCTGTGTGTCCTTGCTGATGGAAGGCATGCGATGCGTGTTGTCAACGCATTACGAGGCAACATGTTCAGCACATTAGCAGCTAAAATGTGGGCAATACACAAGGTTGTTGAAGGAGGTGTCAACGCAAGAGAGGGGTGGGCGGTAAGAGGCAGAAAGCAGAGAGTTGTTGCCTCATTTTATTTGTTTAACAATTTGCCATCACAGCCCCCCCGGAACCTGTTTTCCATGTCCCCAACGCAATTTACAATTTGAGTGAAAATAAATAAAAACAAATTCAACCGCAGCGCGTAAATTAAATTCCAACAGAACAAAACGAGAAATAAATATATATATATATATGGGATGGAAGTTCTATGCATTTTCAATTGATAGACCGCCACGAGCGTTCAACTATAAATATTTAATTACATTGAACCTTTTTTTTTTGCGTTGTTGCTGACCGCAAAAAGTTTTATTTTAACTTGTTTTGACTTGCAAGAAAAGCTGAGGAAATAACGGTGACAAAACTCAAATGAAACTTCAATTATTCCACGTAAAAAATAAGCAAACAACAAAATGTTTGACAATGCCCAACCGCAGAGCAAGGATAAAAGAATATGTTGAAATTTTTGTGCTCTGGTCACGATCTGCTGTTTACATGGGACAGGAAACAGGACACAGGACACAGGACACTGGAAACTTGTTTGTTGTTTATTAGGCAGCGCCTAAAAGCAACGTGTCTTTACCTCATACAAACTTTTATTTTTGGTTGCTCAACGCTTGTTTGCTGATTTGTTTGACTTGAGTGTCGACGATGACACAACACAAAAAAGTGAGCAAACTCAACAAAGCAACAATCAACCAAACAATATCGGCGCAACGGTAACAAAATCTATAAACCATGATAACAACATCAACAACAACGAAAACAAGTACAGCAACCCAAACATGGTGACAAAAAATTCCTTATTATAATCATAAAAAGGGCAGCAGACGGCGAATGTCGCATTGCATGGCAACCAGAGTTGGGTGAGGGGATTGAATGGTGAGTGGGTAACTGGCAAAAGAAATCAACAACTGACCCAAGCGGAAATTGTTGCAAATGTCAGCAACAACAAATTTATACATTTTTTCTGTTTGGCTACTGTTGCGTATGCGTGTTTATTTTGCTTTATTTATTATATTGCGTATACGTTGTGTGTGCGTGCGACAATAGCTTGTTGGATTGAGAGGGGAGTACAACGAATTGTCAGTTAACGGCAATTTCGGCACGTAGTTCACGCGAAAGGGGGAGAGAGAACAGACAGGGGGGCAGCCTGATGATTTCGGCACACACACACACACACACATGCAGAGAAACACGCACTAAGGAAGCAGGATACAGGATGCGTGCGCCTATGGATATACAATTGAGGGCGCTTAAATTCAATTGACGATAAGCAAAAACGAGCTCACTTCGCATTCAATAAAATGCAGGAACATTATATTAAGTAATATATTGATATGCAACCAGCATTCAAAATGGAAAATTGCTTCAAATTGGGACTGATTTTCATAGATTTATTTTTAAATTTAATGAGTTAATCTAAAGAAATGTTATCTTCTTTCGTCGTCTATTGAATTTTGGTTTAAGAACTTGGCTAACTTGAGTTTGGAGGAAATAATTTCTCTTAATCTTTCGTTTCTAAAACTTTGGATTCAAAGGTTTGGGTAAAAATTGAACGACCAAATCGTAAGCCAGTCTAGTTTAAGTCCAGTCTGTCTTGGCAATTTAAGTCAAAAGGATTGGGATATGCCTTTAATTAGTTTGCCTCGTTTTGTTTTTTGATTTCAATCTCGTTTGCGATCTCTTTGCAACTTGTCGATTTGCTAGCAACACGTAAACAGCAACAGCAACAGCAACAATTGGGGGAAGACAAGCATAATAAGCAAACAGCTAATGAGCCATAAACAAAGAGGGGAACGAAAAAGCAACTTAATGAGCGTTAGAAGTGTAGCAGCCGCTGATGCCGATGATGGTTCTTGACGAGACGTGAAAAAAGGCGCAAAAAGAAACGTAGAAAAAGTTTTATTGGCAAAGGTGCTAAAAACGGCCGCGGGGCGGCGCCAAACGCTAAACCGGGTCAAGGGATATTAATGATGCGTTCGTCCGCGCAGCAGCTGCATCAGCATCAGCTTCAGCTTGCATTCTCTCACTTTCCATCTCTCTTCGTTTTCACCCTTAGACATGTTGCAGAAATTCACTGTGCACTTTGGTAATTAAGAGTTATGGGGGGGATGGTGCTTGGGTGCCAGGTTGCCTGAGCAAACAGAACTTATTAATTTCTGCATTATTTAAGCGTGTAATTTATGTGCACAGTTTGCATTTTTAATTACATTACACGGCGTGCGGTTAATGCATGTTAAATGCCTGCAATTGAGAGCGGGTAGAGAGCCTTCATTGGCAAGGACATGAGCGTTTCTATCTGTATGTGAGACAATTGCAATATGTTCGTATCATGGCAATATGGCATTTGTTTAATTAATTGAACTTTAATCAGCGACAGCTGCTGCTGATGCTGCTGAATCGTAAATATATACAAAATGTTTTTTAAAAAAAAGGTGAAATATTCCCATTTTAAGTGGAACTCGTAAAGCAGGAATACCTGCGTTAAGTAATTTTATTTATTTGAATAAAAAAAAAAAACTGTTATTTGATATGTAAATTTTAAAAAGTCAACAATCAGCCACAATTCTTAAACTCAACAATATACTTTAGTTGCATATTTATAGATCTTTAAGAAAGCACTTAAACTGCCTTACAATAAGAAAACAAATTCACTTAAGCCCTGTGCAGTTTGGCGCAATTAACTTCGTTTTAGACAAATTATTTCCGATAAAATCCGCCAGCTCTGACCTTTTAATAATCTCATTTAGCACTAAATTGTCTTAAGCGAAATTGAATAAGGTGCAGACAAAAGCTGCGCCCAGCTTAAAAAGGGCAAAGGACACAGAGGTGTTGCAAGCAATACTTAGAGATGTTCAGCACTAGAAAAAATCGCCACGAGGCAACGCAAAAAAATATCAGATCCTTGTTATCCTTGTTAATCTTTTAATGCAATCTTAGCTTGAACTTTTCATACCTAAATATATTTTTACTAATCAAAGAATGTTTTAAAATACTAACTAAAACAATAAAAGCTTAACTCTTATTAAATTTTCTTACATGTTTAAGTGTCTTGAGCATTTTCTACGTGTCACGCTTGCATCTTCAGCTATGACACACCTTTTGGGCTACCTGGCTTGATAGTAGAGTGCCGCGTACATTTTTGTGTCCTAGCCCAGCCGCCAATTGTGGCCGGCAAATGGCGCTCAACATTTTCTTAAGCACTTGCTGGCCACTTCCGGCGTCTGCACTTGAGCGAAAGAATTCCCAGCCATTTTGGGCGTCAAGTTTAGTGTGGGTGGCGTGTCAATTTGGGTTGTTTTTAAACCAGTTTTAAGGAAGTGCAGTTGTTAAACGGAAAATGGCTTAAAAGCCTTGTCACAAACTCTTTTAGATTTGAATGGAGCACAAACTAGATGCAAAAAAAAACAAACTCGCAAATGGTAAAACAAAATACTCAACGTTGACATTTCACTTAGCAAAACGGATCAAGTAGAGAGGGGGTGGGCAATCATATAAATGCTCATCTGCATGTGTGTGTGTGTGTGAGCCTTTTCCTAACTCCCACGGGGGGAAAAGCACACAGAAGTTGTTTAGAAATTCATTGGGCCAAAAGTTGTTTTGTTTGCCTGTTCAGTTGTACTTGCCGTTATATCTTTCGTTCCTTCATCTCTTTCCTTTTCCATAGGTCTCTCTCGCTCTTGCCTCTTGCTTGTTTATTTATAGTTATAGCGTGTGTCAAGACGACAAATAAATTTTTGGACAGCAATTTCAAGCAACGTGCTGTGCACAAAAGTAACAAAAAGAGCAACACCAACAACAAACAAACAAAATACAAACCACAAGAAAAACTAAAAATGCTGATTTGAATTTGAATTTGCCATACACCAGGGACAACGAGAACGAGAACGTCCAAGCTCAAGAGCAAACGCCAAACAATTCTAGTTTTATTTATAAGCACAACGCGATTAAGAAATGCCAGATCCCTAACAGCTTACGGCGTTGCCAGCTATGCGTGAGGGCGACAGTTGCTGTTAGTTGTGGCATTGCCAGCAGCAAACGGATAAGAATATTCTCGAGTGTTTTGTTAGAGCTCTGTAGACGTTCCGAATGCGTAAGGACTAAATATACGAATTATTTTAATCGATTTACTTGCGATAAATAACAGTTAAGTTACAAGAAGTGCCTGTAACTATCGATAAATATCGATTGCCTTCCTTAGGCAAGCTTGAACGCATAAATCAAGTTTAAAGTCTAGAAAATATCTGAGTTCAGTGTGTATGTGAACTAACTGTAAACGCCACCTAGCGGTCAGCTTGGGCAACTTTAAAACTTTTTGTAGTAGTTGAGGGCTTTGACAATTTTATTTGCATGCAAAAATGTCAAACAGCAAAACTAAAACCCCCAACTAAAGGAAATGACAAAGAGCACTGGCACTGACAACAAACCAAAGGAGAATAAAAGAGAGAAGGTGAAGGGTCAAGAGGGAAAAGTAGAGGTGGTAAGAATGGAAAGCATTCTGACAGCACGCCATTTTGGCACATGGCAATTTCCGTTGAGAGAGACAGAGCACATGACAAAAATTGCAGAGTATGCCAGAGGCTGGATGTTGCTGTTTGGTTTTTCATTCTTTTGGCAAACTCGCTAGCAAAAAAAGTTAAAAGTTTAATTGTGCGCAACGCTTAAAATGCAACGCTAGACGGACAGGAAAACAGGAGTGTGGCGAGCGAGCGTGGTGAGGGGGTTGTTCTTTTTGAGTGCAGCATCTGTGACAAGTTTTATTAAGTTTCAGCTATACATAGTGTATAAATATGTTTTCGAATTTGCAAAACAGATGTGGGAGTAGAAGGGGCAGGAAGGGGTTAACGATGTGATGCCACAAACTTGTCGACATACATATTGTGTGCTTGTATGTTTGTGTGTTGCTTGCAACTTTGATAAAATCAAATGTGCATGCTGTAAATTGTCAAGTTAGATGGTGTCCAAGGGGTGTTTAGGGGTGGCATGTCACACACACTTTTCTATGGCAGGTTGCACACACTTGACTGCTCAATGGCCTTTGCCAAAGCTGAAGCTGTAGCTGAGGCAGCCGCATGCCGAACAATGGACAATGGCCAGTTTAAGGCAGCAACAGCCATACCTTGCATACTCATAAAGTGTTTAAGCAAAAGAAACAGTTAAAAAATAATAATACTAAAAGCGAGAGAGAAGCGGCAGGTAATGTATAGACATATCCTCCAGGGCAGCTGCTTGAGAGGTGTATGTAAAATATTTAAGTGCCATCCGTTGCAGTCATACTTTTTTAATTGACTTATTAATAATTCATGGGTATCAGCACACACACACACACACACCATACAAAGACATATACGTGGCATATGCCCCACACATTCATAAATACAAATGAAGTCAGTGGCAAGAGCGCGAAATGTGAAAAGGTGAGACAAGTGCAGAAGAGTTGTTTTTTTTTTCAGGTCGACGACTTGCCTTCGAATAAAGTATAAAGAAAAATTTATGATATCCATTTATGCTTGCCAAGTCTACACAGTAAAAATTTCAAGTGACTTTGCTCTTTAAAATATTTGAAAAATTACTAAAGAATTACTTAGATATTTTTACTGTTATTTGTTAAGTCAATAAAGACAATTTGTTTCTTAACAATGTTTAAAATTTACTCATTGATGTTGGGTTACGAATTTTGTGCAGTGTAGTTTTAAACTCCTGTTTGGCCTTAAATGTATATTTAATTTGATTAATTTGACAGGACAGTAGAATTATTTGGGTTATTTCGCATTCCTGCTGCAAAAATATATATATTTATCATTTTCATGTTCATCTTTATCTTCGTTCGCTTCACATTCGCCGAAAAATTCAACAGCAGAGCCAAAAGCCGGCTTGCCAAATGATTGATGCATTTTTAATGCGGATTCCGGGGCTGCAGTTAAATGCATTTCACCCGGGACTAAAAATGGAAGGGTGAAGATTGAAATTGCAGACAGGGAATTGGACCAACAGTTGCAGTTGAAGTAATTGTTATTGTTGCGCGTTCGTTTGAAAAATGCCATTGCAACTGGGGCAGAAATAGATAGAGAGAGAGCGAGATAGAGAGAGAGAGATGGAGTGCCATTAAAAAGCCTTTAAATAAATATAGTTGACATCACATCATAAATATGTTTAAGCAGCAACTAAATCAGGGCAAAGTTTGACAACGAAAACGAGAACGAAAACAAAAGCTGCCGCAGTAAAAGAATATAATATATATTTATAAATATAATATATGCATCAAGGATAAAACCAAATTTAACGCATCGCTTGCGATAAAGAGAAGGGAAGAGAGAGTCTTGAATGCATCACAGGTCGCTGAATGCTTTGCTGTGGCTGCTTAAAGAAAGGCCACGTAGCACTTGACATGAGCAGAGACAAACACCCACAAACACACACACACATATGCCATCTCTTTCTCCAAGGGGGGCTTAAGTGAGATTTAGGATGGGTGTAGCGGCACGAAGGAGGGGGTGGGGGTGGAGCGTTTCAGTTCAGTTTTGGGACACGTGCCTGCAGATTACGCGCCGTTGGTTGGCTCTGTGGGATGCCGTCGCCAAACAAACATGCATAGAACCTACCCAGCATATGAGAAAGCGAAACAGCGTGAAAAATGTATAGCATAAGACAGGGCGCATAATCAAAAGTAAAGCAACCGCAGGATATGCCCCTACCCCTCCCTCATTGCTGTGCGGTGCCTCTTCAGCAGGACTGCACTGCTGCGTTTGGCTTTATATCACAATATTTTTCACCCCCAACCGAAACTGAAAGAAACGTACAAGGAGATGGAAAGAAACGGAAGTAAGAAAAACGCCGCCACAAAAAACAAAAGCCAAGCCACAAATATCTCACGCCCGAGCTGCAAGTTGATGTAGCGCACGCAGCTTTCCCCTCCGCCAGCATCTCGTCGCCCACACACACACACACACACTCATGAAAAGTGGGCAAGTGGCATTGGGAAATGGGATTGTGAGATTGAGGATGAATGCGATAAGTGTGTTTGGTGTGTGTGTGTGTTTGTGTTACCGTAATTGCGTGTGTGTGTGTGTGTGTGTCTTAAAACACGCACTTGACATATCGATCAAGAATCTGTTTACTTGCGTTTTATTATCTGCACTTGGCATTTGGTTAAAGACAACTTAAATATTGGCCAAAAAAAAAGAGTGGACAGATTAACGTGACAAGAGTGTTATACATTCATTATGTTATATAAACATTAAAGTTACTAAGTTAGAAGAATCATTTTAAGTTTATATAGTTTAACCAAGATTGAATCAAATAATTGTGGTATGATTATATATCATTTTCTGTTCTCGAAACACTTTCATATCTGTTTAAAAATGGTTAAATGAGTATTTATTTGTTCAAAGCCAAAGAAATAACTAAATATTTAATGTGTTGCAAACAAAGTTTGGGTTTGTCTTGACAAAGATTATCCTTAACATATTTTTTCCTATAAAAGTCATTTGAATATTTATTGCTCGAAAAGTGAGCTTTTATTTCTCTCGAGTCTTTTATAGTTCTTCTCTGTACTCCCATTCAATAAATACTTGAGTTTGAACAGTAAATCGATTTAATTTGATTCCCTCAATTTCGATTGACTTGGTGCTTTGGCAACATAAAACATCTTGCTGTCAATCGAATTTTTTTCTCTCCAGAACTGGTACTTGCTTTTTGATCACTTACGTCGACTGGATAGAGCGACCTTGGGTCACAAAACGATTAAACTGATGATTTAGTTCTTGCAAAAGTATTTGTTTTGCTATTTTAAGTGTTTCCCTTCTTTCATTTTTGCTTCAGTTCCCCAAGCAAACTTTGTTTCCCTACTTCACATAAAAAGTAAGTGGAAAGGGGACGGGGAAGTGTTGCATTTACCTCTTCCTCATTGCTGGCCGTGTTCACGGAATCCATGCTCTGTGAGAGTCCCAACGGTGCAAGCGCCATCTGATTTTCCATTATGCTGGCGTTGTTGCTGCTGGTTGCTGTTGATGTGGTCGTATTGTTGTTGTTGCTGTCGCTGGCAACTGTTGCACTGGCACTGCCTGCCGGCGAGGGAGTTGTTGGCGCTGAAATGGACGCGGTTTCGTGCGTGGAACTGCCGGGAGAGTTGCTGTTGTTGTTGGTAGCTGCAGCTGTTGTTGCTGCTGCTGTGGCAACACTTAATGCTGTAGTTGCTGCTGCTGATGCTACTGCAGGGCTTGTACAAACAGCAACTGTTGCTGTGGTGCTATTGCTACTACTGCTGCTATGTTGCTGCTGCTGTTGTTTGTTACTGTTGGTGAGCACTAAATGTTGCTGTGGTGCGTAGTGTCGCAGCTGATAGCCGCTATAGTGGGCGGGCTGCTGTTGTTGTTGCTGCTGCTGCTGCTGTTGTTGGTGCTGCAACACTGCAACGTGTTGCTGTTGTTGCTGATGAGCTGCGGCAGCTGCAACAGCCGAGTGTTGTAAATGCTGATTGAGCAGAGCAGCGGCGGCGGCCGCCTGATTATACTGAACCAAACGCTGTTGCTGCGCCTGCTGCTGCTGCTGATGATGATGATGGTTCGCCTGTTGCTGTGAGGCAGCAACTGCGTAAGCGACTTGCTGCTGTTGTTGTTGATGTGCCTGCTGCTGCTGTTGCTGCTGCTGCTGCTGATGGTGGGCGGCAACTGCGGCCGCAAACTGTGTGGGATGTGCAAAGCTCAATTGATGTCCCTTTAAAGCAGCTGCTGCTGCTGCGGCGGCTGCGGCTGCTGCTGCTGCTGCGGCCGGTGTGCTGGCGTATTGCAGATGGGCGGCAGGTACACTGGCGGCGGCAACTGTTGCTGCTGAGGGTACGGGCAGCACCGATACAGCGGCGGCGGCAGAACACTGGCGCTTGGGCGACGGCGACAACACCTGTGGGGCACTCGCTGGCGTTTGCGGCAGCGTCGGCCTGCGTTTAATCGCAATCGACGAAATGGTGATGGCTTTTTCAAACACTTCCCGCTGGTGTTGTTGTTGGTGTTGTTGTGTGTTTATACTTATAATATTGCTGTAGATGTTGTTGGTAGTGGTATTGTTGTTGTTGTGGTTGGTATTGTTACTGTAATTGGGTATTATGGGTATTGTTGTTGCTGATGTCGGCGTCGTCGTCGTCGTCGTCGTCGTCACTGCGGGCAGCAGTTGCAATTGATTCGGTTCGGCGATGTGGAGCAGATGGTGATGGCTGCCCAACAGGTTTGGATTCTGATAGTTGGCTATGTTGGCGACTCAGTTAACCTGCAAAAAAAAAACAAATACAAATAATAAATAATGAGTTAACGGTTTAAACAGCATTAATATTGTACAATTATTTAAACTGTTCAGCAATAATTTTGTTGGCTGAAATATGATGTTTAAAAATATGCAAAAACCAATTTTAATATTGTCAAAATATACGACTTGCGAGTTTATTCAACGTGATGCAAATGTTTGCACGCCATTTTTGCATAAGTGTTGGCGGGAGGGGAGAGTGTGGAAAAAAACACTGCATAATTCAAGAGCAAACATGACGACAACTCAATAGAAATTATATATATATAATACACAGTGAGCGAAATTCGAGTGTTCCCGGTGTCAGATGAAACAAAAGGCAGAAAGCAAAGCAAATTGTGAAAACAAATTTATGTTAACTTTATACTGAAATATCATCTACTTTATAAGACGTCATTTGAGACGATACTCGATTTGAATTGGCGGGGTTTCGAATTTTAGATTAACCTATATGCTGTTGAAAGAAGTAGCTTAATACTATTATCTTAATAGCGAAATTCATTTGAATTTCTCTTGGCACTCAAGTTTTACTTTAAGTAGATTTGTCCAGAAGGGACTTTCGCCAGAAGGGGCTTTGATATTTTGAATATTGTAGATGATTTATTAACAAGTATTTAATCAAAACACTGAAAAAATATTTCAATAAAATCTTTGTCTTAAAGCTAATGGTCGAAAAAATGTTTAAATACTTAAAATGTTAATGAATTTTGAATCGCAGCTCGGCTTCTGGTTTTATTTTAAGAAATATTTTAACAATAAATAAATTTAAACATGTTTCACACACTGTTAAATATTCAACACGAAACTACTTTCCCAAGCCAGCTGAATGCATTTGCCATATGAATAGACTAAAATGAATTGTAATTGTATCAAAGAAACATGACTAGCTCATTTTGGCAGAACAAAGAACGCGCCTTGTGCCATTTAAGAGAAGATGAGTCAAACGATAAAGCGAAGAATGAGCAAACGAAAAATAAAAATAAAACAACATGCAAATTGTGTAGGTCAGTCACAGTCACAGTCACAGTAGCTTAATTTCTTGCTGTGTATTTCGCATTCGGTTATCGCCAAGAGTCCATCGACAGATGGTAGACAGACAGACAGACACAGCTGCTATCTGGCAACTCCATTGCGTTCGCTATATGTAGAATATAATCTGAATATATTCGAATGCGAGAGAATAAAAGCAGAAGCAACAGCGAACCACAAAAGCAAATAAACAAACGAAAACACAGACGGGATATATCCAAACACAATCACACACACACAAACAGAGATATTTGTGAAAACAACTTGAAAATTGAGCTGACAAGAAAACCAAAATTGTATTACAAACGGGCAGACCACAAAAATATATGCACATAACTAAAGCTAAGATCGCATAGATACATTTATGCACTAGTACATTCACGTTGCATGTATGTATGTAGAATAACAACAATATATGCACATATATTTGACAACAATATTGTTCATGCTGGGGCCATGAATGTGGATTATAATGGCGCCAAGGAAAGCAACAAAGCAACAATCCAAGCACTACTAACAAAGGACACACACACGGAATTTGTCGCCCATCGACGCCTGAGTATCTTATATAGCTGTATCTGTATTTGCAACTGCTTTATCTCAGATACAACAATATGTATATCGCCACACACTTAACATATGACAAATTATGCAGATAGCAAGAGCACGAGAGCGCGCCGAAGGGGGCCTAGAATCCAACGCCACCTAAATTCCAGTGGCAGCAAACATTTAAGGCCAAGCTTCTTCTTGAATATTTTGGGGTGTGTGTTGGCAACATTTGAGTAAATTACACACGCTTGCTAATCATAATTCAAATTTAATATCGATCGGGCGTTTTCTAAGCGGGAAGCCCTTTAAAGTGTGGCTTGTGTTGGCAGCTGCTTTAATCGCACATGATTTATAATTTATTTTTTTGTTCAATTAAGCTCTAATATACATAATGCTTTTTAATGCTATATAAAACAAATATATTTTTCACATTTATTGCTCAAGCTTTAGTAGCATTATTAGTCGAAAAGAAACACTAAACGATTAGAATGTAAATTATGAACTTTCAACAGTCTGAATAAATTTTTAGTTATTAGCTCACTGGCATTAAATATATAAATGTGATCATGCTTGGTTTGCCTAATGATCAGATCATTTTCAAATTTTTATAATTATTGCAGCGAATAAACAAAAACTGTTGCTCAAACTTATCAAATTGTTTGCTTAAACATTTGATTTTTTTCTTCTCATATTTTTTTCCATTGCCAATTTTTGCAGTTTGTTATAATTACACTTTTAATGTCGGGCAACGTTCAATGTTCATAGGTATGTACAACAGCTAGAAAATCATTCCATAGAAACGAAAAAATGAAAGCAATAATAAAGTTACAAATTCTAACAAACAATAGCTCTGGCAGCAACTATAATGACGTTGCTTTAGCTGCTGTTGTTTGTCGATGGCTTGCCATGGAAATTAGTCGGTATAAATTCATAACAACAACAGCAGCAACAAAAAAAAAAAACATAGTCATAAATATTGCTAATGAATTTTCCGCACGCTTGCTGAGCTCACAGCCAAATCGCATCTCTCTAATCGACTAGCATTTTGCATTGTTTTTGTTATTGTTTCTGTTTTCTGTTTGTGTTTCTATTTTTTTTGTTTCTTTTCTCAACGCAAAACCTCTGAAACGGAAGTTGGGTGCGTTATTTTGTCTTTTTTTTTTTGTTTAGGCTGGCACATAACAAATATAATTAAATGTAATTTTTATAATGACAAAAGCGTTTGTTGTTTTTGTTGTTGTTGATAGAAGTTCAAAACCGAAACCGAACGCCACGCCTCAAAAAGCGCAAACAAAGTAGATACAAAATTTTAAATTGGATTAAATAACACACGAAAGCAATTTTCTATTTGAATCTCTCGATTTGAACTTTGAGTTGCCCCAAAAATTAACATTTCCAAGATCAGTTTCTGTGTTTATTCTTGTTTTTTACGTTTTTGGGGCAACGATTGAGTTAGCATAATTACCACACGATTCCTGTTGCTCTCATGCTTATTGGGTCAATTGGCCAAACCACGCCTAAAGCTGCAACGATTTCATGCAAATTGTCTAACTGAGCGATTGAAGCTTAGGCGAAACTACTATTTTAAAAGATACATTCCTTATCTCTATCTCTCTTTGCCCTTTCTCTCAACACATGCTAATCGATGCACGCCCACGTTTCCCTCAACATCATCACCATAATAATGACGAAGATCATTGTTGTAAAGAGGCGGCAAACAAGTTTTTCAGCTGCTGCTGCTGCTGCTGCTTTTGCTTTTGCAGCTGCCATAAAAATAAAGATGATTTTGGGCCACAGATCACTTGACAGGCTTGAAATACACAATTCACAATTGCAATGACAACAGCAACAACAACAATTAGCATTGCTAATCTTGAAAGCGATAAAAATGCAAGTGCAAGTAACGAGCTAACGCCCACGTGATCAGCATTAGTTAACCACATCTACAAAAGATACCCTAAGTCGTAGATACATTTTGTTTTGTTTCTATCTAGCATCAAGAGTTGTTATGCCCAAATTTGTTGTTGACTAGGGCTGGGCCGAGAAGAGCTCTCGAGCTCTCGAGCTCTGGAGCATCCAAGCATCGAAGCATCCGCCCAGTGGCTCACTACTTAAAGTGGTTTTGGCCATAAATGTTAGCGCTGCTTGTTGCGCTGTTATTGTTCAGTGTTTGGTATCATAATTAATATTTAATAAGCCAGACACATTTTTTGCTCAACCAACTGACTTTGATATGCCCAAGTGGCAGATATACAAGAAGAAGAAAAAAAAAACAGATACACTCACGTTCATTCATAATACTCTCTGCTCACAGCCATAAAATGGGCAGCTAAACTACGAGCATAAAGTAGTTGGAGTTGGCTTAAAAGAATTTTTGTTGGCTTGGCAATGTTTTTTTCGCTACGTGAAGTCTTTAGGTTGCTAAGATGTGACCTTGAATTAAATTAAAAGCTTTAGCTAAAAGTGGAATATTTTTTTGAAAAAATAATCTTTTAGTTGTAAAGAAATGTAAATTTAATCTCGATAATAATATTTGGCTATGCAGGAAATCATCTTTTTGTTATGTAACGACAATGGGGAAGTGAGCAACACACAATCTGTGGTAACAATCCAATTATACCAAATGCGTTATTTTAAAAAAGAAAATGTTGTTTTTTTCATGATTTCTATCATTATGCTTAGATTATTAGCTCAGCTTAATGCACTAAGCTAATGTTCTTTTTTTAAATTGAGGTTAAATAAAACATCCGACACATGCCATTCGGAAATAATTAGGAATCTCTATAAAGAAGTAAATTATTGAGCACATATTTAAAGTTGTACATTTTGATCATTTTTCAGAAATCAGTCAAATATTTAAACCTTGCCGCAATTGAATAAACTTTTATGATTAAGCAAACTTTTGAAAGCGCATTCGAGATGCGGTTTGTTTAGCACAATGCTTTACATTCGTATTAAGCTGTGTTGTGTTTGAGTTTTGTACTTTAATGTTACTTAGAAACAGGCAGCAGGCATCAGACAGTCAGCAGAGGCTGCTTTAGGTTTGCCATGCTTATGTGCGCATATTTAATGCTACTCCAAACTGCTCAAGAAACACAATTTCATTTTTGTATTTCTTATAACTTGGCATGCTCCAATTCGTTGGCGCAAGGCGCAAGCAGCGTTTTCTTTGGAGGTCTTTCTATCTCTCTCTCTCTTTCTTTGAGTGCATGCGAATTGTAACACGAAGAGTAGTAAGTATATATGTATCTTGAAGATATAGTTACTTTTTGCACCACCTTTCGTTTACTCTTCTCTCGTTTGGTTTGAGCATTTTTTGAAAATTACAAAATCCATTAAGTTGCTTGCACGCAACTTAAACATAAATCCATCATACGCCATGTAGCACACTAGCATTTGAACGCTTATTCCATACATCATACTGTTAGGATAGTAGTCTATGCCACGCCCCACCATCTACCCCATCAGTCCACTTTTGCTGCCTCTGCCAGCTCTTTAGTATCCCCAACGTATATTCAATGCACAAACATTCAGACACTCGACTAGGTAAGTAGGTTGGGCCTCGAGTCTACATTTAACTTCTGCCTTCCACTTCTCTGTCTCTATCTTCTACTGCTTGTGCTTCTTCTTCTCCTTTCACGTGTTCACAGGGCTTTCTATTTAATTTCGCAGCTAGCTGGCAAAACTGCTGGGCCCAATCGGCCATCGACTTTGACTTCATAGCCAAGCATTTCAGATTTCAACTCTTCTTTTTTCGTTTACATTACTTTTTTTGTGTTCATTTGATGCTATTAAATTTCATACAGCATGCAATCAATAAATGATAGATATCTCGGGCACTATGTGTTTGCGATTGCGGCTGCCAATCACATTTAATGCACTTCCGTTTACCTAATGGATATTCTCTTACCAATCCAGACCGTATTTAGTATGCAAAAATGTAGCTTTATAATTCAAATTGCTATCTATAATCCACCAATCAGTTAGCTGTACCCTATATATACATCGGAGACCTCAAATTTGTTAACATGGCAAGCGTTTAATTACATGAAACGCAAAAGTTTATCTACGGCTTATCTATGATAACAAAAAAACTGACATCAATGTTTACACACACAAAAAAAGCATTGCCGTTTCGGAAGATTGTGCCAATAAACGAAACAGTCAAAGATACTATTTGAATGCAGATAGAAATAGAAATGTTTAGATGCTATCTCTTGCTTGTGCAAATTGTGGCCATTAATGTAATAGACGTCGAGTCAAAAAGTGTTTTACCTACTCAACTGAAAGATGTGAAAATGTAAAACTCATGCAAAGATTGAATGCATGATTGAGGCTCAAATGCAAACGCTTGAGAACAGAGTCTCTGTGTGTGTGTGAAAGTAGTTCAAAAGTTCAAGCAAACAGTGACAGACGAAGCACGCTCAATATGTAGCTTCAAAGCTGCAGCTTAAGCTTTAAGCCTGGCACGACGCATTGATATGCCTAGAGAAAGGTACTCTCCCCGCACGAAAAAGAAAAACCAAACATCATTAAGCTCAGTTTTTGTATGCCCTGAACTTAGAAGATGCTTGTGGTATATGGATTGGTGATGCTAAAAGTAAAATTATATAAATTTTTATAAACAGGACATATAACCAAAAATAATATGTTACAGGGAGTTTAATGGTCGATCAACACGGCTTTATTCTTCTGCTTAAGCATGATAGACTTAAATGCCTTGTCATGTTAAAGTGTATATAGCAAACGATTAACAAAAGTATAGCTACAAGTCGAAACTTTATATTTTTGAAGACTTTTTGTATTTTTTCATACTCCTACAAATATTATAGATAAGCAAGCATTTATATTGATGTTAACATGTTATAGGGTATCGAATAGTCTATCATACTGTTCTAAACAAATGTTAGCTAACTTAATAATAAAGTTTATTTTGCTCATACCATAGAGTATACAACTGTCGATCTATCCAACTCATCTCATAATTTCTATTTCTATTTCGCTTTTTTTTTCGGTTGGATATAAATAGCCACAGTTCAATAGCAATCATGGCCAATAGCACAAGCACTGGGCTCAATTGAGTTTGAAGTGTGATTGTGTGTGTGAGAGGCAGAGCGAGTGAAGGGGAATTGATTTTCAGCTAGAGAACGCTACTTCAATCAGCCTTTGGTAAGCTCCTCGAAAACGGGCAACATTTCAATTGCTGCTTTGTGTGCGCGGTTTCATATATATATTTTGTTATCGTTGACTGAGCCATATTTGGCATGCTTTCCCATTTTGCCGTCTCTTTAACACAAAACATCAAGTGTTGTATGTTTTTCCACAAATAAATGCTAGATACTATATCGTATGTAGCTGTGAAACAACCATTTGTACTTGGTACAGACATAGTACATATGGATCGTCTCTCTCTCTTGAATCTTGCCAAAATGCGGTTGATTTTGCCAATGATTTGCTGTTTTGTGTCGTTTGTCGTTTGTGTCATATGCATGAAATGCAAACAACAATAAATAAAACAAACAGCGAGATAGCTATAGATATAGCCAGCTAGCTCAAAGTACAACCAAATGACAAATCATCAACGTCAACATCAACTGAGAAACAACATCAACGTCAAAGCGTCAACGAAACAATTCAAATAGCTGTCACTCAGTCACTCAGTCAGTCAGTCGGTCATTTAGTCAGTCTCTCAATTCGCTATAGATTTATGCATATAGTACCTCACCTAGACATCAAGTTCTGTGAGCCCGCCCCATTAGCGTTTGCAATTAATTTTCATTTCTGGCAAATTTGTACAAATTTTGCTTTGTCGCTCAGGAAAATATTAGCTTAGGCATATTAAATACATGCATATAGATAATGTGCCTCTCTCTTCTCTCTCTCTCTCTCTTTCATTGCTTCAACCGAGATTAATTAATGTAAACTTTGCATAATTAAGGCGACAGCGCAAAAGAGAAAGACCAACTATGGTCAGCTGATTGAAAAATTTGTGCGCCTTTTAACAGTTTGTGCTGAGTTCAAGTTCAGGTTCAGGTTCAGGTTCATAATCTTTGACAACGAGAAACTGCCTTCTGATTCTCTCAGGCTCAGTGTCAAGGGTCGAGTCACTTATTTTCAATTAAATCTCTTGTCATGCCACAGGGATGAAATGCTGTAAAGCAACATGAGAAAGCTTTTTGAATAACTCATACTAGCAATGTGTATTAATCCTTCGTGGGCCACTAAATCTCAAGCTGCTTTAGTAGAGAATCCAATTAAAATTGCATAATGTCAACAGAGCACACAACAAAATAAAACTCAATGCCAAAATTTAAGGCACAGTGTCATCGAGTCAAACGCAAGCTGTCAACTCTGCTCGTTTCTCTCAATTATTTTTTCATAAGCACAACACCAATAGCAGCAGCAACAACAAAAACAAGCTCAGCACTTTGTGATTGCCTCCCACTCAAGACAATTTTGTGAATTTAATTTGATAACACGCAAAAGGGCAAAATGAATAACTCATGAACTTGGATTTGTGGATTGAACAACAACCATAACTTTGGCCAAAAGTTAATAGAAAACATTTTCAAGCTACTTGTATTTCGCTTTTAGCTTTTCCTTGGCATTCTAATGATTGGGTCATTACAAAGTTGAATGTTTTACAGCAGCTTTCATACAATTTGCAGCAATGTAATTTCTATTTAATTTGTGGCTTTGCGTTGGTATTTAGATTTGCCTTGTTGAATTTTCATTTTCGTTTGCCCAGTTTCATTAATATTTTGATTAGTGTCTTACCACAAAAATGCAATGCTGTAAAAATGTATATCAAATTACAAAAGCCACAAAAGGCTTTTCAAAGTTGCAACACAAATGATTCTTACACAAATAACTAAAAAGCTAGCATCGACGATTCAGGTGGCATATTGTTGTGACCTCAGCCAAAAGGCCGACCAAATCAAAGCACATTGTGGTTAGTAATTGTAGTAATTTTCAAGATTTTACAAAAATGTAATAGACAGACAAATCCTAAAGAACTCAAGTTGTAGGTCTTCTCAAGTACATACTTCGGTCGGATGTTGTCAAAATTGCGCCAAATTAAGCGCAAAGTGCGTGTGCTGCTAGCTAGTCGGGGTTACTCTGTTTTCTTTTCGAAAGAGGGTATTTTGATTATGGCAAGCATTTTGTACGTTTTTATTAAGCTTTCTTGGTATATATATTTTTAAATAATTTAAATAAAATGTATTTAACAAAACGCTTATCTGGCATTTATCTTGCAGAGTATAAAATCTTCAACATTGAGCGTTGACAGCGCTTCTTTCCTGTTTTTCTTTTTTTTATGTTTTATTACGTTCATAGTTCATTCCGGATGGGCCTCTCCCATTCATTCATGTTGTTGTAGAGTATGATGTCATTAATTAATGTGAATGAGTTCAGTATGATGTCAATTAGCTGCGGAAAGCGCACTTGACGGCTCAGCGCTGCACAAAATTTGTTGTAAAACTCGCTGCTGATGTTGTTCAAAGATACAACCACCCACACACACACACACACAGATATGTACATTAATGTGCATTTACAATTGAGAGGCCTCTTCAGTAGAATATGAACATCTGCTGAGCTGCTGAAACTTGGGACTTGTGCCACATAAAACTTGAAATCTTTGGCTTAGTATCAAAAAAATGAAAATTAAAAGCGAACTTACAAAACTTCAGCTTGAAGTGCTTAACAATAGCAAAGACGCAGTTTGGAGATTTTGATAGCGACACCCAAAAGCAGCTAAAGAGACTACAAAGTAACAGAGTAGAGGAAAACTACTTTAGCAAAAACTAAGCAGCGTCATTAAAAGTGACTGCCTGCCTCGCAACAACACAGCTAAACTATACCAACAACACGAAGAGAAAGAGGAGAATGCGTAGTAGTATTATAATAATAAGTAAATGCAATAAAATGAAAATCCAACTGGGAAATTTTGTTTGATTTATTGTAGCTGGTGCTCTGTTTGAATGCTTGCCGCACGCAAGGCGCCCCAAAGAAAAGCAAAAGAAAATGTATTCCAAAACTAAAGTACAAGCACAAGAAGCATTATGCAGATAAAATGTTTGGCGAGGGAGACAAAAAGTTTTGCTTTCTCTTTGCACTGAAGGGATTTGTTGTACGCTGCTGCTGCTCGTCCAGCCAGGTGGAACTTCTATCCGAAGATAATCCTGCCGCTCTCCATCTCTCATCCCTTCGATTAACTACCATTACTTATACTTACGCACAGTTCGTTCTGTCGAGTGTGTGTTTGTTGTTCTCTCTCTGGCTTACATACCTGCAAATAGACAGAAAACAATGGTATCGTTAGAATCGAATACGTGTTGCCAAACTTACTATAAATCGTACAAGTCTTATTTATGAGCGTATGTATTTCAATTTCAACTGCAGATGCAAAAACCCGATTGCAGTTCTCAGAAAGTAGAAGGTTAGAGCTAATTTTTAGTTGGGTCTCTTGGAAATAGCCAATTTCCTCGCACACTCACTTGGGCTCTCTGTCTCTCTCTCTCGCTCAGTGTGTATGTGCCGCCTATTTTTTTTGAAAGTTTATTAACCCAACTTCAATCTGAATTTTGGGGCGGGGAGGTAGTTGTAAACTTAAATTGTATGGGTAACGATTTTTTTTCATTTTTTTTTCTTTTTTGTTAGGTGCCGGCTTTCGTTATTGTTTAAAGTGCCGTTGCTTCGAAAAACGTTTACAATGAGTTTGAGTTGCTTTTTTTGTTTTTGTTTTTGATTTGTTTGCCAATTGTTGCTATACATTTCTGTTGATGAATGATGGTTGCTGTTGCTTCCATGTGGCGAAAGGCGAAATCTGCTTAGACTGAGATCAAATCGAACAAAAAAAAAAAAAAAAAGTATGAAAACAATTGCTTGTGGTCAGCATGAGGCTTCAAATGACTCCAAAGAGCCTTTCACCCATCCGAGAGCATCGTGCATCTACCAGCTTGTGTTTGAACAGAAAACTGAAATAAATTTCAATTACTATGGAGTTCCCCAGACACAGCCAAGCCCCAACTGTAAATGGAACACAGCACATATTGCATTGGATTTATTTGTTTATTGTTATTTGTGCACATTTTTTTTTTTTTGTACCATTTATGCAAAAATGATTTCATTTTAGAAAATTTACATAAAATGTTACAACTAAAAATGAACAGGGTACTGGCAAAAACTAAATTATTTTAAAACCACATTTCTGCTGCAGCAAATCGAGAATTATTTATTAAAACAAAGATCACAAAAATATTATAAATTTGCTACCTAAAGTTTTTATACTTAAAATGTATAAAACATCAAAGCTCTCAATAGCGAATGTGAATTATTTTTATTGTGTTTTTATGAATGGTATTCAAAGAAAAAGTTTAATGTCCTGTCGATTTACTTAAGTAAAACGCAAAATAAATATATATATATCAGAAAGAATGCGCAAAGTTCAAATTCCAAATAATGTGTAAATAATCCAAATGGTTTTCTTTTCAATAAAATGCTTAACAAGCATTATAAATAACAATTATGCCATGACTTAACAAAAGTTAAAAATGTTGAGTTTTCATTAAAGTGCTCAAGTCTTAAAATATGTACAAAACTGACCCCATTAGCTGTCTATTAATTTAGAGCTTAACATCATATAATAGTTTAGATATTTAACAATTTTTTTGTGCTCTGAGAGCATCTCATCTATGCATATCATAAAGTAAACTCCAGCTGCTGTTTGCATTTATTTAGTTAGAGCTGTCTACAGCCGCCTCTGCTAATGATGTGCAAATAGTCGGCGAGTGCAGCCCACACGGCCAAAAAAAAAGCATATAAAAGATGCATGCATTTATATCTACTATATATGGAATATAAAGATATATATACAAAGAGCAAAAGAGAGAGAGAGACAAAGGAAAGGCCTGCAAGCACTTAACAATTGAGGCTCAGTTTGCTCAGTTGTGCTGGCAGCAAAGAACCAAGAACAGTGGCAAAAAAAGAAGAAGAACAAGAAGAAGAAGACGAAGTGCAACGTAACGGAACATGGAAGACTCCTCAATTAGCTTATGGTTAGCACGTAGACATAACCAGAAAGCGGATCTACCCTTTGTATATAACAAATGCGATATGCTGATACTTTGCCCTGTCCTGTCATGTTTTGTCCTCCTACTCCTGCTTTGCCTTCTTCTTTTTGACAAACAAATTCCATCTTTGCATCCCTTTAAATGTACTTAAGCAGAGGGTACAATGGCTTTTTTAATGAATGTGTCAAAGAAAAACGAAAATATGGAATAAGAATGTTCCGAAAATTTAATGAATTTAATTTAACATAGAAACAGGAGTCTTGAAGTTTGCATATTGTCCTTATTGATGATAAACGTTAACTTTAGAGTATTTAGTCTTCGACATCCAAGAAACAAATGTTATTTCTTGTTTCTGGCTTGTGTTTGCTTTGTTGCCGGTACGTTTCGTGTTTTGTTTTCTTCTTCGCTTTTATTTACACATGCTATTTGATGGGCTGCCTAAAGACCTGTGCAATGGGCATGCATCAAAGTAAGGGTTGGGGATGGAATTTTGAACTTGGGGTTGGGGTAGACAGGTAGTTAGTTCCTGGCTAAGGGGTTGCTCAAACACAAACACAAAGTCTAAGTCTCAGATTACATGGTGGTTCAGTCACACCAACCTTTCTCACCCCACACACTTGCACCCTAACATATAGGGTTGGGTGGCATAACGTCACCATTTTCTCGTTTACATTTACAAGAAGTAAAAGACTAAAACTGGTTGTCGCCACCATCGCCAACACCAAAACCACCAAAACGCGCGTTGTCTTATGTCTGACGAAAGGGTGCGGTGGCAATAACAACAACAGCAACAACAGCAAACAGCCGGTACGGAAGTGGATTTGATTTAATGCCAAGATGCCGTAGACGACGACTTCTTCGCAGCCGTTGAATGACGCAATATAAACAGCTGCTTTCCAGCCAGAACAGGTGACGATAGGAACGCAAAAAAAAGGCAAAAAGGTAAAGGCGACTCAGACCTCAAGTTGGAAGGTTGAATGCCGCAGATTTCCGCACAAAAGCAGCCAAAGTTGTCGGCTTGTTTAGAAGTATAAATGTATTCGAAGGCGTATATAAACAGGTGGCAAGAAACCAATATTTGTTTGGGATAAAGAAACGCACAAACACAATAGAAAGATAGAGTTGCCAACATTTGAATAAAACATTATTATCGTACATATTTGTGAAATGTAAATGTGTAAAAAAGAAAGTAAAAAGACGATTCTCATCTCACAATTTACAGAACTTTTATTAACAAACAGCATTAAATGTAGCAAACCAAAAGATTTATTTTAAAAAAGTTTTATTTATTTAACAGTTTTCCTAGAAAAATATTTGATTTCAATTGAATTTACTTTATTTACAGCTTCGAATGAAAAACGAATAAACTATTTTTGGGTAAGTAAACAACTGTACAAGCTTAAACAAAAGTAAAATATAAAGATCAAATAAACTATAAATTAAGCATGTTTATCTTATTTCATTTAAAAACTTTATATCACGGACTTTTGACCAAATATAAAATGCTTAATTGCACAAAATGAAACAAATAGTCAAAAGTCTTGTTGCCATTGGCTACAATTGAATTGCAACATTAATTTTGAAAGGTTTTATCTTGTTTGATTTGCAATTTGTAAACTCAAACAAAAGAGAAAAATGTATTCTTCAACCTCTCGGCTCTCGGCCACACCTCGTTCCATATTTATATCCAGAAATAAGACTTGAAATCAAATCAGTCACGGGATGCGGTTGATTTAATTTGTAATTGCAGTTAAAACGAAATTTTCAGGCTTCGAACCAGTAAATACAATCAACAACTAAAATTGTTGGGTGGTTGGCAAAAGGTGGGCGTAATGCGTAGGCTTAGAAAGGTGAAGGAAGAGTGGGGAGGGGATGTGGGGTAAGTGTGTGTGCTGAGCTAAGCAATCAAAATGAGCAAGCGTTGACGATGGTGCCTGCTGGCCTCTAGACAATGACAAAACACTGTAAGAAATTTAAGCTGACTAAGTATGATTTTTAGTATGTAACTAAAAAAGGGCTTCACAAAATATTAACGATAATTAAGCATAAACTCCATTAATTCATTTCGATTCTTATCAAAAGTAACAACAGTTTTGTGCAGTGCAGTCAGACATAGACTGTACCTGGTCTTATGTCTATGTAGGTGACAGACCAAAATTGACTATGTCTATGTGTGTGTGCGTGTGTGTGCGTGTGTGTGGTACTGCTTTATCTCTGTACTGCCAAAACTGATTAGCATAATTGGCTTTCTGTTAAATTTAGCGTTTAATTAATATATATGAATTTCGGGCCAAAACACACTAGCTTCTGGGCAAACGCAGGCAAGCGGGGAACACAGAATCATGTTTATATTAATCACATATATGTATGTAGATCGAGCTTTAGATATGTATATACATATTTTTGAATTAGTAGTTGAATCGCTGTAAGCGACTTGTGCTCCAGTTTCCACTTCCTGCCAGCTCATCAGAGCCACTTGAACAAAGCCTTGCCATAATTGACTTCTAGCCCAGCAGCACACACACAACTACCCTCACACAAACACTAACACACCCACAACACGGATCCATAAGAGAGGAAAGACTTAACGAAACAAATTCGCCGCCCTCGCCCTGCACTTAACATGTTCATCAATTGCTCGAGACAAGAGACTTTCGCCAAAGACATAGACAAAGTGTCCGACTAACAACCAATTGTACCAGGGCGGGGGTGTAAGGCAGGCGAGCCAGACATGAGAATCTGGCCAAAACAATGCCAAAACAACAAAAGCAACAACAACAAAAACGGTAGCACTGAATGTGTAGCTCTCCGCGTGTGCAGAAGTCAAGTATGAGCCGTGAAATTGTTTGCCACAAAAATGAAGGAAAACAAAAAAACAAAAAAAATTGCAGCTCTGCCTTGGGAACTGGAACAGCAGCATCAACAATATCAACAACAATGCTATCACAGCAAGTGCAGCAACAATCTGTGGGCGTGCCACGCCCCCAACGCAAAAAGACCATTTGTTAGACGCCTCGACAAAGAAGTTCTGTATCTCCTTTGTGCTTTGTGCAAAATGAAGCGTCAGCATCAGCAACTGCAAACTAATTTTGAAGATCTTTTTGATAAAAACACTGGACCAAAAACAAAACAGAAACAGAGAGATCTAAGGTAATTAAAATCTAACACACTGTGAGAAGGACAAGAGCAGGACATTAAAAAATATTTAAGTAATTACATTTTGTACTTCATTCTTACTCTAAAATGTACCTGTACACCCATATCTTAAATCTCTTCACTTCAATAAGCTATGCACATTTATGAATGGAAAAGCTTTAAAACACAAGAGATTCTTCAAACTCCACTCATTTAATGCTTTCTAAGAAACATTTAAATTCACAAAAAAAAAATAAAAGTAAATTGTCACAACTGTCATTCTTGAGCGGCAAAATTCATTTGGTTATAGCTGACGCTTGAAAATTACACACGCGCCGCTGAAAGTCCGCTGAATCGTCATCGTCAACATTATCGTCAACTAGTCAAACAAGTTTTTGTTTCCCGACCTCAAGGGCAAATTTTGCCAGCTGAAGAATTAAAGTGGAGAGAAACACTTGACTCTTCGACTTGATGAGGGCTCTTCGAAGTTGACCCTTCGACCTGAAGTTGACTTTATGGCTGGCATTTGATAAATTTTTGATGTTTGGCTTATGCAAATCACAACACATGTCACTAAAGCAAAACTGATAATTTACCAAAGGCAATTATGTACAAATTACTTCACTTGTTGATAAAATGGAAAGTGTCTTCGAGTTGGCTAATGAACTGTTAGTGTTTGCAAAGTCAAATGGCCAGCAATAAGTTTTCATATGCGTCACAGAAACAGCTAGCAAAATAAACTAAATGAAACTGTAAGTCTCTGACAGACAGCTGTTTCGAAGGGGGGTTTTAGGTGGTGACATTTCACGGCTGGGGCAACATTTGTGCAAATTTGCACAAACACGACGTCAACGTCAACAGGTGTGAACTGAACTCATTTCAATATTCAGCCAGCATAAAAAATCTATTTTTTGTTTATTTCATTACTTTGCTGTTTTTGACCCTTTTTTTCTCTTTTGTTAAACTGTGTCGAGTGTTGGCGCCCTTTTTTTACACAATAGATTTGCAACTGTTTGCATTTCACACACACAAACAGAAACAACACCCGCAAGGCAATGTCAGAGATCTACATAGAGCACTTAACTTCTATATTCCATGATGTCCACTTCATATTAATCGAAGAAAAGAAAAAAAAATATGCAAATGCTGCAGCGGATGGCCAACAAAACGAACCGATGTGATGCAACTTAACGCAACCTCAGCAAAAATATAAACATATGTATATATTTGCCAGCAGTGTCAACGATTGCCATCACCATCAACATCTTTCTCCTCATCTTTCTCTTTATCTACATCTCCATCCTCGTTGTCATCTTTTAGCTCCTCGGGGCATCTTTTCGCTGTTGCTGCTAGGCAAACAAATGCCTTCGCCGGCAAAGCTGCGTCAGTCACTTTGTAATAATCTTCAACTAGCACAAAAAAATAATAAAACAAAAAAACAAAATAACAGAAAAAAACAGAAAACGAAAACTACAAAAACCAACACACAAACATTGCTGCTGATGATGATGATGATGAGATGGAATGGGTTAAAATGATGACATGGCTGTAAAGTCAATGGCAAACTGAATGCATATCGAAGCTATAGATTGAGATGTGCACGTGACACGCTCGAAAAACAAAACCAAACACGATAAAATGCTTGAAAAAATACAGTCAAATGGAATATTTATAACAATGAATATCAAGTAAAAGAAAGAAAACTACTTTAATATTATAAAATTTGAGTTTTAAATTCTTCTTAAATCTTATTTTTACTCATATTTTCTACTTAATTATTATAAGGCGATCACCTTGAATTAATTTTAATCCTCAGCTTAAGTAATTTAAGCTAATAGGAGAAAAATGATGCTGATTACAGTGGATGGTGTATAAAATAATTGACAAATTATTATTAAGTTGCTATTAAAGTTCATTATGAATATCATCAACGGAAAGTCATACATGCCACGTCGTAGAGTACAATTGTCGAGATTTTTTTATTAGCCATAGCAACATTTATTCTTTTCAACAAATAGGTAAGGTAAACAACGTATCAGCAACAAAAATTATACTCTTTAAAGATATCGATAGACTGACTGAAAAACTTTCCATTATTTCAGTAGTGTAAATTTCATAATTTCATTTACTTCGCTTTGAATTGAAACAGTTTCCAGTAAAGTTGAGTTAAGAAAGTATTTTCTATAAATCTTGCTTGGTTTGGTGCACGTTGCACGTCGGCTGTTGCCACATTTTGTGTGCAAACGTTTTGCAAAAAGTCGAAGTGTTATTGGAATTTTGCTTTATGCGCTGATTTAGCCATTGTCTTTGGCTGAGTAGCAACTTTGGCTGCGAGCTGGATTTACCTTGTCTGCCTGTATCTCTATCTGTATCTGTATCTGACAGTCTGACTGCGTCTGAGTTTGTATCTATGTATGTGTTAACGTGTCTGGAAACTAACGTGGATGCAACACAAGCTTGCCACCTGGAGTCGCTGTCATTTGCCTATGGCAACCAACTGAACTAAACTAAACTGAAACTGAGCTTAACTTACTCAGTTTGTTGTGGCATTGTAATGATGTTTGCGTCACTTTAATATGTAAGTATCTTTTGGCTTTGTCTGCTAAAGTATCTGCTGCTGTAACTGTAACTGTAACTGTATACTATCTGTATCTGTAAGTTCGCTATTGTGCACTTGTAGAGCTCCTTCAAACGCTGCGTCTTGTCTCGTCTCACATTTCGCATTTAGACATAAGTATTGTGTAATATTAGTTGTGCTGTTTGTTTTGTTGCTTGGAATTGGGTAATCCATATGGCCAATATCAAATGCAGCCACAAACTTTATTCACAATTTGTCAGTTTTGACAACTTCTCTTCGAATACAATTTTTCACAAACACATTTGCATAGTTGATCAATTTTGTAGTTTTGAGGTTAAGCCTTTTTGATGAATCGCAAACGTTGTTGGGACGAAAAGGGGTCTGACACAAATGTTTCTGCACTACCGAAAAACACACACACACAATCTAAATGCAACTAGAAAACCATTTGAATATTTTAGTAGAGTCATCAATCAAACAAACACAAAAAATGCATAACAACAATCGCAATCATTTATTAAACTATTTTTAGTTTTAGCTCGCAAATAAAATATACTTGTGTTAGTCAGTTAGTTATTTAGTTCGAGTGCTTAGCACGTGCGGCTGAATTGAGAAATTTGTTACGCTCAGTGTAAGATAACACACACAGCAACAAACCAGAGGACATTGCTGGAAAATTCAGATCTTAGTTTAAAGCAATATTTTGATATTATTTTATTTTTTTGTTGTCGCACATAATTTTATAAACCATTGCTAAAAAGTTCCCAAACCCAACATTACTGGCTTTTATTTTGTGTGTGCATAAGGTTGCATGTTCTTTTGCGGCTTGCGTGCATGTTACACAAGCACAGAAACGAACACATGCATAAATATACTGTAGATTGTAAATTGTGTTATATACGGCCCAACCCCGTTAAACGGTGCTAGCAACCCTCGCATTTAAGCCACACATTTTTCGCTGGCCTCTAACGAGCCTGGTGGCAACAACGACAAGAACACATAGAGCGACAGCTGATGGCTTTTCCTGCCACCCACCCCTTTAACTACCAACGTCCGTCCACACACACACTACTTTGGCCCGAAAGAGTCGCCATCGTCGTCAGTTTTATGGCCACCGAAAGGGCACTGAACCGCACCTTAAAAAAAGGCGCAAAAGTAAACTGTAGCGGCGGTTTGATTAAAACTACACACACACACACACACACTAACCAAACTTATAACACAAACATACACACACATACAGAGGCACATTTTCTGAATGAGAAATGGTCACACACAGATACACACGGGAGCAGCTTGGTTTGCTTTTAATAGTTTTTAGCTTGACCTCGTCACCGTTCGCGTTCCAAGTTACCAGTTACCAGTTCCTGTTCTTGTTGTTGTTGTTGTTGTTTTGTATACAGCTGTTGTCTCTCTGGACTTTATGTTTGTATGTATGTGTGATGTGTCATGTTTCTGTCGTGTCGGAAGTGGAAATTATTCAGCATACTCACATTTACCATTACCTTTGCCCTGGTGACTACTTCTGCTACAACTAATGCTACTACGTACTACCAATGACTGCTGCCGTTGGCCGGCAACAAAGTCCCTTTTGGCTGCATTTCGTTTTCATTATCCATGATCCCCGTTGGCCAAGTCATTGACACACCTGTGCAACGCATCGGCATTAAACAGCGGGTCGGCGCACAACGGCGTAAAGGAAGTAAGAGAGCAATACGATGTTATGCACGAATATGCAGGGGTATAAGGTAACATTACATTATGTGTGATGAACGAGAGAGAGAGAGAGAGAGAGAATGAAGCCAAAGAACAAATTCATATTTCACCATTTGTAATGAGTCAAGGGAAAAACAAAAATAATAACTCATCACTCAAAGTCAGGACTAAAAGTTTTGTTTTCCTAACATCATTTTTGTTCACTTGAATTAAAAAAAAAAGAACAAATAACACTTCTAAGACTACAGTAGCTCAAATTTATTGTTTTATATATTTAATCTACGTCACTAAAAGGTTTTTTTTAATTTATGAATTCTCATAGAAATAGAAACTGCAAACTTTATGAATATTAACAAATTTATATACAAAACTTACTAAAAATTCGTTAACTTTTACTTAATAAAGTTTAACTTATATATTTATAAGCATTTTTAAGTCAAAGTCTATACAACACTTTAATCACATGTTTACTTAAATCCCCGAGGGTTTAAGGTCCAAACGAGCTTAAAAGTTTTTCAACTTTAATTACATTTGTCTGCCCAATGCACAAACACAGAGAACCACAAATAAGTGAAGTGCCAAGTTCCCAAGTTCAGTTCGATTCCAATTTTGGCCACTTCTCCACCCACCATGCCTCCCGCTAGCGCACAACTTATGAACCTTAACATCGTCACAGTTCTGTCGCTTTTCAAACTATTTTTTTTTTCAACTTTTTTCCACCCAAAAGTTCAAATAACATTTCCGAAAACCATTTAGATGTTTTTGATAATTGTTACAAACCGCCCGCACGCTTTGCTCTTTCCCCCCCCTCTTCCCGCACACACATTCCCTCACTCCACTGACCATTTGAGCTGCCTGCTCCTGGTGCAAATGACCCACATGAGGAGAGAAGTCATTTGCCACGCATTCCCGAACCACCTAATGAACCCAGAGCCTACTATTTTTCACACAAATTATGATGGTTTATATTAGTGTTCTCTTTCTCTCTTTCTTATGCAATCATGCCATCTCTCTCTCCCTCTTTCTTTCTGTCTTTTCACTTTGTTTCGCACAATTGTCAGAGTGATCGTGGCATGAAAAACAGCGCACAAATTCAATTAGATTTTATTGATGATTGATTTTTGTTCGAGTGTGTGTAAGGTTATTCTTATAAGTGTGTGTGTGTGTGCGTGTGTGTGTGCGCGTAGCAACAACAACAATGCATAAGACGAGTTGTTGCGTAGAACTATGTAATTGCCTTTAATTCAATTAAGCCCACTGCGAGCTCAAAATTGAGAGAACTTCAATTGTTTTGGCCCGAGCGAAAAGAATTTCCACTTAAAGAAAATTTACAATTTATTATTTGCATTTAACAATATTATATACATATGTATGAGAGAAAGTATATCACATTTATCGGCTATAGCATTCCCGCTGTTTAATTTTGTTTGTTCAATCAAAAACAAAACAAAATAAGAAAACTAAAAACCAATTTATTGATACACAACTTCAGCTATCTCTGTCTCTTTCCAACTGACAGTCATCGGAAAACAAATAAAATATGAAATATTCATATGACTGGCGGCTCATGTTATCTGTCTGTCTGTTTGTCTGTCTGTCTGACAGTTGCTCCTTCAACACCTCTTCAATTCCCTACCCCTTGCTATGCTTGTGTTTGTGTGCTTGTGAAAAAAAAATATTTTATCGATATTGTAAGCAAACCTCGTTAGCTAAGTTATAGGGGAGCGGTTGCGTTGTGTTGTTTGTCTCTTTAGGGGCGGACTGCAATTTAGCCTCCCTCTAATCCCTGTATCAGCCCCTTTTATAAGCTTAAGCTGCTTGCTTTGCCTCATTCATAATGCAAAAGCATCGATCTTATGCCGCAGGTCTCTATAATTGTACTTTATGCATCTGAAACTGTTGTTTGTTACAGTAATCACCCCTTGTTTTTGATATAGAAACAATTTTCTGAAGGTTTCCAAAGCCTAGAAGCAAGTTGCAAGGATCTAAAAAGTTTTAAAAAATCATTGTTATTTTATTCAAACTTTTTGCTTACATTGTGTTTAATATCAAAATGTCATGCACAAATATCTCGTTCTGACAAGTTCAAACTAAAGAGCGAGTACTGTATAAGTTAACTGTAGCTCTCTGGTTGTATCTACATATCTTTATTTCTGTCTCTGTCTCTCATACCGCTGCTGCTGCTGCTGTTAAATTGCTGGCGTTGCTCGCTTCGCATTCCAGCAGCGAATATGCTTGTGCCGGCGTGAGTTTTTAGGGCAGGGGGTTCGCCAGGGGGACGGTGGTAGAAGTGTAAGGGGAGCATGACTGTCTGAAAGTCTGCCCCAACCAACGCCACACCCCCTCTCATTGCATGAGCTGTGACTTTGCCCAAAGTTCCATGAGCTGCCAGCCAGCCAGCTTTGCTGCCTGTCTCGTTACTATGCTTCCAGCTTATTGTTTTACTTGCTGTGCACATAAATGTGAGAGTGTGTGCATGCATGTGTGTGTGTTTATAAAGTCGGCAAAGTCTTATATAAGGCCAAACACAAACAACGACTCAGCAGCAGCAGTTCATTTTAATTGACATCGATAATTAAAAACTATTTTCTGTTTTAAGTATTTTTCATTTCATATTCCGCATTTTTTTTTCGCTTCTCTTTCTCATTTTTAGCATGCAAAATGTATATACATATAATGTTATAGTTTTCTTATCTTTTAAGTTTATTGTTTATCAGCCCTCTTTTGTGGCTACGTCACAAAATGACGTTAACTGCAAGTTCTGTGCTAAAAAGCTTGGTTCCGCACTTGAGTTTGCCGGCAGTTAAAGCAAAATCAACTTTCAAGTCTTCGAAGCCCTCACAACTTGTTTGATCTGCCCGAGCAATTAGCTACCAATTAATAAAACTTTTACCACCTTCTTGGCTCGTATCTATTAAAAACGGTTAACGGTAGTCACTCAATCACTGCAGCTCCGATTACAAGGCGCCCAAAACGCCTTCCTTCTACTATTTATGAATCGATTGGTAAATAGTATATAAAGTTAACGACTCGCGTTTGTTTTACTTCACGTTGCCCAGGTAGAGCGGGCTTTAGATAAGTACAGTTCTCCCTCTCTCGCTTTTTTCAACTCTCTTTTTTTGTCTCTTATTGCCTTCTTATCTCTTCACGCGCTTCTAATTGAATTGTTCGCAATGCTCTATGTAGTTCAGTTTTATCACACGCCATGACCCAAACACACAAAAACTATATAAAATAAAAGCAAAACCAACTTGTTCCGGCTATAAATTCCAGACTTTTCTAGATAGTAAATATTATACAGTCGTACATCTGTATAACAAATATCAAGGCTTGATTGATATATAGAAAAATATGTTATATGGAAGTTCGACTGTAGTACAACATATAGCTTTTAACTTATCTAGCGTGACTGCTATTTGCTAACTAAACAACTTTTGTGTCTCCTATTCACTTCATGTCGATAAAATATATTTTAATCTTTGAATTTTACAGCTTTTTGTCTTGCCGAAACATAATAATATATAATTATACTTGTTTACTATACACGGTATCCATTCAAAATGTGGTAAGAAGTTGTTCTTTTTTTTACTTTTACTTTTAAAGTATTACTTTCAAATGCTTAACTTGCTTAGGAAAAACCCATTCTTATTGCTTATTTTTCAAACTTTTACCATATTTTCGCGATCAATTTAGATTGCTCTGTCTGAGCGTTGACAGCAGTCAGTCAGTAAGTCAATTGGTAAGATTAAAATTAACGTATAATTATCAAATTTAGGGAGATTTACCTATCAACTTTCTTATTAAGAACTAAACGTTTTTCTATTAACCAGAATTGTTAGAATCTTTCTTAAATGTTCTTTATTATTATTTTGAGAGAACATTTTGCACTTCCCAGAAACAATTTGTCAAGCTCAGCTTCGTACTGTATTTCTATTCGGTTTTATTGTCACGTCGACGCCATAAAACATTATATAATGGGTCGACAGCTCGCAACATTGCTGATAAGCCCGTTTCCCCACACTCACTCCCCACTTATTTCCCATTTTATATTGCATTTATTTATTTAATTTTTCTTCATATCTTTGTACAATTAGTGGGTCAAGTACAAAAAGCAAAGGGTGTGAAAATGAGATTATTTATTTACCATTTTTATAGGATCTCTTTTTTTTTTTTTTGGGTTGGTTTCCACTCCTTTTATCCTGTAATTTAATTCAGTTGCTCCTTCGCTTGGCGAAAACTTTTCTCATGCACTTTAAATGGTTTTTCCGATTTATTTAAATTGCTTGACAATATTTGTTTGTTGTAACAATTTTCTTAATTTGGTTTTAGCAATTCTTCTTTTTTTTTTTGTTAAAGCTGTTTCATTTGGCTTGACTGTCACTGTTTTAACTGGTTTTTAGTTTTGTGTTTTAATTTTTCTATTTTACTTTTCAGCTGCACTGTAATTGTTATTGAAATAGTTGTTTATTAATGTTGTTGTTGTTGTTGCTGCTGCTGTTTGCGGAACATTTCAAAAATTGCTTGCACTCCCACTTGAAAAATGGTTGAATGAATTTTTGTTGACATTTTCAAATTAAACAAAATGTGAAACTTAATACTCTGACAGACTGAAACAATCAATAAATAGAATTTATAACAACATGCTGGGTGCCATCAATAAATGTTTTATAATAATAATAATTATGTGGGCGCAAAAGAATCTTTTGAATGTCGTTGGCACATTAAGAGATTTAGACAGAACACAGAGAATGGATCGGAACAAGGTGTCTTGCAACAAGACTTGGCCAAAGCACAAATAAACCAGTTAGTTGTGTGGTCAAAGTACCTGGCGCTGATTTATGCTCCAAAGAACCGGTTCTAGCAATGGGGAGGGGCGGGAATAGGAGGGTTTGGAACACAATTGATACAATTTGCTGCAAAAATGTTAACAATTTAGTCGGCTGTGTGTGGGAAATCCTTCACAGACAAACAGCTAACAGCACTTTGGCACTCCATATGGCTAAAGATGACTTTCACACGCCCGAAAAAAAAGAGCTGAAAAAGGGCTAAAATAAAAGAAAAAGAAAAAACAGCTGGCGACCTTAAGGCACAAAGTTCAAAGTAAGTGGCAGTATGGAGTCCGGCAGTGCGCAACGTTTCAGCGGAAATAATCGTAAAGTAAGGTAAGGTTTGAAGTTAAGCTTAAGCAGAGTTGGGAGTTATATATGTACATATGCATGTATGTACATAAGACCTGGTCAAAGCAACCGAGTTGGGAGAGGGGCCACCAGCGAATAGCCGTCCAAAGGCAATGGCATAAAATAAAAGTTAAGCGCAGAAAACAGAAATAAGCAAAACACATTAAAAAAAAAAAAAAGAGAGCGCACAATGGAAATGGAAATGGATGGCTGGCCAAGAAACTAGCCGGCAACTGGCGGTTTGAACTTGGCTAAAATAAATAAAGCCATACAACAGACACAAAACAACAACACCAACTTCGGCATTCGAGTTTAACTTCAAGAAATAAGAAAATGTTTTTTTTTTTTCTGAAGCGCCCTTTTTCTTTCTTAATTCAAAAGTTAACATTTGGCGCCAAACGAAATAGTTTTTTTTGTGGCATCCATAATTCAATTTGCGGCTAATTGCGGGCACTTTTAATGAAGACCCACCAAAAAATATACACAATATATATATATATGGTATTGCAATGTTGTATTCTGCGCTTGTGGCACGCAATTCGGAACCCACTCGCAATTAAAATGAATAAAAGCTTTGAGCAATTTTTCTCATTTTTCGTTTTTTCTTTTCGTTTTCACGCTAGCTTTGCTCTAGCACGTTCTGCTTAATTTTTCTTACAGTGTTGCAACGATTTTAGCCACCGAACTTAACTGGGCTGAAATTTTCAATTTGTGTGCGCATGTGTGTGTGTGTATAGCTGGCAAGCAGCTGCAATAGCAGCAGCTAAAAGTACTATAATGTGAGAATGTACTTTGCGGTTTCACGTGTAAGATTTTGTGGCATAACTCAAAACAGATATTGGCCAGAAGAGAGCGAGCGAGAGAGAGAAAGAGAGAGTGAGAGAGAATAAAGCAAAAGCTAACAAGAACTTGCAGCTACGTGTTGGAATTTTTCTCGCAGATTGCTATTTGGAAAAAACACAAAGATTTTCAATTATTATGTTACATTGTTGTTGAAAACTAGAGTTGCTAACTAACAAATATCATTCGCAAGGAATTCTTAGTGGAATTCTTTTTAGTATCTTATTTTTGTTAATCAGAAAAGTTGTAATTTCAAACATAAAGTTTTGAAGAAAGTACATAAGGTTTTTACTATTCTACTGGAAATTACATACAATGAAAAGTTTTCGAAAAGTAAGAAAATTTTGTCTTGAATGCTTCATGTTTATTCCTTTTTGTACCTGAATAATAATAATATTTTTATATTTTATTTCATTTTATTTAAATAAATATTTTTCAATCAAAGTTTGTTTCGCTAAAATAAGAGAAATACCATGAAAATTACATTAACTTTTAATCTTGCATTCAACTTTTCAACAAATGCGGTTTTTTTTCAGGAATTAAATTAAAAATCGATAATTCTAGCAACAGTTAAAGTGAAATATATTTAATAAAGAGATGAAATGCATTGATTTAATGAATTTATGCATCACTAAAAATTTGTTTTCAAATGAGAAGTTTTTAATTTTCTAATCAGAATATTTTTCCTGAACAAGTGCAAAATTTGCCTTTGAAATTTATAAGGTTTTTCTTCTGAATTGAATATTAAGTTTCACTTTAACTAAATTCTTCGGATTGAATTTTCTTGTAATTCCATCTTCAGTTTTTTTCCAACTAGGTTTAGGTTCTAGGCGAAATGTTCTTCAGCTGTTTATTTATTTTTTATTGCCCACTCGCTTAAGAAAATTTGAATACTTAATTATTGCTAATATTATTCAGTGATTTTTGTTTTTATCTTTTGCAAATAATTTTTGACCTGTTTTACGGGCCATACTAATAAAGACAGCTTTGCATTTAACCCAATTTCTAGGTTTTTATTTATATTTTTATTTTTGTTAAGTTTTTTCTTTATTTTGTTAAGTTTACTTTACTATCTGGTTTCAAGAATTGTTAACTGAACTTTGTTGGTGAGTCATTTGTTTAGGTTTGATTTGTTTTTGTATCTTATAGATACTATAATTAAAAGTAGCTCGACTCGAAAGCACTTTTCGATCGGTTTTAATACACGTTGTTGTTGTTGATAATGATAAATGCACACCTTAATTTTGTTGTTGTTTTATAAACAACTTTTTTTGCATCGATTGTTTTCATTTGTTGTTGTGCAATAAAAATGTTTAGAAACTAAATCCAGCAGCCATTGTTGTTCATAGTATATTAAATGCACGTATTACATTAACTAATTGGATTCGGTTTCCGCAATTGAATTGTTGTTATAAATTGTTATAAAATATTTTGAGATTGTTAAGCTTTTTGAAATGTGATAGGCAAAACTTGAAACAATTGTATGTGTTTGGATATATTTGTGATTTATTACTAACGACGCTGCTCGGTTTTGATAGTTGTAGTTGTATTTAAATTTGTTGTTGTAGTGAGATATTTAGTAATTTAGCTGTGCCTTCTGATTGTTTGAAACTTGCGCACGACGAGCAGCTAACTGCGTTTCTGACATTAGACTGACTCTGGCCCGAACCAACAATACTGTGGCGGTCTGAACTTCACTCACGACTCGGCTACCACACACATCGGCTCTCTTTCTTTCCCTCTGTTGCTCTTGCGCTCGTTGATATTCACACAAGCTGTTAACAGCGCTGTTAGTGTTCTGTTACGCTCGCAACGCATCGTTGGCAGCACAAACAATGACTGGTTGCTTGGCAATCGGCTCTTAGGAAATGCTCTCGTGCCATTCGCTCTTTCGGTTCGTTCATGTGGCGAAGCGTAGCGGTAAATGGCTCGGCTAGCAACATCGGTACCGGGATCCCCGACATCGGTGTCAGCCATTTCATCACATTTGTTTTGGTTTTGCACTTCGCAAGCCGAAGAGCATGTGCTGTGGATTGTAAGAGCAGCGCCACTGCAGTGCTGTGCTCTTATGGATTCCATCTAGCTAAGAGAGGGTGGCGCCTTTGGAGCACTTCTAATTTACTGCGCTACATTTACATTTTACAGCACTCGCTGTTAACTGGCACAATTGGACAACTTTGGGAGCCTGGGAGCAGTGTAATGGTACTTGAAATATGAAAGCGAATGCGGTCTGAGTGGTATCCTGCCTAAAAAACAAAAACTCTCTTCATCGAGCATGGTAGTCTATGTAATACCCTGCAAACAAAAAATGGCGTATCAAAAGCGAAATGAAAGTCTTACATTCATTCTTATATAAAGTCTTTTTAGCTGACTGACTGACTGCTATCAAGGCAAAGACCTAACGGTAGAACGTTGTGGTCTCATTATTTCACGAAACATCCATCTTAACCGTACTATATTCCTTATTACTATTTGCAACAGGGTATAGATCTATAGAAAAATGGGCACACTGACAATAAATCACGTGCGCCTTCAACTCGAAAACTTCTCAAACACTTGTTTTTTTTTCTGTACAAGAGAGCAGGTGCGCTCATCCACTTTCTCAAAATCAGCAGTTAAAATCGGTACCGGTACAAAAGCAAAAGTTGACGTAAGAAATATGTTTGCGAACAAATCATTGCTGCCATTTTTAGAAAACGATGGCGCGACTTGACACAGTTTTGCGATTATGCAACACTAACTAAACCTAACCTCACACACTAGACAACAGACAACACACAGCAACAACTGACGACAAGGAATTCCAGCAATATGGAGAACTGGATTCGAAACTAAACCGAACTGAAACCCACCTAGACTGTAAAGTCTGGGGAGTGTCGACGATAAAGCTAGACAGGCTCAGTCCCAATTGCTGCCGCTGCTGCCTGCCGCCTGCTGCCTGCTTGCGGTTTGTTCGCAGTGGCAGTAACAACAACACTTGAAACTCCATTCAGTCACTTGGCTCACATGTGTGTTTCGACTTCGAGGCTGCTGTCGAGGCTGCCTACGAATCTCAACGAGCTGTGTTTAGTTACATTTTGCATGTTTTGTTTTAGAACGTTTTTTAGCGTTGCTTTATATACCCTGTAAATGTAGGTTTAAACAGAAAATTCCAAAGCTGAAAAGGTCATTTTCTAAAAGTCTTAGTAGATTATTTACTTTGTGTTTAAAAGTTTAAAGTTTAAGTTTTTGAGGCAATGGAAAAGTTTACAGGATATCAATTGGTCGTTCAACATTATCTAAAAGCTTTACATCTTTTGTCTTATTTCTCTTCCATATCTCTTTTCAGGAACTGCATTTTTTTGTTCAAAGTTTTTTGCTGTCGCAGCAACTTGCACTTTTTGCACTCCAGCCAACAAGCAAACCAGCTATCGAAATATCGATGGATTGCCGCTTGAAGTACTGGCGGAATGGAGCAGGAGTGGACTGTTAAATTGGTTGTTTGGACTGCATTTTTAGGGAAAGAGTATAAGTAACGTTCATTAGTCTATATTGGCTATTGAATGGAATGTTTGTTTGTTTGTTTGTTTGGCCAGCCAGGAAGTGGCGCACTTAACGCTCGACTGGAGTTTAAAGACAGACGACAGAATGGACAGATACGAACCTTAATCAAGCAAACAATGCAATCTAAAACATATATATATAACAATCGATAGATAGATAGGCCAATTTACTGTAAGTTTGGGTTTACTAACCCCTTTCACCCCTTTACCCTAAAGAACTTGTTAATAAGTTTTGTGTCTGAAGTTTGAGTGAAGATAATTTGTCATAAAAATTGATCAAACAAGCGAATATTAAACTGACGAGCCAAATGCAACTTTGCATGTCATACATGCATATCATTTATCCTTGACTAACAATGCGTGTGTGTGTGTGTGGGAGGGGGGGGGGGGGCTTACATTAGAATGATAGGCAGTCACGATTTGCCATTTGGAATATTTATTTATTCATAGCTTTGCTATTTGCTAGGCGCATAATAAGCGTTGCATTTAGTGGCGTTTATTAGGGGGTGTGAGTAAAATTTGTTTTTTACAGCCCAAAAAAAAAACTGAAGAGCTACCTCAAATATATCTGACTCGAATTTCGCTATACTTTTTTCTTTTTCTTATTATTTATTGCTGAATAAAGAACAAATTGCTTTTTAGTATATGTATATACAAAGTTTGTTGTTCCATGTCAAGACGCAATTATTATGGAAATTCATTGAGTTTTTTTTTGTTCGCTTTTTCCCTCTTGCCAAAGAAAAATGTAACAAGCAGGAGTTTGTTTTTTTGCATTGTAGGTCGCGCCACGTGTCGTGTTTGGCGCAAGTGACGTGATTTGTAGTCATAACTTGGCTAACTTTATTGCCTAACATTTGCATTGGCCTAATCACACACACACACAAACACACAGCAGTAAGAGAGCGTCTCTTGTTTACAATTCAAAAACAAAGTCACCAAATAGTTATGGGAAACGAAACAGGCGGCAGTTGAATAAAGAGTTCAAGAAGAATACCATCCACAAATAGATTGTGTATAAATTCCACTTTGCAGGTAGTAAGAACGTGTTAAGGCTCTTGGCCAACAGCAGCAGCTGCTGCTGTTCGCTGACTTTAGTCGGCCGCCTTTTCCTTTCGGCCAACTGCTGCCGCTCATAATAAATAAATAATAATGCAAACTGAACGAACCGTGCTTAGAGTCAGGTGCTTCTGTTTGTCTTCTTTCTGACTTTTTTGGGGGTTGCTTTGCTGTTTTTTTTTTTTTGTTTTTTTTTTGAGCAAGGTGAATGCACCGAGTATTCGTAAAAAAAACCAGTTGGACAGTTATATTCATGCAATTGCATTCGAGAAATGCTACAAAAAAAAAGACACACAACGAAACAATGACAATGGCAAACGCCTCTAAGCTCTTGGCCAAGTTAAGTCTTGGCCCAGACCGTTGGCTGACCTGCGGCAGACTCGAAACTCCAACTTTAACTCAAACTCAAATTCCGACCAGTCAACCGGCTTGCCCCTCATTGCGGCACTTAACTCCAACCATCAGCATGAGCTTGCTAGTTTGCTTAGTTGTTGTTGTTGCCCGGTTTTTTTTTAAGCTATTTTAATACCCTGAACCCATGTTATAAGCTTTAAAGGGTATTATGGTTATGTGAAAATGTTAGTTAAAGACAGACGGAAGCACCTCCGATCCCATTAAGTATATATATTCTTGATCAGCCAGGTTCATCTGTATGAGCTCGTGAGTTAGTTGACTTGAAACTTTAGCACAGTTTTTTTTTTTAAATAATATAATATTTTTCCATTATTTTGGTTCAATATTTTGTTGCGTTTGCTTCAGCCATGGCCATGTCAACGAACAATATATACAATCATAGAAATGCATTATGCATGGCAGATTAAAAAATTATTAGCTTATGGCAAAAAACAAGTTTGGAGAGTTCTGCTTGGCAGACTTCTTTGTGCATTACTTATAAGAGTAGGGAAAACGTATAATGCACTTTGACTGTTGCGTTCGCTATCTCTTTGTCTCTGGACATTTATGGCTCATCCGGAGAATCCAAGAATTACGAATCTAAAATACGTTTAGCTTTAATGAATAATGCAAAAGTTTGGTGCTGCAGCAGCAGCAATAACAACTGAAGCGCAGCAGCAGCAGCAGCAATAATGCAATAAACAATAATGCTGAAAGATTGGGTTGGGCTTTTGCCAAAAGCAGTGTGTGGACGGGGAGTATGGGGGTGGCAGATTGACAGGCGATGGGATGGACGACGGCTTTGCTTCAATGCGTGCGCAGCGGCGAATGCTTCCGTTTCCGTTCTTAATAGCTTTATTGTGATTTACTCAACAGTGGCAGCAGCATTCAGCAGCAGCAACAGCAACGAAACAGAAACAGCAAAAGCAGCAACAATTGCAATAATAGCGACATCAACAACAACATTAAGCTAAAGCAATCAACGGAATTACAACAGCGTTAAAAGTGCATTGATAAAAGGGCAACATCAACGTCACGAATACAATAAAAACAACAACAAAATAGAAAGAATAACATTGTATTAAAAAAAAAAAAACAAAAAAAAACGAGACACAAGCCACAAATTGCGCTGAATGCAATTAAGGCAAACGCGAAAATGTAAAGCGAATTCTTAAATGGAGCTTACAACTTTAATAAAGATAAAAGCGTTGACATTTGTACTACAATTTCTACATAATCTTAACATAATATCAAAGAAACGCATTCAACTATAAACTATTGTACTATAATAATGACAGCTGTATATTATAAAGTGGTTTGTGAGCATGTTAATTTTTTAATTTGCTTATTAAATTCAAGCGAAGCTTTCTTTCAGCTTGCAACAGTAGAAATAAGTAAATAAAAATATGCATAATAATTTATTGAACTCCTTGTTTATCAATATAAGCTGGATCTTAGAAGCGCTAAGAGCTATCGATTATTCGAAACATAAAATCATATCATATATATACTTTACGGAGTCCCAAAAGCTTCTTCTGTCTATTGTATACCTATTTACAAAAACCTCTTCCCTGGGCTTAGGCTAGGGTATAATTCTCCCGCAACTACTGGAAGAATAGGGTTGAATGGAGGTCTGTGTAGTTCCATACATTTTTACTTAAGGTAAATTTTCTATCTCACATTTTTTTATGGGAAGAAATTTATTGATCAAAATTTGAACAAAAGAAAATCTTTTTATGTACTTACAAAAATAAATAGTTTCATTGCTGTCGGAACATGGAAAACAGGTGAAAAATTAAAAATTTAGTGTTGAAAAAAACACCATTCGAATATTAATGCAATGAGTCGGAAAAGTGTCATAAAAGGTTGGCTGTTTTGATATTTGAGGATGTTTGGATTTTGGTTAGCGGTGGTGTTGGGTGGTTTCAACAACAACAACAACAACAACAACTCAAACAGCTCGTTTGCCTTTGGCATTGCGGCTTTTGATAAACTTAACGCCGGCCGCCGCAACATCATCATCATTCGCAACTCCTCTACCCGCCCCGCTCGCATCCGCTCAAGGATTGATGTTAGTTGCTGTCGCTTTGCGCATTTTGTGCGCGCTTTGGCTTTATACTTTTTGACACGCACAAACACATACCCATAAACTGACAGCCAGACAGTCACATAGATATGTATACATATATAGACAGGTATGTGTAATTATTTGTCACACCTGAGTTGGCGGCTCGGCTCAGACAACAAAAACACAGCACAGACATTCAAAGGGAGTTGTTGTAGTTGTAGAGTAGGGGGAAAAAAATAGCGTCTCACTTGGCTGAGCCACCCAGCGAAGCAACCAAACGAAGCAACCAACCAACCAACCAACCACTTTTCTAAACGCTATATGCCACACATTCACATTCACACTCGCACATTCATACATATATATACCATATATCTTTATAGTAGTTGTACAGTATGCCACCATTATGTACCATATAAATTGTATATAGTGATGTACTTTTTCTATATCTTTCATACCCCTTAATTTGGCCATAGACAACCTGGCAACTGTCAGTCAGTCAGTCAGTCAGTCAGTCAGTCAGTGAGTTTCAAGCAGCAGACATTCGCTTCATATTTACCTTCGTTTCTCTTCATATAATTCCTTTTTTTTTTGACATGACGTAAGCGCAGCGTGAACGACTTTGACCATCGGATATGGCTGTCGCTTTCGGTTAGGGGTAGTAAAAACTTCATATATGTATATATTATCATGTTCGCTATATAAAGAAAGTGCAGAGTTTGATTGACATACAAATATCTACATATTGGACAATGTTTAAAGGGTTTTTAGTTCTTTCTATTTGTGTGTTTGACAGTGGCAATTTATTCAATTGTTGACCAACGAACATTCATCTAATGTTCTTGTCAAATTGCATTTCAATAAAACATGTTAACCAATCCGTTGAAACAAATGTTAACCTGAAGACATCATATGTGGTTAGGCAAGATTATTTATTTATTATTTTTAAAAGTTTAAGCTTTTGATACATTTGCATAGAGATCAATAGTTTGCTTGGCAACCCTGCATTTGAATGTGTTTTTAGCGAAATTGCTGTTAAGACTGCAATCGCTGATTCATAGTCCCGTTTTTGTGTGATTGAGGGGCAACGGAGGCAAATGGCAGAGGAAGTGGGAATGTAGCTACTTGATCGAATAGCAAATGGAATTGAAGCTCGCTTGACTGGTCAGCGAGACGTGCAACAATTTGTGGCTAGCAATAGCGCCACAGGGGGTTACCCACTGCTGATGGTGCTCCAATGTGTTGGCCTTCTGACCAGCAATCTGGATTGTGCGAGGGAGTGTAGTGGAGTGGAGGTTTTAACATGAATTTGGCTAAGTGACTTGCACTCCGATCTGGGGATGCCAATGCAAAAGCCCGTCTAATCTCTACCTCCAATCACCAACCACGTAACCACCTATCACCCACCACCAAACTGACCCTCAATCACGTAAAGCGGTTACTTCTTAGCCATCGGGCTTAGCCAGAAAGAGAGAGAGAGAGAGAGAGAGACACTCGCTGTGGGCCATTGACAGGCCTAAGCTCAACGCACTTAATGGCTAAAAGCTGCCGATGCTTCAAGCATTTCACTTAATGGTTAATTACAATTGCAGCTTGTCAAGTGAAACAATTATGTGTGCATGTGTGTGTGTGTGTCTGTGTGTGAGCCTTTGTTTATTTGTGTATCGTTTGAGTTGGTCAATTTTGATTTGACTTGCGGTTTTTCACCCTGACACAAACATTTCTGCCTTTGGTTGTTGTTGTTGTTGTTGTTGCGATTTATGATTTCCTGCACAATTTGCATTCGAGATTAAAGTATCAAAAGGCGCAAAAGCCGCTGTCGCTTAATTACAACGCCATTGAATGTTAATTAATTTGTGTGTTTGTGTGTGTGTTGTTTTTGGCGCTGCTGCAAAATGTGATTAAATTAATTGAACACTCGCCTCGACCCGTTACAACTTAAATACATTTAAGTCACAGTCTATCGTGCATAACGGGTATGTTGCAGCTTGTGGCATGTCAATGGAACGATTTCAATCTTAAGGCTTGACAAGACGTGAGAGTTAAACACGCGATTAGCTTAAATAATTGCCATTGATGCATGCTTGATTGAAACCTTTTGTCTTAATAATAAGCAGTTATCAATTAAGCTTTCAATGAATTTCTGAAAGATTTTCGCATGTAATTAACTTCAAGAATTCAAGAAGTTGAAATTCTTTTAAATTGTTTTGTTCATTAATTGTTTTGCTACTGTTTCATTGTATATATAGGTATTTTTCAGGTTTCATAAAAAAAAAATGTTAAGCCTAAATATAGACTGAATCTTTTGATTACATATTCCACAGAAGCTACCACAATCGAATTTAGCTTTGAGTTTCTAGAGTTTTATTCCTCCATTCATAAAGTTTTACAATTCTTTCTCTCCATTCAGTTCCATATTAATGAAAAATACTTTCATATATTCAATGTATAATTTAGCGTGTTGAATGTGTGAGAAAGATTTTGAAATACTATTTTTCTCATTCATTAGACACAAATTTGGTTCATTTCATGCTGTGAATTAGAACCAATAAATCAAAAACCAGCTTGACAGGGCTGCTCAACTAAGAGGCCTGAATAATATTCTAAAAAATACTCAAAACAGTTGAAAGCTGAACGTTTGATAAGTCTGTGAAAAAAAGTAAGTTTGGTCGATATTATAAAGGTCCAATGATATCTGATTGTTGGCGAATATTCAGCTCGTTTTTACTCCTTGAATAAAATTCCAAAGAGAGATTGCAAAGGATAGTAGGAACTAAAAGAAAATAATGAAACATCGAATACTTGATTGTTGTTATAAGAAATTGTCTCTCTCATTCTTTTCGTTAGAATAATTTCTCTGTAATAAGTTCTTACCTTTCTGCAAAAAAGTTGAATAAATTCTTAGCGAACGTCTGCACGGCCAAAGTTAAAGTCTGTAAATAAAAGGAAAGTGGAAGAGCGAAATAGATAAATGAGCATGAGATAAATATTGAGCTTAAGTATTACTATCGCTTCCGTTGATTAAAGTGTAGATACTTAGCACTTGATTGCCATGGATTCAAATTGATGCACCAAATATAGAAATGTATGTTGGTATTCAAGAAAAATGAAGCAGAAGCAGAATCAGCTGCTTCAACTGGCGACCTTTCTAGAGCAAATGCTTTGCCCCAAGACCCTCGAGTAGCCAGAACCCGATCAATCTCTCTCTCTCTATCTCTCTCTCTCTCTCTCTTTCTGTTTTGCTTTCTTTTCTCTTTTGGCTTTTAGTTTTATTTCAATGCAATTGCAAAGTGCGCTGCTTGCAATTCAATTCAATTTATCTTTGATTTTCACTGCAGCAACTTCAAACCATTCAACTTCCACCCCACCACACACAACCCTCATTTCCTTCGACTTTCCCATTCGATTAATTTTGTATGCGATATTTGCTATTTGTTGAGCTTGAACTACGCTCAGCTTTAAAATTTGCTCGATTTCTATTCCTCTAATTCTTAGTTTGTGTGTTTCAACTAATTGCTGTAATGCTCTTTGCCATTGTCCGGCTGCTCTTTACTAAACTACTTTGGCAATTAGCAGCTAGGCACTATACAACCTATTCCCCACTAAACACCTGGCCACCAAATCAATTTGCCTTTTATGTGTTCTTGCCCAAAACGCTACTCGAAACCACAAAGCTCATTTTGTTCGCTGGTTGTTGCCACACACACACACACACATTAAGCTCAACATCCCAACGAGGTTCAACCCCATAAAAAAGTAGTAAAAATGTTCAAGCTGATTGTGCTCAACTAGGAGATACCCTGAGGCAAGGTCCCAATATGTCTTATACAATCCTAAAGCAATCCTTCAAAGCATGAGGATGTTAATTTCCATATAGCTTGTCATAAAGTTATAATGGATACATTGTACAATTATTAGTACGCAGACATTAGTGATATGATTAAGAATAAGAAAACTTAACATTGTTCATTTCAAATTTCATTGTTATCGCTGGTTATCGACAAATATCATGTATCGTAAATGACTTGTCTGTTTTGTCCTGACCTACAATCCAAAGAGATATTTCCCTTCTGCCTGTAACATACTTTACCACACTTTCAGTATACCCTTGCTATCCATTTTTAATGCTCTCGTGGTATAAATACTCAAAAAATAAACTATAAACAATGGCCGAAACTTGTTGTTGAGCTGCATTGTTGTAAATTTCATTTCGGCACTCCTAAATTCCTTTGGTGCTGCCAACTGCATTTATGCAAAGGCTCAACAACAGCTAAAAACATACAAGCAGCCAGTAACAAAAATAACAACAACTCGCTAGTAACTAATTTTATTATAGTAGCACCACAGCAAAGGGCTCCCAACTGAATACAACTCGGACCTAACTAAGACAGCTCTAACTAGCCCTTTCTCAATCCTATCCACTTCATGCTAAAAACAATGTCATTCTACCCTTTGTCATTCTGGTTTTTTGGCCACGTTTGTTGGCCGCTTGTTGTTTGTTACACTGCTGAAAATTTACCATATGTTGTTGATTAAATCTTTAATGAAATCCGCCATAGTGCCAAACACAGAGTTGCATTTTAAAGCATGACCACCTTGCGGAGTCGTTTGCCCTCACCACTTGCCCTTCCCAACATCCCACAGCCCCGTGGCAATTGTTGCTGCTGTTGCAGCTACTGTTGTTTGAAGTGGAGGCTCAATTTTCTAAGCCAATTTTGTCGCACATCACTGGCAATGTAAAAAACTCCAAGCACGACGACAACAAACAAACAGCAACAATGGCACCATTCGAGTGGGGTGGCTGTTGCAACTCGGGGATTTTTCTGGATTGTGTGGTGCACTATGCAAAGTGAATCTCATGTCAGAACCAAAGCTGTCGTTTTCAATTGATTTTTCTTCTTCTGTGGAACAAACCTTGGTGCCAAAAAAATATTAAAAAACAACAAACCATTGCGCTAAGCTTGAGAAAAAAATCAGGTCGCTGGCGGCAGGAAAATATTATATAAACAGGAAATTTAATGGAAATGTGATAACAATCCGAAACTTTTCGCAACAAAGGTAGCAAATTTTCTTTGATCTACATTTAAAGGCAAGATAATCGATACCTTTTTGCTTGCCCCGTCTTAAATATACTCTTATTAATTAATTTCCAGTTAGCTTAATTGAAGTAAAACAAAATAAATGTCCCGCCGTAATTGCGTTCTATCGGAAATACATGAAGCAAATTAATCATCTTAATAATTGCAATCCTTTTGACAAAGTCCAAATTGATTTTTGAAATGTGGTCCAAAGCAGAGCTACAATCATGCAAACAAACATAAAGTAGAGTAGAAAATAAATTACCATAATTTGCAGCAATATTTTTTGTGCATAGTCACAATAAACTCAAGTGCTGCTGCTGCTGTTGCTGCAGCTAGCCAACATTCAAGCATTGAGCCAACATCATCGACAGGCTGTCAATTAAAATGGAAATATTTAAGTTTTTGCCAAGCAATAACGAATGGCTGGCTTCCTTTTGGAGCTAGACTGCCAAGGAGGCAGACATGGAAAGCAGCAGCAGATGAGGCAGCCAACCATTGAGCAGCAAGTGCACTTCTATAGTGCAGCTTCCTCTTCTTCTTTTCTAGCAAAATTTTTGGTGCATTTTCATGTTGGCTTTTATCACATTTGAACTTTGACCCAATTTGTTTGGCTCCCAATTCCGGGAGCTGGCTGGCTGGCTGGCTGTCATTCCTGTTTGCCCCAGGATTACCCAGGCAAATGTCGTCGCTTCAGTAGTTGCAACAGCAGCAGCCACTCCAACTCGAACTGCTCGCTGATTGCACGTGGCACACAGACAAACAAATAGATATACTATTTTAATATACATACATATGCATATATGTATGTAGTATACATGTGTGAATTTGTGCTACAAATTGAAGTCTTCAGCCAGAAGTCACGAAATCTAGTGTAGTAGTCTAGTAGTGTCTTTCACTTGCTCTACTGCTCCAAGCGCGAATATTACGTGTTCTGTGTCTTATATGCATACAGCGTATATATAGATATATATTTTGTATTCTGTATATATCGTTTCGTTCGTTTTCAGCATTTGCTGTTGAAAGGAAATGCCAGTCTGCCTATGCCTCTAGCCTGGAGCCCCGCTCGACTCGAACTCTTTTTAGTTGTTGGTTGCATGGCTAATAGCTGGCAGCTTGTTTAAGCCCTCTGAGCCGCCCAATTTTGGTGCCCAACTACACATAAAATGCACATCACATTGTAAGAGTCGTTTAGTGTTGCGACTTTCAGCTTTTTTTCCGCCAAATAATCGATGAAAGTTGTAAAGAGGCGAATTTTATAATATATATATAAACTCACATAATAATTCAAATCCGAATATGTCTTGTAGAGTACACAAATATGATATACTCTAACCAAATTGACATCACTGACGCTTGTTGTTGCGAGATTTTGTCTAGTTAGTTGCTGCACACTCCATTTATATGTGCAACTCTATAACAAGTCTACTTCTGCATGCACACATGCACACAAACACACACTAATACCCTCGCTAACACACACACATTTATATGTTACATATTCATGCACACTCACTAAAGATGGCTACGTGCCGTTTTTCGTGCGCTACAATTGAGAGAAAATGTTACCCCAACAGGCAGGCAGGCAGGCAGGCAGACAGCCGTATCGAGTCTTTTAGGCCCTGCTAAAGCACCTTAAGCCCAACTCACAAACACACACACACACACACACTCGTTCGCACACACTTAGTCGACAGAGACAGCTAGAAGCCCCGCTGTATGGCTGTATGGCTGCTGTGTTTTTTAAATACAAAAATATCTCCCATCCAACCTGTTCTGTTCAGTTTTGTTTTGTTCTTTTCTGTTCAGTTCGGCTTGCCAACATCTGTGCAACATTTCTTGCAGGCATTTTTCACTTTTCACTTTACCCATTTCGCATTTTTCGTTTACTTTTATGAAAATGGCAACGGCAACTGCGGCTCCTGCTGCTGCTCCTGGACGCATTTTCAAGGATTTGCCGTGTGTAATGAACTGCACAGAGAATGGAGTGCCTGTGCCTATACTACATATAAATGTATATATGGACTCAGTTCTCTGAAGCTGACCCTTCTTGAAAAACTAATTTTATATACAGGTGTGCTTTAGCATCATTCTTCTGCCCCGCCCTGCCCTGGTTTTCCTCGTGCCGCCACTCGATTTGTATTGAATAAATGCAAAAGGCGTGTTAATTGACAGACCATGAAGAGCACAAGCAAAAATATTTTTGCACTTTTCTCCAACTGGCAGGCCAACAACAAACCCGCAAAAGCAACAGCAACAACAACAACAACAACAGCTTTAGTTGCATTCGCGTTGAGCTGTAAATGGCCAAGTCGAATGTGGGGATTAGGGAGGAAAACGCATTCTGAAAACTTAAATTGCTTTCCGCTGCCCTTTCCATAGACTGTTGTGCTCATACCCGTTGTAAAAAAAATGGGGTATATGAGCTGGAATTAAAGAGTTGTTGCAAGTAATTGAAGTAGGAAAAGTCTTACGTATTTCGAGTTGATTTTATGAGTGATTATACTTAATAATTCCTTAGCTAAAAGCAGCACTAATTGATTTTGGTATGAAAAAGAGTAGCAATAAATCAAATCAAACGTATTTGTTAATGAAATAATATCACAAAATATTCTCATAAACGTTTTTAAATTGAAATATTGGTGTTGCTTACATAATTAGCTGCAAATTCGAATACTCAAGTAATTGTTTAAGTAATTAAAAACGTGTGCAGTTCTAAATGCGATTACGTTTCAAATATTATCCACCAAGTGAGCTTAAAATGCTTCAACTCAAAAGAGCTTATGTAAAGTAGTATAACTTCAACTAAGTCTTTAATCTTTAAGCAGTGAAGATTTCTTTTTTATTCTTTTTCTCATTTTTTGCTTTTGCAAAAGTTCTACAAGTCCGTCTAACTGTTCAAAATGAAGCGCAAGTTTTCGCAAGTACCGTAAGTATGATGAGAATCCCCTCCTGACTGCGGGGTTAATGCTTAAAAGGCAGCAGCAAGGCAATTATGTTAATTTGTTACTGCTTCGGTATTTTTTTCTTCTAATTTTTTTTTTTTCGCTTTTGTTTTATTATTATTATTAATAGTCGAGAGCATGGCGCCTATAAATCTGTGAGCTAGCGGCGCATGGTTTACGACGCTTCGCTGGACTTATTGTTGTTTCTGTAAGGTAGGGTGCTCTGTGTGTTGGCCAAGTGGCAAGTTGCGTGCGGCACTAAATCGCCCATATTTATCTATAATAAAGGCAATTTGGAAAGCTAGTAACCTATCCCCCAACTACCAACACAGTCAGCTCTTGCCTTAAACCAACCAGCTAACGGAAGGAAGCCTGGCGCTAAAAATCGATTAAACAAATCGAGTAAATTGTTGCCAGTGTCTGACCACCCACCCACCCTTCTCTAGCCGTGCCCTGCGTGAAAGGTACGTACATGCGAGAATTTGTATGTACATATTAAAGCAATTACACTTAGACAAAATGTTGAGTGAAATTAACAAAGTACCCGAAAAAGGCAAAAAAAAAAAAAAGAAATCACTTTTCCGGTTTCATTTTCTTACTTTAAACAATAAACTTGAAACTCCTTTTTAGCTGAATAATGAAACCGAGTAACATATTTAACATTCTTTTTGCCGATTTTTGTTTTAAGTGTGACTATATGACAGCATGTCCTGTGGAAGGTTTCTTTCTATTATTATATGCTGGCTATATACGACATACATATATTTATACTTACGCTGCCGTTGTGTTTGTTTGGGCAAAAAGTATACGCGTTGCCTGGCGACGTGTCATAAGCCACGTATATGCCTCGAAAAAATGTCGTTTCACTTTACTTTATATACCATACATACACACACATACATATATATATATATACGTTCTTTTTGACTGCCACGAAAAATGCAAATGTTATTTACTTAATTTTGCAGCTTCTGCCCACTTTGCTTACTGAATGTTTTATGAAATATTTGCCGAGTTTCTTTTGCATTTTCTGCTCATATTTTTCACTGCTTTTGCTTTTTTTTTTTTTAGATATATTTTGGTTTTTCACTTAGTCAAAGTCGTGCAGCTAGTTGCGCATCTTTGAGCAGCTTCTTGGCTAACTGATGGCAAAATTTCTCTGTATAATTTTTGATTTGGTAAATCTTTTGGCTCAAGGACATTGTTGCTGTTCGTCGTCATTTGTCACACAGTGAATGCATCTAGGCTTATTACGTCACCATTTCTTGTCTATACATGTGCGTGTCTGTGTGTGTGTGTGTGCTGGTATTTAACTAGTATTTTTAATGGGTATATATTTGTTCATTGCTTTACATAACACCACACAAAGTTGGCCAGAACACAACCACAACTGTTTCTGCCATTTGCCACTGCTGCCAATTGCCAACTGTTCGTAGCAGGGCAACGCGTATTATTGTTTGGGCCCCTTTGCGTATCCTAGCAATGTTGAGGAATTTTTGCGTGCCTAGCCACAAAATGTCCTTCGTGCTAGCAACGAGCCAGCGAGTTAGCCCTCGTTCAGCTTGTTTTGGCCAGGCCAACAGGAAATCGTTATTAATACTGTTGCCATGACAACTGGGAAACGAACCAAGCCGCCCTCAAGTTGCTTTTAAAATAAAAAAATAAAAAATTAAAATGAAAAAAAATAATCATTCGTCCATTAGATTTAATTAAAGTAATGACAACAATGGCCACAAGTCCGCTTGATTATCTTGCAGATATCGATCTAATAATTGCTTGGCCTGAATCTCTCACTCACGCTTTCGCTCACTCCGTCCACTTGGCGCAATGCAAATGTGTTGTTATTGGTCTGCGGTTAATCGGGCTAATTGCATAAATTACAATCGATAAACAGCAAGAGCAGGTAGTAGAAAGCTCTGAAGGGAAATCAGCTATGAGCTGTCAACTGCAGCAGCTTTTCAACTTCAAAGTTAAAACCCGTCTACAATCGAATTGAATTTTCATTAGGTAACGAAACAAAGTCGTGAAAGGGAGGCGCAAGTAAAAATGCCACGAAAACAACCCTTCCTTCAACACCTTCTTACACTCTCCGCTTGAAAAGGGTACAAATTGTGAAGTTTTGAACAAAAATGTTACACGCAGAATGAAGCATTTCCAATTTCATGAAGTTCAACCTAGACGATTAAGGCGTGTCTGTCTATAGATGAAATTAACTTCAGTAAATGAATTGATTCACAGATCATTGTACTTTGTTTTGGGATTTAATAACTCTAAAGCTTTGACTTAGGGTATCTGTAAGTCGCTCCAACGTTTTGACGTGTGCTTTTTTGTTGCTACTTTTGCTAGCACTTAATGGATCTGCACGATGTTGTTGCTGCCACGCAATGATTGACGGCTGAGCTGAAGTCTGAGCCTACGCCTGTTTCTGTTTGCGACAACTCCCTCACACACACACACCCACAAACATTGACTGCACTACCCCTCAAGGACTGCCAAGAATAACTTTAAATTGACAAAAAGTATAATGGAAATTGCTGACATGCTGTAGACATGCGCATGTCCTCTGCTTCATAAATTATTGAAATTATTTGCATGCAAACAATAAAAAACAAAATCTACGAAAATCGAACTCAACTTTTGGCTCGAGATGCCCATTGAGATTTCATTCTATTTGTTGGCAAATCAAATTTATTTATCCTTACAAATTTCTTGTGTTGTGTGCGCAATCCACTTGGCCAATATGTGCACATATAAACTATATATATTCTTTTACATAACATTAAACTTTGGCCAAGACTCCACTGTTTGTCTGTCTGTCTGTCTGGCTGTCACTCATCAATTTTGGAAAATTATTAAAAATTTAAATGGAATACCGAAAATGCACTCAACAACTGGAATAATTTCATATATGCCAGTGAGTTGTAAAGCTAACTCTCTGTATATATTGCATGTATGGTTTGTGGATTGCTTTTATGTATATGCTTGTGCTGGTTGTATTCTGTGTCAGGCTTGTCAAACATTTTGCATATCCTGGCCAAAAGTTGCCAATGTGTATGAATTTTTAATTTTAATTGTTCAACAAATGTGCCGGCAAAATCTGTTCACAAGGATATTCACATGACGACACACGCGCACACACACACACACAAAAGTCAAAGGATAGTATAATTTCCATGATTTAACGATTTTATAAGCCTGCCGAGCAAAAAAGGGCGCGAAACAAGAAAGAGTTGTGTTGCTTTTTCTTTGTTTTTGTAATATTCGGACATTTTATTGACACAAATGAAGACGCATCGAGGCGAAACATGTTTGTGTTTTTGTATATTTAATAAATCACAGGCGCATCAGTTCCATGTAATACTCACTTAATGACTTTTATTTTATTGACTGAAAGTTCTTCATTAGATCGAGCAACCAGCAACAATGCAGCAGACAACAACAACAAAAAATCCATATTTATAATGCACCTTACATAATGCTTCATTAAGATAATGATAATGAATACGTGACCACGCAGTCGGATACAAGCACGAGAACATTGTAACTTTGAGGTAATGGCACGCATGTACATACGTATATGTATGTGTGTGTATCCTTGGGCCCACAAAATGGCCAGCGGGCAAGTAGAATTAACCACTTACCGCCCCAAAGGCGAACAATGGCGGCAGGGGCAAAGACAACGACAACGACGACGACGACGGCGACGTCGTTGTCCTGCGTGACAGGCCCTTTCCTTTCCATTCACCACCTACAATGCTTCCCACAAAGTCCGGTCGATAATTTACATAAAAATAAAAACAACACGTAAAATACAAAAGGTGAGCCAAGTTACTTTTACACGTAAAAGTCCTTATACCATCCTTGATGATGAACTAATGACACTGACTTAAGTGGACAGAAAGAAGCACTCAATCAGTTCCTTATGTGACAGCAAGATTATAGACACTTGAGCTTTGAGAATACGAAATTATTTTTCAATGTATTTCATTTGGAAGAAAATGCAAAATAGAATTTTTACCAATAATAAAATTCGTAGCATTAAAATACGTTAAGCTGGGTTTGTTCGTGGTTTTCCGATAAATACGACAATATATGATTTATATTTGAACTCTCTCCTCATGTCTTCAACTCTTTCATAACTGAACACAACCAAGCATAATTTTAAGCTGGTGTCATTTGTGCTTTGAATGGCAATAAAGTTCGAACTGATTGTTAGGTTATTGATTGTGTTAGAAAGCGTGCAATAATATGTGACTTAGCCTCCAGCTAAGATACAGACATAAAATGTCATGTCAATAATTATTATTTAACATGTCCAGATCCGTGCTGCGAGCGTAAAACGGGGCGAAAACAGGAAATTACGTCAAAGTAAATATAGCTTCAGCATGAAAAGTACGAACAATGGAGTCTCAACGCTAACCTTTTGTCCCCCCATTCAGCCTGTTTGTCAGTCTGACAGTCAGTCAATGAACCCAAGGACAACATAGAGACCGACTGTCATCAATAAAATATATTGCCAGTAATTTCGAGCCATAAGAATAGTTAGTTTAGGCTTGAGTTTGAGGTTCTTGTGGTAGGCGTTCTTTGGGGATTTTGTGTAGACTTTTTGGTTAAGTCCCTGTCCCAAGCATAATTAATTCACTTGCATGATAATCAAAAACAAAAAACCAAGTTGATTAATGCCTGCTGCACGAGCCAAGTGCAAACAAGCCATTGTCCATTCCCACATGTTGTATCTACATATTAACAAGGGTTGAGGCTGCTCAAGGATTAGGGGCTGGTGGAAAACTTGTTGAAATGTAAGGTATAAGGAAACCAAAACGAAACCACAGCAAAAACACAAACCCAATTTCAAACGAGCTTTATGTTAAGAGCTAATTTGGGTTAATGCCGTAAAATGTGGCGCAGTTAAACAAATGCTAGAAAATACTCACACAACCACACTTCTACACCTACTTGTTAAGCAAGAAAAGCTGCTGGCTGCGACAGTTTTTTGTTTTGGCTTTTTTTTTGCTAACAAGAATGCAACATAAAGTTGCACAATATGCGCAGCAGCCAGAGGGCAGCACATGCATACTCACACATTTCTAAATATGTCTCCAGCCATTTTATGTTTAGTTTTGTGCAGTTTTGTTTCGCTGCTGCTGCTGCTGCTTAAAACTGTAGCATACATTTGTGCATCGCCTTGCTTTTGTACACCAACATTTCATTAATTGTTACAGCTTCGTTGTTTTTCCTGCCTTTTCTGCTCTTCGTCTATATCTCGACATGGCGCCCTGGTTTTATGTTTAAATTAGTCAAAACGTCAACTTGACACAGATTTCGCTTTGCACATACACACACACGCACACATTTCTAACAATGCACATAAAGAACTCAATATAAAGTACGCCACACTCAAGAGTTTACACTTTACTTATACACATTCCACTGTTTGGGTTTGCCACTTAACGTCACGATGATAATCTCATTAAAATCTTACACAAACGCAGCCACAATTGCAAACAACAATGTGCATGAATCGGCAACGAAATTCCCAAGTTGAACTCAACGAACTTCTGCGGCAATCATAAGCAGCCGCAGGCCTCGAGTGAGCATTATGTGGGTAAAGCTCTTGATACGCAATGGAATCAATTGAAGCATAAGCTCAGATACAGACTTCAATAGATATGGAGAATAGCTTTGGATCAAAACTCGCTTTTATGCTTATAAGCCTGGACTAATGGTATTGCTATTATATATTCTTTAATACTTTATTTTTATTTTAAACATTTAAAGCTACTCAATAAAGTAAGATTTTATAAAATTTTTTCGATTAAAGAATAACGCTGCTGTGGCATGTTGCTCACCTTGACGCAGTTACCGTTGCTTTGCGTCGTCCCTTAACCAACTCCCTGACCAACTCTGTGCCCCCTCTACTTTCCCAAAGCTGCCTAGCAAATATTGACAAAACATTTGCGCTGCTTTTCATGTTGCCGATGCCGTTGCCGTAGCCGTTGCCGTAGCCGTAGCCATTGCCGAGTTACTTAGTTTGCTGAGTTGCTGAGTTGCTCGGTGCGAGTGCAACGCTCCATTTGCTTATCTTAAATTACAAATCAGTCAATACGAAATTGAATGCAAACAGAAAAACACGGACGAAATAAGAAGGCAGTATTCGACTACAGCTCGGGGGAGCAATTGAAATGCACAAGTGCTGAAATTCGAATGCGAATTCAGATGTGTGAATAAGCAAGAGATAGAAAAAAAAGAGACGGAGAGAGAAGGAGAAGAAGAGAGAGGTAGAGTGGGAGAGGTGGTGGGAATTCACTTTGAGCACGTTTCAAGGCGCCACCCAATGTGAAACCCAATTGCAGCTGCGATTAAGGCATTTATATCGACATATATACCGATAAAAGGGATATGAGCAAACAGACATTTTGAGTACTCAATACTCGAGTTGAGCTCAAATTACATTTCAGTGTAATAAAATCAAATAGAGAACAAGAAAATGTGCAACCAAATATATTTTGAAATGTACTTTATATATATATAAACAGATATATGAATTACCAACAGACTACTACAATTTATTTATACATTGATAATACTACTCAATGCGTTCAGCTATTTAACTCTGTGATTTTTTTAAGCTGACGCAATAATTTGATTAGTCAGATTTTACACAGGCAATTGACGATGATGTGTCGCAATAAATCAGATCACACAAAAGCCGGAACTTTATTCATTACATTCCGCTTACCATTGCATACTTGTAGGCACATATAAAAAAAATGCTGGGAGACGCCGCTTAGCTCTAGCGGCAATCATGTAAATGTGCTGCGATTTGAGCAGCTTGAAGGACATATGATAAATAGATATGTACATACACCAAAATATATTTACAAATAAGCTTAATTATATTTTTTTCATACATATAAGACGAATACCTTGCTGGCGTGCAAATCGTGTCGTTTTTGAAATAAAAGTAAAACGCAGCGAGTCTAAATATTTCTCTTTTGACTTTCCTTCTCTTTCTCTTTAACTCTCTTTCTGTGTGGCATGCCTCATTACATTAGATGACATGGCTAACGGCGACGGCAACCAAAATTGCCCAACTGCCTTTTTAAATGTAGGCATTTTGCCACGCCCACATCACGCCGTGCGACAATGACACAGCACAACATATTACATTCATTTCGTGTACCCTTGTAAAAAGTGTTACAATTTTGAATCGAAACCTGAAAGGCTTTAAAAAAAACTAACAATAATAATAAATAAAATATGTATATTTTTTTAGGCATTACGCAAAAAATAATAATATATCTTGTTTTGTTTGAAATGATTTTATTAGTTTTTTTTATACAAAAGATTGTAGGATATGAAATATGAATAGTAAAAATGTACATTAACTCAAGCTAATTTTCTAATTAATTTTAGACAAATTAAAAATGTTGATGGTAATATTTTATGTGAAGTAGGAATTTTTAATTTAGGGAACAATATCCATTTTGACAAGGGTATGTTTCGTTCGGCTTGTCAAAGAAAGCAGCTTACAATTTTTTCTCTTGGCTTCTCGACAAGAAATTGAGCGTGGCATGAGGCATGAATATGACTAACTGCCATCGGCGACAGCCACGCAGCGAACGCACTTTTCTCAGCCATCCCCATAAGCAACACAGGCACACAGAGACAAGGCACCGACTCATTTTTAATTCATGATATATATGCTAGCAACAAAAAATTATACTTAATGTCAACTTGGCAGCAACAGCTAGAGCAGGCAAAAGGTAAACTCTCGCCCACATGCAAACACCTACCCCGAAAAATAATTGTCACTTACTGAGGGTAAGTGTTTCTCAGTATATGTATGTATATTTAAATAAGGATATAAGTTCGGGCTAACTAAGCATATATATTACAAACTCACATATGTACAAGAAGGCACACACACGAGGCAAAGCTTATAAATTATTTACAATAATAACATTCATACAATTTCACTTGCAAGCAAATTGATCGGCTGACTGACTGACTGACTAACTGACTGACAGGCAAACGGATACATGGACAGAATGAAAGATTGACAGGTGCGTTGTGCAATCGTGGATATTCACGCGTTTGACGTATTTTGACCAAGCTGTTGTCCTTCCCACACTTTTCATTAACCTAAATTTTTAATTCACCTTTCTTCTGCACACTTTGCACATTAAAACAGTTATTTAGAGCCCACTTTTTAGTAGAGGTGGGTGGAATAATAATAATAACAATATGTATGAACAGCTGTTAGGCTTCGCACAAAAGCGCATTAAGAAATAAGTACAAATTTGAGTGGATAATTTACATTCATATGCCAGAAAACTTTATAGAAAGTTTAGTTAGTAAGTTGCTATGTCTACAAACAGCTGCGGTATAAATATGCACAAATTAAATCTGAAAATTTGTCCAGAATATCATCAAATATTGATTTAAAAAGTCATTAAGAAATGTTCAAAAATGGGTATCAATTTAAAAATGATACTAATGATAAAATTTAGTGTTTGTGTTACTTAATATTCTATTCTAATATGTTCTTGTATATCGATCGTTTGAGCTTATTCTATTGTTTACAATTATTTTTATGTTTATGGAATGTGGGCCAAAAAAAAAATATAAGGTATCCAGGAAGTCGTAGAACTTTAACTAGAAGGAGCAATATTCATTCTGTATTCGAAAAGTTTGTGTCATGGAAAATGTGTTCCGTCGATCTGCTCGCATCACTTCAAAAAATTTAAGTGTGGTTGGGTGCGCTGTTCTATTATCGCGTCACTTCATCTACTCGGTAGTACGACGAACATACCGCCATATTTATCAGTAGTGTATCGATCCGAGTGGTACATTCACTTACCACTATCATCCTACTATAATGTTTGTTCCAAATAATTGGCAAAGGAAATTCTTCAAATTAAATTTAAATTTGTTTAATTTATTTGACAGCACTATTTGTTATTCAAAGTATATTTTTTAGTTGTACTAAGTAAATTTATCAAAAATAAAAAACAAACAAAATTTTATTTGAATCGTTAGTTTTAGAATAAGTTAGTAATTTAAATACTTTATAATTTTTTAAACAACATAAAACATCTTTATTCCTTTGATAATCAAAACAATGTCTTCTGGAAAAGATTATGACCGTTAAATTAACTAAACTTTCAAAATGATAAATTATTATTTTTATTTAAACAAATTATCTAAACTCAAACAAGACAGAATGTTAAAGCCACAAGCATTTATATAACGTAAAAAGTTGTTGGGAATTAAAAAGTTTCAAATTCAGTTATGTTAAAAGTTAGTCAACAGGAAAAAAGATTTGTTTTTCTGTTCTAAATTGAAGTAACAATAACATTAAGTCTAACATTCGTAGCAAAAACAAATGTTTAAATGGCTTACACGCATCCAAATTATATGTTTTTCTTTCAGTTTCAAGCTTTAAGTAAGCAAAATGCGTTAAAATATGGAAATTATACTAATAACATTGAAAGTAAAAGCAAATGGTTTTTTTTAACTTTAATTTTTATTCAGTGACCAAAAAAGAAAATGCGTATAAAGAAAATCCTATTTTTGTGTGCACAAATAGAATGTGAAATGAACTTATTTGAGATCTTAAAGAAAAATGCAAAGGCTAAGCACTAAAATCAAGATTTCGTTATGAAAAATAATACCAAAAGAAAGTTTCAAAAATTAAACATGCAAGTAAAAATTTGAGTGCTTCACAGGTTTGTTTCTCTGTCCCTTTCTAATGACATCATATTTGTGCCTCCATTCTTAAAAAACGCCATAAACTATGCAACGCACACTTAACAGAGAGAGAGAGAGAGAGAGAGAGAGAGAGAGAGAGAGAGAGGAGAGAGAGAGAGAGAGAGAGAAGGCTGTGAGTGCGCACAATTTTGAAAGTGGGCAACAAAAATAATTTGCATATAAAAATTGCGACTACGTAGAAAATTACCTACACCCACTAAGTGGCTAGAAAAGTTCGCAACGCGTCGTCATCGTCGACGCCGTCAGCTGTGCGTTGTTCCCTAAAGCGCATTTTTGCCGTCATTAGAAGACACCTGAAAATATGCACCACACTCTCTCACACACATACACATACTTACTGGTAAAAGTGATGTCCAAAGTGGTCTGGCCAGAAGCAGCTAGCAAAAATCAAGAGGGCCAGAAGCCACTAAGCCAAAACAGGAGCAGCAGCTGCTGCTGCTTGTCTGGCAATTTTGCTTCTTGTGCTTCTCAGAGACTGGATTATGCCAATGCTCGCTGGGGAATGTAGCGCAGTGAAGGAGTGTGGAGTGTGGGGCTGGGACCAAAGAATTGGCAACACCAAAGTGTTGTAAATTTTTTAGTGTGCTAGTGCAAATTGAAGGCAGCTGCAATGTGTTTGTAAGGGCTTTAAGCTCGATGGGAGAGAAAAGAGGGAAACTCTATTCCTGTGCTAATAGCCAAAGTAACAACAATTTGTCAGCATTATGCAAAAAGAGGAAAAGAATAATACTATTTAATGTTACTGTTATTGCGGCTTAAGCTGTTATTGTTGCACACAACAAACAGTCACCTGTGAAAGTTTCACTGCGACATTTTCTTGCTAGGAAATTGGGTCGTCAGTAATTGAAAATTAAATGTACTTTTATGTACAAAGTTGAGCATTGACACACTCACACACACACACACACACACACATTTTGAAGCCTTTGGCAATTTAATCCTCAGTTTGCGAATGGTTTGCGTTGTGGGAAACCGCACAATTGTTTTGGAATTTTGCAGGCGATAATAATAAAAATGAACATTTTCGTAGCTCTCGACGGTTGCCAGAGTTTGACAAAGTGTGCGTGTCTGTGTTTGTGGGGTATGCAAAGAGCTCGAAAAATCAACACACACACACACACTCTATTGATGTACCTATTGATTTTCTTGCTTGTAAGCTATTGCATGCTCTTAGGCGCTCCCAAAAGTTTACCTTTTATCCTTTACCAACATTTCAATGGAGTTTTTCAAATTGAAAATTGTGATTTTGTTGCTTTGATTATAAAAATTTTTGTTATTCCAAGTAATGAGATTTTATGCTCTGGCATAGGAATGATTTGTTTTAATATAAGAATTTAAGAAGGTTAAGAAGGTAGTTTTGACGCAACAGTGATCGCACGGTGAAATATTAATCGTGAAGTATCTAAAATGTATCTAAAAATGCGTATGCCCTTCAATCGTCTGACTACGCTTCTCCCTGCAAGTTTACTAGCCAGCCGGCTACGGTGTCGCTGCAAACGTGCGCTATATCTGATGTAATATGCTTCGACCTGGCTGGCTATGGTGTCCATTCTGAGGTCATTGTGCAAGGTCGAATTTCGTATGTACCAGTCTGTTCCACTCTATCGACGCAAGACAAACTTCTGGAGAGTCCGGAAACGTCATCGACTTGTCCGACACGCAATGCCCCAAATCTGCATAGTATATCTCCAAGTCGGAGCAAACAAACTGTTATATACCGCCCGAAAATGACAGCGTGAACAAGTTTCACCTTATTATTCTGCTAATTATTCTCTATGAAAACTCACAAGTAGATATAATAAGCAGGTGTCAGCTGAATTTCCAATGAAAAGAGCCGATGGATCTTTGGCTAAATCGTCTAGTGCTGAAGACATGGAGGGTTCTAGCCTTTTGATGCCACACTATTTTAAAAGGTTTTCAAGCCAAGGAGTCTTAGGGTTCTGTGGTTCCTGCATTGCACCAGTCTGGAGGTAGGGCAATGCTTTTGCAATTGTTTAAAATATAAATTATATCTGGTTAAATAGAACTCTTTAAGCTCGCTGCGTATACACATCGATGGTACAGCACTGTCTTAGGGTATCGATAGTATTATGATCATTTTTTGTTTAAACAAAAGTTTATTTCAAAAGATTCATTTCCAACTTACCTTTCAAATTGATAATACTGTTTTTCAGTTATATGATCTCAAGTCGAACTATAATAATTGTGAGTGTTATGTGGTATTATTATGCTTTTGATGAGTGAAATTTGGTCCACGCGCTGTCTCCTTTTTTTTTTTAAAGTAATTTACTCTACCGATATCTTAAGTAAGTCACAATAATTGATGTGTTTTATGATGTATGTTTTGGTTTTCAACACACATTGATATGTAAAGTGATATTTTATTTATAATATTTTTGTATAGTTCTTTGTGTTAAGATATAAATTGCTAACAAAAAGTTGCTTGGCTCATAACTTGAAACTTAAATTGTTATTTGTATTATTTTTTTTATTATTTAAATTTATGTATACTTTTAATTTATTTGTATATAATATTAAATACGCTACGTTAACTCTTTGCAAGAGCGTTGATATGTATGCGATATTTAGCACGGTTTTAGCTTAGACTACAGCATTTAGATTAATTTGTTGTATTTTTTTTGTTAAATTTTTTAAGCGTTTTAAAAAGTTGTTCAGAACTTTTTTGTCTTACGACATGATATGTTTTGTATAAGTTAAGGTTTGATATGTTTTTATTTTCGTTAAAGTTTTTCGTAACTTTGTGTTTTATAATTAAGCTTTAGGTGTTTTGTTTTTAAAATGCTAGGTTCCACATAGGATCCACAAAATATTTTATGGAGTTTTCTCTTTGTAGTGCGCGCTCTTTTGGCATTCACAGTAATGTTTTGCCTTTTATCCGCTTTTTCGACTCGTTCTCTTTGATTTATTTTTCTCTCTCTGTTTCTCTCCTTGCCGAAATCACGCACACACACACAGACACAGAGACACAACCTTTCAGGCGGCAACGGCAGCGGCGGCGATTTCTTGTTTTATTCCTTTTTGCGTCGAAATTTTGTACGTTTCCTTTTTATGTCCACATTCGCTTTGAATAACGCAGTTTAGCGAAGGAAAAACTGAAAACACATAACAACAAAACGCACTTTTAAATTCCAACGATTCCAACAAGCGTTTTTTACACTTCTATTTCGGCATTGTTTTCGTTAAATCTCTTTTGTATTTGTTTTAATTTGGCTTTTTGATTTTCCTTTCGTTCGCTTTCTGCTCCTGGCCGCTGCCGTTGGCCGCCCGCCCCTCTCTTGCAAATTATACAATCGACGCAAGTATATTTTGCGGCGTTCAATTCGCTTTTCTTTTTTGCATTAATAATTTCACTCGCGTTGCGTTGCGTAAACCGAAATCCTAACGGCCACTATTTTTGCTTGCGCCTTGCGGTATGCTGCGATTTATTGCACAACTAAATAATGCCCAGCCGTTTATGTTTCTATTTGTAATTTTGAGATTGGCATTCGCTTCTGTTCGCTGCGTGTGGCGGAGTCAAAGTGTTATCGTTTACTCACGAGCTGCTGGACGCTACCAGCGATGCCAAGCAATGAATTTTTCATGAATCCCTTATTAGAGATTTTTCGCCCCCGTCTCGTTGAGATTGCTGTGCGCACAGCAGCAGCAGCAGCTCAAAATTTGAGAGAGCATTCTACTCGATGGGGTGGGGATGGAGTGAGGAGTCTTATGTTGAAGCTGGGTGTGAGTTGGGAAGCTGTGGAAGAGAGAGAGAGAGAGAGAGAGAGAGAGAAAGAGAGAGAAAGGAGAGAAGTTATCAAAAAAAAGTTCTTAAAAAACAAAGGTTTAGCTATTAAAACAGCCTCTTGAATTTGCTTCACATATGAATATTTTTTGGTTTTGGTGGTTGGCTGCTCCTTCAGTTGGAGGGTTGATTGGGCGCTAAGGGGGGCAGTTTTGGGGGTTGCTTTATCTGTTTATTTTATACTCTTTATATTCTTTACACATTGTACACTGCTTCGCATCTCGACTTGACAATTTCTCTCTGTTTGCATTACTGGTAAGCGCAGACGCACTGCGTTAAGCCATGCCGCTAGGTGTCGCTCCTTGGGTTGTTGACTTGACTTTGTGTTGAGTTAATGGCGGTACATGGGAAGTGTCTATTAGCAAAAACTTCAACCACTTTGCGATTAAAGGCATAATCAAATAAAAAATTAAGAAGCATTTATTTATTATATGATAAAAATTTTTCTTGTATAGATAAGTTAACAATTCAAATTGGAGTCAATTCTTTAATTGCATGCAGTTTCGTGACAGATTATTAATTTTTTTTTTTACTTAAATATACATACAGCTTTATTTAAGTTGTTAAAAATAATATAAGCAGTAAAATTAAAAAAATAAATGTTATAGCCTGACTAAATATTCACAAAAATTTAAGCTAGTATCTAAATAAACAAATACTTTGTATCAAAACTGCATGCCAAATTCAAACTGGTTCTGATCCCAACATGATTTATTCATGTACTAACGCATTTAGAGAAACATTGATCTACGTAGATGTAAGACTAACGCTTTTGAACCTTTTTGTTTAATTCTATTAAACTTAACAGTAATGCGCAGCATAATTGCTGCCCTCTCGCTTTTCTCTTCCTCTCGCTCGACTTTGCTTTTACATCTTAGAGTCGCTGCAGACAACTGTTGGCCACCCACTGGGGAGGCTGACTTGCTGCTGCTGCTAGCACAAGTAATTCTTGTTTTTTTCTTCTTTCGGTAAAATGAAAATCAATAAAAAGCTCAATGACGTCAGTCGAGTGAGTACACGTGTGTTTGTGTGTTTTTTGTTCAAGATGAGCACAGAGACCCGCTGGCAAACGAGCTGCGTACGAGGCATGCAGGACACCCGCAGGATCTGTCGGCAAACGCTGTTCGGGCTGCCGAAGATGTTGCACGTGAGCCGGCAAAAATTTTGTACCAGCAAATGCTAAGGTTAACCCCTACAAATATTGTGTGCGTCAAATGTGGATGCTTCTGTGCATGAGAATCTTTGGCTGGTTTAAGGCAGTTGAAAAAACCCGTCAACGACAATGTTATTTTGCATATGCGGTGTGTAATTATTGTCTTTGCCCTTCTTTTGGGCTTTCTGGGCAAGTTTAAAAGTACGCATTCAAAACTTTCTCTGTACATTGCTGTTGGTAAATATTTTAAAATATATGAAATAAATTTACAAATCATATATTGAATGCATTGAATTGACGACGAAAACAAGTTATACAGTTTGTTATAAGCTAATCATATAACATTAATAAATAAAAAAATGTTTTTGTTTTCAAAACATCTGTTTGAAGAAACTTAATAACACTTTGCATTGTAATAAAATATTTATATATTTTTTTTTTTTTCAATGCTTGTCAGAATACGGTAATAAACAATGTGACATGACATTGAAGCCATGTATTATACAATTTCTAGAAGCCAAACCATGTTTTTTAAGACATTGCTTTTGAAAATCGGTTCAGTTTTGACGAAGTTATGGAAGTCGAAAGTTTTGCCAAATGATGATGTCGAGTTCTTGGCATAAAATTTAAATTTGCCAATATGCATTGACCAAAAATCTAATTTCATTTAAATGAAACTTATTGAATGCAGTTTTATCTTGATGCCAAACCATGACTTTTAAGACATTGCTTTTGAAAATCGGTTCAGTTTTGACGAAGTTATGGAAGTCGAAAGATTTGCCAAATGATGATGTCGAGTTCTTGGCATAAAATTTTAACATGAATATTGACCAAAAATCTAATTTCATTTAAATGAAACTTATTGAATGCAGTTTTATTCTTGATGCCAAACCATGACTTTTCAGACATTGCTTTTGAAAATCGGTTCAGTTTTGACGAAGTTATGGAAGTCGAAAGATTTGCCAAATGATGATGTCGAGTTTTTGGCATACAATTTTAACATGAATATTGACCAAAAATCTAATTTCATTTAAATGAAACTTATTGAATGCAGTTTTATTCTTGATGCCAAACCATGACTTTTAAGACATTGCTTTTGAAAATCGGTTCAGTTTTGACGAAGTTATGGAATGTCGAGTTTTTGGCATAAAATTTTAACATGAATATTGATCAAAAATCGAATTTCATTTAAATGAAACTTATTAAATGCAGTTTTATTCTAGATGCCAAACCATGACTTTTAAGACATTGCTTTTGAAAATCGGTTCAGTTTTGACGAAGTTATGGAAGTCGAAAGATTTGCCAAATGATGATGTCGAGTTCTTGGCATAAAATTTTAACATGAATATTGACCAAAAATCTAATTTCATTTAAATGAAATTTGTTAAATGCAGTTTTATTCTAGATGCCAAACCATGACTTTTAAGACATTGCTTTTGAAAATCGGTTCAGTTTTGACGAAGTTATGGAAGTCTAAAGTTTTGCCAAACGATGATGTCGAGTTCTTGGCATAAAATTTTAACATGAATATTGACCAAAAATGGAATTTCATTTAAATGAAATTTGTTAAATGCAGTTTTATTCTAGATGCCAAACTATGACTTTTAAGACATTGCTTTTGAAAATCGGTTCAGTTTTGACGAAGTTATGGAAGTCGAAAGATTTGCCAAATGATGATGTCGAGTTCTTGGCATAAAATTTTAACATGAATATTGACCAAAAATCTAATTTCATTTAAATGAAATTTGTTAAATGCAGTTTTATTCTAGATGCCAAACCATGACTTTTAAGACATTGCTTTTGAAAATCGGTTCAGTTTTGACGAAGTTATGGAAGTCGAAAGATTTGCCAAATGATGATGTCGAGTTCTTGGCATACAATTTTAACATGAATATTGACCAGAATCGAATTTCATTTAATGAAATTTGTTAAATGCAGTTTTATTCTAGATGCCAAACCATGACTTTTAAGACATTGCTTTTGAAAATCGGTTCAGTTTTGACGAAGTTATGGAAGTCGAAAGATTTGCCAAATGATGATGTCGAGTTCTTGGCATACAATTTTAACATGAATATTGACCAAAAATGGAATTTCATTTAAATGAAATTTGTTAAATGCAGTTTTATTCTAGATGCCAAACCATCACTTTTAAGACATTGCTTTTAAACATCGCTTCAGTTTTGACGAAGTTATGGAAGTCTAAAGTTTTGCCAAACGATGATGCTGAGTTCTTGGCATACAATTTTAACATGAATATAGACCAAAAATCGAATTTCATTTAAATGAAATTTTTGAAATGCAGTTTTATTCTAGATGCCAAACCATGACTTTTAAGACATTGCTTTTGAATATCGGTTCAGTTTTGACGAAGTTATGGAAGTCGAAAGATTTGCCAAATGATGTTGTCGAGTTTTTGGCATACAATTTTAACATGAATATTGACCAAAAATCGAAGTTCATTTAAATGAAACTTATTATATGCAGTTTTATTCTAGATGGCAAACCATGACTTTTCAGACATTGCTTTTGAAAATCGGTTCAGTTTAGACGAAGTTATGGAAGTCGAAAGATTTGCCAAATGATGATGTCGAGTTTTTGGCATAAAATTTTAACATGAATATTGACCAAAAATGGAATTTCATTTAATGAAATTTGTTAAATGCAGTTTTATTCTAGATGCCAAACCATCACTTTTAAGACACTGCTTTTAAACATCGCTTCAGTTTTGACGAAGTTATGGAAGTCTAAAGTTTTGCCAAACGATAATGCTGAGTTCTTGGCATAAAATTTTAACATGAATATTGACCGAAAATGGAATTTCATTTAAATGAAATTTGTTTAATGCAGTTTTATTCTAGATGCCAAACCATGACTTTTAAGACATTGCTTTTGAAAATCGGTTCAGTTTAGACGAAGTTATGGAAGTCGAAAGATTTGCCAAATGATGATGTCGAGTTTTTGGCATAAAATTTTAACATGAATATTGACCGAAAATGGAATTTCATTTAAATGAAATTTGTTTAATGCAGTTTTATTCTAGATGCCAAACCATGACTTTTAAGACATTGCTTTTGAAAATCGGTTCAGTTTTGACGAAGTTATGGAAGTCGAAAGATTTGCCAAATGATGTTGTCGAGTTTTGGCATACAGTTTTAACATGAATATAGACCAAAAATCGAATTTCATTTAAATGAAATTTTTGAAATGCAGTTTTATTCTAGATGCCAAACTATGACTTTTAAGACATTGCTTTTGAAAATCGGTTCAGTTTTGACGAAGTTATGGAAGTCGAAAGATTTGCCAAATGATGATGTCGATTTCTTGGCATAAAATTTTAACATGAATATTGACCGAAAATGGAATTTCATTTAAATGAAATTTGTTTAATGCAGTTTTATTCTAGATGCCAAACCATGACTTTTAAGACATTGCTTTTGAAAATCGGTTCAGTTTTGACGAAGTTATGGAAGTCGAAAGATTTGCCAAATGATGATGTCGAGTTTTTGGCATAAAATTTTAACATGAATATTGACCGAAAATGGAATTTCATTTAAATGAAATTTGTTTAATGCAGTTTTATTCTAGATGCCAAACATGACTTTTAAGACATTGCTTTTGAATATCGGTTCAGTTTTGACGAAGTTATGGAAGTCGAAAGATTTGCCAAATGATGTTGTCGAGTTTTTGGCATACAGTTTTAACATGAATATAGACCAAAAATCGAATTTCATTTAAATGAAATTTTTGAAATGCAGTTTTATTCTTGATGCCAAACTATGACTTTTAAGACATTGCTTTTGAATATCGGTTCAGTTTAGACGAAGTTATGGAAGTCGAAAGATTTGCCAAATGATGTTGTCGAGTTTTTGGCATACAGTTTTAACATGAATATTGACCGAAAATGGAATTTCATTTAAATGAAATTTGTTTAATGCAGTTTTATTCTAGATGCCAAACCATGACTTTTAAGACATTGCTTTTGAAAATCGGTTCAGTTTAGACGAAGTTATGGAAGTCGAAAGATTTGCCAAATGATGATGTCGAGTTTTTGGCATAAAATTTTAACATGAATATTGACCGAAAATGGAATTTCATTTAAATGAAATTTGTTTAATGCAGTTTTATTCTAGATGCCAAACCATGACTTTTAAGACATTGCTTTTGAATATCGGTTCAGTTTTGACGAAGTTATGGAAGTCGAAAGATTTGCCAAATGATGTTGTCGAGTTTTTGGCATACAGTTTTAACATGAATATAGACCAAAAATCGAATTTCATTTAAATGAAATTTTTGAAATGCAGTTTTATTCTTGATGCCAAACTATGACTTTTAAGACATTGCTTTTGAAAATCGGTTCAGTTTTGACGAAGTGATGGAAGTCGAAAGATTTGCCAAATGATGATGTCGAGTTTTTGGCATAAAATTTTAACATGAATATTGACCGAAAATGGAATTTCATTTAAATGAAATTTGTTTAATGCAGTTTTATTCTAGATGCCAAACCATGACTTTTAAGACATTGCTTTTGAAAATCGGTTCAGTTTTGACGAAGTTATGGAATGTCGAGTTTTTGGCATAAAATTTTAACATGAATATTGACCGAAAATGGAATTTCATTTAAATGAAATTTGTTTAATGCAGTTTTATTCTAGATGCCAAACCATGACTTTTAAGACATTGCTTTTGAAAATCGGTTCAGTTTTGACGAAGTTATGGAAGTCGAAAGATTTGCCAAATGATGATGTCGAGTTCTTGGCATAAAATTTTAACATGAATATTGACCGAAAATGGAATTTCATTTAAATGAAATTTGTTTAATGCAGTTTTATTCTAGATGGCAAACCATGACTTTTCAGACATTGCTTTTGAAAATCGGTTCAGTTTAGACGAAGTTATGGAAGTCGAAAGATTTGCCAAATGATGATGTCGAGTTTTTGGCATAAAATTTTAACATGAATATTGACCGAAAATGGAATTTCATTTAAATGAAATTTGTTTAATGCAGTTTTATTCTAGATGCCAAACCATGACTTTTAAGACATTGCTTTTGAAAATCGGTTCAGTTTTGACGAAGTTATAGAAGTCGAAAGATTTGCCAAATGATGATGTCGAGGTTTTCGCATACAATTTTAACATGAATATAGACCAAAAATGGAATTTCATTTTAATGAAATTTGTTAAATGCAGTTTTATTCTAGATGCCAAACCATGACTTTTAAGACATTGCTTTTAAAAATCGGTTCAGTTTTGACGAAGTTATGGAAGTCGAAAGTTTTGCCAAACGATGATGTCGAGTTTTTTGCATAAATTTTAACATGAATATTGACCAAAAATCGAATTTCATTTAAATGAAATTTTTGAAATGAAGTTTTATTCTTGATGCCAAACCATGACTTTTAAGACATTGCTTTTGAAAATCGGTTCAGTTTTGACGAAGTTATGGAAGTCGAAAGATTTGCCAAATGATGATGTCGAGTTCTTGGCATAAAATTTTAACATGAATATTGACCAAAAATCTAATTTCATTTAAATGAATTTGTTAAATGCCTTTTAAGACATTGACTTTAAGTTTTATTCTTGATGCCAAACCATGACTTTTAAGACATTGCTTTTGAAAATCGGTTCAGTTTTGACGAAGTTATGGAAGTCGAAAGATTTGCCAAATGATGATGTCGAAGTTTTCGCATAAAATTTTAACATGAATATTGACCAAAAATCGAATTTCATTTAAATGAAATTTGTTAAATGCAGTTTTATTCTAGATGCCAAACCATGACTTTTAAGACATTGCTTTTGAAAATCGGTTCAGTTTTGACGAAGTTACGGAAGTCGAAAGATTTGCCAAATGATGATGTCGAGTTCTTGGCATACAATTTTAACATGAATATTGACCAAAAATCTAATTTTATTTAAATGAAATTTATAAATGCAGTTTTATTCTAGATGCCAAACCATGACTTTTAAGACATTGCTTTTGAAAATCGGTTCAGTTTTGACGAAGTTACGGAAGTCGAAAGATTTGCCAAATGATGATGTCGAGTTCTTGGCATAAAATTTTAACATGAATATTGACCAAAATCGAATTTCATTTTTAAGAAATTTGTTAAATGCAGTTTTGTTCTAGATGCCAAACCATGACTTTTAAGACATTGCTTTTGAAAATCGGTTCAGTTTTGACGAAGTTATAGAAGTCGAAAGATTTGCCAAATGATGATGTCGAGTTCTCGGCATAAAATTTTAACATGAATATTGACCAAAAATCTAATTTCATTTAAATGAAATTTGTTAAATGCAGTTTTATTCTAGATGCCAAACCATGACTTTTAAGACATTGCTTTTGAAAATCGGTTCAGTTTTGACGAAGTTATGGAAGTCGAAAGATTTGCCAAATGATGATGTCGAAGTTTTCGCATAAAATTTTAACATGAATATTGACCAAAATCGAATTTCATTTAAATGAAATTTGTTAAATGCAGTTTTATTCTAGATGCCAAACCATGACTTTTAAGACATTGCTTTTGAAAATCGGTTCAGTTTTCACGAAGTTATGGAAGTCTAAAGTTTTGCCAAACGATGATGTCGAGTTCTTGGCATACAATTTTAACATGAATATTGACCAAAAATCTAATTTCATTGAAATGAAATTTGTTAAATGCAGTTTTGTTCTAGATGCCAAACCATCACTTTTAAGATATTGCTTTTGAAAATCGGTTCAGTTTTGACGAAGTTACGGAAGTCGAAAGATTTGCCAAATGATGATGTCGAGTTCTTGGCATAAAATTTTAACATGAATATTGACCAAAATCGAATTTCATTTTTAAGAAATTTGTTAAATGCAGTTTTATTCTAGATGCCAAACCATGACTTTTAAGACATTGCTTTTGAAAATCGGTTCAGTTTTGACGAAGTTATGGAAGTCGAAAGATTTGCCAAATGATGATGTCGAGTTTTTGGCATACAATTTTAACATGAATATTGACCAAAAATCTAATTTCATTTAAATGAAATTTGTTAAATGCAGTTTTTTTCTAGATGCCAAACCATGACTTTTAAGACATTGCTTTTGAAAATCGGTTCAGTTTTGACGAAGTTATGGAAGTCGAAAGATTTGCCAAATGATGATGTCGAGTTTTTGGCATACAATTTTAACGTGAATATTGACCAAAAATCTAATTTCATTTAAATGAAATTTGTTAAATGCAGTTTTATTCTTGATGCCAAACCATGACTTTTAAGTTATTGCTTTTGAAAATCGGTTCAGTTTTGACGAAGTTATGGAAGTCGAAAGATTTGCCAAACGATGATGTCGAAGTTTTCGCATAAAATTTCAAAATGAATATTGACCAAAAATCGAATTTCATTTAAAGGAAATTTCTTAAATGCAGTTTTATCCTAGATGCCAAACCATGACTTTTAAGACATTGCTTTTGAAAATCGGTTCAGTTTTGACGAAGTTATGGAAGTCGAAAGATTTGCCAAATGATGATGTCGAGTTCTTGGCATACAATTTTAACATGAATATTGACCAAAAATCGAAGTTCATTTAAATGAAACCTATTGAATGCAGTTTTATTCTTGATGCCAAACCATGACTTTTAAGACATTGCTTTTGAAAATCGGTTCAGTTTTGACGAAGTTATGGAAGTCGAAAGATTTGCCAAATGATGATGTCGAAGTTTTCGCATAAAATTTCAACATGAATATTGACCAAAAATCGAATTTCATTTAAATGAAATTTGTTAAATGCAGTTTTATTCTTGATGCCAAACCATGACTTTTAAGACATTGCTTTTGAAAATCGGTTCAGTTTTGACGAGGTTATGGAAGTAGAAAGATTTGCCAAATGATGATGTCGAGGTTTTCGCATAAAATTTTAACATGAATATTGACCAAAAATCGAATTTCATTTTTAAGAAATTTGTTAAATGCAGTTTTATTCTAGATGCCAAACCATGACTTTTAAGACATTGCTTTTGAAAATCGGTTCAGTTTTGACGAAGTTATGGAAGTCGAAAGTTTTGCCAAATGATGATGTCGATTTTTTGGCATACAATTTTAACATGAATATTGACCAAAAATCGAATTTCATTTAAATGAAATTTGTTAAATGCAGTTTTATTCTAGATGCCAAACCATGACTTTTAAGACATTGCTTTTGAAAATCGGTTCAGTTTTGACGAGGTTATGGAAGTAGAAAGATTTGCCAAATGATGATGTCGAGGTTTTCGCATAAAATTTTAACATGAATATTGACCAAAAATCGAATTTCATTTTTAAGAAATTTGTTAAATGCAGTTTTATTCTAGATGCCAAACCATGACTTTTAAGACATTGCTTTTGAAAATCGGTTCAGTTTTGACGAAGTTATGGAAGTCGAAAGGTCTGACAAATGATGATGTCGAGTTTTTGGCATACAATTTTAACATGAACATTGACCAAACATCTAATTTCATTTAAATGAAATTTGTTAAATGCAGTTTTATTCTAGATGCCAAACCATGACTTTTAAGACATTGCTTTTGAAAATCGGTTCAGTTTTGACGAAGTTATGGAAGTCGAAAGATTTGCCAAATGATGATGTCGAGTTTTTGGCATACAATTTTAACATGAATATTGACCAAAAATCTAATTTCATTTAAATGAAATTTGTTAAATGCAGTTTTATTCTTGATGCCAAACCATGACTTTTAAGTTATTGCTTTTGAAAATCGGTTCAGTTTTGACGAAGTTATGGAAGTCGAAAGATTTGCCAAACGATGATGTCGAAGTTTTCGCATAAAATTTCAAAATGAATATTGACCAAAAATCGAATTTCATTTTTAAGAAATTTGTTAAATGCAGTTTTATCCTAGATGCCAAACCATGACTTTTAAGACATTGCTTTTGAATATCGGTTCAGTTTTGACGAAGTTATGGAAGTCGAAAGATTTGCCAAATGATGATGTCGAGTTCTTGGCATACAATTTTAACATGAATATTGACCAAAAATCGAAGTTCATTTAAATGAAACCTATTGAATGCAGTTTTATTCTTGATGCCAAACCATGACTTTTAAGACATTGCTTTTGAAAATCGGTTCAGTTTTGACGAAGTTATGGAAGTCGAAAGTTTTGCCAAATGATGATGTCGATTTTTTGGCATACAATTTTAACATGAATATTGACCAAAAATCGAATTTCATTTAAATGAAATTTGTTAAATGCAGTTTTATTCTAGATGCCAAACCATGACTTTTAAGACATTGCTTTTGAAAATCGGTTCAGTTTTGACGAGGTTATGGAAGTCGAAAGATTTGCCAAATGATGATGTCGAGGTTTTCGCATAAAATTTTAACATGAATATTGACCAAAAATCTAATTTCATTTTTAAGAAATTTGTTAAATGCAGTTTTATTCTAGATGCCAAACCATGACTTTTAAGACATTGCTTTTGAAAATCGGTTCAGTTTTGACGAAGTTATGGAAGTCGAAAGATTTGCCAAATGATGATGTCGAGTTTTTGGCATAAAATTTTAACATGAATATTGACCAAAATCGAATTTCATTTTTAAGAAATTTGTTAAATGCAGTTTTACTCTAGATGCCAAACTATGACTTTTAAGACATTGCTTTTGAAAATCGGTTCAGTTTTGACGAAGTTATGGAAGTCGAAAGGTCTGACAAATGATGATGTCGAGTTTTTGGCATACAATTTTAACATGAACATTGACCAAACATCTAATTTCATTTAAATGAAATTTGTTAAATGCAGTTTTATTCTAGATGCCAAACCATGACTTTTAAGACATTGCTTTTGAAAATCGGTTCAGTTTTGACGAAGTTATGGAAGTCGAAAGATTTGCCAAATGATGATGTCGAGTTCTTGGCATAAAATTTTAACATGAATATTGACCAAAATCGAATTTCATTTTTAAGAAATTTGTTAAATGCAGTTTTGTTCTAGATGCCAAACCATGACTTTTAAGACATTGCTTTTGAAAATCGGTTCAGTTTTGACGAGGTTATGGAAGTCGAAAGATTTGCCAAATGATGATGTCGAGGTTTTCGCGTAAAATTTTAACATGAATATTGACCAAAATTCTAATTTCATTTAAATGAAATTTGTTAAATGCAGTTTTATTCCAGATGCCAAACCATGACTTTTAAGACATTGCTTTTGAAAATCGGTTCAGTTTTGACGAAGTTATGGAAGTCGAAAGATTTGCCAAATGATGATGTCGAGGTTTTCGCATAAAATTTTAACATGAATATTGACCAAAAATCGAATTTCATTTAAATGACTTTTAAGACATTGCTTTTGAATATCGGTTCAGTTTTGACGAATTTATGGAAGTCGAAAGATTTGCCAAATGATGATGTCGAGTTCTTGGCATAAAACTTCAACATGAATATTGACCAAAAATCGAATTTCATTTAAATGAAATTTGTTAAATGCAGTTTTATTCTAGATGCCAAACCATGACTTTTAAGACATTGCTTTTGAAAATCGGTTCAGTTTTGACGAAGTTATGGAAGTCGAAAGATTTGCCAAATGATGATGTCGAGTTCTTGGCATACAATTTTAACATGAATATTGACCAGAATCGAATTTCATTTTAATGAAATTTGTTAAATGCAGTTTTATTCTAGATGCCAAACCATGACTTTTAAGACATTGCTTTTGAAAATCGGTTCAGTTTTGACGAAGTTATGGAAGTCGAAAGATTTGCCAAATGATGATGTCGAGTTCTTGGCATACAATTTTAACATGAATATTGACCAGAATCGTATTTCATATTAATGAAATTTGTTAAATGCAGTTTTATTCTAGATGCCAAACCATGACTTTTAAGACATTGCTTTTGAAAATCGGTTCAGTTTTGACGAAGTTATGGAAGTCGAAAGATTTGCCAAATGATGATGTCGAGTTCTTGGCATAAAATTTTAACATGAATATTGACCAAAATCTAATTTAATTTTGAAGAAATTTGTTAAATGCAGTTTTATTCTAGATGCCAAACTATGACTTTTAAGACATTGCTTTTGAAAATCGGTTCAGTTTTGACGAAGTTATGGAAGTCGAAAGATTTGCCAAATGATGATGTCGAGTTCTTGGCATAAAATTTTAACATGAATATTGACCAAAAATCTAATTTCATTTAAATGAAATTTGTTAAATGCAGTTTTATTCTAGATGCCAAACCATGACTTTTAAGACATTGCTTTTGAAAATCGGTTCAGTTTTGACGAAGTTATGGAAGTCGTAAGATTTGCCAAATGATGATGTCGAGTTCTTGGCATACAATTTTAACATGAATATTGACCAGAATCGAATTTCATTTTAATGAAATTTGTTAAATGCAGTTTTATTCTAGATGCCAAACCATGACTTTTAAGACATTGCTTTTGAAAATCGGTTCAGTTTTGACGAAGTTATGGAAGTCGAAAGATTTGCCAAATGATGATGTCGAGTTCTTGGCATACAATTTTAACATGAATATTGACCAAAAAATTGAAGTTTATTTAAATGAAACTTATTGAATGCAGTTTTATTCTTGATGCCAAACCATGACTTTTAAGACATTGCTTTTGAATATCGGTTCAGTTTTTACGAAGTTATGGAAGTCGAAAGATTTGCCAAATGATGATGTCGAGTTCTTGGCATACAATTTTAACATGAATATTGACCAAAAAATTGAAGTTTATTTAAATGAAACTTATTGAATGCAGTTTTATTCTTGATGCCAAACCATGACTTTTAAGACATTGCTTTTGAAAATCGGTTCAGTTTTGACGAAGTTATGGAAGTCGAAAGATTTGCCAAATGATGATGTCGAGTTTTTGGCATAAAATTTTAACATGAATATTGACCAAAAATCGAATTTCATTTAAATGAAACTTATTGAATGCAGCTTTATTCTTGATGCCAAACCATGACTTTTAAGACATTGCTTTTGAAAATCGGTTCAGTTTTGACGAAGTTATGGAAGTCGAAAGATGTGCCAAATGATGATGTCAAGTTTTTTGCATACAATTTTAAAATGAATATTGACCAAAAATCGAAGTTCATTTAAATGAAACTTATTGAATGCAGTTTTATTCTTGATGCCAAACCATGACATTTAAGACATTGCTTTTGAAAATCGGTTCAGTTTTGACGAAGTTATGGAAGTCGAAAGATTTGCCAAATGATGATGTCGAGTTCTCGGCATACAATTTTAACATGAATATTGACCAAAAAATGGAAGTTTATTTAAATGAAACTTATTGAATGCAGTTTTATTCTTGATGCCAAACCATGACTTTTAAGACATTGCTTTTGAAAATCGGTTCAGTTTTGACGAAGTTATGGAAGTCGAAAGATTTGCCAAATGATGATGTCGAGTTCTCGGCATACAATTTTAACATGAAGTTATGGAAGTCGAAAGATTTGCCAAATGATGATGTCAAGTTTTTTGCATACAATTTTAAAATGAATATTGACCAAAAATCGAAGTTCATTTAAATGAAACTTATTGAATGCAGTTTGATTCTTGATGCCAAAACATGACTTTTAAGACATTGCTTTTGAAAATCGGTTCAGTTTTGACGAAGTTATGGAAATCGAAAGATTTGCCAAATGATGATGTCGAGTTTTTGGCATACAATTTTAACATGAATATTGACCAAAAAATGGAAGTTTATTTAAATGAAACTTATTGAATGCAGTTTTATTTTAGATGCCAAACCATGACTTTTAAGACATTGTTTTTGAATATCGGTTCAGTTTTGACGAAGTTATGGAAGTCGAAAGATTTGCCAAATGATGATGTCGAGGTTTTGGCATACAATTTTAACATGAATATTGACCAAAAAATGGAAGTTTATTTAAATGAAACTTATTGAATGCAGTTTTATTCTTGATGCCAAACCATGACATTTAAGACATTGTTTTTGAAAATCGGTTCAGTTTTGACGAAGTTATGGAAGTCGAAAGATTTGCCAAATGATGATGTCGAGGTTTTCGCATAAAATTTTAACATGAATATTGACCAAAAAATTTGAATTTAATTTAAATGAAACTTATTGAATGCAGTTTTATTCTTGATGCCAAACCATGACTTTTAAGACATTGTCTTTGAATATCGGTTCAGTTTTGACGAAGTTATGGAAGTCGAAAGATTTGCCAAATGATGATGTCGAGTTTTTTGCATACAATTTTAAAATGAATATTGACCAAAAAATGGAAGTTTATTTAAATGAAACTTATTGAATGCAGTTTTATTCTTGATGCCAAACCATGACTTTTAAGACATTGCTTTTGAAAATCGGTTCAGTTTTGACGAAGTTATGGAAGTCGAAAGATTTGCCAAATGATGATGTCGAGGTTTTCGCATAAAATTTTAACATGAATATTGACCAAAAATCTAATTTCATTTAAATGAAATTTGTTAAATGCAGTTTTATTCTAGATGCCAAACCATGACTTTTAAGACATTGCTTTTGAAAATCGGTTCAGTTTTAACGAAGTTATGGAAGTCGAAAGATTTGCCAAATGATGATGTCGAGTTTTTGGCATACAATTAAAACATAAATTTTGACCAAAAATCTAAGTTCATTTAAATGAAAATTGTTTAATGCAGTTTTATTTTAGATGCCAAACCATGACTTTTAAGACATTGCTTTTGAAAATCGGTTCAGTTTTGACGAATTTATGGAAGTCGAAAGGTCTGCCAAATGATGATGTCGAGTTTTTGGCATACAATTTTAACATGCATATTGACCAAAAATCGAAGTTCATTCAAATGAAATTTTTGAAATGCAGTTTTATTCTTGATGCCAAACCATGACTTTTAAGACATTGCTTTTGAAAATCGGTTCAGTTTTGACGAAGTTATGGAAGTCGAAAGATTTGCCAAATGATGATGTCGAGTTTTTGGCATAAAATTTTAACATGAATATTGACCGAAAATGGAATTTCATTTAAATGAAATTTGTTAAATGCAGTTTTATTCTAGATGCCAAACCATGACTTTTAAGACATTGCTTTTGAAAATCGGTTCAGTTTTGACGAAGTTATAGAAGTCGAAAGATTTGCCAAATGATGATGTCGAGTTTTTGGCATAAAATTTTAACATGAATATTGACCAAAAATCTAATTTCATTTAAATGAAATTTGTTAAATGCAGTTTTATTCTAGATGCCAAACCATGACTTTTAAGACATTGCTTTTGAAAATCGGTTCAGTTTTGACGAATTTATGGAAGTCGAAAGATTTGCCAAATGATGATGTCGAGTTTTTGGCATACAATTTTAACATGAATATTGACCAAAAATCGAAGTTCATTTAAATGAAATTTTTGAAATGCAGTTTTATTTTAGATGCCAAACCATGACTTTTAAGACATTGCTTTTGAAAATCGGTTCAGTTTTGACGAAGTTATGGAAGTCGAAAGATTTGCCAAATGATGATGTCGAGTTTTCGCATAAAATTTTAACATGAATATTGACCAAAAATCGAATTTAATTTAAATGAAATTTATTAAATGCAGTTTTATTCTAGATGCCAAACCATGACTTTAAAGACATTGCTTTTGAAAATCGGTTCAGTTTTGACGAAGTTATGGAAGTCGAAAGATTTGCCAAATGATGATGTCGAGTTCTTGGCATACAATTTTAACATGAATATTGACCAAAAAATGGAAGTTCATTTAAATGAAATTTGTTAAATGCAGTTTTATTCTAGATGCCAAACCATGACTTTTAAGACATTGCTTTTGAAAATCGGTTCAGTTCTGACGAAGTTATAGAAGTCGAAAGATTTGCCAAATGATGATGTCGAGTTCTTGGCATACAATTTTAACATGAATATTGACCAAAAATGGAAGTTCATTTAAATGAAATTTGTTAAATGCAGTTTTATTCTAGATGCCAAACCATGACTTTTAAGACATTGCTTTTGAAAATCGGTTCAGTTCTGACGAAGTTATAGAAGTCGAAAGATTTGCCAAATGATGATGTCGAGTTTTTTGCATAAATTTTAACATGCACATTGACCAAAAATCTAATTTAATTTTAATGAAATTTGTTAAATGCAGTTTTATTCTAGATGCCAAACCATGACTTTTAAGACATTGCTTTTGAAAATCGGTTCAGTTCTGACGAAGTTATAGAAGTCGAAAGATTTGCCAAATGATGATGTCGAGTTCTTGGCATACAATTTTAACATGAATATTGACCAAAAAATGGAAGTTCATTTAAATGAAATTTGTTAAATGCAGTTTTATTCTAGATGCCAAACCATGACTTTTAAGACATTGCTTTTGAAAATCGGTTCAGTTTTGACGAAGTTATGGAAGTCGAAAGGTCTGCCAAATGATGATGTCGAGTTTTTGGCATACAATTTTAACATGAATATTGACCAAAAATCGAAGTTCATTTAAATGAAATTTTGAAATGCAGTTTTTTTCTAGATACCAAACCATGACTTTTAAGACATTGCTTTTGAAAATCGGTTCAGTTTTGCGAAGTTATGGAAGTCGAAAGATTTGCCAAATGATGATGTCGAGTTTTTGGCATAATATATTAACATGCATATTGACCAAAAATCGAAGTTCATTTAAATGAAATTTCTGAAATGCAGTTTTATTCTAGATACCAAACCATGACTTTTAAGACATTGCTTTTGAAAATCGGGTCAGTTTTGCCGAAGTTATGGAAGTAGAAAGATTTGCCAAATGATGATGTCGAGTTTTTGGCATAAATTTTAACATGAATATTGACCGAGAATGGAATTTCATTTAAATGAAATTTGTTAAATGCAGTTTTATTATAATTGCCAAACCATGACTTTTAAGACATTGCTTTTGAAAATCGGTTCAGTTTTGACGAAGTTATGGAAGTCGAAAGATTTGCCAAATGATGATGTCGAGTTTTTGGCATACAATTTTAACATGAATATTGACCAAAAATCGAAGTTCATTTAAATGAAATTTTTGAAATGCAGTTTTATTTTAGATGCCAAACCATGACTTTTAAGACATTGCTTTTGAAAATCGGTTCAGTTTTGACGAAGTTATGGAAGTCGAAAGATTTGCCAAATGATGATGTCGAGTTTTTTGCATAAATTTTAACATGCACATTGACCAAAAATCTAATTTAATTTTAATGAAATTTATTAAATGCAGTTTTATTCTAGATGCCAAACCATGACTTTAAAGACATTGCTTTTGAAAATCGGTTCAGTTTTGACGAAGTTATGGAAGTCGAAAGATTTGCCAAATGATGATGTCGAGTTCTTGGCATACAATTTTAACATGAATATTGACCAAAAAATGGAAGTTCATTTAAATGAAATTTGTTGAATGCAGTTTTATTCTAGATGCCAAACCATGACTTTTAAGACATTGCTTTTGAAAATCGGTTCAGTTCTGACGAAGTTATAGAAGTCGAAAGATTTGCCAAATGATGATGTCGAGTTTTTTGCATAAATTTTAACATGCACATTGACCAAAAATCTAATTTAATTTTAATGAAATTTGTTAAATGCAGTTTTATTCTAGATGCCAAACCATGACTTTAAAGACATTGCTTTTGAAAATCGGTTCAGTTTTGACGAAGTTATAGAAGTCGAAAGATTTGCCAAATGATGATGTCGAGTTCTTGGCATACAATTTTAACATGAATATTGACCAAAAATCTAATTTCATTTAAATGAAATTTGTTAAATGCAGTTTTATTCTAGATGCCAAACCATGACTTTTAAGACATTGCTTTTGAAAATCGGTTCAGTTTTGACGAATTTATGGAAGTCGAAAGATTTGCCAAATGATGATGTCGAGTTTTTGGCATACAATTTTAACATGAATATTGACCAAAAATCGAAGTTCATTTAAATGAAATTTTTGAAAAGCAGTTTTATTCTAGATGCCAAACCATAACTTTTAAGACATTGCTTTTGAAAATCGGTTCAGTTTTGACGAAGTTATGGAAGTCGAAAGATTTGCCAAATGATGATGTCGAGTTCTTGGCATACAATTTTAACATGAATATTGACCAAAAAATGGAAGTTCATTTAAATGAAATTTTTGAAATGCAGTTTTATTTTAGATGCCAAACCATGACTTTTAAGACATTGCTTTTGAAAATCGGTTCAGTTTTGACGAATTGATGGAAGTCGAAAGATTTGCCAAATGATGATGTCGAGTTTTTGGCATACAATTTTAACATGAATATTGACCAAAAATCGAAGTTCATTTAAATGAAATTTTGAAAAGCAGTTTTTTTTTAGATGCCAAACCATGACTTTTAAGACATTGCTTTTGAAAATCGGTTCAGTTTTGACGAAGTTATGGAAGTCGAAAGATTTGCCAAATGATGATGTCGAGTTCTTGGCATACAATTTTAACATGAATATTGACCAAAAAATGGAAGTTCATTTAAATGAAATTTGTTGAATGCAGTTTTATTCTAGATGCCAAACCATGACTTTTAAGACATTGCTTTTGAAAATCGGTTCAGTTCTGACGAAGTTATAGAAGTCGAAAGATTTGCCAAATGATGATGTCGAGTTCTTGGCATAAAATTTTAACATGAATATTGACCAAAAATCTAATTTCATTTAAATGAAATTTGTTAAATGCAGTTTTATTCTAGATGCCAAACCATGACTTTTAAGACATTGCTTTTGAAAATCGGTTCAGTTTTGACGAATTGATGGAAGTCGAAAGATTTGCCAAATGATGATGTCGAGTTTTTGGCATACAATTTTAACATGAACATTGACCAAAAATCTAATTTAATTTTAATGAAATTTTTTAAATGCAGTTTTATTCTAGATGCCAAACCATGACTTTAAAGACATTGCTTTTGAAAATCGGTTCAGTTTTGACGAAGTTATGGAAGTCGAAAGATTTGCCAAATGATGATGTCGAGTTCTTGGCATACAATTTTAACATGAATATTGACCAAAAAATGGAAGTTCATTTAAATGAAATTTGTTGAATGCAGTTTTATTCTAGATGCCAAACCATGACTTTTAAGACATTGCTTTTGAAAATCGGTTCAGTTCTGACGAAGTTATAGAAGTCGAAAGATTTGCCAAATGATGATGTCGAGTTCTTGGCATACAATTTTAACATGAATATTGACCAAAAATCGAAGTTCATTTAAATGAAATTTGTTAAATGCAGTTTTATTCTAGATGCCAAACCATGACTTTTAAGACATTGCTTTTGAAAATCGGTTCAGTTCTGACGAAGTTATAGAAGTCGAAAGATTTGCCAAATGATGATGTCGAGTTCTTGGCATACAATTTTAACATGAATATTGACCAAAAAATGGAAGTTCATTTAAATGAAATTTGTTAAATGCAGTTTTATTCTAGATGCCAAACCATGACTTTTAAGACATTGCTTTTGAAAATCGGTTCAGTTTTGACGAAGTTATGGAAGTCGAAAGGTCTGCCAAATGATGATGTCGAGTTTTTGGCATACAATATTAACATGAATATTGACCAAAAAATGGAAGTTCATTTAAATGAAATTTGTTAAATGCAGTTTTATTCTAGATGCCAAACCATGACTTTTAAGACATTGCTTTTGAAAATCGGTTCAGTTTTGACGAAGTTATGGAAGTCGAAAGGTCTGCCAAATGATGATGTCGAGTTTTTGGCATACAATATTAACATGAATATTGACCAAAAATGGAAGTTCATTTAAATGAAATTTGTTAAATGCAGTTTTATTCTAGATGCCAAACCATGACTTTTAAGACATTGCTTTTGAAAATCGGTTCAGTTTTGACGAAGTTATGGAAGTCGAAAGATTTGCCAAATGATGATGTCGAGTTTTTTGCATAAATTTTAACATGAACATTGACCAAAAATCTAATTTTATTTAATGAAATTTGTTAAATGCAGTTTTATTCTAGATGCCAAACCATGACTTTAAAGACATTGCTTTTGAAAATCGGTTCAGTTCTGACGAAGTTATAGAAGTCGAAAGATTTGCCAAATGATGATGTCGAGTTCTTGGCATACAATTTTAACATGAATATTGACCAAAAATGGAAGTTCATTTAAATGAAATTTGTTAAATGCAGTTTTATTCTAGATGCCAAACCATGACTTTTAAGACATTGCTTTTGAAAATCGGTTCAGTTTTGACGAAGTTATGGAAGTCGAAAGGTCTGCCAAATGATGATGTCGAGTTTTTGGCATACAATATTAACATGAATATTGACCAAAAATCGAAGTTCATTTAAATGAAATTTTTGAAATGCAGTTTTATTCTAGATGCCAAACCATGACTTTTAAGACATTGCTTTTGAAAATCGGTTCAGTTTTGCGAAGTTATGGAAGTCGAAAGATTTGCCAAATGATGATGTCGAGTTTTTGGCATACAATATTAACATGAATATTGACCAAAAATCGAAGTTCATTTAAATGAAATTTTTGAAATGCAGTTTTATTCTAGATGCCAAACCATGACTTTTAAGACATTGCTTTTGAAAATCGGTTCAGTTTTGCGAAGTTATGGAAGTCGAAAGATTTGCCAAATGATGATGTCGAGTTTTTGGCATAAATTTTAACATGAATATTGACCGAGAATGGAATTTCATTTAAATGAAATTTGTTAAATGCAGTTTTCATATAATGCCAAACCATGACTTTTAAGACATTGCTTTTGAAAATCGGTTCAGTTTTGACGAAGTTATGGAAGTCGAAAGATTTGCCAAATGATGATGTCGAGTTTTTGGCATACAATATTAACATGAATATTGACCAAAAATCGAAGTTCATTTAAATGAAATTTTTGAAATGCAGTTTTATTCTAGATGCCAAACCATGACTTTTAAGACATTGCTTTTGAAAATCGGTTCAGTTTTGCGAAGTTATGGAAGTCGAAAGATTTGCCAAATGATGATGTCGAGTTCTTGGCATACAATTTTAACATGAATATTGACCAAAAATCGAAGTTCATTTAAATGAAATTTGTTAAATGCAGTTTTATTCTAGATGCCAAACCATGACTTTTAAGACATTGCTTTTGAAAATCGGTTCAGTTTTGACGAAGTTATGGAAGTCGAAAGGTCTGCCAAATGATGATGTCGAGTTTTTGGCATACAATATTAACATGAATATTGACCAAAAATCGAAGTTCATTTAAATGAAATTTTGAAATGCAGTTTTTTTCTAGATACCAAACCATGACTTTTAAGACATTGCTTTTGAAAATCGGTTCAGTTTTGCGAAGTTATGGAAGTCGAAAGATTTGCCAAATGATGATGTCGAGTTTTTGGCATACAATTTTAACATGAATATTGACCAAAAATCGAAGTTCATTTAAATGAAATTTTTGAAATGCAGTTTTATTTTAGATGCCAAACCATGACTTTTAAGACATTGCTTTTGAAAATCGGTTCAGTTTTGACGAAGTTATGGAAGTCAAAAGGTCTGCCAAATGATGATGTCGAGTTTTTGGCATACAATATTAACATGAATATTGACCAAAAATCGAAGTTCATTTAAATGAAATTTTTGAAATGCAGTTTTATTTTAGATGCCAAACCATGACTTTTAAGACATTGCTTTTGAAAATCGGTTCAGTTTTGACGAAGTTATGGAAGTCAAAAGGTCTGCCAAATGATGATGTCGAGTTTTCGCATAAAATTTTAACATGAATATTGACCAAAAATCTAATTTCATTTAAATGAAATTTGTTAAATGCAGTTTTATTCTAGATGCCAAACCATGACTTTTAAGACATTGCTTTTGAAAATCGGTTCAGTTTTGACGAAGTTATGGAAGTCGAAAGATTTGCCAAATGATGATGTCGAGTTTTTGGCATACAATATTAACATGAATATTGACCAAAAATCGAAGTTCATTTAAATGAAATTTTGAAATGCAGTTTTATTCTAGATGCCAAACCATGACTTTTAAGACATTGCTTTTGAAAATCGGTTCAGTTTTGACGAAGTTATGGAAGTCGAAAGATTTGCCAAATGATGATGTCGAGTTTTTGGCATAAATTTTAACATGAATATTGACCGAAAATGGAATTTCATTTAAATGAAATTTGTTAAATGCAGTTTTAATATAATTGCCAAACCATGACTTTTAAGACATTGCTTTTGAAAATCGGTTCAGTTTTGACGAAGTTATAGAAGTCGAAAGATTTGCCAAATGATGATGTCGAGTTTTCGCATAAAATTTTAACATGAATATTGACCAAAAATCTAATTTCATTTAAATGAAATTTGTTAAATGCAGTTTTATTTTAGATGCCAAACCATGACTTTTAAGACATTGCTTTTGAAAATCGGTTCAGTTTTGACGAAGTTATGGAAGTCGAAAGATTTGCCAAATGATGATGTCGAGTTTTTGGCATACAATTTTAACATGAATATTGACCAAAAATCGAAGTTCATTTAAATGAAATTTTTGAAATGCAGTTTTATTTTAGATGCCAAACCATGACTTTTAAGACATTGCTTTTGAAAATCGGTTCAGTTTTGACGAAGTTATGGAAGTCAAAAGGTCTGCCAAATGATGATGTCGAGTTTTCGCATAAAATTTTAACATGAATATTGACCAAAAATCTAATTTCATTTAAATGAAATTTGTTAAATGCAGTTTTATTTTAGATGCCAAACCATGACTTTTAAGACATTGCTTTTGAAAATCGGTTCAGTTTTGACGAATTTATGGAAGTCGAAAGGTCTGCCAAATGATGATGTCGAGTTTTTGGCATACAATTTTAACATGCATATTGACCAAAAATCGAAGTTCATTTAAATGAAATTTTGAAATGCAGTTTTATTTTAGATGCCAAACTATGACTTTTAAGACATTGCTTTTGAAAATCGGTTCAGTTTTGACGAAGTTATGGAAGTCAAAGATTTGCCAAATGATGATGTCGAGTTTTTGGCATACAATTTTAACATGAACATTGACCAAAAATCTAATTTAATTTTAATGAAATTTATTAAATGCAGTTTTATTCTAGATGCCAAACCATGACTTTAAAGACATTGCTTTTGAAAATCGGTTCAGTTTTGACGAAGTTATGGAAGTCGAAAGATTTGCCAAATGATGATGTCGAGTTTTCGCATAAAATTTTAACATGAATATTGACCAAAATCTAATTTCATTTAAATGAAATTTGTTAAATGCAGTTTTATTCTAGATGCCAAACCATGACTTTTAAGACATTGCTTTTGAAAATCGGTTCAGTTTTGCGAAGTTATGGAAGTCGAAAGATTTGCCAAATGATGATGTCGAGTTTTTGGCATACAATATTAACATGAATATTGACCAAAAATCGAAGTTCATTTAAATGAAATTTTTGAAATGCAGTTTTTTTCTAGATACCAAACCATGACTTTTAAGACATTGCTTTTGAAAATCGGTTCAGTTTTGCGAAGTTATGGAAGTCGAAAGATTTGCCAAATGATGATGTCGAGTTTTTGGCATACAATATTAACATGAATATTGACCAAAAATCGAAGTTCATTTAAATGAAATTTTTGAAATGCAGTTTTATTCTAGATACCAAACCATGACTTTTAAGACATGGCTTTTGAAAATCGGTTCAGTTTTGCGAAGTTATGGAAGTCGAAAGATTTGCCAAATGATGATGTCGAGTTTTTGGCATAAATTTTAACATGAATATTGACCGAGAATGGAATTTCATTTAAATGAAATTTGTTAAATGCAGTTTTATTTTAGATGCCAAACCATGACTTTTAAGACATTGCTTTTGAAAATCGGTTCAGTTTTGACGAATTTATGGAAGTCGAAAGGTCTGCCAAATGATGATGTCGAGTTTTTGGCATAAATTTTAACATGAATATTGACCGAGAATGGAATTTCATTTAAATGAAATTTTTGAAATGCAGTTTTATTCTAGATACCAAACCATGACTTTTAAGACATTGCTTTTGAAAATCGGTTCAGTTTTGCGAAGTTATGGAAGTCGAAAGATTTGCCAAATGATGATGTCGAGTTTTTGGCATAAATTTTAACATGAATATTGACCGAGAATGGAATTTCATTTAAATGAAATTTGTTAAATGCAGTTTTATTCTAGATACCAAACCATGACTTTTAAGACATTGCTTTTGAAAATCGGTTCAGTTTTGCGAAGTTATGGAAGTCGAAAGATTTGCCAAATGATGATGTCGAGTTTTTGGCATAAATTTTAACATGAATATTGACCGAGAATGGAATTTCATTTAAATGAAATTTGTTAAATGCAGTTTTATTCTAGATACCAAACCATGACTTTTAAGACATTGCTTTTGAAAATCGGTTCAGTTTTGCGAAGTTATGGAAGTCGAAAGATTTGCCAAATGATGATGTCGAGTTTTTGGCATAAATTTTAACATGAATATTGACCGAGAATGGAATTTCATTTAAATGAAATTTGTTAAATGCAGTTTTATTTAGATGCCAAACCATGACTTTTAAGACATTGCTTTTGAAAATCGGTTCAGTTTTGCGAAGTTATGGAAGTCGAAAGATTTGCCAAATGATGATGTCGAGTTTTTGGCATACAATATTAACATGAATATTGACCAAAAATCGAAGTTCATTTAAATGAAATTTTTGAAATGCAGTTTTATTCTAGATGCCAAACCATGACTTTTAAGACATTGCTTTTGAAAATCGGTTCAGTTTTGCGAAGTTATGGAAGTCGAAAGATTTGCCAAATGATGATGTCGAGTTTTTGGCATAAATTTTAACATGAATATTGACCGAGAATGGAATTTCATTTAAATGAAATTTGTTAAATGCAGTTTTATTCTAGATACCAAACCATGACTTTTAAGACATTGCTTTTGAAAATCGGTTCAGTTTTGCGAAGTTATGGAAGTCGAAAGATTTGCCAAATGATGATGTCGAGTTTTTGGCATAAATTTTAACATGAATATTGACCGAGAATGGAATTTCATTTAAATGAAATTTGTTAAATGCAGTTTTATTTTAGATGCCAAACCATGACTTTTAAGACATTGCTTTTGAAAATCGGTTCAGTTTTGACGAATTTATGGAAGTCGAAAGGTCTGCCAAATGATGATGTCGAGTTTTTGGCATACAATTTTAACATGAATATTGACCGAGAATGGAATTTCATTTAAATGAAATTTTTGAAATGCAGTTTTATTCTAGATACCAAACCATGACTTTTAAGACATTGCTTTTGAAAATCGGTTCAGTTTTGCGAAGTTATGGAAGTCGAAAGATTTGCCAAATGATGATGTCGAGTTTTTGGCATAAATTTTAACATGAATATTGACCGAGAATGGAATTTCATTTAAATGAAATTTGTTAAATGCAGTTTTATTCTAGATACCAAACCATGACTTTTAAGACATTGCTTTTGAAAATCGGTTCAGTTTTGCGAAGTTATGGAAGTCGAAAGATTTGCCAAATGATGATGTCGAGTTTTTGGCATAAATTTTAACATGAATATTGACCGAGAATGGAATTTCATTTAAATGAAATTTGTTAAATGCAGTTTTATTCTAGATACCAAACCATGACTTTTAAGACATTGCTTTTGAAAATCGGTTCAGTTTTGCGAAGTTATGGAAGTCGAAAGATTTGCCAAATGATGATGTCGAGTTTTTGGCATAAATTTTAACATGAATATTGACCGAGAATGGAATTTCATTTAAATGAAATTTTTGAAATGCAGTTTTATTCTAGATGCCAAACCATGACTTTAAAGACATTGCTTTTGAAAATCGGTTCAGTTTTGCGAAGTTATGGAAGTCGAAAGATTTGCCAAATGATGATGTCGAGTTTTTGGCATACAATTTTAACATGAATATTGACCAAAAATCGAATTTCATTTAAATGAAATTTTTGAAATTCAGTTTTATTCTAGATGCCAAACCATGACTTTTAAGACATTGCTTTTGAAAATCGGTTCAGTTTTGACGAAGTTATGGAAGTCGAAAGATTTGCCAAATGATGATGTCGAGTTTTTGGCATAAATTTTAACATGAATATTGACCGAGAATGGAATTTCATTTAAATGAAATTTGTTAAATGCAGTTTTATTCTAGATACCAAACCATGACTTTTAAGACATTGCTTTTGAAAATCGGTTCAGTTTTGCGAAGTTATGGAAGTCGAAAGATTTGCCAAATGATGATGTCGAGTTTTTGGCATAAATTTTAACATGAATATTGACCGAGAATGGAATTTCATTTAAATGAAATTTGTTAAATGCAGTTTTATTCTAGATGCCAAACCATGACTTTTAAGACATTGCTTTTGAAAATCGGTTCAGTTTTGACGAAGTTATGGAAGTCGAAAGATTTGCCAAATGATGATGTCGAGTTTTTGGCATACAATTTTAACATGCCTATTGACCAAAAATCGAAGTTCATTTATATGAAATTATGTTGCAATAAGATAATCCATAAAATAAAAAAAAACCTTTGCAGATGTATTATGGTAACGAGTCTAAACATTCTTTAGAACAATATTAACAGCGAAATTTGACTAAACAGTGAAATTTTTCAGTCAATATCATTTTGTATTACTTGCAATAATGAAAACTTTAAGTGTATATGCTTGATTTAAGATTTCTTTTCGTGTAAAAAAATAAGCATAAATAAATAAATTTCGAGTAAACGAGAGATTGAAAACGATTGAAAGTAAACAAACAAAAAAAAACCTTCACTGCGGCAAAACGGAAGCAACTGCAAGAACAACAACAACATGTCCCACTATATAAACTTGAGTCTTATGAATATGCAACATCAACATTGATGTTAATGTTTGGCCGAGAGAGAGAGAGAGAGAGAGAGAAAGAGGCAGAAAGTGAAATAGAGAAAAACAAACATACTTAAACTCACACACACTCATAAACACACCCATACATTTATTATAGCATTTAGTATGCAGTAGGTGTTAAAATTTCACATAAAGTATGAAAAGGCACTCATAACAGCCAACCAGTACAAACACTAAGTATGCGTACAACCTACACACTGCTTTATTAACACTGCTTACTCTGGACCTCAGCAACACCCCTTCCACCTTCGCTGGCATGGTTAATAACTCCCTTTTGACATATTCACCACACATCGTGAGTATGGAAAAAGAGAGAGTGAGAGCGAAGCTAGTGGTATAGCTCGTCGACCGTTCGGCTCCTCTGCTGTTGTTTGTGCTCCATCACGCTCTTGCGCCCACTGTCGATGGCTTGTGGGTGGAGGGCGCTGCCGACGCGCTAACTGTCGACTCGACACTTGAAAAGCTTAGCAGACGCTGCTGTTGGCTTCAGTTTCAGTTTTAGTCGTTGTCGTGTCGTGATGTCGTTGCCGTCGTCGTCGTTGTTGTAGTCGCAGCAACAGCAGCAGGAGCAGCAGCAGGGCAGGCAACAGCAGCTTAATCAGCACCAACAACAACAACAACAACAAAAAACAATAGTAACATTAACAGCAGCAGCAGCCGCAGTCAACGCTGTCCGTTGCTGTTGTCGTTGCGCGATTTATACAATAATAAATAAAACACAACAACAGTAGAAACAACATCAACAACAACAAAATTATTTCTAATATGAATAAAAAAAGTAACGGAAAAATAAAGGCAGCGAAAAAATTTGCGCATATGGAATGCAAATAAAAACGCAAAAAGCCTTTGCAGATACATATGTATATACGCATGTGTGTCTCTGTATGTATGTGGTGCAAGCTAATTGTGATTTAAGCTAATAAAAACAAATTAAATTAAATATAATAATAATACAAATAATCAACAACAACAGCAGCAAACAGTGTGTTTTAAAGTAAGACAAAATTAAATTTTTCATTGCCTTTGCTTTTTACTTTTCCTTTTCGTTTTCATTTTTCTTTTCGCTCGCTTTGTTTCGTGTTTTTCTTTTTTTTTTTTTCTCTACACACACAACACTACGCAACCCGAATCAAACCTGACACACAATCACCACTCCTCCCCCCCTACACACCCCTCCCCATCTACTTAAAAAAATAAAAATAACAGAACAGTTTGTCTAAAACCCAACCCAAACCAGCGTATATAATACTCTCCACGTTGTCGTTGGCGTCGTCGTTTTTATGGCCGTGATCTCTCGTTTTAAGCTTCGTCCACCCGCACCTTCCACCTTGCCTTCGAAACATATTAAACAAAACCACCTTAAAACATTTTTATGTGCAACGAGTTTTATACTAAGCAAGTTTTTAAAAAATATTATATGCTGGAAAAATCGGCTTGCAGTATAAAAATTGAGAGCAAAATAAATGTGTATTTTGTGTGTGTTTGTTGGTGAGCAAAGCACTCACTCACTTTGCTTACTGACTCGCTCGCTGTGATAAGTTCACCACACGCACAACAACAACAACAACAGCAGCAGCAGCAGCAGCACCAAAAATCCTACAAGCAACAAAGCAAAAACAATGCGCAACGCAAATGTTAGCTGCCAAGAAAAAACATACAAACATAAAATAAAAAAAAACAAAGTTGGCAGCTCTGTGTGTCTCAAACACACACTTGTGCACACACATGCGAGCATAAATAAAAGTGACGTCTAATGGCAAATTGCTTGCTCGTCTCTGTGGAGTGTGTGTTTGTTTGTGTGTGTGTGTGTGGGTAAAAGACTACAACAAGTTGCAGCTGGACAATGGACAGTGTGTAGAGTGCGTATGAGTGTTGCGTTTGTTGGTGCTGCATCTGCTGTTTTATTGTCCTATCTGCAAGTCCCAGTATATTTGAATCCCAGTGTTTATGTGCCCAGCATTATTTCCCAACTTTTGCCTGCTGCTGCAGTGTGCAACGCCAACATAATTTCTGCTTGCTTTGCTTTGGTCTCAGATTGCCAGCGAAGCTCGTGAAGTTCGACTCGTCGTCGTCAAGTCGAATTCGAAACATTAATAAGCAACAAATCTAATAAAAAACAAAACAAAAATCTAAAAGCAACAACAGTATTTATACCATTTTGCAGTAAAAAAACAAAAAGTGCATTCAAATAGCTAAAAATAAAAGAATCTATAGTTAATTAATAAAATCATCTTGCTGTACATAAGTTTCGCTTTTCTATCATACAAATTGTGCAAAAATAAATAAATAATACAAATCTTTACAACAATTAGTAAGATAAAAATAAATTTAATTTTCTATTGCTAATTTAAAACCAACAAACAAACAGCAAATCTAAACAACGAATAAACAAAACAACGCCGTTTACAAACCAACAAGGATAAATTCTAAACATATATACAAAATATAAACAAGTGTAAGTATGCAAGAGTAAAAAAAAACCGTAGATTTATGGTACGAATTAAGTGCAAAATATAAACTTTGTGTATTATCAAACAATAATTGTTTTTATCGGTCAAATCTGTGATATTAACCCACTAAGTAAGAAATTTTGCAGCAGAATTAAAGTAAACAAGCAAAAAGAAATTGTACAAGCAGCAACAACCTTGCGCAAACAATAGCCAATAGATTGCCACAAAAGCAACAAAAACAATCAGCAGCTTTTGGCCCTCAGCCACTGTTGCTATTTGCTGGCCAATAATAATGGGGCGCTGCGCAGAGCGGGGCGGCAAGTATAATTAAAAGGTAAACTTGTTAGGCAAGAGGGACGACGAACAACAACGACTAAAGCAACGTCAACAGTAGCAACAGGCAGCCATTCAATCGATTTTACATATAGTTTACTGTGCCCAGAACTCAAAATTGCAATCGTCACGAGCCAACATCAACAATGACTCTTGCTAAAAATAATTCCCATACTGACTAACAGTTGCCCTTTTGTCGCAGGATTCAAACTTAAAAAAAAAAAAAAACAATAATAACAACTCAAAAACTAATTGAGATTTAACCATATGTCTGTCTGCTTGACTTTAGCTCATCAAATTCCTAACTTATTTTTAAAAGTCGTTTCAATATAAGCTTTTACAAAGCACACTTGGGTTTGGAATATATACTAATGCATAATGTATTTGTGTGTTTTATTGATTTTAGAAGCTCAACCCAGACACCTTGGTGTTAAATATATATTTTGGCAAAGGGCTTTGGGTAATACAATTTTATCTCGCGCTTAAAGCATTGAAATTAATCTCTATTATTTTTTTAGCCTTCTCATGCCAATAAGCACTTTTGCTCTAGACCATCTTTGTTTGACGTGTTACAAGCACTTTGGCTAAACTTAATATACCCAGTTAATGCATCGTGTAGTGCTGCTTTGTGATGGAGGGCGAATGGCGGTGTCAGAGATCAGCAATTGAGTGCTGTTGCACTGTTGATGCTGTTGCTGTTGTTATATAGTGTTGTTTGCCCTGACAAATGAAAATGATGACGACACGCGACACAAAAAACACACCGAGAGACACATAGAAAGACACAAGATGGCCACGAACGTCATAAATGTTTGACACTGCTGCACACGCGTCGCATGAGCAATAGAACAACAAAAAATAATAAAAGTAACCCAACAACCAGCAACCCATCCACTAACTGTATCTCTTACACACAGTGGGTTGCTGGGCGAAGCTTGTTTAAAATTATTGACTCATCTAGCAGCTACTATTGCCCATATCTCGTTTCCTCTCTTTTCTTCATCTTCTCTTGAGTTCAATGGGTGCATAAAATTGGTTTCCAGTGTCCCTATGTCATCGGTTTTTGCTTTTTGACATTTCAACTACAAGCTGAGAGAGGAGACAGCCCATTCCCTTTTTTGCCTTTGTTTTGTTCATTTTAACTGCAGTCGCCCCACAGTCAATGTTGGCCCCCTAGCCCCATGTAATTGACAAGTTTTGTTCATGATGCATACATACTCACAACAAATAAATATAGTATATATATATACGTTACTTTCTTTTTTTGTTTCCATTAGGTGGCTCTCGTATTTGTTTTCAGTTAATTGCATGGAAATTGTGCAAGCAATTCAAAAAGTTTTGCACAGGAAACATATGTAGAGACTATTCCTACTGCTCTCCCACTGTGTATCGCTCTCGCTCTCTATCTCTTTCTCGTCCTTATTGCATTTGTCAGGTCGTTGTTTTTCATTATTTTATGCCCCCGGCGCATAGCTGTTGTACAGTACTAGTTGCCCGAGTGAAATATTGCCAAGTAAAAAATGTGTTGCCTACTTTTTTGGGCTTGCACATAGAACACAAATTATAATTACATGCACAGGCATAGTGCAACAACTTCAACTAAAAACTGGGACATTTGGTTTACAGAACTTTCCTTAGCAGACAAGCAACACTAACTATAGCAACAACAACAACAACAACAACAACGTCAATAGCCACAAAAAAGCAGCCGAGTCATTGGCTTTTTTATTGTTTTGGCTTTGGCTTTGAGCCGTAGCCGCAACACAGCACAAAACTTGGCCAAGTTTTCGTTTTGCGATGTATGTGCTTATGAGCCAAGAAATACACACAAACACACACACACACACACACACACATACTATTACACATTTAAAGCGAGTACATTGCACCCATCAACGTTCAAAATGATGCCATGAAAAAAAATATCTGCATAAATTTGCGATCGCAGCGGGCGATGACGCCAGCTGATGTCACCTAAAAACAAAATTTAATTGAAAATTAGCATTTACGTTGACAGTCGAAATGTTTGTAGAATGTCTTGTAAGCGTAATTCGGCTATACTACAACCAGTTGCTCCCTTGAAATTTTGCGAGTCAAAAACAAATATTACTTTAATAGTAACTTCAATTTTTGTATTGAAAACTAATCAAACCACTGTGCATTCTAATAATGCATTTAAGAAATAAGTATTAATGTATCGAGCTTAAAGTTAATGGCACTGATTGCTGCCTGAATTGCTTTAAAAAGGAACATTAAAGCAAAGACTGAAAACTAATTGAAAAACATAAAAATCGGATCCTAATAATTTTCTAGCTGCAAATTATTTTCGTTTTTGTAAATTTCCAATTAACTCACAGCAATTATGTTTGCTTAGCTCTTTTCAGAAAAAGAACTATACCATCAGCTTGAACATGGAAAGCAAATAAAAAACTTACTCTTTGCTCACAAATAAGAAAAAAAATGAAGATGAGCAAATACAATAATTAATTACATAGTTGTGAGAAAAAAGTTAACTTGCAAATAGTTTTTTTCGATTCAGTAAATGCCTTCAGATGAAAAAAGAAAACTATTCTTGCTGTTTACACAGCAATGTAAAGTTTGTCATTTATAAAGTTTCCATTTGCAAGCAAAGTGAAGGAATAAATAGTAAAAAATCTTTTCTCTTTTTGTCAGCTTCAAGTCAAAAAGATAATGCTGTCCTTAACTAAACCGTGTTTGGGCATTGAAATTCAACTTCTACTTAAGTTGACGGATTAGTAAGTTCCATTAAGTACCAATTAAATGGTTGATTTATTACTACACAATTATAATGCTCTTTCATTGCTTAAAAGTTTATTGAAAGAAACAAAATCAAAAAATATTTAGTGTGTCATTGAAAGGCAAGGGGTTGAATATGGAATGGAATTATTCAAGTGATTGTAAGTTGAACTGTGCGAATGCGTTACATTTTGACCTTTTGAAAATGTTGTTGTTGTTGTTGTTGTACGTTGCAAATAACCATTCCTCCCTGTTGCACTTACAGCTGCACTTGCAATTGTTACTGTTAATTGAAAGTGTCAATTAGCTAGAGGGGGAAAGAAAGAAACACAAAAAGGGACAGAAAGATGGAGAAAGAGAGCGAATGAGTTGCCGGATTACGAGCAGTCGCAGCTATCGCAATCAGCTATCTATTTGTGCCTTGTGAACTTTCACATTTATCACACTACACTTTGTTTGTATCTCAGTAATGACAACGCGACGTATGCGTAATGTGTATTAACCTTGTTGCAAAAATAATATTGATTCAGCATATGATCATGGACAAATGTTTGACCTCTCAACTTTACATATTGTTCAGCTGTTTTCATTATTTTTATAACTTACCCTCGAACCTTTTGCCTGTTAAATATCAATCTCTAACTTTTAGATGTTTGTTCTGTTTTTACTTTACTGCGTTTCTTTCTCTTATTTATTTACCTTATTTTGTTTATTTATTTGTTTTTATTCTCATTTATTTTGACTGCGCTTTGCTCTACTTGGTAGCAAAAACACAATATATACTGGGAAATTCGTGACTTTTTATTCCCCTTTTGCTAGCTAGTTCTGCCTTCCACTCTCTTTCTCTCGCTCTCTCTCTGTTTGCGCTGTGGTGAATTGTTAAACTTACTCTCAGTAACGGGAACCCACCTTTCGCCCATTCCCATCTCAATCGTTAGTGTTTAGGTGTTCCTTTTTCAATTTTGTTTTCGACATTTTGCAGCGAATTTCTTTTTTGTATAATATTATATTTATATTTTTATTTTTATTCTTGTGTGTTTGGCAATTGGTTTTGAAGTTGGTGGATAGCTCTGTCAATTTGCCGTCGAGCGTGGCAGCAACTGTCAGTTCCAGCAACCTCTGCCTACATATCTATATCTGTGTTTCTGTTTCTGTTTCTGTTTCGGGCCTCATAAAATAGTCACTTAAGACCCACAATGCTCCCAATGCAGCCATCAATTTTGTAAGGATAAATATATATATATATGTGTATATGTATATGTGGCTGTCACTGTTGTTGTTTTTTGTTGTTGTTTCTGCTGCATTTGCTGCATTATCAATTCATGAGCCCGAAGGAACTGAGCTGCCAACGACAGGGAGCTCGAAGCATGCCATAAACACCCTAGAAACTGGATTTTATCTCGCCTGAACTATTGCTGCTCTGGCTGCGGGCTAAAAAGGGATGGATGGCAAGGGAGGTGGGTCGACGGAGCGAGGAGAGGGGGAGGGGTTATGGATGCATGCATTAAAACAGGAGCAGCAGACGCCTTGTTGTTGTCAAGTCCTCTTTGCCTGCGGCTCTAGCTCCAGTTGAGTATATATTGTGTGTGTGTGTCTATGTGTGTGTGTTCCGTGTGTGTGTATGTTGCCTTAGGGCTAACAATGTGCCAGTTACATTATCAATGGACTTGTGAAGTTGGCGTGCACATAAGCAAATATTTATGAAATTCTTTATTTCTTATTCACTGACCCCTTTAACTTTCATTTAGTTTCTTAACAAACTAAAGCTTGGGCTTAAAATTGATGTGATACTCTCCCTCCCTCTCCCTCTCTCTCGCTGTCTTTTCATATTTTGTGGTCTTTCCATTTGAAAACACTTTGTAACCCATTCTTTTACTGTTTTGTTTAAGAAGTCATGTGTTTAATTTTATTCATTGCTTTAAAGCGAAAACATAAACATAACTACTTAATTTTTATTAACATTTTTTAATGCTCAAAAATCCGAGACATTACGTAGTGCACGTGCATGCAAACCGAATGCTTGACAAAACTTCTATCTTGAATACATCAAATTTAATATATTTTTCCAATCGATCATTTTTTTTTCTGGCTTTATATTCGAAATCAGCGGTTCGTTATACAGACTTCGTTCTCGTGCTGTTTTTAAAAATATAGATGAATCAAATATTTATGTTCAGTCCAACTACTTTTATCTGGCTTGCATCTGCATTGCTGATGTGCCACATTTACATGCCTGACCTGCTCCAAAATGTCTGCCACAGCCGTCGCTTGAGACATCTAAGGGTCGATATCCTTTTAAGATAACTAACTTATCCCAACTAACTAAGCTTATGCTTATGCTTAACTTCTATAAAGTTCGTTGCTAGCCAAATCATTTTCACACTCACACACACACACACAGAGAGAGAAATTGCCTAATGGCATTTCATTTAATCAACATCATCTATACAGAAAAGTTAATTCTGGAGCGTAAAAGCCGCATTTCAATCTGCACACACACACACACATGCACATGCACATGCACATGGACATACACAGGACGTGTGGACGGATATGAGGCGCATAAGAGGCTCTTGCTGCAGTTTCCTTATCCTGCATCTACTATACGAGTAGTATTTCCCTGCCGCCCTTCCTCAACAATATGCTAAACTCTGTAAGCTTTTTTTTTGCACTCTCCCTTTCGCTCATTCTTTTTGTTGGGGAAGTGGCTGCTTCCGCTTACATTTTGCAGTCCTGCGCGCCCCAACGAACAACTTTGTCAACATAAATAGCCCTGCACCGCACCACATCCCGTCCATTGCATGTGTGTGTGTGTGTGTTTTTGTGTGGCCTCGCATATATTTTCCCATTTTAAATGTGCGTCACCGGGTCAACCGCAACGCAACACAGAGCCCCGCTTGCCCACTGCACCTGTACCCAGCAACTGCTGCTCCCCGTTATTTTCTCCTATTCTCTCTCTGTTCTCGATTTCGCTGCCATTGTTTTGCTGCCCTGTGTTTTTGCGGCTTCTTATTTGATGGTCATAAATACTTTCAGTAACATATGTTTTCTATTGTGTCCAGTCAGCCCGTCCAAACACGCTTATCTCCATTCCCTTCCATTCCCATCCGAACTCGTTAAAATTCTCATTTCCGTTAATAGGCATGAATTTGTTTTTATGTTTGTGCTGTGAGTTTGAGAGTTTTAATAACTTGCCTAGCTGCAACTCTCGCTTAGCATTTTCAAGTAAAATGTTGTGCTTATCAGAAACAAATCTTATTATCTCTGGTCTGCTCTGAATCTATAACATATGATGTTCACGTATCAATTAATACATTAAATAGTTTAGTTAAATACTCATTTGCCTAATTTGTTTTTTTTTTACTTGCTTTGCAGTGCTGGCTACGATAATTATTCTGCATAAATAGCGAACGCTTTGAAATCGCTCTACAAAGATGGCATCGCCACACATAGCAACGCATCAAGAACATCATCAGCAGCAGCAACAACAACAAAGAGGAAATGAACAAACACATGCAACAACAACAACAACAACAACAACAACATCAAAGGCAAGGCAGCGTTTTAGAGCGTTGACAATATGAAACCTAAACAAAATCGAGCCGCAGTTCAAACATTTATACACATTTTTTTTCATAATATGAAAGCGACTTAGAAAAATAGCAACTAACGGTAACAGACCTCGAATAGGTCACAGTGCAGCACACATACACACACACACACACACACTTTTACACCTTCACACACACACAAACACCATCAAAGTGCTGAGCGAATAACGGAAACTGCAAAACTGATCAGCGCCATTATAAAAAAAGTTTCAACGAATTTCCAAAAGTCTTAAGAAACAAAGCCAGAAAAAAGAAGGAAACCAACAGCTATGCAAAAGTTATTTCAAACAAAAATACTATAAAAAAAAATACCAAAAAAGAAATAGAAATAAATACATAGGAAAAATTTAGAAATTTGCTCTGTGATTTTCTGTCAGAATGGTTTAATAATCCAAATAAATTTAATAATAATAGTTTAAATAAATAATATATATATACATAAATATTGCCTAATTGCATCCAAAACCAAAGTTATTTAAATACATAACAAGAGAAGCTTTAAAATTTTCCCAACAACCAAACAACTTCTATAAATTTAATAATTAATATATACTTTACTCGTAACTCGTAACTCGTAAACATACAAACAAGCGATTAAATTAACTAAGTAGTGCAACTAAAAATTAGTTTTTTATGTGCAAAAAAAAAACCAACGAAACATAAGGAACAAAAACAACAACTAGAAACCAAGTTAAATTCAGGAACACTTTAAGCTCCAACTCTTATCCATTAGCCATGGATGAGATGCCCGATTTGTCGCATTTGACGCCACATGAGCGCATGCAGATTGAGAATGTGCTCATGCGGCAGAAACAGGAGGAGGACCAACAGAACGAGATAATGCGGTGAGTTCTAAATAACTGATGGATGCATAAGCCAAATGCATTTTAACGCTATTTCAATTTGGATTCTTTTTTTTTTTTTGTTGCAGTCGCAAGCAGGACGAAGTTGTCACGCTGGAGATGCAAATCAGGCAGCGTTCGGAGCAGCAAAAGAAGGCCGGCGTCGAGCTGGATGCCACCTGTCACATATGCCTTAAGACCAAATTTGCCGATGGCGTTGGCCACATTTGCCATTATTGCAATATTCGTTGCTGTGCTCGATGCGGCGGCAAAGTAACGCTGCGCAGCAACAAAGTAAGTGCTACATTTTTCATTCAACTCATTCTTATTACTTTTATTTTCCCTGTGACTAGCTTAAATACACTGAGCGAGCGATGCACAAAGTTGCGATAAAATGTTTACAATGAACTTTTTACTTTTCTTTTTATTAATTGTTTAACAACGCTTCATTTTGACAATGTTCCAGAATTGACAATAAATAGTCCCTGTTCAGTTTTTTCTTAGTTAAAAAATAATAATCAGAATTTCATAGAAATATTAGGAGCGTTTCCTTAAAATCTATGAAGCCTTACAAACTTTTGCAACCAATGAGTCTGTTTACTTTCTTTTTCTACCAAAGTAGTTGACTGTTCTGGTTAAATTACAAGCAAATGTTAATCGCTTAGCAAACTAAGTCCACCAAGTTCAATTCCAGTTAATTGATTCACTTTTCAAGTGTCTAGTTCTGAGCAATATAGATTTATGGGTTCGCCTTCAAATCTAAGAACAGAAAGTTTTGAAATTTAAACTCAACTATTTTAAGCTAAACAATATGTTTGTAAATTTTTGCAGTGTTTATTGTGAAGTAAGTGTGTGCATTTCACAGCTGACAGCCGGGGAGACTGACACATATTTTCCAGTTGGCAATTTTTCGAGTGCCATTAGACGCGCCTGTCACTTGGCGACGCGTGTATCCAACAAAATGGCAGCGACACTATGCCAGTCCTGCTCATTTTGCCAGCCAGCCATTGATAAATTGGATGACATTCTGTCGCCAGCTATTTTGGCGTCGCCCGTTACTGTGGCTGCTTATTCAAGCGATGGCCCATCGCTCATACGCCCTGTTGGCCAGCTACTCTGCTACTGCTCGCTATTGCCAATTGACCCCCAAAAAATAAACTCTGCGTGCTGCGTGCTGCGTGCAACACGCATAAATAATGGTCCATGTCGCCAACGCGCGACTATAAAACTGAAGTCAATATATATATATTTATTGGGCGTTTAGTTTTAAATGTTGGGGTGGGAGGGGTGTGGGCTAAATTTGGCACTTTGCTCTTTCGACTGTGAATAGCGAACACAAAAAAGCGCGCTTTAAATTATTCAATTAGGTTTAAAGTTACTTCAAATTAACTCTTTTGCCCAGCAGTAAAGAAAATCTTATATTCAAAAGTAAGCTTCTCTGAAATTGAGATTTATACTCACAAATAGACGGACGGAAAGGACTTCTTTGTTATGGCTGATCACAACAACAATATATTTCCTGTCTGTTAAACCCCCTAATCCTTTGCAATCCAATACTAAAAGCTTTAATTTAATCGGCATTAATTTAAACTTTAGTTTTAAATTTGCTAGCTTGTATTTCGATTGAAGGCAAAGTCTTTAGCAGGTTTGGTTTTCTGCAACCCTTTTGGGGCCTTGTTCAGCTTGTATTTTGGCACACCATTTACCATTTCAACATTTTCACGTTGCATTGCATTTCAATTACACAGTTTTTTTTTTATTTGGTTTTTCTTTGGATTCAGTTTTTTATTTTGCCCAGTGAGCCGTGACGGGTTGGCTCTTCTGGCCTGGGCTTATCATTTGCTGGCCACGTTGCCAAACGTTTTGTTGAAGCGTTGCCAAGATGTCACACACACACACACACACACACACACACACATTTACATACATAGTATAGTAGGTAAGCATACGATGAGAGCAAACTTTAATAATTTTCGGGTTGGATAAAAAAAAAAAAAAAAAAATGAAGACCCGAACGCCAAATGGAATTTCTATTTGCCATGCATGAAATTTTCATTTGTAACTGGCACAAAATACTACAGTCATGGAAATATTTGGCCTATTCTGCAGATCGATCCACTCGTCCTCCTCCTCCTCCTCCTCTTGCTCCTGCATCAAATATTTATTTAACAGCCAGCTCCAATACGACCAACGGGGTACACTCATATGAAAACTGCAGAAGCCGGAGTAGAATTCGGGCAGTCCACGCTCAACATACGCAATCATCAAGAAAGTCAATTTGTTAAAGAATTGAGCCACGTTGCCATAGAAATAGACCACCTCGATTTGTCGATCTTCACGATTCATGTTGCAATTCCTATTTTCAGATTTGTTTTGTTTTTGAAACAATTTTGTGTATAGTTTTTGTTGTGCTTGTTGATTAATGAGCAAAGGAATATGTGTTGTTGTATAACTGACACTTAAATACAATTTTGTTTTTCATTAACTTTGTAACTTTTTCTGCTTATCAAACGGTTGACCTTTATTTTGTTCTAAAAATTATACTTACCATTACATTTAACTCTTATATTTTACTTTAATTTACTCTGTCTCGTGTAAGTTTATTAATTTGTATATTTGCAAGTAATTATCAATTATTATATTGACAGCAGAGCTGCGTGGCTCGACCGACTCAAGGCTCAGTTTCCCAAACTTAACTTGATTTTGATATTCAGATTTCCAACTTGATTAATATCAAAATGCAGCTTAAAATTTCATGCCAAAAAATCAACTTGGGCATTGCTAAAATCTTTCGATTGCCATAACTTTGTCAAAACTGACCCGATTCTCAAAAAAATTCAGATCTAGCGGGAAAAAATGTTATGTTCTTTAAGAGAACACTAATGCAATGACAAATACACCGATTTATTCTTACTTCTTATGTAAGATTCTTTGTGTGTATTTGAAACAATATTTTTGCCCCCCGAGTCTATAAATGTTTACACATCAAAAATAAATAAACAAATAAAAATCATATACAATTTATTTTATCAATCTGTTGTTGAAGAAGGCTTAAGAGTATTTTAATCAAATATATATTCCTAGTTACAAAAGTCTTACTTTCTTACTTAATCAGTTTTAACTTTAACATACCTATTGGGAATTTTCAACTTTATACTATTTTAGGTAATTTGGGTGTGCATTCTGTGCCGCAAGAAACAGGAGTTGCTCTCCAAAACGGGTCAGTGGATCAATAAAACAGCAGTGCAACAAGATGGTTTCATCAGACGCATTGAGCCGGATGGCAGCAGCGTAAGTAAAAAGCCAAAAATATAAATATAAATTTATGCTAACATTACTTAAACTACTTTCCGTTCGCAGGACATTTCGCAGCAGGCCATTGTGGATCCGCATGATACGACGGATAAGCGGCCGAAACTAGAAAGAACCCGAAGTGCGGCCGAAAAGGAAAATCTGCCAATGCAACGAGCAGGAAGCATGTTGCGCCGCCAATACTCGCAGCAGGAGCAGCCAACGAATCGTCGCCTCTCCAACACGGATAGCGGCATGGAGCCAATGAGTCCAGGACAGCAGCAACAGCAACAGCAACGTCAACGCATGCAGCCAATGAATCCACAGCAGGCACAGCAATATCAGCAACAGCAGCAGCACCAACAGGGCTACGGACAGCAAAGATCGGGAGCCTACCCGGACGATGATCCACGTTACTATCAGGTGAGCATTGTATTCCCAAATCTTGTTTAACTTGAGGATAAAAATAATAAGTTTAATTATTACGATGTAAAGTCTATTGTTTGGGGTATCGCTTAGTCGACCTTTCTTTACAAGAGTTTAAGGAATTGATATTTTTTATTTTTTGTGCTGCAAAGTACAAAAAGTAAGCTAAACAATAGAACTCGATAAGCTTAAATAGTAAGGGTTAAAAAGAAACTGAATTTGTCCATAAATAGGGATAAGAATAACAATTGAATGCAACGTTTTTTTGTGTTGCAGGGAGAATTGGATGGCTTAATGCGGCAACATCCACATTTGGCGCATCCCAGCCAGGTGCAGCAGCCGAACCACTCACAACAACAGCAACAGCAGCATCCGCAGCAGCAACAACAAAATCTCATAGCGCAACAGCAGCGACAACAGCCTCAGCAGCAACAGCTAAATGCACGACAGCAACATCTACAGCAACAGCAGCAGCAACAACAGCAGCGTCAGCAACAACAAATGCAGCAGCAGCAAAGAATGCCACAGCAACCACAACAACAACAGCAACAGCCTTATCAGGGAGCAACACAAGCACAAATCCATCAACAACCTGGCCAAATGGGTGGCGGTGGTGGTGGTGGTGTTGGAAGTCAGAAGCCACCTCCACTGACACGAAATCTAACGATCAGCGGAGGACATGCCATGGATGCCACCTCATACAATCAGCAACAGCAGGAGCAGCAGCAGCGCCGGAGTTTAGCTGGCGCACAATTTGCATCGCAACAACAAAGATCCTTTAGCAGTTCTGAGGAGGAGTTCCATTTAATGAACCTAGCACAGGCTCAAGCCCAGTCGCATATACAAGCTGGCAGCGATTATGATGGTAAGTTAGATCGTTTTCTCCAATTTGCACTCTCTCTCGCTCTCTCTCTTCCTCTCTATCTCTCCGTCTTTTTATCTATATCTGTCTCTATCTTCGATTGATCGCTTTATCGTTCAGTCTCCCACTATCTCTATATGTGTCCCTCTTTATATATATTTACATATATATAGGTGTCTATATCCATTTTAGGCACAAAACACAAATCAAAAGTATTTTCCGTTTTGATATAAGACACACGATTGCTACTCTATCTCTCTCTCTCTCTCTCTGTCTCTACCTCAGACTAGCTCGCCATATCACAAATATCATATATTTGTATATATTTGCATTGATATGTACATCTCTTTCCAAACAAAAACACACTGCTGTCTCTCATTGGCGCGTTGTCTTTTCCTTTGGATCTTTTTGGCTATCCACTAACAAACATGTATATGAATGTTCTTTCGATGCAACATTTTTTTCTTTTTAAACATATACATATATATGTATATATTTATGTCATTTAACTATAATTTTATTTTCGTTGACTTTTCATCTTATCGTTTTAAGTCTTTACTCACAAATCTTATGTCTTCAATTAAGCTAGCTGTAAGTTTAGTTAGTTAGTTTAGCTATTAAAGAAAGCTCGCTTTAATTTTTATTTTGACTGGCCAAATCGAATATTGTTGACCTGCTTTGGGCAGCGTAAGCTGCAGCTGGCGTTCGTTTTTTGAAAAGGAAGTCTTAAATTTGCACATAATTTCTCGCAGTAGAAAAAGAAAAGTTTTGTTCAAATGCCACAAAGGAAAATGCAAGTTGCATGTGCACCGCATTGCAAAAATAGTAACCAAGCCATACACACACACACACACACATATATATATACACACAAATAGTCTTTTTTGCTTGGGCAACATTTTGGAGGCGCTTATCTTGAGGCCACTTGACTCTCAACAACAGCATGGCAATGCTTTGGCTATGGCAATGGCAACATGGGCGAAAAATAAAATAAAAATAAATTGTTTGGCAAAACGGGCAACAAAAAAAAAAAACGCGACAAGTGCGCACTTTTGGACTCTTGTATACACTTTTTGCCCGTTAAATGCAATCAGCATAAATTATATGCAGCAACACAGCTGACCCGAAAACACATTTTCAACCAAGCAAGCAATAGGCAAAGGGACAAGATATCAAAATACTTGCTGGCAAAATGTAAGAAAGGTTAGGGGAATGTGAGGGGGCTGTTGATGCCATGTTTTTCGCTGAGCGACAACCCCGGCGACACTGTCAAGTGCGTTTTGCTGGCCAAATTTATGAGCCTAATTAGAAAGTTTTCTTGTTGGCACTTTTGGTTGCCAGCCTCCCCAATAAGTAGTCAGGCCGCATGCGACATGGCGACGGGTGATTTAAATTTCTTTTTGTTGCACATTAGCGTGTGGCGCAAAGTTTCTGGCAAGCATGTTGCACTTGCCACACCCACCCACCCACACACTCAACAGCGCAAAGTAGCATATAATAATTATTGATTTCAACTTTGGCCCCCAAAAAAACTAAAATAGAGAAAAAGCCTACACCAAGTGCGAGCTATTATTGTTGTTTTGGCAGCCAACTTTGCTGCTGCGGCCAGCTGCAAGAAACTGTGGCATAAAATTAGGCGCAAAGTTTCTTGGTCTACCCAACAATGTCGATAAGCAGGCAGGCAGAAAGTTGTGCGAACAACTGCAACTACTACCTTAACCACTGATACGGTAGCACCACCCACCTTCACCCCCATCTCCTGCAACACTTACACACTCACAAAGTTTGTTGCAGCTGGTCTGGCGTGCGTCTCGGTGCAGCTGCACTTGTGTCGAACCAACGCTTACTCACCACATAAAGCCACGCGCCAGCAACAAATTCACCACAGTGCGTTGCTAACACACCATGGCACTCGGTTCACAATGGACACAGTCAGACGTCATGCGCTGGAACTTATTCCAGCGTCGAATTGGAAAATTTCCAACAAACAAACTCAAACGGAATGCAAAACGCATGCGCTGCGTTTGCATTTTTTACCTTCTCCCCCCCTTCAGTGGCAACAAAGCATTCCACCTCAACCCGCCTCCTATTGTGAACTCTTTCGAGTCTGCCATGGCCATGGCTTACAACAGCAGCAGCAGCAGCTGATGATGTTGGGTTGAGCGCGCAGAATGTCAAATTTATTTGATATATAAGCCTCAAAATTTATTTGCTCTTATGAGTTTAGTTAGAAAAATCAACAACAAAGCGAGCGAACGGCTAAACAGGGCGCTGGCAGTGAGGGAAAAGGTGTTTGAAAGTTTGGGGAGTTGCTTGGCGTGTGTGGAGAGTAATGTGAATATTCGAATATATATTATTTTGGTACTTGATCGACACATAAGCATCAGTGACATTCGAAAAATGTAAATCATTAAGTTGACATCGCAAGAATATCCTACATCTTTTAAATAACAATATCCTAATACAAAATCTTCAGTTATTACCTAAGATTTCATAAGAAACAGCTATGAATCGTGTGAAGTTTTAAATTCGCAGTATTTTATTACGATGACGCCATGCACAATGCTTTTATATTCAAGCATAGATCACATTACCCCACAATCACTGCTGTGACTTTGCATTTCTCTACTTTTGTGTTCCTGCTTCTCACTTCAGTTGAATGCAATGCTACAAACCCTTTACGCTGTTTTTAGCGCAGCGACGTCATTTCATTCACTGCATTTCATTTGCTGCAGCGTCATGCTCTTTACTACGAACTCAACAACGGTAGCAGCAACAAACACACACTAAAACTAATGCACTTGCAATCCAGTTAGACAGAACAGTTAGTCAGTGTTGCCAGGTTTTGAGCGCCCGCATAAGCTAGATTCTGGGAAAAAATAAGCTAGAACCAGCTAAAAAGAAAGCTTTATTCAAATGCAAGAAAAAAAATGCTTGTAATTCCCAACTGGTTTATGTTGCAACCGATAGCTAACCCAGACAAATGCCTCGGCCCATTGGCTGAATTTATCAGTAGTTGCTCTGCCCAATATAAGTTATCAAGAGCAGCAATCATGATAGTTCCGATAGTATTCTACCACTGCCCTCGAATTGATTAGAATATATATTGTAAATCAATCATTCAGCTTATCTACCTTTCTCAAGTGATGCATTCTAAATAAGAACTGTATCGCAGAAATGTTATAATTTTAGCATTTTGCAACTGACTCTTTCACTTTCACTTTCCAAAGTTTACGTTACAAGCGGCTTTACATGAACAATCTCCGATATTTAAGCTGTGAAACACTTTAAATTTATGAAATATTTCTTTCAAGTCACGAATATAATATAATGCTAGAATATGCTATATCAACTTTGAAAAATGCTAGATTTATAGCTATAAGCTATTTGCAAATTTTATAAGCTCAGCCATTTTCCAATATGCTAGATCTAGCCTGAAATAAGCTAACCTGGCAACACTGCAGTTAGTCAAGCATCCAACACGCGCGCGCCTACGTTTTATAGGTGAGGGGTGGGGGTTGGGGTTGGTTGAGAGAAGCAAAGGGTCTGACCACCCACTCTTGCTGGAAAGCAAAGACAAACACGCTGATTTTGCCATTCGCCTTGGAGCTATGAAAACACAACACAAACACACAAAAACAACAGCACTGTGGGCAGTCGATCCCCTGCCGTCTAGTACCCCGCCTGACTTCTAGCATACGGCAGCAGCTGTCAATGTTATCGCAGTCAACGTCGCAGTCGACGTAGCTGCTGTCGTCGCTATGGCCACGCTTAACTTTATTTTTAGCTGTGCATTGGAAGCGCCATGGGAAAGTAGCAGAAGCAACAACAATAACAACGACGGGACTTGTAACATTGTTATTGGAAATGTTGTAGGCTACCACCAACAACAACTACAACAACAACAACAACAACAACAGCAGCAGCAGCAACACAATAACAACAACAACAACAACAATAAGGGTAGGCGCTTGAGGAAAGCGAAAACGTAAAGCAAAATTCCATTGAGGTTTTTTTTGAAATCGAAACGAAATTAGTTTTCGATGAACTTTAAAGGCGAGTAAACAGCCGCTGCGGGCCACAACTCGTCGTAAAAGTCGCACGTGTCATGGAAACAAAAAAAAAACACAATAAATAAATAATACAATAAAACAACAAGATTATAATTATTAAAAAATCAACAACGCATAATAATAACAAAATCAAAGCAAAATTCGTGACACGCAGCGTTAAAAAATAAAAATAAATCAAACCAACAAAACACACATTGTGCGAGAAATCGAAAGTGATATTAAAGGCTAAGGTTGCGCTTAAAACAACCTTGGAGCGTAAAAAAAAAGTGTGTGCAACATAGAAAGTAAAACAATGTGCGCTTATGCGAGTCTCAATGTGTGTGTGTGTGATAATAAGTGGTGCAATTAGTTGACATTGAGCAATAAATAATTTACAACTTTCACAAGCCGGTGAAGGTTAAATGTGTCACAAATAAAACGCAAAACCTATGCATATATCATACAGAAATATGCCTTGAAAAGCTAAAAGTCATGTGCAAAATGTTGCAAAAACATAGAAAGCCAGCGAAGAAAAAAATTTAATTAATATAAAAACAAGTAAAAAATTGTGATTAAAAATCAACATAAGTTTAAGTATGTGAAAGTAAAAATAAGAAAACACAAACTAAACGAAACTGTGATTAAAAATCAGATCAAATATATTTTCAAAAAGGTAAAATTCAACTTAGTGCAATTCAAAAAATATTATTTAAACGTCAAATTACTTCAAACGTTGTTAAATGTGCAAGGAAAATTACATCAAAATTAAATCGAATCAAGGCATAAATCAAATTTTGGCCAGCCCAAAACTGCGCAAATTGTGGCGCCCGTTGGACGCTTTTGCATATGGCCCATATCGACAACACACACACACACATATTCTACCATATGCAACCAGCACGCTTAGAGGCTATTTTCTTTGCGTGGGCAAGACAAAGAAACTTATTCTTATTATTCGTATTCTTTTTATTGTGTTGTGGTTTATTTCGTCTACTTCTTTTCGCCATTTTTCGTGCGGGGGGCACAGGTGAACGCGAAATATAGGAAAATTTACGATTTGTTTACAGTAACACGCGATAAACATTTATTTGCTTTTTGCCCACACTCCTCGTTTGTGTATGTGTGTGTGTGTGTGGGTTTAGGCCATCTTCGACAATTTGTTCGGGAAAAATTAGGCAAAGAGGCAAAAACAAATACAAATGAAAATAAAATAATACAACTAAATAATATTTAAGTGTTTTTTGGTGAAGTTCAATTGAAGAAACGATCCTATGATATGATAATTGAATCAATAACCCAGTAATTTATATAATTTCTAATTGTAAACACAACAATAACAACAAGGTGAGTGGCGATCACAGCTACAACAACTTCAACAACTTACCACAGCTTGCATTCAACACCAACAACACACAGTATGCTTAGACAGCTAAAAAGCAGCAAACACAACAAACAAAAAAAAACCCATAGCAATGGCAAAATTTAAATGCAAAATGCAAATAGATTAGCACACAGCACGGGCCACAACAAAAAAATTGCTAGCATATGCGAAAATAACCACAAACAAAAAACCTAATCGCTGCCAAAAAAAAAGCATTAGACATACACTGTAAAAAAAAAACCATGGGGGTAGAAAAATCTTAGAGCTAGCAACATTGTTATTCATAAAATGCAGGTTTAAGATTTTTGTGTAAAAAACTTATGTATATCCTTTAAATAAGCCACCTGAATATTAAACAGCGTAAGAAATATAATAATATTATATGTATCGCTATTAAAAAAAATAAGTTAATACATTTTTGTTTCAAAAAATGATTATTGATCATATGCCAGAATATTTACAATTAAATGTTCCGCTTCAATAGAATTCAAAACTTCATCACATATTTTCCCAAAGTATTAATACCGAATAAATGCAGTTCATAATATTCATTAAAATATCCACTTCAATTACACTTCGCTTAAAAATGTATAGCATACTTTTAAGCTCAAAGATAAGTGAAAATTGTTCTCGCTTTCAGCCATAGTTTTTAGAAAGCGGCTTAAAACCAGTCAAATCAAATACAACTTTGCAACTGCATTTAACCCCCGCAACCCGCATCATTTGCCATTTTGCTCTAGTATGTGTGTGTTTATTTGCATTTCGATTAGCGGGACGAGAAGCAAGATAGAAAATAAAGCAATGGTTGCCAGCATATTCTATTTTTTGTATGAGTTAAGTTTAATTCATGAAAAAAGCGAAATCAATAGCTAAAATGACAACCACAACGTGAAACATGTCGCATATGGCGGCCAGGCTGTAAATAAGTAAATAAATATAGACCGCACTCAGCGTGGATATGTATGTTTCTATTCGCGTGGGCCTATTTTAAAGTTTATATATATATATATGTGTGTGTGTGTGTGTGTGTGAGTGAATAAACGAGATGAATTTAATTAAAATGTTGACCAACAGCGCGTTTGTATGCGTGTGTGTGTTTGTTGGTGTTTGTGCATGTGCAACTGTGCGTATGAGTGACATTAATGCGAACATTGAGGAGGGACAGGCAAAAGGGACAACAACACGACCAACACCAACGCCTTTTTTGTGCGTGGTAGTTGTCATTGTTGCTTGTGTTGTTGTTGTTTGTACTATTTATGCGCCTGCGTCTGTCTTTCTATAAATGTCGATGTGTGCATGTGTGTGTGTGTGTCGTCGGATGGTTTAAAAATAGAACAAGCTGTTCTCGCCTACTGTGCTTTTGCCAGCCGCATTGCCCAAACACCTCCACACCTGACCCCACATCCTGCTCTTCCAGCCCCCTGCCTTTGTAGCCGCAATCTCTCTCACAGGCAACTGGCTAGAATTTATGGACAGAAATATAAAAACAGGAAGCAAGAGTAGCAAACATACGCACACAAACACAAACACAAACAAACACACACAGAACGAAGTTTGTTTGATTTTAACATTTTCTTTTTTTCATTTAGCTGTGCGTTTTTTTGGCACAGTGCGGTGATTGTGCATAGCTTGCCACACACACACTCACACATAAGCACAAACACATACACCTACAAGGGACAACAAAGGGCAGCCAGCAACGGCCGAGCTTCAGTGTTTTCGTACACATTATTGATTTTTGCCTTCTTGTTGTGCGCCTTCTTCTTTTCACTTACGTCTTGGCCGTCTACACTCTTCCATTCTTCTTCTTCTTTTCCCTCTCTCCGCCTTTATCGCTCTCTTTTTCGCACACACAATCTGTTTTGTTCCTCGTCAGCTCTCCACCTGCTGCAATTGTGCGTGCGTTTCGGCATTTGACTTTCAAACAACACTGCGCTACAACAATGTGAAAACATATGTTAACAATTGGAGCAAATGATACAACATGATTTAACGGATACTTTATTGATGAGATCATGAAGTATGAAATCAGCTTTTTTGAAAATGAATTCATTCGTTTATCCGGATTAAGTGATTTATTATGTTGTTTCGAATGTCACTGCATTCCATTTGTGCTGTATCAGAACAACTAAATATATTCATAAAACTAAAGTATGATTTTTTAAAGATTCAACGAAAACTTCTCCCAGCAACATTGTACCAAAAAGGAGACTTAAGTATATTTAGGTTGTGTATTAAAGAAAATCAAATAAATTTCTTGTCTTTCAAATGACATATTTTCTTCTTAATAACTAAGGACTACAAAATTTGTCTTGCAAACTTAACTGAAACTGAAATCTGCCTGAATCTGGCTTGATTATAGTAGTGCAAGGGACTATGTATAGGAATCGAGCTCTCAATATTGTTAAAGTGTGTAATTTACTTTAGTTTTGTTTTGTTTTCGTGAGTTCTTTTGTTTACACTAAAACGTTGTCGTTGCCTTTGTTGTTGTTCTTGTCGTTGCTGTTTTTATGTAATTTTTTGTTATATATTTTGTTGGTGTTGTTGTTGTGTTGTTGCTGTTTCTGCGTTATTTTGTCGTCGTTACGGGCACAATAAACGTTTTATATCGTGACCAAAGTCAAAAGAAAGTATGCCAGGGGTATGGCCCATAATAGGAGGACAACCATATATTTATGCGTGTCTGTGTGTGTGTGTGTGTGTGTGTGTGTGTGTGAGCTTTTGTGGGGCACAATGCTAGCTTGGTATTTCGTATGTGTGTGTTTCAAGTTTAAGAAATGTACGCAGTGCAGTTTTCATGCAAATAACATTGTGCCAAGAGCTTGTAGCTAAGTGAATTTAATAGAATTAATTGCTTTATTTAATAAGAACAAATGCTTTAATAATTTAATTAATCTATTCTTAAGTCGTAAGCTTATTAAGTTGTCTAAGCCTAGGCAAATATTAAGTAGCGCATAATTCCGAATCAATTTCATCCATTATTATTATTTTGATTTTTATTAATTTAAAAGAAATGCATTTTCTTTGTTCTCTTTTTCTATTTGTTACTCAAATGTGCGACCCTTTATTATCCAAAAACCAAATAAACAACTCAACTTGAAAAATGTCCGCCACAAAACTATTATGCAAAATGAAAATTGTTCACAATTTGTTCAACACAATCTATTGCAATAATAATAATAACAACAACAATAATAACAGCAGGTAATTTTGGCGTCGTGCAAAGTGCCCAAACAAATCTCTCGCCCGGCGATCTACAGATTCATGCAAATGTAAGCAACAAAAAAAAATTATAAACAAAAATCAAAAAAAAAAAAAATTATCAAAAAAACTTAAAAGCATTTTCATGCGTATGTATTTTATCTGTTATCTGATATTGTTTTCTATTATAATTTCGTGAAAGCCACAAAATGGAATGTACAATTTACAATTTATGTCGTCTTTCTATAACTCTAACAAAAAAAAAAAAAACAAACAAAAATAACTTTCCATCGTTTTGAGCACTTAATCCAGTCCACACTTCTTAGAATTCAATCCTGTTACACATTATTTCCATTCGATGTTTTGTGTGTGTTTGTGTGTAAGGGATCCGGGGTGAAAGGCGTCTAGAAGCGCATTTTCTTCTATGGATCCTTCTTGTTTCGATGTTACTTTTGTTGCTTTTAAAAGATCCCCTTTTCACATCACACGATTTTGGTAACCCGCCACTCAAAAAACATACTCTCTCTCTCGCTCGCTGCGCTGTGTACACTTAAATGTTTTTATGTAATCTTCAATTGTTTGTTTTTTCCTATATTGCATTACTTTTTAATTACTTTTTTTTAATTACTTGTATTTATAAAATTTAAAAAAAACTCAACGTGAAGAATTTGCATGGATATCGTAACGCTGTTTCCTCCTTACTAAAAGAAAAAAGAAATTTAAAAGAACGAATAAGTATAAAAAAAAACAACACAATGAAACTCTGAACTCTTAACACGCTTCACATTTCACTTTACAGATTAGATTAACACTCTCACAACTCCTTAAATTTTCCTTTCCCCACACTATAAGTCAAAATGCCAACTAGTACCTTGAGGCCAAAACTTAAGCATTATTTGTATGTGTTGTGTTATAAAATCTTTAAGCCTCTTCGATATATTTAACCATATATCCAAGATACCAGCCACAAAATAATTTTCCTATGTTGCCTTGTCTGGCATGTTTATTATTATGTTTGTGCTAGACCCCAGCACATCCGATAAAGCTACACTCAATTTTTCCTTAGGTTGGGTCGTAAGCCATAGAACTGCCTTTAAATCTCTTTTTTCCCATAATATATTGTGTTGCTTTGGCACCGTCTACAACTCTCTCTACCTCTTTTTGTCTCAAATGTAGGTCAATTTATGATACATTTGACTTCACCCACAACTACTAGCTAAAATACATACGATATTAACATCTAACTAAAACAAGTCATTAACACTCAGAACTATTACGATTTTAAGCATCGAGAGTCTACAGAAAGTTTTTTTTTTGAAAGTTAACACAGTTTTCCTCCTCTAAATACTAAACTATTGAATTAAGAGTGAATAAAAATTTTTATCCTTAAATCAACCTTTTAGATGCTTAAAATATGAGCTCACATATCATAATCGTACATAAGTCGTTTAACACCTTTACGTATTTAATTTTAATATTATATATTTTATGCTTTATGAACAACAAACAATATCAGCAACAAAATCATACATACTAAATATATATACATGCATAAATATATTTATGTTTATTAAAAACAAATGCACTTGTGAACATTTCGCCGAAACACATAATCGAAAGGACAACAAACTAATGTCAGGCAAGCAGCATCACCAAAAGCAAAATCAGCCACTGCGATCAAAAAATCCAAATTCCAGACAATTGAGAACTCATCAACACTTGAGTCTTTGAAACTGACCCTTTTGAGAGTTCTCCTTCCTAGACCCCAGACCCCATAGTCCACCCCTAGTTAACCAACAAAAAAAAAAGAGAATAAAATAAACAACAGAGTATATATGGTAAACCATCACATTATTAGTACATCCTACATCTACAGGCGGCCGTCTACAGGTGCGGATCACGGATCCCTGGCGCCAACAGCGCAGTCTCAACGAGCGTGATCTTCTAACTGTTGGCGGCTCCTACGGCGGCTCAAGTGACTTTCGCCAGTTGGGCCATACAAATCAGCGACTCTACTCCTCGGCCGATCAACGTGATCGCTACGAGCTGCAACTGCAGCATCGCGAGCGTGTGGAACAATACCCGTTGACAAGAACAGCAAGATTGGACGTGCAGCAGCGCAACTCACTCAATCGCAGCAATCACGATCGAGCTGCTGTAGGAGCTGTATCCGCTGCTTCAGCTGGTGTCGGTCTTATTGGGAGTGGTGCCTATCGTCGTGCACCTCCCTTGGCTGCGGCCGGCGGCAGCAGCAGCAGCAGCAGCTACTATCCACAAAATCATCACAACAAGCCACAGATTGTTATCGGATCGGGTATTCCCTATGAACGGCGCGTTATGTCGGCCACTGCTGACAGTTCGGCCCGAGGCAGTTTGAGCCGAGAGCGTGGACTGCTTGGCGCTAACAGCGGTGGTGGTCTTGGTGGTGGCAGTAGCTCACTTAGCTCTACCGAGGCTGCTTATTGGGATGAACCGACCGGCAGCACATCCTCATCGTCGGCAGCACAGGATTCGCGACGCTTTACCGAGCGTAGAATAAAGAAAACCGTACGCTTTGATGCTCATGACGTTGAACCGTCAACGCTGCTTGGTAGCACATCAATAAGTTCCGGTGGTTTGCCATCGGTTACAACCATACTACCCTCGACAGCGGTGGATGTGGGTGCCGCCACGTTGCTGACGAGTGGAAAGCTGCAACAACCGCTGGATGGCGATTGGGCGCGCTGGGATGCTGAACGGCAGGGTAGTCAGGATTCGGCCACTAAAGACTCGGGCATCGATACAAGCAGTACATTTACCAGCAGCGAGGACTCAAACCGTGGCGATGGCCCTAAGGTACAAAGCAAATCCTCCTGCAGCAGCAGCAACAGCAGTGGAAAAGAAGCGGCTGATCCAAAGCACCTGACCCTTCAATTTCTTAATTCCTCGACTGCATTGTGTCTGTGTAGAGTTTGAATGTGATCCCGAGGATTTCCCAGTCTAGTCTGTCTGTATATGATTCCAAAACTTAGCAGCCCATAACTTTATTATACATATATATATATTAACTATCCCTTTCTTTCTCTCTGTCTGTCTTTCTTCAACTATGTTTGTTGTTCTTCTCATACGTCTGATGACCCTTTCACATCCTATCGTATCGTCTGTCTAGCGCTCGAAAGTCTCTCTAAAAACCCATATTTAGTTAACATACGTAGGCTACACTCAAAGAAATTTAATACCGATTTGATGACTCCATCAACCAGCCATGTACAGTACCCAACAAATAGACAACTTTCTACTAATACAACATATTGCATGCATTACAAAAACTTCCTCTGTATGTTGTGTGAGGCGCCTTTTGCATGAAAGGTCGCAGGCTTAAGAAAACCCCCAGCGAAATCCTCATTGTTTTTTAGCACGCTCCAATTCAAAGTCCCAGTTAACACCTTTAATCCGCTAGGCTTATTATCCACACATCCCTTAGCAAGCACGTCTTTCATTTCGCATGTTTTATATACTAACTGTTTTTTATTGTGATCTAAACAAAAAACACGCATTTTTTCAACATTCAACTTTGACGAGATGATACATTTATTTCTACGAATCAAGTTCAAACGTGTGTGTTCTCAAAATAGTAGGTCTAATAATACTAAACTCAACTCGATATTTGAATGATAACTATCCATCTACAAGTACTAAAACAGCCTATCGTAGAAACTGTTTCTAGTGTGTAAGAAAAACTCAAGAAAATATGAATCAAAACTGAATGTAAAAATCGAAATGTTTTCTCAACTATTGTATATTATTTTCAATTGTTGTTAATTAAATAATTGTTTTTTGGTTTCAATCAACTCTAAGATGTTAGTCTAAGATAACTTTTAAGAATTTTGTATGGTGCATATCTAAAACTCTTAACCATTTTACTTCCTTCATACGATCATCGACAATCCTCCACACCAAAATACTCGAAAAAAAAAACAAAACAAAAAAAAATCAAATTCTATGCAAAATTGACATCCACGATATCATCCTGACACCCGATCAACACCCATCCAATATTACCACCACAAAACCACCAAATCCACCGTACCGTCCAAACAATTCCACTCGGCGTGTACCTACCGAATCATGTATCTATAGAATCCGGTGAATTGGCAAAGAACTGCGGATAATACTCGCATGATTGGTCACATGATATTACGTAAATACTATGATGGTGAAGATATATTAGGCTTAAAGGTGAACGGCGGTCAAACCATCAGCTTGGGAGGCCCATGTAGCGCAATTGTGGAGAAGGTGAAACGCGGTTCGGTGGCCGATCTTGAGGGCTGCATACGACCAGGTAACAAATCATTCCTTCAGCAATCATTAATCTCAGCTTCACTTCAACTTAATCATCAATCTCTTTCTCTCTTTCTCCCTCTCTCTCTCTCTCTCTCTCTCTTGTCAATGTCTCTTCTGTTTTGCGTTAATCGCCATCATTCATTAACGAATTCATCATCAACAATTGTTCAACATATAAATTCAGGCGACGAGATTCTCGAGTGGAACGGACGCAGTTTGCACAACAAGAGTGCGGATGAAGTCTACGATATTATTGACGAGAGTCGTCTGGATGCCCAAGTGGAATTGGTTGTCAGTCGATCGCTGCTGTTGCCCACAGCGGACAGCGCCAACAGCAGCTGTAACGTCAGTCCCAGCAGTGCCAATTCGAACGCAAGCAGCGCTACCCGACGATCCTCTGCCAATTTTCCGCATAGCGGTTTGGCGAGCAGCATGGCTGGTAGCGCGGTCGTCAGTAGCGGAGGGCGTTATCTTCAGCGTAAAGGTAAAGGGGTGGGAAGTATGATTAACAGCATGTGTGCTTATAGGTAGGAGTTTCTGTCTGCCTGGCAATATCAGAGCCTTATGCGTATGTCTAGCCACAGGCTCGAATAAGTCAAGCATCGTATACTAGAACTACCATCTTATCAATCAATCACTACGGTGTATGTCTAAGCCAAAACACACTAAACCACACAACACACCTACATATATATCCTAATCTTTAAGAAACTAAAGCAACTTAAGCTGTATACTTCTCTTTTCCATTCAGCGCCTGCTATTGAAGCACTCGAATTGCATCGCGATAAGCCGAGCGTACTGATAACCTCACCCGGTTCACCAGATCTACAAGCGGGCAACGGTCTGCGGCAACGTGGCGCCCTCACACATCAGGCACAGCGTCTTGACACCGCCGGTCATACGAGCCACAGTCACACGCACAGTCACAGTCACAGTCACGCTCACAGCAATCACAGTCACAGCAGCAGCGGCAGCAATAGCAGCAGCAACAGCAGCGCCACATTGCAAGCAGCCGCTGGTGTCGGCCTGCACAGCACAACGACGGCGGGTCATCATCATCATTGCCATCCGGCAGCGGCACCACCGCACCAGCATCCACACTCCATCCATTCGCACGGCCTTAGCCACTCGCATGTACCACCGCATCATGGCACGGGCATAACGACACTGCCGATACCCATCGAGGGTCGGCTGCAGTTGAAGCTCGGCTACGATCAGAATACGTTGCAGCTGATTGTAACGCTGGTGTGCGCGACGGGGCTGTCTCTGCGGCAGAGCGGCGCCGGCCGCAATCCCTATGCAAAAGTAAGTTAGTTTTAAATATTGCATTGATAGAGTATTGCTAATGAAGTAATTGATTGTTGCTTGTAGGTGTTCCTTCTGCCCGATCGCGGCCAAAAGTCGAAGAGGAGAACGAAAACCGTCGGCACAACCTGTGAACCGCGCTGGGGTCAAACCTTTTTGTACTCGGGTCTCCGACGATCCGATTTTAATGGTCGACTGCTCGAGGTGAGTTTTCATTAAAGCTTCATGCTTCTTTTTACCGGCAGTCAACTTGTTTTCTGAAATTCACTTTCATAATAATTTTGGGTTCTTCATTTATTATTTATTCTTAAATAATTTATCAATCTGGTTATCCTTTCGATCCTCCTCTGAAAACTTTAACTTAATTCCATTTAATACTTAAAAATAATCCACGTTTTTCCAATGAATTTTTCCGTAAAATCTTTCAAACTTATTCTTTATATTGAACGTCATCTTTTAAATGAACTACTCACTGATTCTACTTTGATCCTGCTTATCCTGAGTATCGTTGTGTTTGTAATTGATATAAACATTTTGATTTATTGACAGGTCACTCTATGGGATTATGTACGGTATGGGGCCAACGATTTCCTCGGCGAGGTGGTCATCGATCTGGCACATCACATTCTTGACGATGAGGCCGAATGGTACCAGCTGCAACCGCATCAGGACACCTCCCATCTCGTATGTCTTTGCCAAGGGAATCGAAAGCTTGCGTTTTGTTTGTCGCTTTGATATAATTTCATTATGTTTTATGTTTCATACCGTTTCGGTTCATTGCGTTGCGTTCGTTCTTGACTAAGTGTTGGTGTTGGTAAACGTTAAACCAAATTGAGGTTTTCTGTGCCCCTTGCCCGAGCGAGGTTTGTTGAGCGAAAAACTTAACACAAAAGTGAAAAGCAGCAAATTATCATTATTTTGTTCAGTTGTTTGTTTCTTATTTGTTATATTAGATGTAATGTTTTCCCTTCCCAAGCAGCCGTCTAGTTGAACAAAATTATTAACTCAGCATTGCCGTATCTTTTTTTTTCTTGTCGTGCACCCGTCAAAAAAAACCAAAATGATAAACACCTCCTCACAAAATATATATAAAAAACCACCAACCACCACACAACAATAACAACAACAACAACAATAAACCAACAACAATACGTGCTCTCGCTTGCTCCGTTCCGTCCTGTTCCATTCCTTGAACGCAAAATTTATGACAACAACAATATTAACAACAACGATGAACAGTTACGTGACGAGGCCAGCGATATTGAGGGCCTGATACTGACACCGACAGATCATTTATCACCGCCCAGCACAATGTCGCGTCTAAGTGATTCGGACACAACATCCGAATGCGACATCGATGGAATGACGCCCGGCGCTAGCATATCATCTATGGGCAGCTCCAACAGTCCGCCACTGCTCGAGGTAACAAACAAACAAACAAGCAACAACTACAACAACAACAACTACTAATAACAATAACAACCACACAAACATTGAGTGTCACGCAACAACAACAACTACAACAAAATTGAATCAAATAATCTATATGTTATTTTTATGTACATAATATAAGGGCCACACAAATACTAATACACATGTACATAAGTATAAGTACGTAATTATGTACATGCAACAAGAACTGACAGCAACAACAGTGTGGACGTTGAAAGGGTGACATTCATTAATACAAACTGACTGAGAAACAGTGGCACTTTAATAAACTTACACCCACGCCAACATATAAACAGAATCACAAACACACATATGGCCCCTTTCTCTCTCATTGTCTCTCTTTTTATTCAACATTAACAAATTTTAAAAATGCTTCGACGATTTTTGTATACATTTGCAAAGCTTATTAGAATTTTACCATTCCATAAGAAGTGAGAAATTAATTAAACATAAATTTTGTTACAAAACTATCAAAAATCTGATACAAAATGTACAAAGACAGGAAAATTTCCACATTCTGCAAATGTATACAGACTTTGGCAGGCTTGTTAAATGTTTTTTGTCCTCTTTTACAATTCTCAGTTTATATTTTTCTTATCCTTTAATGTGTGTGAACTTAATTCCCTAAATGAGTCTCGTTTATTACAATCCGAGCATCCATAATCATATGTCCAGTTGATCAGTCTTCAGATCTGCACACATGACGTCAAAAATTCTTCATAGCGAATTGAATGGGTTCCATTGATGTTTTTGTCAGTAATTTGCATGCAGGAGAAAAACAACTTCGAATAATTCGTTTTGTCAAATCAACTCACTGCATTCATTCATTCGGCGTACATTAACCTGCACACATTCAACTGTACAAAATAAGAAATATTTGTTTTTTAACGTATTAATTGTTAATCTTTATTTATTCTGTTTGTTTGTTTTGAGCTAATTGGTGTCGTTGTTATGTTTTGTTATGCGTGTGTTAAATTTTTCACTCTCTAAGCTCTAATCTATGTACTCTTCTAACTCTGAACTCGCAGCTTTATCTACGCTCAATATACTTTGTTCCTAACCGAAACAAATAAATCTAATCCAACAACAGCGCGAGATGTTTGATGTTCATACGATTAACAAAAAACATTTAACGCTATCGTCTTTTCTTTCTCAATCATCAAGTTTCAGCTAACAATAATAATGAATCTTTGCATTTAAGATCAAAGTTATCAAATAACATAGAGTTTAAGTGTTGTAAGCGAAAACGCTTAGGTTAAGAAGATCCTGTGTAAACTGAAAGAATACTTGAGAACACATACTTATGACTGCCTGGAAAACAAGGCATCAATCAATACGCAACATAATAACTTGCAACAAATCACCAAGAACTGAAATATCTTTTAAACTATACCAGCTGCACTTCTACGCCTTTAATCTTAAAAACAACTTACGCATGCTTTTCGCTTTACTTCATGCTGCTCTTTGTACGTTTAAGTGTGTAGCTTTGATGTTTACTTATAATTTTCATTTCAAATAATCTAATCCTTAAAACAAACCAGAGAATAACACCCACTTAGTGATCTATTTAAGCCCGCCAGTTAACAACTTATCCATTTGTATTTATATATTTAAACTTATATACGAAAGACTCTCGCACACAGAAACGCAATGTAAGAATTAACATGAGCTGCTCATGTTCATACACATTTGATATATTTGTTTACCACTCATTCTGATCATATACTATGTACATTCTCTCCTCTCTTGTTATCTTGCTCTTAATCTCTTTTCCTCTCTATTTATAAACACATTCCACTCAACGTTCTGATTATCTATGCTTCCTAAACAACTTATCAAAAATTCCACATACGCCCCGTAAAACCAAAAACCTTACATTACTCAGCTCGATCTTAACGAGCGTCGATCCAGACGTGACATGTCACCCCAGGGCCGCAAAAGGGTGGCTGGCATGGTGGCCCGAGATTATCGCACTGTATCTGGCATTGGACAAAGTTATCACAATCAGGTTTGCACCCATAACTAAATTAACCTCAAAAACCAACAAAAATCACAAAATACTTGGTAAACACAAGCGGGGTTCTACAAAAAAGAAATTTACAGCTCATAACTCCCATGGTATATCAAATTCATGCTATTTTTTATTTGTATCTATCCCTTTCTCAGTCATATAATAAAATGCACTTTTTAAATACAAAATCTTTGCTATTAACTAATTATCAAACTTAAACCTTACATACCTATAAATCGAGTGATTTCTTCGATGTTGCTTAACTAGATTTTGTAACAATTCTTGCTAAAGTATGTTATACAGTTGTGTTCCGTATGCCTTTAACTACTACTTAACTGTTCTTGATATAACTATATATCTTGCTATCCGTATTTCAGTAGAAGTTGCAGTAAAAGTTGAACCAAACTCAAAACTACAAAACTCTTTCACACACACACACACTCACACAACCTGCAACACACACTTGAACGTGAATGAAATTCAGATCCATTCTACTCACATTTAATACATGGATAACAATTTATGCCTAGACTGTAAGCTAGCGCGCTTTATTAAGTACAGATCCGGCATTGAAGTGGCCAAAGCGTGAAGTTTATATTCCCTACTCATTGTCTGCCAAAGTAAAGTCTGGATTTATTTTTCTTAGGCTTCTGCCACAGGCTATTATCGAGGGCGAGGCGGTGGTAATGGTGTCGGTGCCTTGATCGGACCAGGGGGCATGAGCCTTAGCCAACGCAGTCATTCGGCAGCGCCCAGCGATAATTATCACGGTGTCGGTGGTCATCCATCATCCGGTGTTCATCCGGGTCCAGGCTACGGCTACAGAAGCAACAGTCCCAGGCGAGGATCTTTGTCCCCTCCAGACGATCGCTACATTGACTATCCAGTGCTTCCAATACACAGCTCACCAGCATCTGCTGCGTACGCGGGCAGCGGAGGTGCCTCTGCTGCCGCAGCAGCCGCACAGGCAACACAGCAACAGCGTTTTCAGTCACGATCAGCGACCGCCACCCCGACGGGATCGCCCAAGAAGCGACAATTGCCACAGGTGCGCCAAAATTAACCGAATTTATTCAAAACAAAGCACAAAATCGAAATAACGACATTATTTTTAACAACTGAAATCTGAATATTTGCAACTGTTCCCAAAACGCCACCTACCGACAAAAAAAACATAGAAGCCAGCGGGGTTACGGCATATCCCGTAGCTTGCGTGTGGTGAATTCACACTCCTCAGGAGAAACAGAGAGTTACGCACATTCAATTGAAAAATTAATGTTTTTATAGTTTCGAGTATGTTATGGAATGAGAAACCTCCAAAATTTTCTAAGTTGGTTAAGAAAAAAAAAATGGTTTAATTCATGATCCATTTCAGCGGCAATTCCTTTTCAAAAAATCAATCATTTAATTCGAAGCGAAAATATAAAACTATAGCAGTTTGCTTATCACATCTTCAGTTATAAGACTTTTGGAAGTACTTACTTGCCGATTTCTCCTAAATTCTCTTTTTTGTTGGTAATAGGTGCCACAGACTTCTCGCAGCGCAATGTTGCGCGATCGACTGGGTCAAGACTTTGACGAGCGTTTGGCCTCAGGCAGCCGCTTTGGAAGGCATCGGACAAGGCAACCGCATCATCAGGCCACATATCGGAGCACTGGAATGGGCGGCTGGGAGCGTCATTACACAGGACTTTCGGACAGTGATCTGCAATCGATGGATACGCGAATGAGGCCAAGGCATTCGCTATCGCCAGACAAGGACTTTATGGGAGAGTTCGGTGACTCGGACATGGAATCGGTGGTCAGTGTTACATCGAGTGCGTTCTCCACGCAATCGGAAAGGCCGCGCACCTCGCGCGGACTCAGGTGAGTTTTTGTCGGGCTATAAACTCGACGATATGTGCTGCATACGCTGCGTCCGCTTCGTTATTTTAAACTAGTAGTTGCAAAAAGCCAAATGCCAAAGCAAAAGATTAAGCAATTTAAGAGCAAAGCTGCTAAAATTATATTCTGGGCTACATATACAAATTAATGTCAAACACACTGTTCAGCGTAGAAGCTAAAAAATCAAAAATTTTCCCAATTAATAAAGCTCTGAATCCGTTTACGAAACCGAATCAGAAGAAGAAAAATAATGAACAACCACAAAATATCTACACTCACACACACTAACACAACTGTTAGCCGAAGGCAAAGCAATCCGAAAAAAAAACATTAAGTTTCTTTTTTGCATTTACTTTTTGTGTTTTCAATCAACAATAAAACTAAAACTTACCACAAAAAAAAACTACCAAAAAAAAAACAAACAACTTCGCTCAACGTTCGACGCGCGCGCTGTGCTCTCTCTTTTGTGTTTCACTGCTTCTCTTGCGTGCTCTTCACCACAATCTCACGCTCACGCCACAACAATAATGACAAAAACGAACAAATCAACTCACCACACCACACCACACCATGAAACACCCGCTGACCTCGGACGCAAACCATCGCTTGCATTTGTCAACCGATCGTTCGAATTTTGTCACAAACCCTCCAAAATCAAATCGTATCCACTACAACCAACTGAACCACTCAACTTACACATGCAAAAAAAAAAATAAACTAACCACCTCACCAATCGAACACTTACTTACCGGACACTGAACCAAATGCAACCCAAACCCAATTGCTCTACCGATACCAACTAAACTAAATTACCGTCAGCTTTCCACGCAACTGGCGCAATCTTTTTGGTGCCCAAACTAGTGGCCCAGTGACTGGCCTCAAATACTATCCCGCTGAACAGTTGCAGCACCACCACTATCTGCGCGCCAACACCATTGAGGTGGATGACTGCGACTACCTGCCCAACGGTCCAGCGGGCACAGAGCAGCAATTGTTGCTGCTGGAGCAGCTTGAGCAGCTGCAACAGCTGGCTGCTTTGGCTGCAGCCGATTCACCACCCAATACAGCGTTATTGGGTGGTACTGCACCACCACCACTGCCACTGCCAATAAGCACACAACATGTGCTGGTGACAGACACGAATAGCGGCGAGCTAATCGAACAGTTTTATGTGGAGCCAGCTCTAATGGCCGAGGAGGAACTGCTGAATACAGATCACAAACCAACACATGATCCTCATATGCATTGTGTTTATTATTCACCACATATGCCGACGTCAGACATTTACCAACAACAACAACTACAACGACGCTACCACCAGAACGGACGTCAGCTCGCCCCCGCCACCAACACCACCACCAACACCACCAATAATAATGCTATCATCAATCATGCGCTGCTGCCGCCTTTGCTACAGCTGCCCAGCTTTGATCAATTCAAGCGTCTCACCAACACCAATGCCACGTCACCACCCGTCATGAATCTCTTTCGCAGCTCCACAAATATATTGCCCGCCCATGATCATGTCCACGGCCCCCACACTGTCTCCTCCTCCCCGAGCTCGTATGTGGGTTATGTGAGGGATCACCTGGACAAGAGCTGTAGCCACTGCCAAAATGGCAGTCAACCAGTGGTGCTCTCCACCAACACAGCACTAGCAACGCCTGGTGTCGCGATTGGTGCCTGTGCGGATCCCTGCTGTCTGGCCGATGCCCATCCACATCCACAGCATCAACCTATCACGTATCCCTTCACAGCAGAGCAACTGTTGCGTCGACCCTCGCTCTCGATGTACCAGCCGAACTCGGAACCCTCGCTTTCCACCATGGATCCTGCTATGTGTGGTGAATGTGTCGATCAGCATTTTCTGGGTGCACTAACTGGACCACAAGTCAATTTGGGCGTGGTGCCTACCTATCATGTACACACGCCCACACCAACAGCTCATCGAAGGCACAAGTCACAGTTGGGTCAACCGGCGCCTCCATTGCCCACGCAATCTGTGCTGCGTCTCTCCCGTCAGTTGAGCGAGGATGCACTGGTCAATGCAGTGCCCATAGCAGAGGCAACCGCTTATCGTTCGCAACCCACATCGATACTGAAGAAACCCAAGCTGGAAAGACGTCGGATGTTTCATGAGGGTCAATCACGATCCCTAGACTATGATGATCTGCACACGAAAAGCTGGGGCCGACGACGCATTCGGTATGAGGATGAGGTGGCACCGCACATGGAGGAACAAATGATGCACAACTATCAGCACAGTGATGGGCAGCTGCCTGCATCGCGTCGCTACGGCTCCGAGACGAACATACGACAATCGTATATGGGCGCCAATGTGGATAGCGTTAATCCGTTGAGTCACTCGCATTTTCTGGTCACCGATGACAAGATCGTGACCATTACCTATGACTCGGATGTGGGCTGGACGCGTCGTGGCGTTGCACCCTCCCTTTTTCGAGGGCCGCATCGTCGTGGCCTTGACGCTAGAAATCACATGTCCTTGGATCTACAGAGGACGAGTCAACAGAAGATGTATGGCCCTGCTGCACCCTATATGAAGAGGAGAAGGAATCTACCGCATCCACCTAGTGCGCAAAATGCTCATAATTTTTCACCAATGGAAGCGGTTGGATCAGTTGGTATCGGTGGTGTTGGCGGTGGGGTCGGGTTACAGAACAATACACAACAACAACAACAACAACAAAACCACCACCACCTCAATCACAACAATAGTAGCCAACAACAACAACAAGAACAGAACACGAATCACAATAGCCAAGCAGCGAGTAGTTTTAGTGTTAGTCATAGTCACAACAACAACAACAACAACCACCAACAACAACAACAACAACAACAATCAGCTAGGCAAAAAGGGAAAGAAGGCATCATCACTATGAACGGATTAATGATGATGACAACATCGGAACATCTGACGAAATCTAGTAGTGGGAGCAATAATTATGGTGCTCCGGCTGCTGGTAATATCGTTGTCGATGGTAATAATGCTAATAATGCTTCTTCTTCCTCTTTTGCAAATCCCCCACAACAACATCATGGTGTCGCCACAACAACAACAACAACAACAACAAATGCATCACCCAATAAACGTGCCCCATCATCAATACACAATAACACAACAACAACAACAACGACAACACTAACAAACGACGCCAACAACTTGACCCATGACGCAACACAACAACAACAACAACAACAACCACCAAATACATGCACAAATCATAATACAAATTTAACCACAACAACAACAACAACAAATGCAACAAACACATCGTCGAATGCATCGAATTCTGCGGCAACAACAACAATAACAACGACCACAACAATAACAATGGCAACGACTGCTACAACAACTGCCACAAATACAAAAACAACAACAAATACAAATACAACAACTAACACGAATGAACCAAACGCAACAACAACAACAACAACCGGCAACAATGCCAATGCGAACGCGGATGCCGATGCCGATGCCGATGCCGATGCACCACTCGATGTCATTGACTGGGATGCAATCGATGCTATGCTCGATGATGACTTTAGCGAGTACGATAAAGAGAAGAATGGCACCAACGGGTCGGGTGCTAACAAGACTGGCGATGGTGGCGGCGATGCTGAGGAGAAAGCCGGTAAGTAAATATCGTACTTATATAACCTAGATTCACGACTTATTTCTTTCAATCAACCATCATCCAGAACTTCCAATACTTATATTGTGACCCTAGTTACGTTGACGCCAGAGACCTGTAGGACCCTTATGGTCTTATGACCCCTTGTGTTGCCTCTAGCTTATTCATATATACATACATATATACATATACATATATATATTTTCAACAACTCTTTGCTTCCCATGAACTTTCATGAGTTTCTACTGGTTCGCCGCTTTCTAAGTGAAACGTAACAAACCAGAAATAAATAGCCCCGTCATTTCATTATATGGTTAAACAAAATTTTGATAAGATCTGCAGATCTAGAGATTACCGGCGATAGCTTATTATAATACTAACCGATTTTTCCGGTAGCTTGCACTATGAATGATTCCCTGAGAGCTTGAATAAAACGGTGGAGAGAGCTAAAGCAATATTTATTTTTATCCATTATTTAGTAAATAACTTATTTGGTAGCTAGTCGATATTTGAATCCGCTATAATCATTTTACAGATGGCAGCATGTCAGACACCACAGTAGATCGTAAAAAAGGTGGCACATTGGATCAGGAGCGGTCGCCAAAAGGTGGCAGCGGCATGGGCAAAAAATCGAATTCCACGTCACAGCTATCGGCAACAGGTAAGAGTATTTTGTTGCTTTTTGTATGCCGTTCGTTTACAGTTCTCGTTAATTTGCCAATTTTTGCAACAACAAAAATATATAAATTACTTATAATAATAATATCAGATAATTCAAATTTCTGAGCTATCAGATAAGCTTCACTCAAATGATTATTGATTCATGCGCTAGTCGAACATTTTTGGTTCCTTACATACAACATATATATTTGCTAACAGTTTTTTGCGTTAACTAATCTTATCAAAGACCATTAAATGCTAACCTTTTAACTAACAATATGATTTGGTATCGTAACAATATGCAATAAAAAAAAAAATTACTTACTAAAATATAAAAAACAAACAAAATGCCATACTCAAAGGTCGTAAAAGACGTATGGGCTTTGGAAAGAAGGGTAAGAACTCGTTCACGGTGCATCGCAGTGAAGAGGTGCTGCCTGGTGATATAACGCGAGAGTTGCGTTCAGCCGGAGGCACAGGCGGTGCCGGTGGTGCCAGTGGTGGTGCCGGTGGTGGCGGTGGCCTCTCCCGTGGCTCGTCCTCGGAAGCGGACCCCATTGAACAGTTTTTTGGCGATGGCGCTGGTGGGGAAAGGTGCGAACAAAACTTATTCTGTCTCTATCTATCTATCTCTCTCTTTCTCTATCTGTCAAACTATCTCTATCTATATATAGCTGTTTCTATACCTCTACGCTATGCTATATGAGTTTCTTTTATTTAACTCTTGATTTGATTATTTCGAACTTGGTATTTAGTTGCATTCTTAATCGGTTAATAAAAGCAAACAAAATTTCAACAAGCTTAATTATTTTAATAACGATGATAAACATTAGTTGGCCAAAAAAATAAAAATAAAATAAAATATATAAGAAAGGAAAAGTAAACACAAATGTAAACGTTCTAGACAAATCGTTTACTTAGTTTTAAGAGCTTTTCAATTTGCAAAAACACATAAACTTTTGAGCGCGTGCTCTCTTTTTTCTATCTCTCTCTCTCTCTCTCTCGCTATCTCCATCTTTTCTATCTATTTACGCAAAAGCTTAAACCAAAAGCTTGCTTGTGCGCGCGCTCTCTCTCTCTCTCTATCTCTCTTCTGCAGGCAAAACAAAAAACTAAAACCTATTTATTTGATTTTTAAGTTTACCTAGAGGCGCAACAAAAATAAAAAAATAAAATAAAAATAACCAAGCAACCAACCAAAATAAGAAAAACAACTACCCAACCAAAACCAACAAACAAATCCAAAGTCGATACGTATTTTTAGGCTTATTACCAAGGAAATACTCCAAATATTAAATTGGGCGTCGTACATACCGAAAGCTTTGCCTGGAAGTGCAGTTGCCAATGCGGAAGCAAGCTTTGCCTAATGCAGCAAATGCCGACCAACGCAAAGCTTTCGGCTGTGCGACCGACCGTACAATGTTGACGCTCACTGTATCTTGTACAGAGGCCACAACTTTTGAAAGCTCCCAACTCAATCCGTAATGCATTTTACTTTCGTAGCAACATTTTGTTTACAAATACTAGATACTTACCTTAATGCTAACCATTTGTTTACCCTTTATACAAATACAAATTTATATATATATATACATTTTTAATGCCTTTTATTAATAACTTACATATCCATTTATATATTGATTTATTAACAAGCCAAAAGTATTTAATTAAATAAACATATACACAACATTTTACTCTAGAACTTTGTTCGATCTGCATGCATTGAGTTAACTTCTTATAACAACCAACAATATACCTCAACCAGACATACTACTATCTTACATAGCTACCAATCTATTGCAGCCTAAGCTAAGCTAGAAAAGCAATAACAAAATAAAAATCAATTTTAAAAACACTTTCAACATTATTTACAGTTTTGCGGTAAGAGATTTTCAATTTATCCTATAACAGCCAAGGTTATTTATCGAAAAAAGGAAAATATCTAAAAATTTGTGTCTTGTCAACTTGTCCAACGATAACAGCATTGATAATTTGTCGTTATAAAAATTTGCATGTCAACGATACGATCGTCTCAAATAATAAATGAACACATGAACTAATGTTTATCATCTGTTTTCTACAAGTTTTCCGTTTTTTAGCAAAACAAATTTGATATTTACATACATATTTTTGTACATACATGTATACAGGGAGCTCTGTCAAAGAAAGCCAAGAAAAAAAATATATATACAAACACTCAACAACAAACAAGCAACTACTCACACTACACAACAAGTTCACAACAATCTCATCAATGAAAATTGGCAACGAATAAGAACCAACAACGAAATTCTTTGCGTCATTGCAGTCTGAATAGAAAATGCACACGAATCGTTAGTCTGTGGAACGTCAAACTGATTGAAAATTATCAACAGCAACAAAAAGTCGCTTGCTAAAAAAAGTTCAATTCTCAGTTTTACGAATAGCGAAACAAAAAAGAAAATAAATAATTAAATGGAATTAATGTAACAATGTTTTGTTAAACAAAATTTTGCTTTCATTTCAATTACTATACAAATATTATGAATAAATAAGCTACTACTTTCGTTTTGAATTTACTTTATTCGATTTTCAAACTTTGCTTTAATATTCTATTTTTGTTTCTAAGCTCATTTTACTCTCTGTGCTATATAATTTTCTGTTTAGTCAGGACATGGTCTATAAACGTACGTAAATATATATTCCCAGAGCCCAGCGTCGATCGAGTATCTCAGAATCCAGCGTCGCATTTACATTGTAACAGCTGCAGTACCTTTAAAATAACTACATGAACTAACATTTTGTAGCATATATGTATGTATGTGAGTCGTACTGTACTATATATGTATATCATATTCTCGACAGACCAATATCAGGCACAGTATTCGGGCAGCTCGAGCACGAGTGCCTCCTCCACTAGTCACCATCATATCACACTACCACCACCACCACATCCATACTATCAAAGGCAGTCGCGCGGCTCGGCGGGCAGCATCCAGCGATCGGTGGAGGTGCCGCCGGTGCCAGCGGTCACCCGTTACAGTGCGGGCAGCATACATTCAATCTCTAGCTCCGAGTGTTCATCGTAAGTTTCTCTGGCAAACAGCAAACCAAATAAAATTAATACCAACTGAAAATACTCTATGATATCCGAATTCACTATGAACATCTGTGCTCTATTCGCCTACAACGAACTCTTTCTCTCTGTCTGCCTTAGCTACACATACTTATACACACATTATATCTTAACTTCCAAGTTCCATTTCCTTGCCTATGTATATCTTTCTCTCTCTATCTCTCTATCTCTGTCTGTCTTTCTCTCACTCTCACATTCTGTTTATACTGATCTCTCCTGATTACCTTTTAAGCTCAACTTTCTCTTAAAATGTTACTTATCTAATATTTGTGTCCAACAATTTGCCGGCATCTTTCTTGTTATCTACGTATGTGCGCCTTGATATCGTTAAGCCAGTCTGCATTTTTGTATATCCATAACTAATTTCCGTTCACTCTGTTTTCAACATTTTCCGCTTCTTCACTTCTTTGTGTATTTTTCTGTATTATGAAAATTGTACAAATTGTATTGAATATTATTTCTGTCGTTATTTGATTCATTGTTTTTGATTTGAATTATTATTTTTATAAATATGTATATACTTGTATGAAATAAAAAGTGTTTCCAACTTTTTGATGTGTGTGTGTATAAAAATAACCAGACCATAAGCTAAATTCTAAAACAACACAAAAAATCTAACATCTAGTACTCAATTCCCAGGCACCTTGTCATTACTTCTCTGGCACTATTGTTGTACCATTTACTTTTCTAAAAAAAATATATGATCTTTAGTATATATTTATATATACTTAAGCTAAACTCCTTAAAAATCAGTTGACTACAGTAATCAAACTGATCTGAAAAAAAAAAAATATTCACCTGCATGCTTACGAATTCTCCTGTGTACCACTCTCTATCAGTACATAAACCACCACCACAACCACAATCACACAAAAACCATACCTATCCACAAAACCAGTCGTAAACCAACTTACACTAAAACTACTCTGACAACAATTTAACTGTCTTTCTACAACTCCCTGTGTATAAAATAGCCTTACTCCGTAACAAAAAAACAACAATATTATTTCAAAGATATTTTAAATGCTTTGAAAAATCTAGTTTTTTTTTAACTATCGTGGAGCCAGGCTATAAATTTTATTTCTTGCTGAAATTATCTATAAAATGTTTTTTTTTTTAATATTTCCTATATATTTTATGTTATAATAAATGTATATCAAATTAAAACTATACTAAAGTCCTTTGAAATTCTATTACAACAAAAAAAAAAAACGCAACTTTACCAAAAAAAACGCCCAAAATATAACTGTAGATTTTCGCCTTCATTGCGTAATGATGGAGCCCTCAATGAGTTTGTCGACGGCCTGGGACCGGGTCAATTGGTAGGTCGTCAAGTTTTGGGAGCACCCTCTCTAGGCGACATACAGCTATCGCTGTGCCATCAAAAGGGCTTTCTGGAGGTGGAGGTCATCCGTGCCAGGGGATTAACAGTTAGTTTTTAACTTAAATACTTGCTTCAAAATTTGATTGTAAATTCTTTCATGAAAAATAGCAACAAAAAGCTGCGTGCAAAATGTTGCCCGCACCCTATGTGAAAGTGTATCTGGTTTCTGGCAAACGTTGCATTGACAAGATGAAAACATCGACAGCGCGCCGCACACTCGATCCACTATACCAGCAGCAGTTGGTATTCAAACAGCCTTACACCGGCTGTGTGTTGCAGGTGAGATAAACTTCTAAACATATTTATTTTTAATGACTAAAACTTATTAATTTTTTCAGATAACCGTTTGGGGCGATTATGGGCGCATTGAAAAGAAAGTGTTTATGGGCGTGGCACAGATAATGCTCGACGATCTGAATCTATCGAATATCGTTATCGGCTGGTACAAACTCTTTGGCACCACCTCACTGGTCAGTTGTCCCACTAATATAGGTTTAGGCTCTAGGCGCTCATCAATTGCCTCACTCGACTCACTCAAACTCTAAACTGAAACTCAACTCAACTCAAATCCAACTCTCAACTCAATAAGAACGTACAAAACTCAAATCAAGAATGCCATGCAGATTACAAAAATATACTAAAAATAAAAATTAAAAAAAAAACACGAGCAACAACATTTGATTATTACAAACATTAATACTTGCATATTTACATACAATTATGTATCTTCATTTTGTTTAGTATTCAGTAACAATTTATGCAATATACAATGCCAAATAGCAAAATACTATGAATAATATACTTATATACTTTAAATTTTATAGTGTAGCTAATCTCACACAACATCTGTACAAACGCAATTCTAGAAATAAATTCGCAACATACAAAAAAAAAAAAAAAAAAAAAAAAAAAACAATAACTAAAAAGGAAACTCAGCAAATCTTCCACTTCAAATTGAAATCTCACAATTCCTGGATTTGTTTTTATTTAGCTTTAATACAAATAATGAAAAGCACACACAAACACACACCTGTAAATGAATCGTATATATACATACACCCATACATTACTTGATCCGGGGCAGCAACAGCCAAATTTGCATTATGTATCGTTATTATTATTATATAAAATCAAAGTAAATAAGAAAACTAAGCAATCCTATCGCAAAGTCACCTTAAATCACCGTTTCTTGGCATAGCATACAACTTCAACGTAGTTTTTTATAGACTCGTACAGTACTCATATAGGTATGTTTCTCTATCCCCAAACTGAACCAAAAAAAAAAAAACCCACAAACAAATTACCCAAAAACACACTTTAATCTTATACTTTCCTGCACGCGTAGACATAGTTGAATCTTTATCATTTTGCAGTTTGAGAAAGCTTTAAATATATTTATATCTTACGTTAAATTGCAACTCAACACATAATCAAACATAAACGCAAAACAACACATAAGAAAATGGCAAATATCGGCTTGATGTCTTTAATAGTCAACACATAATAATTATAATCGCATTAGGGTTAGAAGTAATTGAATCAACTTTAAGTTCGAACAAATTTTTAATGCAACTTTTCGAATGTGTACCCACATTAGGGTCGTCCGATTGTTTGGGGCGGTGAATCAATAATGGAGGAGCAGGGTGAATAACACTTTTCAGCAACAGTGAAAACACTTTAAACAAGCACCAAGCACAAACTTACAATCAAACTTGCAAACTGAACTGAATTGTAAGTGCACAACACAACCAACAACTTGTTCTTTATATTATTGCATTAGAAAAGCTAAAAAATGATTTTAAAAATATAAATAAAAATCAATATCTTTTCGCAGCATTTTGTGTAACGCGCTAGTTTATGCCATTTTGCCATTTTAAAATATTCCGCCAATAAGCAAACAACAATACAAACAGCTCACAAGCAACTAACAGCTACATTTAACAAAAAAAAACATTAAATATTGTTAAATTCGTTAACTGATTCAATGTATATCTTACAGTAACCCTTGCAAAGAGCTGCCAGCCAGGCAGCCAAATAGCAGAGGACCAAGGTCAGCCTGCAGGAACTGCTTAGCTACGCAATTGTTGATGGATGGATCCTATGGAGCTATTGGTATCGAATCATGATTTGCATTCGGCATGTTGCTGGCCTAGTCTTTGTCCAATTAACTATTTATGTTACATTTTTTTATTTAATTCTATGAGCAAGAAGATTTCCATAAATGTATAAGGATCTACTTAGTTCATTTTGTAAGTCATGAAAAAAATGCATTTAAACCAAAACCGAAAACAAAAACAAAACCAGAGCAGTAAATGATTATACTAAACTATGCAATTCAAGATATCCGATTCGGCTTAAAACATCAGTAAAGTGAAAGGAAACTTGTAAATGAATGCATATTTGAAAGAACTTTTCTTACACACCTAAGATCACTATTATTTTCGTAATACGATTATTAATATGATTATTACATTATTATTGTTATGAAAAACTATCAATAATAACGAAAAGACACACACACAAACACACACTAACAACAAACACATACACAAAATAACAAGAAAAAAGTGCTAATGTCGGTCATACACCTAATGCTAAGTCAGTGAGATAGTAAAAACAAAATGAAAAAAAAGAGAGATAAAGAAAAACAAATGTGAAAATTAAGTGGAGAAGAAGCAAAGTTGTTTAATAGATAAATCTAAATCAATAAATTAAAGTTATAGATTTTGAAGAAGAGATGCAAATCGTTTACGAGTATATACTATATACAAGATATGTATACACATACATATACATACATTTAAAGTTTAAGCAAGCAAAGAACCACTAACACGTAAATAAGCCTAACTTACGGTAAACTTAAATTTAATGTTAATCATAAAGTAATTACAAATTGAGATACATGATATATGAGATACATATGTATTAATCCAAACCAAAAATATTTATCAATCGTGACGATTGAGCAAATTTAATTTAATAAAAACAAACAAAAAGCCACACATACATTACATTAAATATAACATATTTTGCACTTAAGATGTACAGCTACAAAAAAAAGAAACCCAAAAACACATTGATACAACTTTGCAAATGAGTATAGAATCCATTTAAAAAAAAGTCTACTTTGTTAAACCTAAGCTTCAATGCATTTTCTATATTTTTGAATTTATCTTGTTCTCTGCAAAAGTGCAAAAACTTTACACAACACCACAAATTGTCAAAAGTTTTTGTAGTTAAATAAACTCAAAAAAAAAACGCATTCGTATCAGCCATTAGATGCATAGCATGGTCTCGCTTTTATGTATATACATATGCACTTAACACACACAATATCTTTTGTCTAAAACTCGCCGACAGCAGCTAATTAAATAAAATTAGAAAATGAGTTGAAACAAAAAAATCACGCATCATGTACCTTCAAGTTAATAGTGTGAGCTGTAAAAATGTTACCTGCTTGCTAAAAAGAACACAAAAATCACATGCAACATATTTTGCTTATAGTATAGAGAGAGTTTATCATTTGCGAAAATTGTAACCAATAAATTTGATACATACCATATAAAAAACTATATTTATTTTTTTACTTTTGGTTATTGGTCGTTTGATCGCGTTTCTTTTTCGGCAACATTTTGCAATGCATTAGGGTTGAAGTTGTCTATATTATACAAGTTCTTCAAAACATATCACAAAATCACATGCCTGCAAGATATCTAGTATGAAAGCTATAGATTTTTTATGCACATAATATGACTTATTGAAAGATCATAAGCATATAATAAAAAGTACGCGTTACAGCTATTGTATTGTTCCTAAACAGATCATAAATACATAATGATATATTTATTTTGACTTTAGAACTCACTTGTCTAACGATATTTATTTCCAACCTGTCCGTCCATTCATCAGCTTTTTGCACACAGATTCAGATACAGATACAGATACGGATACCATATGCATATAGTAAAATGCATATCCATCCAAGCTTCCTTTATAGCACAACTACTGGTACAGACATAATTAATATTTAAAACAGGGAAATGCATTCAAAATGTTGCTGCAAGGCAACAGGCATAACATCAATGTAGAACCAAAATGTAAGCGCGCTTTAAGAACTTCAATACTATCAGCGAGGTTTCCAGCAAAACTAATTATACGATACAGCATAATCACATAGCAATATGTAGATACCAAATACTACATGCTACATACAAACATTAAAGTACATACATACTATACTATAAAATAACCAGACTTTTACACTCTGCTCTTAGACATTATCATTCCAAAAACATTTTTCTAAAATATACTCAACTTCTTTTTATTTCAACTGTTCTCCTTAAAAACATTTAAATGCTTTATACTTATCAGCCTATAACTGCAACAACAACAAATATACAAAAAATATGAAAGTCGGCACATGCCGAACTTTAAATGCTCTTACCAAGTGTTCAATAGACCTAAAAGGAAGTTCACAATACTGCGGCAAATGAGTTGAAAGTCAAAGCTACAATATATGACAAAGCAATCTTCTCTAAATTGTTAAGATAAAAACTTTCAGTTTAAATGGTCCGATCAAAAATTAAAACAAAATTAAATAAATTAACCAATTAGATCTTTGAAATTATCATTTATATTGATATTATCAGAGATTTACGTGATGCCAATATTTGGGGAGTGCATTTGTGACACAAAGTAAACTTTTCAAAATCGTACATATTGATTATTAGAAATTCCAAATGGCAAAAAACAACACACAAACACACACACATATAGAATTGTTAATGAAACACAAGATATATTATGAAAAGTTATTTAAAAAAGATAAAGACAAAACAAAACCAAAAATTCTATTTATTAAGTTCAAACTGATAATACAAACTAAATACACAACAGCAACAAACACAGAGATATATCATTTATTGCAAAATGTTGATAACAATAACAAAACAAAATATAAATCAAATGGCTGCGTGAAATACGCCGAATATATTGTATTTTAATATCTCGACAAAAATCGAAAGTCGAGAAACGACAATAAACTGTGAAAATGAATATGTAAACAAAAAAAACAAAAAAAACACAAGAAATCCAAAAAAGTGAAATATGTAATTATTATTATATTAAAAATGAAAAAAGACAATTTGCAAAGAAAAAGGCATTAACAAATTTAAAACAGAATAACAGACCTTGAAATTGTGTAAACTACAAATTTAAAGAAAAATTTAAATTACAAAACAAAAGAAAATATTCATTAAAATTGTTTTCTAATAAAACAAAACCAAATTCTTTTATTTATTCAGATTATAAACTTTCCAGAAGATAATGAAATGTTTCCGCCCAAACAAGATGCTGCATCCGATCAATGCAGACTGTAAAAAGCTGCATTCACTTAACATAATCTGTTAACTAACAGTAACTTGCATCAGTTTGATTCCACTTAACTGATTTTTGGTTTTGTTTCATGTTTTTCTTCTATTCAATTATTAACAACAAAGTTTCAGTCGGATACTTAGTCGGATGCAGCATTGATGACAAATTTCTTGTAGTAACAGATAATGCTTGGAAATTTTCTTTCGATCCACCCAAGTAATAAGACAGTTCATGTTTTTGGGGTTTCACATAAAGCGGTGGTATTTCTTTATTTACCATTGATAAACCTTTAATCATATATGGTATGTATAAATAATTCAAACATTTATGTATTTATTTCTTTATTTATGCATTGTTATAAATATATTTATGTATATGTATGTATTTGCTTATGCGTGTAGCATCATGTCATACTATTTGGGGTCATTGGCGGCATTTTATTCATACTATCATTTACAATTTTCTCTTGCTTGGTTAGTTGGACTTACAAAAAAAACATGACCGTGATTGCATATCATAAGGGGAGCATACTTGGTATTTTAGTTAGATATTTTAATCATAGATCTTAATTTATTTGATTAGAAATTATTTTACAAAAGTGTGACTTAAATCTGGCTAATGCTTAGCTTTAGTGCGTTTCTTAAAGGAACCAATGTTAAAGACAGTGCCTATATGGCAACCTATAAGTACATAAATGAGTGCACATTATTTCTGTATGGCCCCTCTTTATCATACATTCATACGAAGAGAGTCTACAATTCAAATAATGCAAAGAATTTTGTAAAATGGAAAGCTGGTTAATTGGATAATTGTGCTTCAAGGGCTTTTTATTTCATTGGATATTAAAATGCTAATCAGTCTTAATAACAAAAATAGATACGATCAAATTCTCAATAAAAATGTCGACTGTGCAAGTTCGAGTTAAAAATTATATTTAGGTTTTACCATTTACTTTTAACATTTATCTTTTACATTTACTTTGAATTGCGATTCTTATCTTTCTTGTCAAAAGCCATTTTGAGTTTGTCTAGAAAAGTAGCTTTAAGTTGAAAGTCTTGATTGGAATTCTGGTTTGGTTTGTTTTTCCTATTTTTTTTATGGGAGATATGTATGAGAAGTGCTTTAAAGTCTGTGAGTTATGCTTTACATATATGAATGAATGCATGTATGCGTGCTCTGTTGGTAAGTTACTATATATTAGCTAATTTCATACAGTTTAGTTAGTTGGTTTTTATTTTACATAAGATATCTTTATATTGTCGCTTTGTTACATTACATTTTACATATATCTTAAACGATAAGTACATATATTTTCTTTTGGGACACCATCAAAATATGCTGAAGCTTTTAGTTAATTAACTCTACGACGACTAGCTGAAGCGTGGCTAATGCTTTCTATATTTATATAGAATACATAATATATATTTCATTTGGGTTCGAAGCAGAGAGTTACCGTTAGTTGCCATCGAATTAAATATTCACTTTACAAACTCTTCTGCTTTGTTTGCTTAATTATAAAACCATGCGATTGCAGCTTAAATTCGTATGCATTCTATTTGATTAGGGAGAGAAATTTGCAGAGTTGGGGGAAAAAAGTGTAAATGTGTGTGTGTGTGTGTTTTCTTGATTACTTGATAATAGTAGTTATATATAATACGATATATGTTTGCTATTCGCTTAGATTTAGACATTACGCGTAGTTCTAATATATATACTATTTGACCATAAATGATATGATAAACACTAATATCGTTTAATATCTTACACTTTATAGACGAGCATACCGAGTAGTGTAGTGTATAAATATAAACTTTTTCGTATAAGTATATAAATAGTATATGTATGCATAGATATCATTTTGTAATAGTTAGATACATTTGGGCGTGGATTTTTGTTATTTTTTGTGCAAACACGTTTAATGTTTATTAGTTAAAGCAAATCATATTGAAACTTGGAGAACTCAAAGGATATTTAGGCATCATTGGGGATTACAAAATAGTGCCAGAAAAGATACGTTCGTATAATCCAATTATTAGAAATTTGTATCTAAAAAAAAAAAAATTAGGTTTTAAGCAACTTAAATAACTGGCAGTTATTTGTAGTAATCTCTGATGTTGCTAAATGAACTATGCGTTGTGAGTGTGGAAGATTTAAGATTTGAGGCTTCATCTATACACTTAGGGATATACACACAAACAGTACACGGATACTTAATTATGCATGCCTTGATGCTACAGTATAATGAGACTATGAAAATTTAGCTTAGTGCAACTGCGCCGTAACATACAATCCACAATCCTGATCGGAGGCCATGGAATAGTTGGCTGAATCCCGGTCCTCGGGTATAGTGGGATGCGTCTCATGTGGCAGCTTACTGAATGCATGATATGCGGCACCATAACCAAGATGTCCATATGGCGATTCGGCTGCTTTGCTCACGTGCGGCAAACGGCGTAGAAAGTGCGGATTTGAATAGCGTACGCCATTGGGCAGCGTTGTGTGCGGAACATTCGGGATCCCAGAGCCCAATGCAACTGCGGCATTAGCATAATGCATGCTCGGAACCCTAAAACTCGACACCTGCGACGGCGGCGGTGGCTGTTGCGGACCCATCGAACTAGACATTGCTGAAGTGGAGGCATAGCCACCATTATTATTGTTGTTACTGCTGCTGCTGCTGCTGTTGGCGAGCTGTTGGCTGTGACAGCCCACTGGCAGCGGCATGGTGCTGCAGTGTGCCGTATAGTCGAACTTCTGGTCGGGTGCACTGCGCTGCATAGGGAGTGTGGCACTGTTGATGACAGCCGGATCCGCATTGAAGCTGGACATGCGCATGTTGGTGCAACGGCCGTAGGGCTCTTCTTGTATGGGCGGTTGCGGTGGGCGTGCCGGTGCCTTGCAGCTAACACGCGGCCGTATTATGACCTCCAGTTCACGCTCCTCACCCGAGTGCACACCACTAGAGGATTCGGAGGGGGCACGCTCCGGTGGCGAGGTTGTGTTGCTGCTCTCCGTTATTGAATTGGTATCGCTGCGTGGTGTAAGTGCCTCATTGGGTACGCCCGAATCGGCGCGACGCAGACAGCGGGGTGTGGAGCTGGAGGCGATCTGGCGGCAAGGATAACAGAAAGCGTGAGCGAGACAGAAAGTGTGTGGATATAGGGGTTTATAGCTGGTGAAAGGATATAGTGATATAAAAAAAATGGGGAGGCATAGATTGATGGGAATTTAAAAATTGTGTCGCTTAAGTTCTGCATTCAGCTTCGTCGCCTGCAATGTGAAAATGAAATTAAATCAGGCGAAAGTCTCCTGTTATCTTGTTGCAGTCTGCCTCGCATCAGACAGCCGGAACACATATACGGAAAGCAAGACAGATAGACAGACAGAATGGCAGACTGGCAAGGACTGGCAAGGACTGGCTGACTATCCATCAGGCGTGTGCGTTGTCCGTGTTTGTGGTCTGTCTCTGGCACTGATTTATGCTGTCTCATAACAGCAGACATAAATCTCATGGCTGGCCGCACTGCACCCGCAGGCGTGACACGATTCTCCTCAATCCCCAGCCACAAAACACCCACATGCACACACATATGCACCTCCCTTCTAAATGGAACGCATCAATCTAACCAAAATGTTAATACCAACATTAAATACTCTTTGTTATGAGGTCCTGTTTATTTAACACTAGAATTGCGTATCATACAAATTATTTGACACAACACAAATTTGTTGTAATTTTTTAAAACTTGGCTCTTAAATATTACCTCATTCATTTTTAACATTACCCGCTGAAAACTATTCTCTCCTTAGATTAGAAAGGTTTTTATATTTTATACAGACGCCATTTATTTCAAATTGTTATTGTTCTAGCTAAATACAGCATTCCAACGAAGCCATTCTATGTGAAGAAATGCGTTCAGAAATTTCCAATTAAATTTCGTACGGAGCAGATTTCTACTTAAAAATGTCAAACAAGCTCTTTATTTTTCTATGAAGAAATTTCATTGAAAACATAAATGTTTTGCAATTAAAATCAAATTGTTTGCAATCGATCAAATATCTAAATGCTCAGTGTATAAGAAAGTTTCCGTATGCAGCACATTTAGCTACAAACAAATTACTTTTCGTGTCAAATATGACTAAAACACTGCCGACTCGTTTTTGCCTAGCACAAGTAACAAATCTAATATCCCAAAATCAACACTCTGCATGCATTCATTCAGGAAATAATCCTTTAAATGGACCTTAAAGGGGTATGAGAGGTTTGTGATTTTGTTTGAGTGTTTGCCTCTACATATGTTTACACAGCGTGTGTTCCCAAAACGAAATTGCCAATTGGCGCCTGCCTTCCTCCTACTAGCCTCCTCAATACACCTTTTCCATTGCATACTTACATGCGCCTCGTTGGTGTGTACTGCGACCGTGACCGGAGCCAGTGGGCTGACTAGATGATGCTGTAGCGGATGTGGATGTGAGTGCGGATGTTGTTGTAGTGGATGATGAAGCGCTTGCTGTTGTTGTTGTTGTTGTTGATGTGGATGTGACTTGTGATGTTCGGGTGAAATTTGCATGATCTCGGGCATAGCTTGGGGTGCTCGTTCATAGCCAGGCTGTTGTTGTTTTTGTTGTATTGGCATTGGCATAGATGCACCTTTGACGGGCAACGGTGGTGGTGGCGGCGGAGGTGTTTCCGGTTGTGGTGGCTCCAGATCTCGTGTGGATGCATACGTGATGCTATCATCGCGCACACACGCCAACAATTTTCCCTCCTCGGAGATGTTGTCATCACTGATGCCACCCAATCCGTTCAGGTTTGCATAGTCATGGGCATGTCCAAGGGCAAGTGCTTGGTGTTGTTTCTCTTGTTGTTGTTGTTGTTGTTGATGGTGATAGTTAACTGTTGGCGGAGGTGGCAACTCATCGTACTCGCTCAAATGGAGCAAGCCGCCGCTTTTGGTGCTGCTGCTATTGTTGCCGCCTTTGTTGGTGTTAAGAGAACTGTTGCTTCTGATGCTGCCCATGGTTATGCCCACAACAGCGCCGGCAGTTGCTGCCCTTAATGTCGCGTACTCGCCGTCGTCAATTTCCCCCGCAGCACTGGTAAAACATAGCGAGGTTCCACGGCCCGTATGGCTGCAAGTTTAAAGTACCGATTTCATTAGATAAAATGCTATTTGCTGGCATATTTTCAATTGTTACACTCATATGCCAATGAATTTACTAAGATTATTTAACAAATACTAAATAAATAAAAACAACATAAGCTAAAAAAAACTTTCCTGACTATCAGAAATATCTAATTAAATAGCTTTAAAATGAAAGCGTACCTTCTTGAAGTACTTTAAAAGCTCGAAATGCTGTCTGTGATTTAAATTGATTTTAATAAGTAATAATTTACTAATGTTTAAATCAACTTTTCGGTAAGAATGTTCATACAATTTGGATTATAAAGCTTTCCTCTTTGTTAATTTTAAATTGAACAAAATGCATTGATTTTAAATAAACCTTTTTTAGAAAAGGTTCTTTTGGGATGTTTAGCTTAACAAACAAACATTTTAAACTAGCTAAATTGTTTAATAGGCTACCCAATTAAATAAACATAAAATCTCACATTTAAAAATACATTAGCTAAGCGTTTTCTAAATTCTATGACATATAATATATATTTTTCTGAGTATATTCAAATCGTTTGAGCACATTGCAATGCTGCGTTGGTTAGTTTGTTAATTACAACTGATTTCAATTGTCACAAACAACGACAACAATACAAAATGGGTTTTAGATTGGTTAGTATTAAAATGTTAATTTCGAGAGATTCAATTAGCTAGCGTTAGTAGTTAACATCTAATTCACGTCTAGTTAATTGACAAAATCAAACAACAATGATAATGAAATAATAATCAAATATTAAATAATATAATTTTGTTAAGTTACATTTGTATGACAAATTTGTTTCAATAAAACAGGCGACAAGCGGAACAAAAATAGTTTCGTTTTATCCTTTTGTACAGACACTTTGATTTCATCTTTTCATACAAACTGTTATTTGGTTGCAAATGGTTGGAAATGCCGTTATTGTAAATGAAAAACTTCAAATAATAACACCCAAAAATTGTAAAAAAAAAAAATAGAACAAAATGTTTTTAATTACAAAACACAATAACTGCTAGGTCAAATGACAAAAAAAAACATGAAAAGTATAACAAAAAACGAATTTCAGTATGTTGTTAAACGAGGTAGAAATTTGTTAATGAAGTGTTTTGTGTGCATGTGAGTGTGTGTGTGTTTATCTGTGTATGTGTGTGTTTGGGGTAGTAATTAAGAGATGTGCGCACCGGAAACCAAAATGAAACGATGTGGAATGGAACGTGCAAGGAAACTAAACAACACAACACTGTAACTAGGGAATGCAAATCTAGATTAAAAATTACTTAAAAATGATTTCTTGGCTTCTTTTTCTTTTAATGCAAATATTTTGCTGTGCATGGTGGTGGTAAATGAATTTTGTTGGTGGTGGTGGTGCATAAGAAACTTAATGAAAAACTATACTAAGTACGTGTGTGAGTTTACAAGGTAAATGCGCATTGTAAATGGAACGGACAACGGGGTGATGCTTTTAATTTTGTCTATTAATTTTTTGATTTCTTTTTGTTTGTTTGTTTTTGTAACTAAAAAACGATTTTTTACCGCTTGCCATCAGTTTGTTCTTGGTCACCAATTAGTAGGACATCATCAGACGTACTCGTAACTTCGTTAAAGGTGACCTTCAGCTTGGGCGAACTGGGCGTCAACTTTGGCCAATAGATGTCCTCTTGTGCAGCCAGACCCATGCCACCCATGCCACCCAGCTCCGTGCTCGTTGCCGTACTCATCATGTCCGGCTTTGTTGAATCCATGCCATTCACAGTGGTGCTCGTTGAGTTTGCGCCGCTGCTCGAATTGCTGCCTGTTCGCTGACCGCTGGACATGAGCAATGGCTGGGAACTTGCCTTGTTCAACAGACCGCCATATGTATGATCCAATGGTGGCAGCTTGAAATGCCAACGTCTCTTGATGGTCAAACAAAGCCAGACGACAATCCACAGCAGCAGATGCGTAACGCCAACAAGTGCTAGACAAGTGTGCAGAAGTAAGAGAGAAAGAATGATAGACATGATTAAGTAACATACAAGACATATTAATTGAGTTGTCTGGCAAAGCCAAGTCAATTGAGCCCCGTGGTCATTTGATACGCAAGTGATTAATGCAGAAAGCCAACACCGAAAACAGCAACCGCTAATTGGCTTATAGTGTGAACTTGCGATTCCAGACAGGATTAGTGGTGTTATGACATGGCTTGGGGTTAAAAGCGCATGTGATTTGAATTTAGGTTTGAGTTAACTTTGTAAAGGCAACCCAATTGTGTTTATGGTAAACGGGTTTACTTGGCTATACATGCCTGTTGCTCGCGAAACTTTGTTAAATAATTTGTTGCGCAACGTGTTTTTGTTTAATTGAATTACTTAGTTAGCTGGATTTATAATTCAATTTAATAGAATTTTTATGTATGTTTTTGATAAGCCTAACTGTATGAATGGCTAGATTTCAGTACATTCTTCAGTTTTTCTTTTCATTTTTTATTTTTAAAATGTATTTTGGTTGTGTACGTTTCATGAACTTTCTTTATTTAGTTATATCCCCAACAACTTTTCATTTACTTACCTGCCAAAAATGTTGGAAAATGCAAATTGTTCTTATACGTGGCACTTAGATCATTTAATAGGGGCGCCTTTACCACAGCCAGAGCCAAGACAAAGCACAAAGATGCACAATGGGCAAAGTAGATCCAAGTTTGATTGGACTTTAGTGTAATAATCGAGCGATCTCTCATTCGTGTTGCCAATCTACCATGTCCATATAAATACATGACCATCGAGGAGGCCAAAACAAGGGCCGTGGCCAACAAATAGAGCGCCAAAGTAACCGTTGCATTTAAAATGAGTCCTGGTTGATGCACAGGCATTGCTTCTGCATAGATTTGCAGCTTGTAGAGATTGGAAACTCCAACATAGCCGAGTACTATATCCAGGGCGGCGACAACCATCTGCAGACTAAAAACGCAGGCAAAAGATTTTGATGTATTCCAAAATACAGCCGGATAACGCACAGACCAAACAAGCATTGCACACATAAGATTTACAAATTCCGCGCTCGGTGGCTGAACAAAGATGGCAACATCGATGGGCTTATCAATGCCAAAGAACAGCTGCAACATGCCAGCAAATCCATCAAGACGCACAAACTCATTGTTGTTGGAGTTGGTATTGCTAAAGGATGAGGAGGATGAAGCTGCCGTTACAGCTGGCAATGATTGAAACTCTGCATCATCTACATCCATATCGATATCCTGTTGCTCATCACTGCTAGACTTGGCTACGAACTCACTGGAACTAACCGCAGAATCGCCTAGCAAATATTCTGGTTCGATTTCAACGCCGGATTTCGACGCAGCCGCAGCTCTTTTGAAGATGCGTCGCTTTTGTGTCTTGGGCTTAATGGCTATGATTTTTGAATTGCTCGAAACTGGCGTCGATGGTATTATAATATCGGGCAACATTTCCGTGCGTACGCGATGTATATTGCTATCACGCGTTGTGGTCTCCTCATTACCAGCCGCCATCTCGCCGCTATTGTTCTCCAGCGTTGGCTGTTCGTGATGGCGATGTTGTTGTCGTTGTTTGTGGTGGTGCTTGTGGTGTTTGCGATTGTTTTTGTGCTTGCTAGAAATTGGTGTTGCTGTGGTTGTGCTGCTTGTTGTTGTGGTTGCAGCTGTTGTTGTTGTAGTTGTTTTTGCTGTTGTTGTTGTTGTGCTTGGTGCTTTTGTAGTTGTTGTTGTTGTTGTGGTTGTGCTGCTTGCAGATGATGATGATGCTGTTGCCTTATCTAAGGTGCCCAGCTTTTGCCAATTTTCATTTGTTGCTGTCGTTTTTGGCTTAAGCTCATTGCTGCTGCTCTTAAAGTCGGGCAATTTAATAGAGCCCTCATCTTCGCCAGCAACAACAACTTCATCTAAATCAGCAATATCATCGTCATCATCGTCATCATCAACATCAACATCATCAACATCAACATCGTCATCATCATTATCTAGTTCTTGTCTCTCTGCCTCGTCTTGCTCATCCTCATCTTCTTCGTGCTCCTCGTCAAAATCTCGATTAATTAAATCGGGCACTTCAAAGTATCTCGTTGTGCCCCCTTTTCGCATTGTTGCTATTTTTGTTGATGTTGCTGTAGTTGTTGTTGTTGTTGTTGCTGTTGCCAATGTCTTGGCCGCTTTTCTGCCCATGCTGCTGCCATCCTTATCGCGTGTCAACTCAAACAAATTATTATTGATGCCACTGCCTCCACCTACTCCACGTACTGCTGTAAACATCGTATCGTTGTAGTAGTCCTCATCCTCATCAATATGCTCCAAACTGTTAACGGTTACATTGGGTGTATGTTGTTGTCCCCTTCCTCTTTGATAGGGCGTTGCCGTCGGCCCAACCACAGACAGGGCCACCAAATTGCGTCTATTGATAACAACAACAAAGTCCAATTCCGTTGCCCAAACTTGCTCTGCAATTGAAAAGGACATAGAGTATGTTACTGAAAGAAACGAACTGATGTATATATATATATTTTATGTGTGGGAATGCGTATAATTAGAGTAAAGCTACTCTTGTGCTCCATCTTATGCCTGATTTGTTGGGCATCAAGCGCAAATAGCTTTGAACTACTCCATAACAGAGAAAAGGAAGGCCGGAGCCAGCGCATGTTGAGGGATTAGCTTCAACGCATCTCTGCTTAGGACAATACAACAAAACACACACACGCAATAAAGTACAATCATTAAACCACACACACATTCATGCACTAACACAATTAGTTACACACACACAATGTTGCTTTAAACATATATATGCTCAGGTAATGAGCATTTGAGCACATTAAACCAAACACCATATTCAAACAGAGAAAACCAACTCGAGCTGTTTTGATTTTCTCTCAGATAGTGTTAATCAAATGGCTCGTTGATAGAAAATGTCTTTGGGATTAGTTTTATATCTATACTCTACAATAGAGTATAAGCAACTTTGAAACATTTGTGGGATTAAAAAATAAATGAATTTATATATAAAATGTACAAAAAATATGCAGCTTAAATCTTTTAATAGAACTAAAAAGACAATCGCTAAAAGCAAGTCAATACGTTTTATTCCACAACAAATAAAAGACAGTAACGAGAGGCCCCAACTTACGTGAACGACGAGTAAGCTAATTATCACGGTTAGTAAACTTATCCCCTATGCGACAATTATTCATAACTTCAAAGCAAAACGCATTAATTTCTCCCAAGGGAGAATCTTTAATACCTGCTAGTTGAAACGCTTTGATATCAATTAATCTATTGTCGTCAAGATAGAAAAATCCTAGGCGACTGTATTAAAAACTTGAAGGGTACATAAAGATCTTTTCATTACAAGATTAACAAATATAATATATATATTTTGTAACCTGTAAAAGCTATGTCGTTTTATATCTTTTAATCAATTTGACCTTACTGTGAATCCGTATATATGGAATTTATTAAGCTGTGAGTAGCTATAATCATAAAGTATATTTTTGGTACTCGAAACCTTATTATAGAGTAGCCGCCCTTTCTATGTATACATGTGAAATACGCAAGGCACAATACACAGTCAATTTTGTGGGTGCTTTACGATGCCATTTTGGCTAACACAAAAAGTGTTGCCTACATTACGGCTGCTGTTGAACAGAACTTTACTGGATAACACTAAGGCCCCCGTTGGGCTAATTAAGCGCACATTTACAGCATATGTTGGCTGTGCTTATGCTCCATTTAACGTTTTTCGACAGCTACCTAAACTGGCCCAACCTTTGCTTTTAGCTGGGTTCAATGTTCATGTTTATTACGGTCCAGCTTTTTGTGGGTGTGTTCGTTTCGTGTTTTGTTTGTTTTTTTCTCGTTAGCGCAGCTTATGAAATGTGTTGTTGGTGAGCTGTGTAGAGGACCAAGCAGAGAGTCGGATAATGAATATTAATATAAGCTGTGCTTATACAAATATAAATTATCAGAGATTAATAAAACGTGTTGCAAGTGAATCGAACTAAAGAATGCATATCAATTTAAGTTATTGCAAGAATATTTAAGCCTCAGGTATTTACATTTATATGGAAATAAACACATTGTTATGCAGACAGAAAATAATATTTTGCTTTCATATAAATATCTCAGTTAAATGCACACTTAAAGGTACTAAAAATTAACCAAACTCCAAAATCATTTCACAATAAGCAAATAGCAAAGAGCCTTAAAAAACACAAACACATGTTAAATTTTAATAACAAATAAATATGAGTCAATATTTATTTAAGCATTTTTGTTTCAGCGCTTATATAAACTGTGTTCTTTTTGCGTTTTCTGTTTTACAAGCTATAATTAATATAAGCAGAATTTTCGTTTGTTTATTAAACCATTAATAAGTACATCAATCGAATTTATTTAATAATTTATTCAAGCAGATTAATTAAATTTAATGATATATATATTTAAGATTATTAATAAATTTAAGCCAAATAGCTTTTTCTATGCTCTCATTCTAATCCTGTTTACTTAGGACAAGAACTTCAGCAGTTTGGTATCGTTTCAATGCTAAGCTAATTGGTTTATTCTATGGATTTGGGGATGGCTTTGTCAATTTTCACGGCTGTACTTTGGCTCAGTTAATAACTAGAATAGCGACAAGAAAATTTGCCAAGTAAACACTTCCATAAAATTATTTATTAGGCTAGTGGCTTTAAGACAGCACAAAAGAAGAAGAGCTGACAAGCAAAGCCCAGCGGGTGCCTGCAAAAATAGTTCGAAAATAAAAGACCGAAAATTGCCAAACAAATGTTAAAGACAATGGCCGAGCAGCAAGGGAAGAGCAAGAGGAACAGAGAATGATGTGTAGACTTGGTTTGCTTTGGCTTGCTTGAGAGAGGAATTGGGGATTGGTTGGGATTACAACAATGGCTGCCATAATAATATGTCGTCGTTGGCAAACGGCAAGTGGCTCGTAAAACCGACAACACCGAAAATCTGCAGATTAACCCAGCAGCAAAGTCCTTATTTCGAATCCCCGCCCGTTACATCGCATCCCGCCTCGATTATGGCAATGACAATAACACCAACGCCAACGCCAGCACCAAGAAGACGAGGAAGAATGTTCAAACGAACGATGAAGTAAAAGTAATGAAAATGCGAAAATCCAAGCAAGAAAACGCCCCACGACGCCTCCCGCTGATGGGTAATAGTTGCGTTTGCCCGATAAGCCTCGCAGGATGCTTGTCACCTCCTTCTCTTCGCTCCTTGCTCGCATCCCTCCCAGTGAAACTCGCGCTCGTTAAGTCTTTAGCATGAATAATGATAAGTTTCCATGCCTTGGCTGCTGCTGGCCACAACATCTTTGGACCCCTTCTGCTGCACGTTCAGCTCAACGTTGTCCAGTCCCGACAGCCTCTCAACTGTTTCCTTTGATAATTTTTTCGAGTGTGCGCCTGTTTAGCAGCCTTCTATGGTGCATTAGAGCCCCTCACGTTGAACGCCCAGCATTCTATTACAATTTTCACTTGTATTTCCTCATTTATTTATTTTGTGTTGTTTGTTTTTTCGAAACGTCTACATTAATTATTTATGAGCGCAACACGGCGTATAAGTGATTTAGGGCTATCAAATTGTCGCTGACAACTGATTTTGGGCTCATCTTTTAATTAAATACGGCGAGCCATAAGCGACAGCAGCTGTGCGAAGTTGAAATTAAATGATTTGCATCTTTTTTAAGATTACATATAACCAAAGTTACTTTATAAGAAAAAGTTAATTTTTGTTCTAAAAAAAATGGATGATAAAAAAAATATTTTCACATTCAATAAATGAAGTTTAAGAATTAATTACAGTGTCAGCCATTAAATAATCATTATTTTACCATTAATCGTGTTTATTCAAACAAAATATTTTTATTTCACTCCAACAAGCATTTGCAATTCAATAATTTACTGTTGATATTCTTTTTTTCCTTTTTTTTTTTGTTAAATTACTAGAGAAAAAATTATAAATAATTTCTTTTAGCTAATCACCGCAGATAATATGCAACGATGTGTATACGTGATAATTTAATAAATTTGGCTTAGGCCATTCAAATGTCATTATGCTTTAATAAATCATTTGATTTATATTCAGTTTTTTGTTTTGAAAGCTTAAAAGCGATTGCTTTTTGTTTGTGTTTATTATTGTTCATACTAACTATAAGTATACTTCTGATAGCGAGTTACAAAGCGTCTACGTAATTATACTAAATCAAATTCAATCAAACAATAATAATTTGAATTAATTTTTAATCTTGCATTTGATGTACAATAAAAATTTGTTCTGTTTTTCATTTGCTTAAGTTTTATTTTAAGCCAGGAACATTATTTTCCTTTCTAGCTTTTACGTTGACTTCTCTTTTACCGCAGTGTTCAGTGTTGCGTATGCGTGATATTTTCATCTTTTTCTAAATTCAAGCTATAAAAATGTCGTAATATTTTAATTAAATGAAGTAATGCATTGCGTTTGCAATTCTCGCCCCAAACAAACCTCCCCTTTTTGGCCAAACTCATTTAATATCTTTTCCGTCACAATTTTATGAGACTTGCGGCAACTTTGCAAAAAGTATTTTCTTTTTATGGCTTTGCGCTGCGCTGCCTAATTGCCTCGCCACTTCTTAGCAAAGATTTTATGCTAATGCAAAAGTTGAATTATATTTATGTATCTTAAAGGTTTTCTATATTTTTGTAATATTTATTTGGATATATTCTACAACACTATGCCATTAGTGCAGTCCTGTCAATCAATGATGCTAAAACTTTATATAATTGTTTACTTGCAAGTTATAAGACTCAACTTACAATTCCCTATCCGTAGTTGACAAGGCTGAGCTTCAATCTTGGGCAGCTTACTTTATCTTTAAGAATGTCAGCCAACTTGACAAATTGCAGAGACGGAGAGAAAAAAGAGAGAGAGAGAGAGAGAGAGAGAATTCGGAAAAGAAAGAGGAAGTTAGGGCAATGCAGTCAAGCGGTAAAATGGCCAAAGCCCGATGTCGCGACAAGGCATTGCACTTAACTTGACCAATATCCGGTTGCAGACTCCACAAACTGCTCTCTTCCTTTTCCTCATCCCACGAGACTCATTTGATGACATTGCCAGACGCTCAGAAGTGCAAAACTAAGACTCGAGCTTTGGCTTTGAGCCGTTGCACATTTTATTTGTGCCAATGATTTTCTAATTTAAACGAACGCGAAAACAATTTCCCAGCATGTATTGAAAAAAAAAAAACAAAATGTAGAGAAAACAAATACCGCAGGCATATCTGGTAGGGACACTTCAAAAAAAAAAAAAAAATAAAAATTAATACACAAAACATAAGCAAAAGCAAAAACAAAAAGAAATCGAAATTAATTGAAATATCACATGAAGTGAAGCTGAGCTCCTGAATCGGGTTGAGTTGAGTTGATGCTTTCATTGGTCCTGGCCCTGGTCATTCTTCGTGACTTAAATTGAACTCAGCCACGTCAACGGTTTTATGATGCCAATGAAGACCAACAGAAGCGACCGCCTGCCACATTTTTAATTTACTCCTCCGCAAACTGAATGACGCTTCACTGCCGCCTTTGTTCTGGACTCTGTTTTTTTTGTTCCTCTGTTGCTGTTTATTCTCGCTGACCGGTTCAATAAACCCGCTATACGGTCAGTCAGCCACATTGGATATCCTGGCAGGACAGCGATTGATATTGTGCCTGCGACTGGCAACCGGCAACTCAAAATGGGAATTGAAACTTTAATTGACGTAGACTCGTTTTTTTTTTTTTTTTTAATGTGGTTAATTGTGATTTGCTTGTCGCTGGAAATATGAATTGCCCCTTCGTGTAAATTCAATATTGGTTAATAAATTAATTCAAAAAATAAAGTAACAATATAAATAAAGAATTACAAGTAAATTCTTTTAGATTTACATATCGATATTATTTATTTATTTAATTTTAATATGAAAAACATTTATGAAACTTGAATGGCACTCTTAAATGGCATATTCTCAAATGTCGTTTGCCGTGAATGCAGACAATTCCCCTAAGAAATTAAGTATGCCAAAGAATTATCAAAAGATTTTGGGCAAAAACTTTTCTACTCTTCATTTTACTTTGTGTTGTGTTTTGTTTGCTTTTCTTGTTGCTTTTTTAATTTTCTTTTTTTTTCTACCATTTACTGTGGCATTAGTTTACTGTGCTATGAGTGGCATCATCGCAACTTGGCGGCTTAACGGTATACATAGTCACATACACACCCAAACAAACACACACACACACACACACTCTCGCACACGTATGCCTAGTTGAACAAACAGAGGACTGTCAGAGGATTCCCAGCTCTGTCCTTCTGCTGCTGCTGCCGTTCCTGGTTGTGTTTTCAGCTCCTGCTCATTGAGCCAACATTTGCACAGTTTTGGTTCGGTTCGTTGGTCGGTTAGCTGCCCGCCCGCGTACTGTTAATAACATGGCTTATTGCTGCCCATAATGGGCGGGTCTTCAACCTCTGTCGTGTATATGAGTGTGTATGTATGAGTGCGTGTTTGTGTACATGGCAGTTTGTGAATATGTCTCCATGTTTACTCCTGTGGTTGTTAGTTAGCCTCTGTGCATAGCCTTATTGGGGCATGTTTGGCTATGTTTTTGTTTGCTTCAGTGCGGCTCAGGCACATGTTTTGCCAACAGATTTCCCCAACGATTGGCATTCCTTTTGAAGTGACTTTCAAGCACAGTCTGCTTAACGGCAGATGCACACAGAAAATAAATGAAAAGAAAATCAACTTGCATCGAATTTTCTTAAATGCACCGAAAAACAGTTTAGAGTAAAAGATTCTCAGAACCCAAAAAAAAACGTTTCTGATATGATTTTTAGTTATATTCAAGGAAAGAGTTTTTGATTTTTCGATTTTTTGGGTTTTTTCTAAGCATTTCTTTCTTTCTCTCAGTGTAAACTCCGTTTCAGATATATTCCCCCATGTTTGATTGGTTAAGCATGCAGATTTTGGTGACTTTGCTCAAAACAGTTTGATGTGTGCTTAAAGTTTTTTTTTTTTAAATATTGTCGAAATTACTTTGCAGACAAATTTAACGACGATTGTCTGTCAGCCAATTATGCCAGCTACAAAATTGGCAAGGCTCCAAATAATTTAATTAAAACTCACAATAGCTATTAATGTGGAATTGATTGCAGTTACAATGAAATTATAAACAATTTGGGGAAAGCCAGTGGCATTTAAGGCTGGCATTCATCAAGTGACAATGTACCACGTAGCGTATGCTTAACAATAAGAAGGGAGAAGAAGGTGTAAATGCCTGGTGCAACAAAGTGTCTGTTGTGGCGCTGCGGAAGCGCAAAATTGAAAAGCAATTGAGCAATAAAAGCGCAACAATAAAGTGCAGCAGCAGATTTCGCCAACCCAACCCGTTGCCACCAAAAAATGTCACGAGGCCATAAAAAATAAAAATGGCGCTGCGGCAACTTCCTGTCGTCGCAAGTTTTTTCATTGCAGCTGCAACTGTTGACAGTAGCCAGCAGCAAACTTTACATTGTCAACGCACTCACATTCTCCCCTCACGCTGCCGCTCTACTTAATTACCAACACTTACCTTTCGGCAACAGTCCATTCTCGATGATGCGCGCCTCGAGCAAAAGTCGTGGCAACAGCAAACACAACGCAATGAGGATGTGCACAAAAGCTGCCGTGGGTCCGCCATGTGTCCAAAGGGCGCGCAAAGTGCCGCCGCGTGCCTCCTCCTCGAGTCCGTCGTGCGGTGCCAATGTGCAACGTCGCTCTTTGGCTCCAGTTGCCAATTTGATGCCATCGTTTGCCAAGTTGCCAACCTGTCAAGCAAAAGAAAAGAAAAGGATGTAGATGCAACGCGACAATACAATAACTTTCAGCATAACTGGCAAATATTCATAAGCTGTTGCAGCTAACAGGGTCTATGGCGTTGCTTTTGCAACTCTTTGCAACTCTCTGATCCAGCTGACTTTCGGATATAGTTTTGAACTTAACTTTTAAGCTGCCATCAGCTGCAGATTTGAATTGTTCAAAACTTCTTCTCATTTGTGAAATATACTTGAGTTATGAACATACTACATGAAACATTTTGGTGGCTTTATTTTGTAGTTTACTTGTAAGAAATTACTATTAAATATTAAATTGCGGTTTTAAAGCGACTTTTTTGTAAATACATATAATGTGAGTGCCTTTTTTTTTACAGGTAAACTTATAAAAAATTCATTTATTATTCCATATTTTTTTATGATGTCGTTTCAAATGAAATTTAAATATGTTTTTAGTAAATAAACTTTCCGGACACCCAATGCGAATTGAAGAATGCCGCAATAATAAAGTGCAGAACATAAATAATTTTTGGAATAATAAATGCGAAACACTCCTTTTTTTTTTTGTGCTTATAAAATTTATGTGGTGTGAAAAACGAATTGGATTATTTTTAGCAAATAAAACGAATTTATTGCAATTGCGTGACCCAAGGTGCAAGCGCAAAAGATGAATGGATTTTGAATATCATAACATCTTTGTTATTCATTCAATAGAGTTGAAGAAAAATTACTTGCAATAAATGGTCACATTTTACCTTTAACTAATTTGTGGAAATGATCAAAATGTGGGATCATTAAGCAAAAACAAATTTTTTGTCTTTTTTTGTATTTCAAGCCCACTTCAAGTTTTGCTCACTTTACATTGCCATTTCATATACCTTCCATATACATATTTATATTTATAATTCATTTTATGACATTGTACAATCACTTCAATTCATTTACATACATAATGTAAGCAAACCATAAATCAATTGAAACTTTTTTTTACAGCAGCAAAGAGAGAAAACTCAAAACTGCTATAACCAATTCCCAATGATGCACCAAAAAGCCCCAAACAACAGCTCATGGCGCGGTCTATTTACAAAACCGTGACGTGCAATTAATAAAATACATATAGAATAACTGTATGCAAAAACTATAAAGAACAATAAGAACGAAATATTAAATACACCGCTGCGTTTACAAAACAGAGCAAAAATTTTGCGGATTTTGTGGCAGCTTTGTAGTTTGTTTTTTGTTTGTTTCTTTGCATTTGCTATATGCACAAAATATCGCGCACAAGACGCGTTGGCGCATAAAAAATGCACGTGACAAATGGCGAAATAAAATATTTATATATACAGCTTGTGGATTCACATAAGTGTATGTATGTAGTATATGTGCCATGCAACTATAAGCGCAAAAGAAAAAACGAAACATAAAAATCACGTGCAGGATATAAATAAATGTGCAATGTTTGGGCTTTTAAATTAAAAACAAGCTATCTTCATGGAAACACATCGAAAAAGTGAGAAAAAAATGGAAGTGGAGCAAAAGAAAGAAAGAATTTATATGTTCGTTTATATACCGAATAAGAAAGAATACAACTAGCAAAAAAATGTTGCGCTGCAGATGCATTTTGCATTGGGTATTGCGTTTGGTTTTGGATGTCATGCTCTGTACTCAAGTGAAATAGGGTGAGGGTGTATCATATGAAGAAATCGGGCAAAAGCACACGCACCCGATTGTTAATTAGCATCTTAGCCAAATCTATTCTATGGCAAATGAACCGGGAAAACCCAAGCAAAAGAATACAGTTGTGTAATTTAACAATCAAAATTGCCGTGGTAGTTTGAGTACAGGGTATTAGCAAATTCAGCACTTTCAATTATAGAAAAAACGCATGTTGTTATTGCTTGTATGCTTTTGGTTTATTTTGCTTTGTTTTGGCTTGGATTGAGTTTGTTCCATCACGTTACGTTTGCCGTAAGGCAACAACAATGATTGCAATTTACAAAAAGCGAAACGCGTTTTGATGTGCAGAGTGTGTACCGAGTGTTGTTGTGTGGGCACTAGTCTATGTGCGAGCGAGATGGCAAATGGACACCCATTTAGCCAACGAGATAATACATTTAAACGTGCCAACATTTCGCGGTTGTCAAACCCCTTGGCAAATGAACTGCTCGCTCAGCTGCTGCCGGCCACCGTAAAGAAAAAAGCAACAACGAAAGCAATGCTCACCATTTGCCCCTCCGGGGATGAAAATAGAAATGCACCCACATCCGAAAGCAGTACACCTCTGGTATATGTATGTTTTCCCTGTCAAAAACAGCGAACCACCACTTGGTTATCTTGTTTATGTGGTGTTGTGTGGCTGAGTGTGGCTTTTGGTTTTATTACCAACCAAAATAAAAAGAAGAGCAAACCGAACGTTCATTTCAACTAAAAGTTCGCTTTAGTTTGCTAAGTCATTAATGTGCTCATTATAAAAGTGTTTCTACTTAAAGCTTCAGCTGCGTTTTTTTAGCACTGCATTTTTAACTTAACTCTTTCAATATATACTCAACACAGCAACGTGTAGCTAAATGCAGTAAAATCTAAATGTTTTCTTATAACATTTTTTAGCCACTAAACAAGCCACAGAAATGCAGACATTTTCTGCAGATGACACTTAGAATCGTGTATTCAGGGTGTTTCTAGTCGAACTTACTTGTTTTGAACTAAATTTTGATTTCTTGTCAAAATTGAAAAAGTAGTTCAAATTTTGTGTTTTACTTTGGAGAATGTTACTTTGCGGTATTTCAATAAGTTCTTATCTTGTTCAATAGTTAACCAAACAACCAACATCAATGTATCCGCAAGATCAGTTCAGTCGAGGGTCATAAGAAATGTTTATTTGTAAACTGTTTACTGTCTTATTGTTGTGTACAACAGTTGCTGCAAATGGTAAATTACAGGCTTATAACTTTAATGTCAATTAATGTCACCATTTGTGCATACAGAGACCGTTGCGACGCATGAGAAAATAGTTGGCGGCTCTCCGGTGGAAATTTATAAAGTGCCTTATATGGTTTCTATACGCCTTCGAGCCTATCATGAACAGCGTTTTGGAACGGGTCACATTTGTGGTGGCGCAGTAATATCCAGGCGTATGGTTTGCTCAGCGGCTCATTGCTTTGCCAAGTATGTATTATGTAACGTGATAATTTCGCGCATACATTCGATGGATCAATTAAAAACTTTTTCTCTGCTCAACAGAAATAATACTTTTCCGCCGGAGTATCATGGTGCAGTTAATTATGTGGTTGTAGCCGGTGGCACATTGCTTTTTCGGGCAGAGGGATTAACCCAAGTATATCTGGTGGAGCAGATCATTGCACACAAAGATTTCGAGCCGACAACTCTAGAGAATGATATTGCGCTGCTCTTCCTTAATAGCCTGATACCAAATGACTATTTGACAATTAGACCAGTGCGCTTGGATAAGAAGACTTTTCCCCCGGGCACACTGTGCTTCATCACCGGTTGGGGCAATAATGACAAGCAGCTGCAAGTTGCATTGGTGCCAATTGTCCATCCGCGTTTGTGCAATCTCATCTATGCAAATCTGCCTTCAACGCAAATTTGCGCTGGCTGGCTAAAAGGTGGCATCGATGCTTGCAAAGGCGATTCGGGTGGACCACTTGTATGCAATGGCACACTAACTGGTTTAATATCTTGGGGTGTGGACTGTGGTCGCTTCTTTTTTCCTGGTGTCTACACAAATGTGTCTTACTTTATCGACTGGATCAAGCAGCAAAACAAGACAATGAACTATTCTCGGTATATGGAAATGCGAGGCTTAAATTCATGCAGTATCCTACACTCTCTCGATTTTAATGCAATCTATGCTTCTTTTATTTTTGTGATAATAATACCATCGTTCGTACTCAACTAAAATTTACTATGGTGAGGAATATTAAATTATTAGCTAATAATAAAAAAACATTAATTCAGTTTGCAGTTTTCATATTCTAAAACCTACTTTGAGGTGATAAAGCGAACTGTCCCAAAGAATATGAAGCATAAATATGATTGACAAAAAGATGGAAATAGGTTTTTGAAATAAATTATAACAAATCGACTCCATTTCATGTAAATAGCTTCTCTTCATCTTCAAGTGCCAGCCAGCTTATTTTTGTTGCCAATTTTTGATTTTCCTTTTGGCTATGACTCGTATCGGAAAATAACAGACACAAAATCAGAGACTGCAACTACAAATGTTTCAAATTGAAAACTAAACAAAAATACTATTGCACAAAAAACTATGAATTTCAATTATTGGCAATAGAGTTGGTCTATAACGAATACTCTGTGCCTTGTGGCCAATGCCTGGCAATGCTCTGATAGCCATGCGTCAATGACCAATGTTGGACAACGATTTTTGTGAATAGAGTCCACAAACTCAATGAATTGGCCCATGCCCGTTGGCCATATTAAAAGGCTGCCATGTGATGGAGTTTCCTGCCTTCCACTTTTCATTACGCTTCCTGATCCTGCGGCTGCGGCTGCTGGTTTTTTGATTTGTCACTGCTGCATTGCTCTGACTGATAGGCAGCTTTTGGTTTAAATCCCGTCTACACTTTTATATTATGGTCGGTGCGCATATTTACATACAATTTGTGAACGCATTTTTGAGTAACCAGAGTTGGAAATTGGCAAGCTCGTTCGCTTAATAATCCTTTTTCTGTTTCAATTTGACTGCGCTTTTTATTTGCCTTTTAACTGATACTGAAAAAACCTTGCCAATTATTTGTGAAAAAGCCACAGGCTGTAAAGCGTTTCCAAACAATGTTTATGTCCTGTCAGTCTTTGGTTCTTAACTCCACCATATACACTATGCACTATTACTGGTGTTTCCAGGCGGGGGGACACTTTGAGTGGCTTTTAGGTTGCATGCCCCAAGAGATGCTCAAGCGACTGGCGAACACATGCCGAGTACTCAAGTTGGAGTGCCATCGACGTTTAAACACTGTTTGACAAATACCTTAGGTGTTCTAAAGTTAATTCTTTTAAAATTATTATTACACATCAAAAACCTTTTGACATTGTTAGGAATTTAAAATTCCTACAAAGTCTATTATTCCTGTCCTGTGCTGTTTGTTGTGCTTTAATGGAGAGCCTGGACAGGTTGATTTTTTATATCCTTAACAAACCCATTTCGTATTGAAAGGGTATACAAAACAAGCTGTTTGCAAACTCGTGTGTTCTTCTATCGAGTTTCTGGCCAGCGCCATCGTCTGCCATGCACTTCAAATAGACAATATATAAAAAGACCATGCAGTCGCCAGCAGCAGCAGCAGCAGCCACGAGTTGAGCGTCAGACTGAGATGGGATATACAGTATACATATATGTATGAAAAAAGCCATAATTGCATTTATTATGCTGATAAAAGCAGGGACACGAACGGAAAGGATATAACCAACACAATTGCGTGTGCGTTTGAATGTATTGCACTCTATCCACATTGTCAGCCATTTTGTGGCGCAGCATGAGTCTGAAAGCTGGGCCGGGATAACTGTCCAGGAGCTGCAAGCGTATGCTGTGTTTGTTTGCAAATTAATTTAATAAAGAAAATAATGCCACTAAAATAGTTTATATTCCCAAACATAAACAAACAAAGGACCCACCGCTGCATGCAGACACAATGTAGCAGCAGCAGAGCAGACAAAAATTGCATTATCGTGCATCGACAAGCGTTTGCTGCTTCGTCCATAGCAGCCCCAGACACATCAGACAATTGCGCACTTAATTTTTTGATCCCAAATTGAGTTAAAACGCCAGCTGTCGTCTATTTAATAGATATAGTTAGTCACCTTAAATACCGCTGATGTAAAGAATACTGGCAGCAAAATGAATACGACGCCGGATAGTACAATCTGTAGATTAAGTTCAGCAACGGGTTCGATTTTCCACGGTATCAATGAACAGCCTGTAAATAGAAGAAAAGAAGTTATTTCAAAATTAGTTATTGTTAATGGGGGGGAATCTAAACTTCTTCTATCTATAATGTATACTTACCGAGGAACCTGTAGGCACCATGCATGGCCAAATAGCCTTGGAATAGTGTTAGCAGTACACCATACCATATCGACCAGAGCGAATTGAGATGCAGATAGCTGCTGGAATCGTGACCCGAGTGCTGTAGATTGGTATAGCGACTCTGATGGCGTTTTGACTTGATATACTTGGCCTGAAGTTGCTGCTGCTGTTGGCTGAGACTATTGCTCGCTGTGGTTGCATTCGTCATCACCGAATTATTGCAGATGCTTGAATTGAGACTGCCACCACCAGCACCGTTACCACCATTGGTGCCTCCACCGTTTTTGCCACCCATTTTAAATGGAGTTTATTTGTTTTGTCGCTTTTTTTGTCTTTTATCACACTTCTTTGTTTTCTCTACACACACACTGGCTACAAAAATGCTGACAGAAAATTGCACAGCTATTTGTATTGATTTTGTATTGATTTTGCGCGTTGATTTTCTATTTGCTTAAGTGATGATCATTTTTGTATGCATTGTTGTTGGTTTTGTTGCAGTCGATATTATTTGCTAGCTGATATGCCTCATTATAGCGCCCAGCATTTGTTGATTGCTGTCGCATTTTTAGCTCCAAATACAAATTGCTTTTTGCTATAGTATTTGGATGTTTAGTTTCCTTTGTGCTTTGATATTATGTGAGCTGCAATGAGAAACAGTAGGAAATTCAATTAGGTTAGTACTTTGTACAAGAAAAATAAATATTTTGTAAGCTTCTTTCACATCTTTATTTACAAGAAAGTAGTTTAGTTTACGTGCAATTTTATTATTGGAAAAATACTTGCTCAGTTACAAAATTTCGAAGTAGGCTTTGAAAAGCGCTACAAATATTTTTATTTGCTAAGGCACAACAGAAATACACATTTCATTATAATTCTAAACATGCTCTGTAGAGCATATAAAAAAAAATTTAAAAAAAAATATTTAAAACTTAAAGAATAACCCAAAAAAAAAAGTGGAAAACTCCTTACACGTAAGTAAATTAAGCGCATAAAAATTCAATAAACATAAACTTTGTATTTTTCTAACATGCAATTTTATTTGTCTCTCCGTGACAGAATTGCGAAGCAGGCTTCGGAAATTGTCACAAACATGTGCAAGAGCCAATGCACAACAGGAACACACTTTTCATACTCATTTTAAACACGCTCTTTAGAGCATATAAAAAAAAAATAAAATAAAATTTGAAAACTTAAACAAAAAACGGAAAAAACGGAACAAAAATGGAAAACACTTCAAGTGTAAGTAAATAAAGGGCATCAAAATTCATTAAACATAAACTTTTCTAACTTGAAATTTTTTCGGTTTGTTAGAGCTGCTCAATTTTACACGAAACAAAGAAACAATTCATAATTTACTCAAATGGAATATTTTAAACACATCCAACACAGAATATGCAAAAACGTAACAGTAAGTTTTTTATCTTAATGTTTGTATTTAAAGAAACCAACTAATGCAAGATTTTTATATTTTCAGCTTCCCATTTACACAAACCTGGTCAGTTTGTTTATGGATCCTTTATAGTGCTGTCTCATCATCACACCTTTAGTTTAATGTAATTTTAATGTTTTAGCATAAGGCATAGTTTTTAAGCATAAAGTGTGGTATCACAAAAATTAGTTTTAAGCATAAAGTGTGGTATCACAAAAATTAGTTTTAAGCGTAAAGTGTTACAATAATCAATAAATATATATCAAAATAAAATAAGACTAGATTTTACGTCTGTTGGTCCATTTATTATAAAAGTATAACCTCACTCACAATTCAGAAATTATTTAGGTCTTTTTATAAATTTAATTCAGTTTTAGACGAACAATTTTTGTGTTTATTTCATTTTGTATTGTATTTACACCAAAATGAAGCTAAATCTTGAATCGCCGAAGTTGCGTTAAAGCGCCATCAATAAATTAATCGTCAAATGGCGTTGCCAGACTGACACCTGAGTTGTCTGTGTGTGTGTGTATATGTATGTGCCGTGTGGCGGGAGCAACAAGCAATTGTTGCCATGTGGCAATTGCTCTTGCTGATATTGTTGTTGCAGTCGGCGCATAATTAAGGCGTCGCGTCCTCACAAAGCAAATGTTTCCCCCATTGGAGCAACTGTTGTGGGATATATATAAACACACACACAAACACACGCACGCACACACATGCATACAAATACATAGCCACAATCAAGTCCCAGTTGTCGTCTTTGTCTGGCGTTTGTTTTATGCGTCGCGCCTTTGAGCCGCAACATGCATAATTATAGTCAGGCTATATAAAATAGAGAAGATGGCCAAAGTTAATGGCAAACAGGTAGGCTGTGCATGCCTTGCGTGTTCCGACAGGGATTTGTTGCAGGCAACAACGAAACACCGCAAAACCGTTAACATTTATGAGTCGCTATTGCGGCCGATGCCGGCTTTCTCCATCAGTATTTTTCTTTTTTTTTTTTATTGCAAAATGTTGCGTTTTGTTAAACAAGCCGCCAGCTGGCCAGTTGTTATTGAGGGCGTGTAGGCCAACGGGGCAGGACTTAGTTCGGGCCCTCATTTGCAGCTCGTCATGTAAAAATTTAACAAATTTTGTTGCTGCTATAACACGTGTAATTATAAACTGTAGCAAGCGGTTTTTACTTGAAAACGTGTTGTAATTCCGTTGAGTAAATGTAATTGGTAATTGCTATTTGGCCTGTGAAATGGGAATTTTACTAGCACAATGTGAATGAATTTGTTTTAGGTTTGTTTAACTCAAAAAACTAAAAATGAGCGAAAGTGATAAAAGTGTAAAACGCCAACAGACATGCAATGGTCTGGTTTAAAATTCTACAAACTTTTTAAAGTGCAAATGAGCGCATGCCTAACCATAATCCTTTTCTAAAGCAATGAACTTTATCTAAATAGCCGTCCTGTACTTATAAAACAGAATTATTATTTGGATATAGAAGATTCTATCCATCATGAACGTAAAAAGTTTGTTTGTGAATATGGTGGAAGTTAACAAGTTTGGAACTAGTTTAAACAATCGTTTGCTTTTCAATTTGTTATGAGCAAAAGACTTTATTCATATTCGACTTAAAGAATAAGCAAATAAATAAATAACTAATATTTTGTTGTTACAGTCAATAATCGACAAACTCTTCTACATATTTTTCCCTTTATCATTATTTTATTTATTTGTTATATTGTTAAACATAAGCTTAAATCCCTTTAGTTTTGTTTTGTTTGTCTTAGTTTTCGCATTAAGTGCAACAATTTAATAAATTCTTTGTTGACTTTTCGCCAACACACACACACACACACACACACCTGAGTGTGTAAACATTAACTTTAAGCCAAACAAATGGAAGCAAATTATTTGAGCCTTCGACAGAAGCGACAGCAACACAACAGCAGCCAAGTTTGTTGCTTGTAATGGAACTGGATACAAGTGATGATATGAGCTACATATAAAACCAGCAGCAATATCAACTTCCCTTTTTCTGTCTCCCTTGAGTGAAAAAACAAACAACGGAAAATGCATATGTATATGTATGCGTAGTATACATAATGTGTGTAGTCTTAAAAGTACTCATGATTGTGTAGTCTCCGAGCTCTGTCAACAGTCCAGCTGACATTTTACGTCCCCATAAATGCCCCCATTGCCGGCGATGCGAAGGACTTGCTTTTACATGTTGATATTAATTTTATGTTAATTACAATCTTTACATGTTTGTTTGCCTCTGTCGGTTTTGTGTGACTTTAAGCCAGGCGGCAGCCATGTGCTTATGTGTTGCTATCCTTAGCTCCAAGTACCATTTGAGGGGTGTACCGTCGGATCTGCTCAGCTCTCTTGTTTTCTTGGCATGCTCAGCATCAGATTAGCCTGCCCGCAAAAGTCATAAATGCAGATGCTAACATTTCTTCTCATTTTTTTGTTTTTGCCTCCCCTTGGGGCATTTGCTTTGTTGTTTTTCAGCTCGTTTTTACCATTTCTACACTCCAACCACCCACTTTGGGCAATTTGTCGCGTTCTTACGACTTTAACGCAAAATGAAACAGCCACTTTATGGCAATTTCTGAGTGTGTGTTTGTGTGAGTCAGTTGGCAGTGTCTTTGGTATGCATCTCCCAGCTCCAAAGTCCTCTATGACTCATGGCGTAAAATTAAAATGTGCTTTTCATACCTTCAGATAAAAAAAACATGCAAGCTTAAACACTCACTTTTAATATTTGGCAAGTCTTTGTACTGTAGAGAGTTCATTGCCTTGTCGAGCAGCCTGGACTTAAACTTGAGCTCTGAGCTTTAACATACTCTTGCCGCAATTTTTATTTAATTCTATGTACTTGTTAAAGTATACTTTAAATAAAAATATTCAAAACATCCATAGTATTTAACATTGTCTATAAGAAAACTTTATACGGTAAATGTGTGTGCACCAGGGTATTTAATCTTTGCCACACCATAATAATAGTCTTAGTATTCTTTAGCTGTTCCAGTTATCTTTGCTCAAAGCACGCCTCTATGCAAATGAAAAACTTCACTTAACTGCATTTATCTGCTTAAGAGCGCAGTTCTCGCGTGCATTGTGGCCACGACTTTTGACTTTGGCTCCATTAAAGGCCACTAGAATGCCAGACACACTGAGTCAGCCCGGCCCCACTTCACATGCTACCAAAATATGCTAAATGGCACTTGAGCTGCTTTCGTAAGAGCTAAAAGCAGCATACCTAGAACCAACTCTTTGGTGCCCAACCACACGTTTCCCTGCTTGCTTTTGGCATTGCGCCTTCAAGTGGCTTAAGTATACTCATGCTAATTTATATTGGAGGTAAGGAGTTTATTTTGGATTTTTATTTGTATACTCCAGCTGTGCCTTTTTTGAAGTTAAATGAAGCAGGCGAAGAACTAAGCAAACACAATCCAATATTGTTTGGCTCGACTGCGGCACAAAAGAGCTCTTTTTTTGTCATTGCATGCAACATCGTCTGGCAGACGTGACAGGTGGGTAGAAAGGTAGACCAAGCGCCAACCACTGTCAATTTTCATTTTATAAATTCATATTTATGTTTATGTATTTATTTGCGATTCAAAGAGAGTCCAGGCACTTGCACATTTGCAGCAGCAAAATATCGTTTCATTTGCATAGCTCGACGCTAGCATTTTGTAGCAAAATTATTATTTGGAATGCAGCTGCAGTTGAATTCATTGGACAAAATCAAACACAAAACAAACACCCTAACGGACGACAACAAATGCGTTCACCAAGAGGGGTGGTTGGCTTTGTGCAAAGTTTGTGTTATTTTTTATTTTATTTTTTGTGTGACGCGTGACAAGTGCACAGCAGCAAAGCCACCAGACAGGACAGGACAAGACAAGACGGGGGATCGAAATGAGAAGAAACGAAAGAAAAGAAAAGAATCGTGTGCATTGCTGTTGCAGCAAAAGTTGGCATGTTTTGAATTGGATTTACACATGTGCCGAGCTAATACGTGTCTTGTATGTCGACGTTTTTCAATTTCGGCAGCGGCAAACGTGAGATAGCAAAACAAGCTGCGAAAAAAATGGTTGCCTACTTTTTGGGGCCATGCAATGTTTAAAAATTGCAGCATAAAATCACTGAAATCTTTTATACTAGGCCATTTAAACAATAACTATGATTTATTTCAAAGCCCAGTTTTAGCCCCAATATTACCAGCTAAGCACTAAAACAGAAATTGACTATTATGTGAGTGCAACACGAAATTTATTAACGTAAATAAATTTTGTCCACATTGCTCTAAAAATAATACAATAAAATAAAAACGACGCATAAATTGCGAGTACATAAATTAAGAGCAGAACGGTCTGGTCTTTTGTGTGCAAAAATCAAAACAGTTTTACTCGTTTACCAACACTAACAAGCTAGCAGCCCTGCCATCAAACCACCACTCACCATCTAGCCACAAGCCGCATGCCACCACCCAAATATATTCGGCGGCACGCATCGAAATGCGTTAAATTGCCGCCAATTTTTGTACGAGCTTAAATTGCTTTAGACGTTGGACGCAAAAAACAACCCCAAACATTATCCTATTGTGTGGGGTATATGAATACACTGAGACAAAACTAACTTTTTTTTCTTTATGTCATTATTTATAAGTATTAACTATCTTGTTTTAAAAAATAATAATCAAAAATATTTTTATGAAAATGTAATTATACTACGTAGTACATATACTAGTACTGTCTACATATATTTTTGCAAGTGTATGTTAATTTTATAAGCGCACGCACACACACACTCTCAATTGTCGACTGTTTTTGTTGTTTTTGCTTTTCGCCTGCATTCCGAGTTAAGCTCGTAAAAACGCCGGGAATTTATCGCTTTTGAGTATACTTTGAGGGTAGAGTATGTAGTACTCAAAACACCAGGGGAGGTTGTTATTGTTGTTGTTTGTGCTTTGTTGTTGTTGTTCAATTGTCGTTGGATACTGTTGTTGTTGTTGTTGTTTTCAGTTGTTGGCTGTAGTTGTTGCATGGTTGAGTTTTTGCTGCTTGCTACAGTGTATCGAAATCATTTGAGGCAAAACTTTTGCCGCTTAAGAAAAATCGATAGGAAACCTTGCCACCCCGCACCCGCACTGCCTTGCACATAGGCCAACCCTTGGCATGCACAGGTGGCTGCACATACGTATACAAACAAAAAACACACACACACACACACGAACTCGAGTGTGTTGGCGTTCCAATGGTTAAGGACACGCCACATTAAGCGGCATTTTGTTGTGACCAAATTGGGTTGTTGGCTACATTTTGGGGGGGAGGGAAAACGGGCGGAAGAAAGGCAAGCAGGTGCAGGCGCACTCAAGAAAAGGTTTTCCTTTCTGTTCAAGGAAACTGCGCACTTGGCAAAAATAGAAAGAAAAAAACATGCTTGAATAAAAAACCGAAAATAAATCGCTTTAAGCTGCAGCTGATGTATGAAGCGTGTTTCAAGTGTATTCAACGCTTCCACTTATCCTTTGGCCTTTGCCTCATGCATTTGCTTTTATTTATTTAGTATCGCTTGTATATTTTTCTTTCATATATACTTTTTTTATGTTTCATTCTTTTTGTTGGACTACTTTACATCATTTTGGCACACTCGTTTCCAACAGTTGAAATTGGTTTTTTTAATTAAACGAAACGAACGAACCGGAATCAACTCATGTCCCTATTCCCCCAGCGTCTCTTCGTTAGGAAGCTTGAACTCATTTCACTTGCAGTTGAATGTTTGAAAATTGCATTGCCAATGACTCGTGAAACTGAACTGGACTAAACTAAATTCTATATGGATTCTAATGCCTGTTCATTTATATGCCAACAGCGACGTTTCAGCTTAAAAAACAACAACTGCAAAATAATACAGATTGTTGTGAATAAGAATAAATAAGAAACCACGGTGTGTGTGTGTGTGCCTGACATGAATATACTTTGAACTAGTTTATTATACTAAACTGAATTCAATGTATTTCTATATATGCTTTAATTAAACCAATTTAAAACTTAAAAGATTTCTACATAGAAAAAGTATCAAAAACTAAACCAGTCTTAAAAGCTTATATCTCTTTTCTAAAGAAAGTTTTTATTCCACACAATTTGATAAGAACAAAATGCTGCAAAAGTTGTGTCGCTCCGAAAATCACTTGAGAGACATTATTATTATTATTTAGTTTAAGTCATGTGTGCATTTGTTATGACCAAAATAGATATGGAAATCGTTTGAATTTCATCAGCATAACAATTAAATAAAGTTCATTTTACATTTAAGGTTGAATAAATACAGGCAATTGATTCAGAATTAATTATGCTGGACAATTGTGGATAAGTTCGTTGTTGTACAGGTTCTCATTGAGGGAATGCTATAGAAATTGTAATCAATAAGCACATTATTCACACATCAATCGCAGAATTTATGCACCATACAAGGGAAAGCTTATGAATAATGTGCTTAAATCTAAAGGCCACATGCTTGTTCAGTCTATTAAGCCGTGTGCGAGTTCGCCTACCTGCCTGCCAGCCAGTTTAATTGATTTTCTATTGAACTTAAGAGATTTTGGTGCAAATTGTGGTTACGTTACAATATTGGTAAAATTGTGTTTGATGCTGTTTCCAGCATGAAGCTGTCAATAAGCAATTGAATTATTTAGAACACGTCTGCCTATATAACGTGACAGCGCCAACATCAACAACAGTAATAACAACAAATGTTAACACCATTGAAATGTTAATATATTTGTGTATCGCCGCAGCATGCAATTGCAATGTGCAATTTTGAAACACGCAAAACATGTTTTAAAGTGCCAGCCGAGAGCAAAAACGAGTTGCAAAATGTTGTAATTTATACGTTGAGCATGTCAATTATGCAGCACTTTGTGGTTGCAAGTTTGGGTGTGGGAGTGGGCCATGTCCTGGATATCAATCAAAACGAAACACTCCCTAACTAAAGTATTTCGCATAAATATTTTAAAAAGCTAAGAAAACCAAATAGCAAAATGCCACAAAACCGCAAGACTATAAAGATAAGCCAAATGACAGGCAGGAAGACAGGACCAAGAGACGACCGCATGGAGCAAGGACAACGTTGAATTGCGAGCTATTAAAAATTGCACATGCCAGAAATTGAGACAAGACAAAAGTTGACAGCAGTTTTCAATTTCACTTAGTGTCGGAAACTTTGTGCGAGAGAGAGAAAGAGTGAGCTGCAAAAAAGAAACAAGCCAGAAATCATAAAATGTGAAATGTGAGAAAGCGAACCAAAACTCAACGAACCAACAAACTAACAAACAAACAAATAAAGCAGCAGCAATAGAAACGAATCCCTTTTTCTTTGAATGCCCGCTCCTACTTTAGCTCCAGGCGGCTGCGGCTGCTGCTGCTGGTCATATTAGAAGCGAACAAGCAGCAATAACAACAATAACGAACCAAGCTGATGCTGAGCAAACAGCAAAAATGGCATGGCAGCAAGTGCGAGAGAGAAGTTGGAGGAGGTAAGGGGAGCAGTAAAAAACCACAGTCGGCAGCAGCTGTTGCACTCCTTAGTCCAGTCAGCAAATCAGAAGCGAGCAGACTGCAATCGGGTTTGGGTTGAATGCAACATTCCATTTTGCTTGCCACATGAATGCCGATAGTTGTCAAAGATTATGACACGAGCATTCCAAGCAGAATGCTGCTAGCCAACCAGCCAAACAGCTAGCCCAAAGGACCTTCGATTGGTGTGGGAAGAAAGAAGTTTTATAAACTTTCAAGCAATGAACACATTTGCGCATATTTGCATAAAACTCAAATGCCTGATGCTGGGAAATGAAACTAGGCCAAATGGCAGAGCTACTTCAACAGGGTTCCTGCAAATGTAGCAAGTTATCCAAAACGAAGCCTTAATGCACTTCAACGCAATAACTCACCCTACATTTTATATGGTTTTTTAGAGTCATTAAGCTAACACGCCTCTGGAATGCTTATTAAAAGTAAAACAAAAACAAAACATAAATCTGGTAATAAATTTAAGATTCCTTCATTTTAGTATGCTCTGGAATGGAATTATCTTATAGTCTCTGAGATGGAGGCGATTATACAGATAAACTTAAGATTGCTCGATTGCTTGATCTTATTTGTAAGGGCATTCAAGTAGGCAAATTACTTTTTGAGTTATAAAGAAAATGCACGCGTCAAAAGAAATCCATAAAAATTCTTATTGCTCTGCTTGCTACAGTTTTTTGCGCTCACTCTAACTTTGACTTACTTTCTCATTTCATATCTCTATGTCAATTTCTGTCACCCTCTGTGGCACTCAATATTTAAACATACTAACGTGGAGCAGCTCCATCAGCATCGGCAGCCACTGCAACGTTTATCAATTTCAGCGTTCGCTTGCTGGCTTCAACACACTGAGCTCAGTTATTGGCAAATGGATGGGCTGTCTGTCTGCGTTATAAGGCGACCCACATAAGCCACGATTATTAAAAATTGAAAATACTTTTGCCCAACGCGGAGAAAAGTTGACGGTAGACAGGCACGAAGGCAAGCCAGGCAGGCAGGGCAAAGTTTTTGATTGCAGTTTATGCATATGAATGAAGTTGTTTGGCTTTTAACTTTGCCAACAACCAAAAGAACAAGAATATAGAAAAATAAAAAATAACAGTCATAAGGTAAAAAGCCCCGGTAAGACAAAGTAAAGAAAAACTATTGACAATTTGCATTAAAAAAAAAAAAACGAAAAGAAAAACTGACACAAAGCAAGAGCGATTTTCCAAGCAAAGCTCGTAATTAAGTTTACGATACGAATTGAAAAGTTACGAGGGGCGAGTGTGAGGTTGCCTGGTAAAACTTTATGCCCAACACAACTACATATTAAAAACTTGGTGACGCCCGGCTAAATTGTGAATAAAAAATGCATTATTCATTTGGCCAGCGTTTTAGCCAACACACCACCAGCCCTACAGAGCTGCCAATCCATCCATTAGGCAAGGCATCAAGCGTAAAATGCTAAGCTAAAATTTTGTGTTCAACAAATGTTGACAGCGTCGCGCGGCCAAGTTGCGGTCTCAGAAACAGGCAGCTCCATTAGACGCCTCTGAAGCTCGAGAGAGTCACTAAGAGTCCGGAGACTCCAGCGTCTGGCATCCGGACGAACCGAGTTGACAGCTGGCGCTGTTGCTGTCGCTGACGGAGCAATGTGAAACGCGAAACGACAAAGTGACGCAAAGTTTAATTGAAATTCTAGGAGAGCGAAACCAGAGAAAGCTAAACCTACAACAACCAAGAACAGTAAAAAAACGCAAAATCGCATAAGAAGAAACAAAGCCAACTGCACAAACTTCAAATTAGTTTTACATAAATTTTCTTAGCAAACGCGTACAAAAAAGTTTTCCAGTCAATGTCGACAAGAAAATATGGTGCGCATAATTAGTTTTCATTAGGTTTAATATTTTTTCCATCGAAATTACAAAAGCGGAAGAGGAGAGATGAAACAGTGAAGCGGCAATGTAAGACCAAAATTATTCTTACACAAATATCCATAAAATCAGTAAAAGTTAAACTAGAAACATTAAGCTATTAATAACATGTGTTATAGGTTTCGGATTTGGACTGGAACAAGTTTTTTTTTTTTGTTAAAAATAATAGCGTTTTAGTTTCAATTTAAAGTTCTAGACCATGCCCAGGCTTACAAAAACTTTAAAGAAAATAATAATTAATGTTTATTAAGAAATCCTAGACGAACAATTATGAAATATAAATAATGTAAATTGATAAATCCGCTGAAAGCCCGCATCTCCATAATGCCTGTTATATCATCGCTAATTTAATATGCATATTTCTCAATTGAAATTATGCTGCTTATAATATACTCGAAATGGAGAAATACGCAGGCAAAATAAATTCTCTTGATTCTCTTGACGTTGGTTTTGCTTGTGAGAAGCATAATTCAAAGCACCTCGCCTCCCTCTCCAGCCACGCTTCGTTGGCCCCTTAACACTTGAGGCGCTGGTTCAAGTCAACTTTCTTGACTAAAAATTCCACATTTGGCCTTATGAAAATTAGATGAAGCCAAAGCTTAAGTTCAACCATATGCGCTCTCGCGACTACAAGCAACATCTTGTACAAAAGTGAGAAAGTTAAGTGCCGTTAACGTTCATATCAACTAAATTAATCATGAGCATTTTTTTTTCTTCCTTAACAAAAATAAAAAGCAGCCAAAGAAATGTGATTGAAAGAACGCGCAAGCAAAGTTTTTTGTTTGATGTTAAAAAGTTTATGCTACAAGCAGTTAATAAAGTACAAAAAAAAAGAAGAATATCATAAAAATATATATATGTAAATGTGTTCCCAAAGTGCAGCCGTTTAAAGCAGACAAATTTTACCGTCTTATCGGTGGCCCATTGTGATAAGTAAATTTATAGTCCGCACTAACACAAGCACCTAAAGTAAAAAAAAAAAAAAAATATGTCTGTTGTTAGGAGCCGAGGCAAGGGACGATGGGGATAACTGTAAGGTCGGTGGCCCATGTCGTTTTGGTAACATGAAACTTTTCTTTTCTTTCTTTATTTTGAGCTGAATCACAGCTGGCAGTTGAAAATAACACTTATCGCCAGAACGCACAGGCCAAAAGTGGGCAGGCTGGCTTATGGTATGCCTGGCATAGATGGATACAAAGATATGAGATCTGTGCTTTTATTGGCTTCTGGGACACACACACACTTACAGAAAAAAAGAGCTCGTTCTCGTTTGTAGTTTTCTTTAAGCTTAATCCCTTCGTATTGAAAGCCAAACGAAGGACATTTCAGCTAAATCTTGAGGATGCTCCAATGTGTGTGTGTTTTTCTGGGCACGTGCTGCTGAGAAAATAGCTCCATTTTGTTGTTAGGCAACGGGTTGAACGTCGCTTAAGTTCCGGCCCAACGCATTGAGCAATTTATGACTTGATTACAACGAACACAACACACAAACCACCCCTAAGTGACTCAAGGGAAGAGGTTTATGGGTCGGCTTTCCATTTGCATGCCCAAAAAAAAAGTAGCGTCTTGTTCAACTCTTGACTGCGGTCGCACTGTTTGGCAAATTGCAAAATAAAATAATAATAGTGTGTAGTAGTAAAAATTGACAAAGATTTTTCTATAAAAACGAAAAACGGGTGCGGTTTTTATCTAGCGATGGGTTCGCAGAACTACAACAGCGACAACAATTCAATTTAACGCTTCATTGAAGTCCATGCTGCCATTGAGGTTCATTTTATTTATGTACATTTTCCCCTTTTTTTTAACACAAATTTATTGTGTTGTGCGCGTGTTGATTTAATTTATATGAAATGTTGTTGTATTTGTTTCATGGTGTACGCTGTGTGTGTGTGTGTTAAATTAAAAAACGTTGCCATGCGCCCATGCGGCGTATGCTTAATGTGAGATGTAAGTGCATTTGCCGTAATATATGACAGTTTTGTGTGATTGATGACTGACTGGGTGACTGACAGCCGGGCCTGATTGACTGGCTGGCCAACTGACGCAGCAGAACTTCAATAAAGTCAGAACTTTTTTAAGCTATACAACAATATATATAACAATGACAAATGACAGAAAATACGCAAAAACAGAAAAATTACAATTCAATTGCTGGCAAAAGGGGCGCGTGTGGACATGTCACGCTCACACGAACGACTTAGCTTTCCTAACTGCGAATCATGCCCATAAATCTAACTAAAAGCATAACTCATGTGATACACACACACACACACACACACACACATGCACATATAATATAATAAGCAGTTCCTACCTAAGTTCCATGCCTCCTACTAAGCATTAGGGCAGCTGCAAAAATGCTTTTGCAAAAAAGAAATGGAAATAAAATAAGTTGCCGCTGCTTTGGCAGTGACATTTGAATTTCTGCGCAAGAATTTCTTTCTACCCAACTCAGGCATTTGTTGTTGTTGCTCTTGGTTAGCCGAAAATGACGTGACATGAATAAATAATTGAGTTTTGCAGCGCAAACAACAACAAGAAACAGCAACAGCAGCAATAAGGAAAACAAACATAGCCAACGCAAAGCGGAAATGAAATATGGCGAATGGCAAAATGGCGGCACGACAGCCGCCATATTGAACTGAACGAACATAACTGAAATATTTATTCGCCGCAGCATTGGGCAAACATGAAAAAAAAGAAATGCATCTAACAAATTACAATCTAAATCAATACCTTAAGAGCAAAAAAATAAATATACATTATATCTACATTTGTGTATAGGCAAAGGTTAAAGTTAAGCTACAAAAATCGTTTGTATCGATCCAACCACTCCAAAAATCACGTCTGTCAGCAGTTGGAAAGCAAAAAAAAAACAATATTGGGTTAAAAATCATTCGGGTGATTTATGAATGCCAATTAATCAGGCAAATGGGAAATGCGCTCTGCCATTGCGTTTGCAAACAAATTCGAGCAAATGAAAGGCAAACATTGAGGCAAAGACAGCAACACTAAAAGGATTCAATCAACTTTAATGCTAGGCAGGGTCAAGTCAAAAACCTAAAAGCAAACATTCGGCATTTCGTTCACGTAGGCATGCCAGCCCCTTTTTAAGCTGCAGCCATTGCCAAAGCGTTTGAAGTTGATTGAACAAAACAATTTTAATTTAAAACAATTTTTGGTTTTTTTTTTTTTGTGCAAACGAAATAAAAGCACATTATTTTCTCCAGCAATCTTATTGTGGCTATGTATTGTTTCACTAGCCTTAACATTCGCTAAATGTATTAACATTATTCACAGATATTTACATATTTTACCATCACGTATCTTAGATCAATCTCTAAAGTGCTTATCAACTCATCTAAATTATTTACCCATTTAACTTTGAATTTTATTTTTTCACTCGTGACTTCCATTGTAATCATTATATCATAGCTAACCCAGCAAGAATTTCTCAACTTTCAATTCTTTTATTTTAATTTTTCTTTTGTTTAGTCACCCAAAAATGCACTTTATATTCATTTAGTTTTTGCGTGCAGTTTGCTAAAAAGTTTGAAATTGTTTTGTCTCGACTGCTTTTCTGTTGCCTTTTCAAAATATTTGTCCCATTTTATAAACTTTATTTTATATTAAAGGGAAAGGGGTTGCAATTTATAGGCCAGTTTTTTGGGATCGCTGGCCAAATCAGGAACAACTTTGCGACGCTCAATTTGTGCTGCCATTTTGTATTATTAATGGTTAGCATTGTTGTTGTAGCCTAGCAACTGGAAACTGGCAACTGGCAACTGGTTGGCTTTCAAATGGATTTTGCTTTCAGCTTCGCACATACACAAATGGAATTTGTGAAAATGCATTTCCATTTGTGTTGAGCCCTCCGAAAGCTTTCTGCAATTGTGGTGCGAAGATTTTGGCTGCCTTTTGCTGTGGTGACACATGCCAAATATGCGAATGCTATGAAACCGGAAACGAGCAAAGAACAGCAACAACAATAACTACAATATACAACAGATAGACGTCAACCATTTTATGCACTCAACTGTACCATCTGCTGGCCATTTTCCTTCGCCCCGCCCCCCCCCCCCTCTCCCCTTCGTCTCCACGACACCTGCTCCTACTCTTTCTGTCGCTTGCATTCCAATGTTTGTTGTGTTGTCTTCTGTATTTTATGACTTGTTATTGCCACGCCCATGTTGCTGCTGCCTCGACAGTCGCCTGGCCAAAACTCAGAAAGTTTTTTTTTGCATTGAAATTGCACAAAACCTAAAAACTTTGAATGCCCTGCAGACAAAAGATTTAAAATGGGGTTTTTAAGTTTTAACTTGTTTTCATATTTGTCTAGTAATGTTACACAAACTTTCCGATTATATTATGACAGATAATTTAAGTCAATTGTGGAATACGAATGATAAGAAACAATTTAGCTTAAGAGATATATCTTGGGGTTAGGCTTCAATTTTCATCTATTAAAAAAAAAAAAAATTTTTTAATAGTATTTTCCTTCCTTAACTTAAGAAAACCTTTCTTTAATTAACCCCTTAGTTTTTAGGGTACCATAATTTCAATCAAATATTTAACTGTAAACATGTTTCACTTACTCGTGCCACAGACTTGTATCCTGGGTCTTTTTTTACACTTTTCTATGTTAGTCTTTATTGTAACCGTCACGCCATTTTACTGACTGCATATGTGCGAAAGCAAAAAAGCAGACCCAGAAACCCAATAGCACTTTAGCAGGTACTATAAAAGAAAAAAAAAAATATATATAAGAAACAACAACAACAACAAAAATAAGTATATAAAACTGAAAGGATCTGCCAGCAAAGAGTGTTCACCAAGTGTTGAGAGGCGTTGTTTCTTGTTGCTTTTCACTTTTTGATGGAAGATGTTTTACCTTTTCGCCTAGTTTTTAACAAAATAGGAAAGAAGTGGAATTTTTTTCTTGTGTGTGTTTGTACCGTTTGGTTCGCCGCTTTGTTTACGGCCAAATACAAAACAATGGCACATTTTACACATGAGCGCATTTCAGGCAAGTTTTTGAAGCAAAATGTTTCCATTGTTGTTGTTTGAAAACGCTCCGATTCAGACTCGGACTAGGAACTAGGAACTAGGAGCTCGAAGCTCGTATTGCATATTTAATCCATTTGCTGTAGGTCTTATTTCTGTCAAACTTCCTGTTGATGCTACCAACGTGGCTTAGCTATCCAAAAGTGAATTATAGCTACCATCTGGCGGCAACTTCTGTTAAGACTACTACCACTGTAACTGCCACTGCAGCTGCAGTTGCAGCATTTCAATTGGCCAAATCATTCGACTCATTGGCTTGCTTTAAGCTTGAAGTTGTTCTTCAACTCGACGGAGCTCTCCTTGCTTGCTTTTGTTTGCCGTTAGCATTAGTAATACAAATTGCAGTGGCGAAAGTTCAACAAACTGCATTTAAAATGGAGCACACCAACTAAAAACAAACACACTAACACACCCATAAACAGCAAGTCGCCAACAGACTTGGATTTAAAAAAAATAAAATAAAATAAAAATGGCGCAGGCAGCCATTTTGTTTGTTTTTGTTTTCCATTTTAGCCATTTTGCGCTTTTATGTCACTTAGCGTTTATTTTTAGATGTTATTGTTGATGCTTTCGCTCAATTTGAAAGCCACTTTGGTTTTGACTTTAGTTAATGGAACTGATGTTAAATTTTACTTGATTTAGTTAATGTTAATAATAACCATATTGCTAATCATATGGTTCTTGTCATGTAATCAACCTAATTGGGCACTAATCAGATACGGACACGTGTTTTATTTAGTTAACACATCACGAACACAGACGCACAATACGTAAACCACAAATTACAAAGACACACATGTAACATGCAACATGCAGGCTCCTAAATTACAACACTATAACAAGCGTACTTATAACCAGCTATCTAATTGATAGCCTTTTGTTTGTTTGAGTTTTCAATTAATTAGGTACATATAGTATGTCAAAGAGTTGGTTTCATTCAATAATAACATGTGTCTAACATATGTATAAAGTAAAGAAAACTATTATTTCATTATTGTACATTAAGTTTTTAATGTCTAAGATTTTTCAATTACTTATAATTGCTTTTGTTACCCAGCAGGATACATATCTTAAGCTAATATGTTTGTTCCAGCTAATAAAAGATAGAACCAAAATGTACGCAATTGAAAAAGAAAATTTAAACACTGCTGAAAAAATCAACGCACAGTTTTTAACTCTCAAATAATATTGTATTCATTTGACATCTCAACTAAATAAGATAAAAATTAATTGCTGTATTGCCGTATTGTGTTAAAAAACATATATTATATTTTTAATAATAAATCGTACGATTGCATTTCACTTGAAAATTAATTATGGGCATCAAACACTTTATCGCACATTATCATTCAAAAGCGCACATTAAATAATTAATGAAACGTACGCAAGTTGTTGGCTAATTGAATTGCAGTTGCAATTAACCACTTCACTGAGAGTTACAACTTGCCACTTGCCACTTTATATTTAAAAAAAAACCAATAAAATAAATAACCAATGTCGAAGCTTACCGTTACACACATTAAAATGTTTTAAGCCGCAGCGTACTTATTTGATATGCTGCAAAAATACAAAAGAGAATTCAACTTTATTAATATATATTTAAACAAAAAAATAACAGCAATTTGAGTACAAAATGATCTTAAGAGTAAAAAGTAATTGATTCCAATTAAAATTCTGAACATCAGACAATATTGTTTACGCCCACTTTTAATGCGCGTCGTTCATTATATTGGTTGACCTTATCGAGTAAATAGTTGAGAAAATGAAGGAAGCACATAGAAATGGCGCAGCAGCTAATGCTTACAAAATGGTTGAACACAGAGGACACTTCCGGCTGCCATTAGTCGAAGTACACTGGTTACAATTTATGGGCACCCGGCGCTAAATCAAAAACTTTATGAAATCGACATAAAAACCAGTCCTCTGACTCATGCCCGACCCCTTTATACGCCCAACTCACATTGTAGTAGGTATTATTGACAATGCTGCCAAATGAAGCGCTATATAAAAAAAAAAGTAAAAGACGCTCTGCTCGGTTTGTGGGTGGGTATCCGGGGGCTACTTGGGCTGCTTGTTTCATCAACTTAAACTGCTGACAGTTGAAAAATGCTGTTCAATTTGTTTCAACATTTTTTTCTCTCTTCTTCATTTTTCTTTTTTCTTCTTTGCACCCGCATTTAAAATTGTATAAAATGGCGGTTGACATTTGACATGCCCCGGGCAACCCTCGCGGTCGGCCTGTTTCACAACAGTTTTCCCATACCGCGCCACACAAAAAATGAAAACAAGCGAATACAATAGCTGATATTGAACATTGTTTGCTTTTGTTCAGAGCTCTAAGCAACTGAAGATGGATATCAGTATTACTCAAAGCTATCCAATTTTCATTCATTTATGAAATGAAAAACAAACGTTATCAGTGGGCTTGTTAAGGATAACATAGGCATTGACAAAGTATAGCAAAATGCTGATTTATTGATTTGAACTTCAATAACAAACTTGTTAAACGATGTTATTTGAAAAATTTTAACTGTTCCACAAATAATTGTCTGGTTGCTAATTTAAAATATCAATAATTATTAATGCAATTTTCAAGTTAATGATTTTTCGACATTTTACTAAAGCTGAACGCGGTTAGTTGGACATAAGGACTTGATTGAAGTGAGTCGAGCACATGATGAAACCCCAATAAATATTTTGATTTCATTTCAAACTGGGTTGGATTTGGGATCTTTTTTTTGTTTGACTGATGGCACTTATAGAAAGTAGGGTGTGATATTTTGCTCGGGTATAACACGATCCTTATCCGGCACCGCCTGAAAGATGTGCGTTTTGCGATCGAAAGATGTTTGAAAGCTAATTATGGCTGCCACATTGCCACAACGATAGCAATAGTTGGGTGCAGACCAAACCGTAACAAGTTTTTCCTCAAACATATACTTGAGTCCTTCGTCGACCAGTTGATGAGCACGACAGATAAGAATGAGATTGTTAACGGTCATAAAGTCTTTGGTAACTTGTCGACCGAAGAGCCAACCGGCACCACGTGGACTCAAGTCCCAGGACCAAATATCCTCCGGATCGGACCAAACGAGATCACAGAAGGCACCCTTACAGGGTATCTCATGGTTGCGATCGATTGTGCGTATTTGATCCAGGGTCACAATATCCGGACTAAGTCCACCATGCACGCACAGCACCTGTTCGTCAATTATCGCCGCAATTGTAAGCAAATCAAATACCTTGCAACAATATTTCCAACCATTTGCATTGCCATACTTGCTAAAGCACTCATCAAAGAAGCCATAAACCTTTGTTATTTGTCGAGTCTCGTGATTGCCACGGAGCAGTGTTATTCGGCTGGGATAACGAGCCTTGAGTGCCAGCAATAGTGTAAAAGTCTCTAAGCTATAATATCCACGATCAACAAAATCACCCATGAATATGTAACTAGTGTTGGGCACTTCGCCTCCAGTGTTGAACAGACTCAACAAATCGTAGAATTGTCCATGTATATCCCCACAAACGGTGACAGGTGTGCTAACGGGTTGAACGTTACTTTCCTCCAGGAGTATGTCGCATGTCAAATCACACAGCTTGCGCAGCTCGTTCTCTGGCAAATACTGACATTCCTTCACCAGCTCAATCCACTTGTCAACCTCACCCATTATAGGCGTCACAATTGTCACTCGATTCGGTTGATAATCAAGCTTTCAGAATGCAAAGTGGAAATATAATTTTTTTAATAATATTGTTTTAACGCTCTCTCTCTGTATAATAACTAACTCAACGCCAAATTGATGAAAAAGATTTTCAACATACGTTTGAGCAAGAATCTATTTTGTTTAGCTTACCATCCGAGTTAAATAAACATGAGCTACAAGAATATTAGAAAATAAGATATCCTTTGTTTTAAGCAAAATAACGATTGATTTAATAAAGTCTTAATCTTCAGCTAACCGAAAAAACAAAATTGCTTAGAGGTTTTGACTCATTTAAAAGAACATAGGAATTAATGTCAGATTACAGAAAGATTAATATGTGTAAGCGACAGACGTCTAAGTCAAACAAAGCAAGTCGTCAGCTTATGCGTAAGCCAAGCAACAAAAAAAAAAGTTGATCTTGTGGCTGTCATGGAAACCACAAATGACACAAACAAACAAAAACAAGTACAATAATCGCAAGCTGTCATCAACATTATTATGCGAGATTGCATAAAGTGTGCCATGTGCTGAGATTCTAAGACTTAAGGCCAATGACATCAGCAACAAGCACAAAAGCAAGCATCCTTTGTGGCCTTTTGAAAATGTGCAAGTCAACAAATTGTAAATCAAGACAGTTCCTCAACGCCAGGTGCCAAATAAAAGCAATTTCCTTGAAGTTACTCGGGTCAAAGCTTCAGTTTAAGGTAAGTTGCTCACAAAATTTTAGGCTAAACTTTGGTGGCCATAGCCACAAATATTGCTCGGTAATCTAATTAATTTCAAGCACACATAAACTTTCACAACTCTTGGGGCTTCAAAGTCTATTAATTTCGATAGCTGTAGTGTGGGGTGGGGCAGCTTGGGAGTTTTTGTTACCAGGAATCTATTAGGCTGTAAAGTTCTTCCTGCTGCAGACACGCACACACATTGATTAATTTTAAGACAATAATCATAAGGGCGTTGCCCACCTGACCACAATTTGTTGTCCCCTTCCAAAGAAATGAAGAGGGAAAAGACTTCAGCCGTTGTATTCAAATAGCGCACGTGCTTGCGTATATGTATACATATATACATTTTCCATAGCATACATTGCAGCGTCTTCATTTTCAGCAAACCAAAGCACGTTGCTCAGAGTCTTTTGGCTGGCTGCAAGGCAGCAGAAGTTTTGGGCTTAGTTAATTCGCTGGCTTCTATCGCGCATTGCAACTTTAAGCAAGCCAAAGGCATAGAAACTTAATCAAACTTGTGTTCCGCATTTGTTGTTGTTGCTATTGCGTCTTGGCGGAAGAAGTTTGCTTCGTCCTGGCACGCAAGGAATCGGCGGCATCGTTGGCTCGTTCACCTGAACGAGTAACAGCAGGGCAAAAAAGATTCCACCTGGCAAGTAAACTTCTTGTTGCACAACAAACTGGTTTGCGTGTTTGCCTGTTATTTATAATGATTGTATATGCTTTCTAAAACCCGTTAGAACGGAGTTCAACTACAACTTGACCACTTGCATGGCGAACGCAGGCTGTGTGAAAAATTTAAACATTTCAAGTTGCACCATCTTTCTTTTGACTTTTTGGCGAGCTCGAGCTACGGCGTTTAACTTTTAATTGGATTTCAGTTGATTTTGTTTTAACGCTGCTTTATTCGAGTGGTTGTTTTTGCTTTAGTTGTTGCTGTTGCTGGTTATATGAGCGCATAATTTCAACAATTATTTCCACTGACTGACCGCAATTCATTTACATTTTCCACATTTTTCTCATTAGCATTTAAGAGTTGTTCGCATAATTATCATCGTTATAATTATACCTTAAATGTATTCTCTCAAATATATTATACACTGGTTATATAAGCAAGGTAAATTTGTTAAATTATTTACTATCGTCATCTCGAATAATTTATGTACGCTTCCATACAACCAATTTTCTGGGGACGAGAACAAACATAGATCTAGAGTAAATTCGAAATATGGCTGGACAGACGCTTAAGAACTTCACATTTTTTTTTTTAGCCTTTTTTTTTAAATATGTAATACTCAGTATTAATGCTTTTTAGCAGTTTTCTAAGTTAATTAAATTAAAATTTGCAAAAACTAAATCTTTTACATTTTTTTTCCCAATGCTTTTATGAAAACTATTCGTAAAGGTCGGTGATCTTAACTCTTGAAGACATTTTTATGTATAATTTCTGAATTAAGGTCATTGCATTTAAGTATTAAGAGGCAGAAATATTGAACAAGAGCGTTAAACTCTGTCAGCCACATAAATTCCATAGCCTGGACGCTCAAACATTTTCTTACAAGCAATATTGCAGACACCGCAAGAAATTTACCCATACACGCAAAAAGTGCCAAAGACTTGAGCCGAGCTCCTTCATTTCCGCATCACATTCCTAGCAGGCATCAATGTTAACACATTCATAGCTATCAACAATTTATCACAGCAAGTGAACGAAATCTCATTTTCTAAAAGGGGAAAAAGTATTAGGTGCCACGAGGGGCGCCGCAGTGATTGTCAAACTGTTTAGCGGCCGCAGGCTCTGCAAACAAAGAAAATATACGAATGCAAGAAAGAGCGTACAGAAATAAAACGGAAGCAGCGACAAACGAAATTTATGTTTTGCGCCCAAGACACAACAAAAGCAAAGGCAAATAGACACAAAAAAAGGTCTTTCTTTTGGAAATATGGAAATGGATATAAAACTTGTCAAAAAAGTTAAAGAGCACAAAGCGCTTTCCATTTTCACGGCTATCCATACATCAAAATCTTTGTGTTGTGCCAAAAAAACCAAACCAATGTTGTGGTATTTGTTTCATATATGTTAACAAAAGTTAGCAAACAAACAAACAAAAACAATTAAAAGCAAAGCATGAGTCAAGCGTGTAATAGCAAAAACAATGGATTAAAATCCTAGTAAAGAAAGTAAGTTTCCGCCGGAACTCACCCAAGTCCGATGCTACTAACTCACTCGGTTGCCATAGCAAAAATGTTCTCAGAAACATTAGCATAAAACGTATACAAACATTTTGCCAAGCCATGTGAAGATATTCTCGGCGTTATTTATGTGTGTGATACATTGTGCCATGTGTGTGGTGTGAGAGTGTGCAAGAAGAATCATAGAGCAAGAGTTCTTGGAAATAACACATTGTTGTCCGTGTTACGGTCTCCGCTTGCTTGCAGACAAATATTGTCGACAAAATCAAAAAAGTTTATGCGAGCTCTTTATACAGAAACTGATAGTTTGGTTTACAAAATATATTAATATATTTACAAATGTATAACGAAAACTAAAATATAAATTTAAGTAATTCGTTCGAAAAGCTCAACATTTTTACTTAGAACGTAATTGCTGAAGCCAAGAATGTCGTTCCTGTTTCCAAACTCGATGTTTCCAAAATATGATATTATAAAAATTTTAAATTAGTTTAAATCAGTTAATTTTTATCTAAAAGGGTCCTGATTTAGCTTAAGAAAAGTTAAATCGCATCGCAAATAAATGTCAAAAATTTTTGGAATTGCAAAAACTTAATTCAAGTACATTCGAATATAATTTAAGAAACACTTTATTTTTTATAGAACAGTAGGCATTTATATAAGGCTCACAAAATATAATATCAAGCAGTTGAAAAATTATTTAAAATTTTTTAAATTAATTCTAAAATTTTTGTTTAAATCAATCGCAATGTGCCGACTCTTGAACTTACCAAGATGGTTACTACTTTGCATCCTTGTTGTAGTTGGTGCCTCTATACTTTTAATTATAGTGAGCATTATTTTTGTTCATCTACAAAAATAAATCAGAAAAATAAACGGTTACAATGTACAACAACACACCGAAAACGAATCGAAAAACTACAGAAGATGATGTTTATTATAACAAACAATGAAATAAATGTTTAACGTGAAGTGGAAAATATTACAAGGAACCAACAATATGGATTTTTTAATAAAACAAACTAAAATAAAAATTAAGAATTAAGAATTATATATATGTGTACATCTACGAAATAAAAGTCACTAGAAGAAGTAAAGTCAAGAATGTCGTTTTATGTTTCTACTTTTCTTGTTCCAAGTTTTCCAAACTCGATTTGTGAACTAAAATTTGATATTACTCAAACTTTAAATTAATTTAATTTATTGGGCTATTGATTTCACATTGTATACGTGAAACAAGTAGGACATTTCTGGATTTATTTAATTCCCAACATTTTTTGATAGATATAAAGCGACAATATATATATATATATATAGAACGTCTGTTCATAATTTAAGAACAAAATCCTAATTAAGTACATGTTTTAAGAACGGCGTTCGTATTTAAATACCAAAAAATCAACTACATTCGAACATAACAGTAGGCGTTTATATAAGACATAAATAAATTAATAGCAAGCAGTTGAATAAGTATTTAAAACTTGTTAAAATATCCCTAAAAATTTTTTAAATCTATCGTAATGTGCATGTTGTTCCAAAACTGTTCAAGAAGAACCAAAATTTGCATCTTTTGTATAATTGGCATCATTGTATTTTTCGGTTTATCGATCGGTATATTCTTTTTGATAGGCGTTAGGGATAAAACTGAAGTGCGAAACACAACACGCGAAACAACGCCAACGACGACAACAGCATCAACAGAAGTTGCTTATTATAACTAACAATGAAATAATTTGTCAACGTCAAGCGGAGAATATTACAAGGTACCAACAATGTAAATTCTTTAGTTAAGCTTACAACAATAAAAAAAGAATGTCAGAACAATATATATCGACGAAATAAAATCGCTAATGAATGGCTTTAAGCTATTCACATAAAATCAATGGCAAGGGTTTTTTGAATAGCAAATATTTAATTCAACTACATTCGAACATAACAGTAGGCGTTTATATAAGACATAAATAAATTAATAGCAAGCAGTTGAGTAAGTATTTAAAATTTGTTAAAATATCCCTAAATTTTTTTGTAAATCTATCGTAATGTGCATGTTGTTCCAAAACTGTTCAAGAAGAACCAAAATTTGCATCTTTTGTATACTTGGCATCATTGTATTTGTCGGTGTATCGCTCGGTTTATTCTTTGGGTTGGACATGGATAAGGATAGAACTGAAGGGTATGGGCGAAATTCAAGACGCTATACAACGACAACAACGACAACAACAACACAAGAAGTTGTTTATTATAACTAACAATGAAATAATTTGTCAACGTCAAGCGGAGAATATAACAAGGTACCAAAACCTACCTAAATTCCATCATGGGCTAATTCATGAAAAATAAAGAGAACTACTAAAGATTCACATATGTATGTGTTTATCATTTATATGATTCTATCTAGAAGGCAGAGTTTCAACAATAGACTGGCCGCTAAAAAGCGAACAGCTCGCAGACATAAACATTCATAAGTCTTGAGGATATCTGGTCGCTGGAATTAGATTGATGAGCCAGCGAAAGTTCGACTTGAATTTTTAACGCGTTTTATTGCATTAACATTTGACAAGTAGTCCCTAATAATACGATTTCGGCTATCGAATAATGTTTGTAAATATAAAAATTTTAACGTGCAATAAAATCGTATCTCACAGTTTATTTATGCATTAACGCAATGCGTGTCTACCCTATTTATTGGCTTGCAAGCAAATTTGTCCAACACACACAAACAGTTTTCAGCTCATTGCCGTGGGGCAAATCGAAGAGGATTTGTCTTTTGTAGTTGCCACAGGACGAATTTTGGATTTCAGTACCTTCCTTGTTCTTGAATACTGCTGGCTTTAAAAATTTCATTCTTTTCTGCACTCGTAGCTCATTGCAGCAGACAAATGATAAATTTACACTGAGTCCTCTTTGTTGTCTGGCGCCGGGTGCCGCATTAACTACGTTCCGACAGCACGCAGCTCTCATGCACAGATTGACTGTTCCCGGTACGAGGATACTACTTCTTCTACTATAACGTCCGTACGTATGTAAATTGCCCGGGGGCATGGCATATGCAAAAGGCGTGGCTAGAAAAGACCAGACTAACTTGAAGCGTTTGGATTTTGTTTTCAAAGTTAACGAGCCAACGAGCCAACGGAGCCAAAATGGCGAAATTCCGCATTCAGTTTATAATTTATGTGCGCTTAAAGTTTTGCCACGAGGTAAGAAACAAAAGAGAAAGACGAGCTAAATTTGTCGAAAAAATCTTGCACGGATTTCAATGTTGTAAAGAATTCTGAGCATAGCTAAATTAATGGAAGCGAAAGGCTTTTCCTTTTTTTGAAAATAAATGAAATGCAAAAATTTTTTGGCAACATGTGGCAACTTAAATCTGTAACATTCCATCATGTGCTTGCCACACAGGTGTTATCAGGGGGCAAAAACCTTTTCTGTATGTATTAGATCATTTTCTCTTAGTTGGCAATTTTCACGCCTCTTATGAATCGTGAAGGAAATTTTAACTGACCCTCAACGACCCTAAATCCACAACCAAACCCCCCACCCACTACAATCAGCGACTCCTGCAATGTAGCAGGATCAAGGTGACCCAAACAACAACACACCTTTTGCACCATTTAACATTCTTCGAATGTTGCAACCACCGTTGCTGTGTGTGGCAGACGCGTGTATTCGACACACCCCGAAACGCATTCGAAACATCAATAAATTAAAGGTACAAATGTAATTTGGTATCCGTTGCGCCAAAGGACACGGAAATAGCAGCAGTTGTTGGAGAATAAATACGTTTCGACAAGCAAAGAAGTTCAATTTCAGGTTTCTGCCTTTAACGATGGCTCGTAAATAGATTAGGGTGTTGCCATGCCAACCTCATGCCTCTATGTGTAAATTCTAGGCAAAACTTTCGCCCTTTAACATGTTTCCTTCTTTGCTTTGGACGCCTGCTTGGACATTGCCACTTTCTGTTTCTGGTCATATTTTAGATATTTTATGACACGCATTGCTCATTTGGCTCAAAAGGTTGTCAAAAGCAGCAGTTGAAGTTACGGAACAAAAGCTTAACTGTACTCTTGCTGTATGATGTTGTTGTTGGGAACATTGGTAATCTCGATAAGCTTTGTTTTTTTGCCGCTCTGGACAGTTAATAAATAAATTAGGGCTTAAGAGTGCTTAGAGTGCTTAAAGAAGCATACATTGAATATTCTTTAAATATGGTTGCTTAATGAAATTAATTTAAATATTTGAAATACACAAAAAAATCAAGTTAAATGCATTTCAACAATTTTCTCAATAGTTTTCTTTAAAGATATTTATAGGGATTAAAATGCTGCCGATAGTTTTTGTTGTTTAATAATTATGCTTCTTATTTATTAAACTAATTGAATTCAACAATTGTTGATCAAATCAAAAATATTAAGCCAATTTATGTAAACAAAACAAAAACTATATCAAGTGCTTAATGTTGCGTAAAAACAGCAAAACATTAAATTACGAAGCTTTTATCTTGCAGTTAACAGACTTTTAACTTCAATGAAATGTATAAAGCCAACTAGTATATGACTAATATGACTGTACCTAACTGTATGTTCTCACTTCTATTCTATTAACAGCACCATTTAATCGGCATACATATATGTAGGTCATCAAAAGTGACACGCCTCCTCTCAAGGCAACAATGCTATGAGCAACAGAAACCTCAGTGCCATCTGCTATTTGTTACTTTAACACCTTCTCTGTGACATGCACAGACACGGGAGTGGAGCAGGAGCTTCACTGGGGGCACTTCAGTTCCTGGTGCTGTTAGCATTGCACAAAGCGCACATTAAGAGGCTGAAGCTCAAGCTGAGGCTGAAGTGAAAGGCAACGAAGCGTATTGGAGCCTCGACAGGTGACTGACTAAAGGCAGCTACAACAGCAGCAGCAACACCAACAACGAGCGCCATTGATGAGCTAGAAGGCAGCTGAACAATGTCAACTGGACAAAAGAGAGAGAGAGAGGCACAAACCTTCGAAAACACCAAATCCAACCCTAAGATACTCAACTCAATCCAAAGTGCGTAGTTGGGCTGTCATTTTGTTTTATCGCACACTGGAAGCAGCTTTCATACATAACCCATCATATGAAGGGATTGCTTCTGCTGGACCGAGTGAAATTAATGGGTCGGAAAGTGTTGTGATTAATCATGGTCGCATATAAAAACTGTCGCCTGGTCACGGAAGTAGCCAAAAGTCCCGTTCGCGTCCTATGCTTTCCTGTCCTGAATGCAGCTGCTCATTAAGATCTAGCACAGGCAAAGCCAAGATACTTGGTCCAAAAGCAATCTGGGCCATTTAATCAGCAGCCAACGCTTTACTCACCCGGCCATCCACCAAACACCTTAAAGCCTAAGCAAATGAGCCGTGTGGAGAACCAAAGCCAAATGGGAACGCGTCAACTGATGTTGATGCAGCCGCAAAAGAGGGGACAAAAGCAACACAGATGCATTCATTCACTTGCACAAAAGCAGCTAAACACGGTGCAGAAAGAGAGTAAAAGAGTAAAATCCGGAACAGCAAAAGCGGCAACTTAATAACACCTGGTAAATGCGACTTTAATCTAAAAACGAAACAGAAAACGACCAAACGAGAATTTTGAATGAAAACTGTTTGAAGTCGAGTTTGAAATGCTCTGTGAAGAAACTAAATACTGAAAATGTTAAAATACTTAAATACATATTTTTATTTATTTCTATGTTTTGAAATATTTTCATTCATTAATTGGCATTGAAATATTTTAATTTATTTATTATTAAGCCATATTTTATTGCTAGTAATAATAAGACAATAAATAGTTTAAAACCAATATTTGATGTATTTTAGTTGAAAGATATTATAATAAAATATGAATTTTATAATTACCAAAGAACTTTAATGATTTCACATATATTCAAATTCTTATGAAGTCCGCCGAAAGTATCTATTAATTATAGTATTAATGTCATTGATCTGATTTCTAAGAAATTTCTTATCTATTATCTTTGTTGATATATATACATAGATATATTTACATATTGATTAATATATATACATGCCACAGCTCAAAAAGTCTATGAACCATAAAAACCAAGCCATAAAACTTTGTTTCTCCTATATGCTGATAAGTACTTTATGATTTATGATTATGAATATAGTTTTCTTTTGCGCGACAGCATGGCAAGGTTGGAATGACATTTGAGATTGTATATAGAGTAGAAGAGCGAGAGACCCAGACATACAGATAGATAAATACGAGGCAACGGTCTGCGGCATATAAAACATAAAGTACGCTAGAGACGACCCAAAAAACCAATAACATTTTTTGAGAAACTTCTGTACAAAAGTGGACAGGGAAGAGCGCAACAAACAAAGAACTAACGAAAAAAAAACTTCAACGGCCACTCAGAGCACTGTGAGCTAAAGTGGGATGTGAGGCTTTCCAGGGGAGCTATTTAGATGACGAACTGACACATACATGTACATATATATGTATAGATACAGAACACGGAGGCAACTGTCTAAAATACATCGAAACATGAGCACAGATAGGCAGGCATTAGAGCTCTACTGAAAACCAAAATAAAGCCAAAATGATTGTTAATGATAAGCTAGCTGTACGGCTAGTGTGTGGAATAAGTTGACTTTTTGACAAGTTCATTGCAGAATATTGCTGTTGTTGTTGGGCCGTATTACAAATTGTAATTGACTTGCGGGCAGTCCTCGGGCAGTAGAACTCCTGCTGAATTCTGTTTCTGTTGCTGTTCTTTGACATTTGAGTCATTTTTCAATATGGCTCGCAGCATTTTGTGTGTGTTCGGCTCGTTTGTCACTTGAGAGCAAGTGCAAAAATGATAAATATCTAAGAAAAACCACAGCAACATCAGCAGCAGTAGCAGCAGGCTGTTAGCTGTACACTCAACTGTTGTAATTTTCTCATTTGCACTTGATGTCTGAGCTGAACTGAACTGAATTCAAGTGGTTGTGACGTTGAATATTGATCTGGCCTTTACATTCTTATCATCACTGTGCCTCATCCTGTTCGACTTGTCTCGAGACAGTTGATGTGATATTTCCTCTATTGCGCATTTATCGCATCGATTTAAACTGGCATTACCTTTCGCCCGCATTTCTCTATTGCTTCTATCTCACCACAGAAAATTTATGTCAGACCCTGTCGCTCTGTCCCCGTCGCTCTGACTAGTCTGCGTCCTCTTGGGCAGTCCATAACTAAACACGTACTTTTCACCGTCTGTCAGACGTATTGGAAGGCTTCGTTGTGAGGAAGTTGCGGAAGAAAATGTTTGGTTGCAGTCACAGGCATTCCAATTTATTGGCAAAATGACGTACCGGTACCGTACCTCAACGACTCCATCACTCCCCTCGTTTCACCTACATTTTTCAAATGTCTGCAGCACGCTCTTGACAACTGTCTGTGCCTCTGCTAAGTGCTGGCAATTTTCTACTGAGCAGTAGGAGTTAGAAAATTGTTAGCAGTTTTGCAATTTATTAAAAAAATATTTTTTCAGTCTGAGTGCATTCCAAAATTTGAAAATCTACATTAAAACTATGTTCAACAACTTTTGTTAGTACGATTGGATTATTTTTTAACTAATAAACAAAATTTAAAAAAATATAATTTTTTATCTTAATTTTTCTATGCATTTATTTTTACAGTCTTCATCAACTAAGTTAGTCCTTCGTTTATATTTTCTGAAAAACTGCAAACAAACATATTCATTTAACAATTTACTTTTGTATTGAAGCATTATTTTTCTAAAAAAAATAAAATAGAATAAAACCAACAAATAGAAAAATAAAACTTTTTCAACAACTATTTGTTGCTACTAATGACAAAAAAGTTTTAGCATTTTCCAAACTTTCACAAACTTTTTCTATAATTTTCTAATCAAACTATGTCAGAGTATTTAGTAAGCGACTTCGCTCAATATTAAGCTAGAGTTCTTGTCTTTTATTCATATCGATTTTTGGTTTAGTTTTGTTTTGGATTTCGTTCCGTTTCATTTGCTTTACTTCGATTTTCCCTCTTGCCATCTATCTCGCACTTGCTTCCCGGCTTTCTTGCTGTATGCACAATCAAAAAAGTTTTTATCTTGCTTCGCTCGCAGTGCGGGGCTGTCAAACAATGCGACGGCGTTGGAATAACATTGCCAAGTGCAAGCAGGGGAGAAGAGACAACTGCGAGATGGGAAAGGGAGAGTATAACTGCAGAGAAACGTTGGCAGCAGTAGAAGCAGCAGCGACATGGATGTCAAGTTGAAGTGGCCGTGTACACAATTGTAATTTTTTTTGGTAAATCTACCAAGATGGAAAATGCAAGGCCCCATTCAAGTCAACCAACCCCCAAAAACCTACTATCGGGCCCCCTCAACCATGACACAGATGGCCCTTGAGGCGGAGCTGTTGTAAAGTTTAGTTTATCAAAGTTGATTCGTTTTAATGAAGGAAATTCTGTGTGCCAAAGTGTTCCGGCGCACTTCATCAGTTCTTGACTTGAAAAAAGATGGAGAGCTGGAAAAATAAAATAAATAAGTCATACTCTAATCGATAGCAGCACAAATTGTTTGCTGTCAAAAAAAAAAAAAAAAAATTGAATTTATGTATAAAAACAAAGGCATAATTAATTGAATTTACACCTTGACATTCTTGTCATCATCAGGTAGAAAGGCACAAAAAAAAAATACAAGGACAATGCAATTAACACATAATGTAGAAGGCAGAATGAGAATTGAGGAATTGTGCAAAGTCAGAGTCACAGTTTCAATTTCTGGTCGAAACGGTAGCAGGTAGTCAAATAATTTATGACAATTATTGTGACATGAAGATGACGATGAGGATGACATGAACAAGTTTCTTTCGTCTTTCTCCATGCCGGTCTACCTCAATCTAAGGCTTGCACTCCGATAGGCATCTAGAGAGTCTGCACACAATGGTCATTAAACAGGATATGCATTTAGATTAAGCCAGACAGGTACAACAAAGTAGTAAAGGTTATTATTGTGTATGAACAAGAAAGGATCAGACGACTACCTGACGAGGCATAAGAAGTAGAAAGACAGCAATACAGATAAAAACAGCAGGTGTGCACAACAAATCAGTTAGGGCCAACACAAAAACGAGGATTGCCAAATATATGCGGACGTTCGATTGCACTCAGAAAAATAATTCGACAGTTAAATGATCTGAAATTGTGAAGTCAAAAAGTTTATTATGTAAAGCTAATTTCATTTAATTTAAAGAATTTTCAAAAAAAATTATTTTTAATATTAAAAATTGGTGTAAATTAAAAAAAAAAATAATTTCCAACATGCAGAAAAATTAAATTTTCAATGTTTAAATATAATAGTTAATCGAAAACCTTTTACTTTCAAGATAATTATTTTTCTAAATAGTACATAGATTTTTTTTAAGTGCACATGTGTATATCTGTTAAGGCAAGCGAGTCGAACTTCGTTCGGACTGTCGACAAGTCTCGGATCACAAACGAACCCAGAATTTGCACCTGCTGCAAATCAAAGAAGATGCACAAAGCGCGCGAAACAGAAAGAAAAAAGCTGACAGAGCAGGTAACTTGAGGTAACCGAAGGTAACGCGATCCCCAAACAACAAAAGTCGCGACATCTGTTCTCATTTTTATTCAGCGAAAGGTGGGAGGAAGGATGAGCTGAAGAGAAGTGGAGCAACAACAGCAAAGGGAGCACGTTGTTGCTCAGCCGGTTTCGTGACAAGGGTTACCCAAATTTTGGGCACTGCCATATACCGTTGCCATATAATTTTCGGCATTAGCTTTGTGCAAATTAATGGACAGTTGTGTGTTCCTGTGCCTGCAGCGTGGAGTCCGCAAAAACGGCAGCTGTTAGATTTTGTTCAGCGAAACGAGTTTAGTCAACGCTGTTTCTACTGCGCTACATCGTTTTCAACACATTTCGAAATTAAGCTTTGAGGGCATTGAATAAAATCAAAAATTTGACATATTAAAGAGTGGTTTGAATCCTTAACTGAAAGGTTTAAGTATAAAAAGCTAAAATTGGCTCTGCGAATTTATTTCTATCCAAAACTCCTAAATGAATAAAGGAAAAGAGCAACATAAGGCAATTCTTAAACAGCCCAATTGATGTTCTAAGTATTTCAATTGCCTTGATTAATTATTAAATGTTTCGTTTTAAACCGCAATTACATTAAATTAGCTGAAATATTTCATAATAACGCAACATGCCTGCCAATTAAAAGTTTTTATCGGCAACCACAAAACCACACGGAATGATAAATGTAAAGCTCTCTCTTTTCAATTCTCTCGCTCTCTCTATCTCTCTCTTTCTATAGAAATGTACAAACTTTGCGGGCCAGGCAGAGGTAGGGAGAATGGGTAGCAAATGCGAGAGATGGCGCTTAATCGATTTTTGATTTCTTATTAATGACATGTGCAGGATATGCGGCAAGTCCGGAAAAGAATTCGCTCTGTGTGCGTGCGTGTATGCAAACAGCATCATTTAATTTTCTGATGTTCGACAGGATGACAGGATAACATTAAAATGAGCTATTGCGCGTTTTAATTATGATCTGTGTCCATGATGTTTATAAGTTCTACTTTTATAGTTCATTTTTAGTTCATACTTTTTACAAACACAAACACAACTGCGGTAAATGTCACAAGTTGCTCGAAAATTATTAAATCAATATGTCTCCTATAAACCCATACTGTAAGTGAGTTTGGATTGTTGTTTTTGGGTCACCTCGCGTGTTTCGATGCCTTGAACTTGATTTTTAGACTGGGACAACGAAAGGCAATTGTTTTTTGGTCATTATTTTGAGGGTTGTTTTTCAAAACAGCCAATGAGTGTATGTTGGCCTAGTTAATAGAACTGTCATTACATGGCTAACATCGATATCATCGAGCGCAACGTTGCAACAACATTGCCAACAACTTAACCCATCGACCCAAATTCAAACTACTTTTGTTACTTGTATTTTTATCAAGCTAAAGCAGCTTAATATATGCTTAGGATGGGGTAAAACGGCACACACACACACACACAAAGCACAAAAATAAACACTCGCACACACACTTGAGACTAAGAAACTTGTTAATTTAACAAGTAACAAGTTTTAAGTCAAGAACGTTTGACAGTCCGGGAGCAAACTTCTTATTCAGTTTTACTTACATGTAATTTTTGTTAAAAAAAACTTCTCAGTGAACCAACAAATTTTCATGGTTGTCAGCGGAAAATTCGATTACAAAATTCTGAATTTCGATTCTTCAAATACTTAGGTTTTAAGAAGATAAGAAAAAAGTATCAAAACTATCAGCCTCTATGAACCTTAAATAAATAATTAGTTTGTTATCTTTATTATTTCTAATGTAGTAAACACAAAATATAATACTATAGTTATTTAACTACTTAGATTAAAATATTTATTAAATATTGTGCTTAATACACAGCATTAAACATTGTTTCTTACGTTAAATATGTTTTTTAATTTAGATATTTTGTATTATAATTAAAATGACATATGTTTGTAATCTGCCTATTACCAGACTGTTCTAACAGTTTATGCTGTTTACACACATTCTTTTTAAACACACATCAAGCCCTACACAATGTGTCTTAGCCTATCCACAACATCTTTCTATCTGTCTTTATCTGAACCTCACACTCATACTGTTTGCTGCCTGTTTTTTGCTTCAACCAAATGTGGACATAATAATTAAGTTTCAATTTGCTCGACATTCGTTAAGAAGACCGACCGCCTACAACCATCCTACCCGCTGAGAGCCTCTCTTAACTGTCTGCAGTGTTTGTGCGCCCTTAAGTAGGCCAGAAACAAATACAAATGTCTTAAATAGTGAGAAAAGAGGATTTTGTTGCTACTTAAGGCAAACAACGGGCGGCATAATGAGAACTTTCCACTTTCCACGTTTTCTTTTGCATATATAGAACAATAAAATGATATCCCGCAGATAAATTATGCGTGATTTAATAAAGCTACCCAACCGACCATCTACGGCAAGAACTCTTACGCAAATTATAGCAATCAAAAGGAGCAGCGAAAAAGACCGGAGAAGGCTCGTGTGCTTGACAAACAGAAAGGAACAAGGAAGCGGATGCTGACATGTCGCAACTGCCTTCGTTGATAAGCGAAATAAAAAACATAAAAAATGTAAATACACAACAACAAAATGCTTTTCGCAAGTGTCACGCAACGCACATTTAAAGACGCAAAATTGCCTCAGAGAGAAGGGGAGAGGGGCACAGAAAAGGTGGCCAATAAGCCGCCATTGAAGCTTAAGTTGACAACTGAAAGCAGTCAGCTGAGCTGAGCAGTGCTTCTTTTGCATGTGGCATGCGGCAAGTGCGGCAAGTGTGGCTGCTTGTCATCGACTTGGTAATGGCCACCACAGCGCCTCATGCCACCTGACTGTTTTCGATGGCTTAATGCTTAACGCAGGTAATGCAAGGCGTTCGGTCACGCCTCCATTTGTAAGCTGTGAGCGCCAAATGAAATGAAAAATGAAATATATGTGTATAATACGTACGTAAGTATATACGCATGTAAAAGTCATTTACATTTGCATAAAAAGCGCGCAAAATGCTCCAAAATGAAAGGTAAAATACGGCGGGTATTTTGCGGAAGGGGCTGGCTGAGGCGGGCAGCCATTTGGCAAATGCTTCACGTGCTGAAAGCTAACAAAGATTAACGAACGGAACACCATCGTCGGGCAAATGCTGCACCATGTGGCAATTGCGTTGAGTACATAAACGAAAAGCTCCAGTTTATTCTACTAAAATGCAGCAGCAACAGCAACACAACTGTTGGGATAGCTAGTCGAAGTTGAAATGCTCTTTTTTTAATAGAAATAAATATTATACTTCTGCTAAAAATTAATCAGCGAAATCTCATCAAATCTTCTAAATTGAAAGAATTTTAAAGAATTTTACTTTTATATAAAAAAAAAATCCACTGGAAAGAATTTTAGCCAGCTTATAATTAAGATATTAGGATTAAGTTGTCAAAGATCGTTGTTATCTAAAACCTTCTATCTTAATGGCAGGAAATTAGATACATTTTCGAGCATTTAAGTAGTCTGGGCTTAAACTGTTTGGTTATAGATCAGACTTTATGGATCCGTCATTAAGCAGGTAGAAAAATGGATCATGTGGTATTATTTTTCACTATCAGCCCTTGAGATTGGTTGCATGGAAGTTCGACTGCAAAGTTGTGGCAAACACTTTAAGCACTTGCTTTATATTATAATCTGATCAGCGTGCAACGTGTCATACTTGTACATATATATGCATGTCAACTGAATGCACATAATTAATAAATCCTAGCTACAAACTTAGCCTGTCAGTTACCAAAAACCTCGCATACATCTTTCTGTCTGGGAGTGCAGCAAATAGATATATAAAAATAAAGTAGAACTTTTAAGCAAAAGCTGCTGAAAATTTAATAAGTTTTAATACAAAAGTTGGTGAGCTTCATTATGAAAATGTTTCGGCTGCCGCTTGTAGTTAGTAGCCTCATCTGTATCTACACATCTCTCTCTCTCTCTGTATGTGTGTATAATTGTATCTGCATCTCTAAATATGTATATCTATGTGTTTGTGTGCATTCTGTAGATTTTACTGCATAAGGATACAGCTACCTCTCACTGTGCTTGCCTCATTTTCTCGCGTTGTTGCTACTCAGTATTTGACTGTAAATGTTTAAATGTCTGTGGTTGATGCCGTTCCAAGTGCAGCTGAAATTATTTTACATCCTTTTTTTTTTAACTTTTTTGAGACATTTTTTTTATTTTGTTAGCTTCGCATTTTATGCAAATGAACTTAACTTGTTGTGTGGCGCGTATAAGTATGTGTCTGTGTGTATTTTTATGCAAATGAGCGTTGTTTGTGTGTGTGAGTGTGTGTGCCTTCGGTGGTGGATGTAAATGTTTAAACTTTTGCCTCGACAGCTGCGCGTAGCGAACATTTTAATAATTTTGCTCGGTTTACGTAATGACACCTGATTTATCGCTAATAAATCAGATTTTAAATTTTCCAGCCAACAATTAATATGCCAATATTGGAGTGTTGGCATTAAGCTTCAAAAGCTGACACACACACATATACATACATACACATAAATCGTATAATGGCATCAAGCAAATGCGATTAGCATTTTATGCCATTTGAGCCTTGTAAACAGTGAGATAGCAATAAAAGCAATGCCACAATAGAATGAAACTCAAAGCCCCACACGTTAAATACGCCAAATTCCTCACCCCTTTCCCTAACAAGAACAACAACAACAACAGTTTAATGTGAGGGAATAGTAGCAAGAACAAAAATAAAAAAACAAATATTGTTTAGAACGTTAGGCGGCAAAAATCTGCAAACAAGTGTGCAACAAAGCGCACAATTGTAATTTAACTGCAGTCAGAGTCTAGTTGGCAACAACAACAACAACAAATTGCTACAACTGGCAACAACAACGGACAGCAACAACAGCCACAACAAAATGTGCGCGCCTCAAGTGTTGTAAGCGGCTTTTGTTGGCAATTGTTTGGCAAATGCAGAAAACTCAATGGTGGGCGAGGGCGGTGGGGATGTGCGGGTAGAGTTAGTCAAATTGGTAGGCAAATGAATGCACACACACATACAAAGCACACACACATATATATATGTATGTACACTTAATCCACTTTGGTGAGGCATCAACAACGGCAGCTGCATCAAAATCGGATGTTACACATACGCCTCGTTGTGCGACGCCATCGCCGTCATCATCGTTGCCATTTGCGTTGAGCCTTCACCTCCATTCCTCGCCAACTCTTACTCTGTAATTCAAACATTCTCTACGGGTACCCTGTAATCTTAAAGTGGCCTATGAGATTTCAAATCTCGAGCAGATTAAATACTGAAGCCGCAAATGTCAATATAAAAGCCAGACATAAAAACGTTTGTATTATATATTTAGTTTAATCGATTTCCTTGGATGTATGCATTTTATTTTATTTCATATATTTTTTTAAAATAATCCAGGTAGTTTCGTGAGCATTCAACCTTAATTCCTTAATCAGGAATACAGGGCATCTAATAGTTCCTTCAACTCGATTATTGCATATTGTAACTTCCGTTTCTGGTCTTTGCGCAACGATTTGGTTGACAAATGTCACAGCAAACGGCGTCAAACTATGCAAAACTCCACTCGCTTGGCACACATAGCCCCCATAGCCCCCATTCACATTCACCGCTCACTTATTGGGCCGCAACGAAAAAATAGACACTGTCAACTGGGAACAAATGTAAAACAGCATAAAACACTCGTCATTGCAACGCCATCCAGCTTTCCCCGCTCCAATACGCTCGCATACAAGCCGCGTGATGTTGTTCGTGAAAAACTTGACACTTAATTGTCTCTTACTCACTCACCAACTAACTGTCTCTCTCATGTTTTTTTTTCTCTGGCAGCAGCCCTTTGTCTATTGAGTTTCTTTTCCCCTTCGCTCTTCAACATGTGCCGAGTTTTTAGCTGTGGAATCGTCTAGCGCCTGTTTCTGTTTCTGTTGTCAATTGTTGCACATTTGCCTGGCGCTGAGAACTTTTAAACGTTAGACTCTAGGCCAATGCCCGTATTCTATATCAAGCGACAATAAAGTTAGTGGTGGGACAGTGGTAAAGTGGTGCAGACAGCCAATAATCATGTCTAGCAATGATGCATTTGCTTTACTAAAGGGTTGTTAACAAAAGAACAAGATAAACTCATTTAAAATATGAATAAATTCTTTATTTGTTTTTAGTTAGAAACATAAATAGAATATCTATTCAATTGCATTGTTCTTTGAATTGATAATTAAAAAGTTTATAAAGCTTTTTAATAGAAAAGAAAATCAAACTAGTTTTAATTGTTGTTTGAAATCGTAATTAACTTCTCTCTCTCGAATACATTTAGATGAGAAAAATCAGTGCGTAGATTCGATGCAGAAACTGTTTTGTTATATACTAAACTATCTGTTCTTCAGTCCTTTAAAATAAATCATTTTCTTCCTCTCCCGTTTTCATAATCGCAAAGCCATTTAAGTTTTAACATCATTAAGATACAATGGACGCTTAGAACTTAATCAAGCGTTGTCGGACTTCTAAATTAATCGAGTAAATTGCGAATGTTTTCAACTATAATTCAAATAAAAGTCCCATTTTTAGCTATATGTATATGGGTGTGCGGGTGTTTAACGGCACATAATCGCATTTTAATAGCCCTGAATAGAACATTAGACCATAGATCAAATAGCAGCAGCAGCAGCAACTAAAAATCCACATTAATGAATGTGCCCAGCCTTAAGAAACTTTTCTGCATTGGCGCACGGCCCAAAGACATTAAACAAAGTTGGTCTCCCAACGAAAAGTTGCACGAAATAATGGCAAACACCAAAAGGGACCCAATCAAACTAAAGAGTGGGAGGGGGGAGGGGCGGGGAGGAGTAAAAGACACGCACTCCAAGGAACTCAGCTGGCGCTTGGGGCCACCGTAACAAAGTGAAATGTTCCAAAATCTTCTTCTTTGCAAAAAGAAAAAATAAAATAAAATGCCGAAAATTAACGACAAATTGCGCATCATTAAAAACCCGAAACAAAGCACAACAAATGAATGTTTGCAAGAGGGAGGGGAGGGGGGGGGGGTGTTGGTGGTGTGACAGAAGAAGGTCCCATCGAAGACCTAAGCCAATAATGAAGACATGGCAAAGCACCAGCTGACATGGCCAGAGGTACGAGGAAATACATTGAGGGAGCACCTGGGTGCAGTCATTTACCCATCAAAAAAAAAACCAAAACCAACAAGAACAGAACACACAAGGATGTTGGGTAAGCGAAGGCAAGGAGATAACATAGGTGCAAGCAACTTAATGTCTTCACGAACTTGTCAACGACTTAATGCAATTTACGCGAGCTGATTTCATGATATTGTCAATATTTTTCTGAAAGGTTATCGTGATTATGTTCAAAATTGTAAGTTAGCTATATTTATTTGGGGAAGTTATATAATAAAAAATTATATCTCTCTTTTCACAAGTTAAAATTTGCTTGCATGTCAACATTTTCATTTTGAATGAAAAACTGTTTAGAAAAGCGAAATTGCTTTAGATAATGCTAATGAAATTATTTATCTAAATGCATTATTATAAATGTGTTATTCCTTATCCGCAAAAGATACTCAAAAATAAATACCAAAGACAAGCTACTTTTCGGAACCTAAGGCTGTGACATTTTAATATAAATAGTCTACAGGATGCCAAGGGCTGCGAAGCGAAGATCTTAATTGCCAGACAAAGGCAACACCCACACACACACAAGTTGACACGACGACGCCCGCAACACAGAGTCGATGCCCGCAGCTGCCACAACAACAAAAATAAAGCAACTACCAATTTCCGAGAGGCCAAAGCCAAAAACTGACTCACTTTGTGGCATTGGAGATGCTGTCTGTCGTATGCTGCCAACCCTCCCGCCCACAACGCTTGCTCCCTCTGGCTGGCTTCTATCTAGACAATGTGACATGCCGTCAAGGTGCACGTGAGCTTAATATTAGGTTTCAAATATTTTTTTTTTATGTGTCACCTGATTTCCTTTTTTAATTTTATGCGCTCTTTATGTTTCTCGTTTAACTTAAATATGAACGTATTTTTTCGCACATTTTCAATATTGTTGCTGTAAGAACTTTTTATTAATATGCATAATTTATTTTAATTGGATTCCCAAGTGGAAAGTGCCGTAAAATTTAAATATTTTGCAATCTGGTTTGTTATAATTACATTTAAGTAAAGCTTTAAGTTGACCTTCAAGTTAAAAAGTGAGTATTATAAGTATAATTATGAATAAATAAATCATAAGCTACGCCAAGATTGGATTAAAGTCAAACAATTATTATTTTTTATGTAACTTCATTTAAACCTTAAGAAATTGTAATATTTGCATCCAAATCTTTTGAGTCCATTTTCTATAAATTTATTAATTTCTTAACTCTTCTTTTATACATCTGTGCATCGGTTTAGTTCCATTTGCTGAAAGATTTTAACCAGCTTGTTTTTTTTTTGTAAGTCTGCAATCTTTTCATTAACTTTATGGCGGTTGAGACCAACAGTTCTTGCACTATTCCACAGTTGAATTTCCATTTTATTCGTCTTCTTTGTGGGTCTGTGGCTTCATTTTAATCAAAACAAAATGGTGAAATGCATAACGAAAAAAAGGACACCCCGCAAAGTGCTTAAGCGAATGTATTTCGAAACTAAAATTAAAGTTTTACATTTCAAAGGCAAACAATTTTGATCAGCATAAGGTTTTTTGAGTTCAAAGAAAAAGCTTCAGGAATGTAGACATGATTAATAATCCAACATAATGTTATTCACATATTTATATTTATATACTTATTTTTATTTAGAAAAAAAGAAATATGTTCCACAACATTATGATACCCTACTTTATTAACCCATTATGTGTGGCCAAAGGGTATGACTAAGAACAACAACAACAACATCATACAACAAACAAAAACGTTAAAAAAGAGCGCAAGCCACTAACAAAACAAACAACAACACGAAAACCTAGCTTCTTTTATGCTGCCCCTTTTTCTCCATTGTATAACCGTTTCCATTCTCTTATGGCCTGTTGTTCTAAAAAAAAAAAGAAAGAAAAAAGTGTGTTTGCTTTTTGTTCGTTGTTGTTATTATGATTACTTTTATTATTGTTGTTGTTGTTGTTGTTATCCATTAGTTAAAGCATAATGTCACAATAAACGTGAAAGGTGCAAAATGTTGCCCAAAGGCGGCATTCTAAATAGCAACAACAACAACAACAACAGTTGACGCCACTAGAGGCAATTTTCCAGTTTTCCACTCTTCCTGCCGCCTCAGACTTGCTTTCCGCATAAATTGTATTGTATAAGCAACAACTTCTGCAACTACATCATCTCACAGTTGTTGCTGCAGTTGACAGTTGCCCCATTCTATTCCAAACTGTCCATTGCGGCTGCTTCCACGTGCCGGCAACAACAACAAAGCTGCTATAAAGCGACATGCCTGTCGGCAAACTTGGACAACGCCATCAACGTCATTCGCGTCGCTTTTCGACTTGTCCCAGTCACAGTAACAACTACTGCACTTCTTCTTCTTCTTCTTTTGGCCACATTTCTTCTTGAGTTTCCCCCCTGCCAAAATCAACTTACTGTCTGTATTATATTTTTCTCTCGTGCCCTTGCGCTCCTCAATTGTTTTCAGAGAATCAAAATTTGCCCGAAATGTTTTTATTGCCTGCTCTGGTTTAACGGCTAATTATGGAAATGGACTTTCTGAGCGTTCCGCGAAATGTGCACTGCAAAAAATATACCCTTTAAAATATGTTGAGTGTATACTAAATTGTTTTTGCAGCTAGTATAAAATTAGATAAGATAACTTCAGTTTTTTCATTTTTCATTAAAAATTTTAAAAAGTTCATCTCAAAGTAAATAAAACGCGAAATCAAATTCTATACTCTCGGTGGATAAAAGCATCAATATATTTGGTTTATTATACAGTTTTGCTGTAGTGCAAACAACCTTTAGCCTCACGCTGCCTTTGAAGCCGCTGCGGTCACATGAAAGTACTTCTTTAGAGTACACCAAGAACGCAGTTGCTTAGTTTGTCTAAGTCTTTGACACGTGTGTTGACACACACACACCACACACACAGAGAATCAGACTCATTAAAAGAAACCAGGCGACCAACGGACAACATCCGCCAACTAAATTTGAACGCACTTGAACTGCAGTCAGGCGCAAAGTAAGTAAGTATGTAATGTCATTTAGAATGCATATACATAGATCATTATTCAAACATGGTTCGAAGCGAACATGTGCCGTTTGTCGTCTGTTTGTCTATTTGACGTCGATTTTCTTATTCGTTTACTTTTACTTTGTTCTTTTGGGCAAATGTCACTTGGCGCCGTTTGTTAGCTCAGTGTCTTCAACTTCCACTATAAATATAGCCGCAAAATGAAACTGGGCATGCACTTGTAGCTATCTATCTCTCACTCTCTCTCTCTCTTTCTGTCTCCTTCTGTTACACTCACATTCTTTTTTCGCGCTGTTCTTTAATTATAGCCCAAGCTGCATGCATATGTATTTGGATATGTGCGCAAGAGGCGGAAGTTTGTTTAGGATACACGATTATTTGCCAAGGCAGCTGCACACAGCGCTCGCTTTGCTATCAACTCCCCTTCACCGCCCCGCATTACTCTACCCCTCATCACTGACACGTCTAGACGCAAAAGTTAACAATTTATTCAAATGATATTCACGCATGTTGCAAGTTGCAAGTTGCAAGTGTGCATATGTTGATGCTACATTAATCGTCGCTCCAACTATTTCACTTACCTTTTGCTGCTTGCAGTCAGTTTTGAAGTAAATCCAATTAACACTGGGAATGACAATGATGATATATCTACGTTGTATTTTACAACAGTTTGTCAACTTTATAGTTTAGTTTTCTTAGTTTATATAGGATTGTGAACACTTTCAGTCATTTAGTTAATCCGTTATGATATGTTTAAACAAGCTGCAAATATAATAATAAGGTGTTTTTAGTAATAAAAAACATTTTATAGGAGTTAGTCTGTCAATTCAAGTCAAAAATAATACAATTTCATATTCCAAAAGACGTTAGCTGCAATTTGTTATGTTATGATTACAAATCGTTGTGAATAAAATTATTAATCTAAAACTCGATTAAAATCAGTGTTTTCATTAATTTGGCTTGATTGTTTGATAAATTATGCATAACTTCTCTAAAGATGAGAGCTAGAATATTTTTGAAGATTTTGTAACACATTAATTTCAAGTGAACTAATTTTAACAAGGTGTACAGGGTGTCTTTAAGTGAGGCAGCCGTGACTAAAAACACACAAATATGTAGATTACATATACACATATTTTAGTTTGACAATTTAAATCGCAATCGCTTTCCAGTTTACCCCTTTTGTTGTTGCTATTGTCTAGACCGGCGGCGCTGGCTATAACTTTTCTATGCCAATACGAAACAAGCAGAAAGAAAAACACAAAACTTTTGCACCAACGCAATAATAAAAAATAATAAAAAACACCGCATAGAAATCAGAAATCAACGGCATAGAGTTGAACGCAAAATCCACTAGGATTTCCAACCACCCAAACCCACCCAACCTGACTAGGGCCGTCCAGAAACTGAGTTCCTGTTCATTGGGGGTGGTTCTGAAGCTTGATGCTCAAGCTGCAGCTGAAGCTGACTCTCTGGGCGGCTTTTTGGCTATTTGCCTGCGCGTGCGGCAAGTTGCGGAGGATGGGCGAGATGTGGGCGGGTGGGCGCGTCTCGACGCTTGTGTATCGTCTGGGCGATGCAGACGCTGCAGACAGTTTTCTAATGAAATAAACTATGTGTATGTGAGTGTGTGTTTATGTGTGTTTTGCATGCAATGGATGCGTTACAAATATTTCTAGCACGAAAAAAACTAGTTCACTTTTTGTATTAAAAGTTTGCTATTTACTTTTAAACATATTTTGATGTTTAACTTTTAATTAAACGATTTCTATGTTTAACTTTCTTACTTGAGCACTATATAATTAAGTAAAATTAATGTTTTAAATGTTTATCATTTTAAATAGTTTTTAAGATGATAAAAATCTTTTTTTAATTTAACTGGCAAAACTTAAAAATGTGATTTTGTTTTTTGTTTGCCATAATGTTGATTTTATTAATCCATAAATTCCTTTGCCAAGTCATCGTGTCACGAAACAAAGCACGACACGCGCCCAGCTCTTATGTCTACTCAATCGAAACATGGCGCGTATATCCCGTTACGCGATACACACATACAAACACAAATATATTTTCACGCACACAAATACTTATTCAGCTAGATTGTGTCAAAGCTCACCAAACAAAAACAATAAAACGTAATAAACTAAAACAATGCTGCATACTTTTAGTGCAGTGTTATAGTCAATGGCGGCAAATAACAAATACCGAAAAGTTCACACACACACACAACTTCAAATTGACATTTTTGCGGGTAGTCGGAACACAATTTGGAAACAGCGACGGCGCCATACTGAAGTAAGGTGGAAGCAGGAAGGGGAAAGTGGATGGGGGTGGTGCTGTAGGTTGAATTTTTAGGCGGTCGCTTTGTTGTGCCGGCGAAAATGCTCGTAAAGCCGAAATACCAAAACAAATTGTGAATTTTTTTTTTTTTTCATTCACTTACCGGCAAATTTGCCGCATTGCCGGCGGCAACAACAACTATGGCCAGACGAAATTTTACCGTTGTTGTTTTTGGTTAATCTATCCATGCACTTGACACTTAGACATTTTTAGAGCATTTTGCTGTTGTAGCCGTGAAGGGCATTCGCATACACACACGCATATATACACAGTGGAAGAGCTTAAACGCACACGCACAACACAAATAACTGATGCACGATATACCGCAGCACGTCCACACACGTCAACATTTGATTTGGTTTTAACATACGAGAAGGAACGTGACGCCTGGCTGTTAGCCACTGTTAGTTTTTACAGCGTGCTGTAATGAACATAATTTAAAAATACTGCTTTCTTTAACTGTTAACTGGTAAAAATGATACACACAATTAATATCGAAATATCGCGACACTTATCGAATATCTACATCAAACCTCATTTTATTGCTCAGATAGGTTCAAACAATTAGGCCGTTAAACGAATCGTTAGTTGAGTGTCTGATGTGTGGCTAAAAGAATTGAGTTTATGTTGCTGATTAAGAAATTTTTTGTTGCCGCTAACCGTTTTGTATATTGGCCATAAAAATTGATTTTTAAAATCCGTTAAAAGACAAAAACAAATATTATGAACTGACATTAGCGCATTTTCAGAAATCGATTATTAAAAGCACCAGCTGTTCTGCTATTGCGTTGCAAAAATATGATTACCGTTTTTATGTTAAGCTGCACGACACCCTCTACTACAATTTTGTTTTGCTAAAGAAAAAACAACCACCGTTTACGCTGCTTTACTTTAAAGTGCATATGACCAACAAGTACTCGTTGCAGATATAAAAAAAAAATTAATTAAATCCAAGTTATTGCGCGCTGTTAATAACATTTAGTTAAAAGTGTGACCAAAGCAACAAAAAGGTTCACAACTGAGATCTAAACAAAATAATATCCACACCGTAATAAAACCAATAAGAAGAAGAAGAAAAGGAATCGAAGAAGCCGGGTAGCAGCGACAATAGTTGGCTATCTAAGAATATGGTGGAGTTGCAACTGCGAAAGCGCAACGCCTGCGTCATTGTGCTGGGCGACATTGGACGCAGTCCACGTATGCAATACCATGCGCAAAGTCTCCTCGAAGATAACTACAATGTGGACATCATTGGCTACATGGAGACGCGACCACTTGACGCACTAGCCGTAGCGCAGCCTAAGTGCAAAATTCACGAACTTCCCGCACTGCCCGTCACAAATCTGACACCCAAGTTAAAGCTTCTCTTCAAAGCGATCTGGCAAACACTGAGTCTTCTCATGGCCCTCATCTCTATACGGCGACCCAATTTCCTGCTTGTCCAAAATCCGCCAGGCATTCCCACACTCATCGTCTGCTATTTATATTGTGCCGTAACCCGCACTAAGCTTGCCATCGATTGGCACAACTACAGTTATACTGTTCTCGCTTTGGGCATGGCCGGCGGCGAGCAGAGTCGCCTATGTCGGCTTACAAGACGACTGGAGCGTTACTTTGGCGCCAAGGCGCACACACATTTCTGCGTCACAAAAGGCATGAAGGAGGATTTGCAACGCAATTGGAATATTGGGTGAGCAGCCCTATCGTTTGATTGTATTTTGTTTTATAGTTAACTTTCTATGTTTTATAACACACTCAATTTGAATTTAGACCAGTTACTGTGCTTTACGATCGGGCGCCAGCGCAGTTTCATCCGATTGAGCTGTCTCAAAAGCATGAGCTGTTCATGAAGCTATCGAAGGATTATGCACAGTTTATGTCGCCATGCTATGCAGATCTGAAGCAGTCAGGTGTACTCGAATCGACAGCGCTCACACAAAAGCTTTCCAATGGAACCGTACTGTACAAGCCGCAACGGCAAGCGATACTTGTGTCAAGCACTAGTTGGACGCCAGATGAGGATTTTGGTATACTGCTGCAAGCGCTGGAGTCATATGAGAGCGTTGCATTGGCCCAACCACAAGTCTATCCCTCGCTGCTCTGCATTATTACCGGCAAGGGGCCGCAGAAGGCGCAGTACGAGGCGCAAATAGCAAAAATGCAATGGCATAAAGTGTCCATTGTGACGCCCTGGCTAGAGGCGGACGATTATCCCAGCGTTTTGGCTAGCGCTGATCTTGGCGTTTGCCTTCACTGGAGCACCAGCGGCCTTGATTTGCCCATGAAAGTTGTAGATATGTTTGGCAGCGGTCTTCCGGTCTGCGCCTTCAATTTCAAATGGTAAACACATGCTTAAATTTTATAAACAAAATTGATTAGGTTGTTTACTAAGCTATTCTTTTAATTGAAGTCTGGACGAGCTGGTGAAACATGGCGAGAACGGTTTCGTTTTCAACGATCATGCGGAGCTATCGGAGCAGCTTCGTATTTGGTTCGAGAATTTTCCAAACAATCCCAGCATAATTGAGACTCGCTCGCGATTCGCTCGCCAACTGCAGGAGTTCCAGGAGCTGCGTTGGCGTGAAAATTGGCGACAATGTGCTGCACCCGTTTTGGAGGCATTTCTTTAGGAATAATTTTCGATTATCTTAATTTGTTTCCATTATAAAGTTTTGTAAGCACGAAACTTAACTCATTATCGTTTGATATGTTTATGTCACAGTGATTAATCGGAATTAAAAATGCTAAGGTTAAGAATTACTTAACCCTCTCATGCCCGAATTAATGTGGGCGGTGCTAAACATTTTTTGAAAAACCTGTTTGCCTGAGACTGTATCTATCTTTTGGTACCCATTAAACACAGTGGTTTAGATTGTCATAGCGCATACTAATTGAAGTTTCTGCAACAAACGCTTGTAGGAGCTTGATTCCGAGACCGACGAGGGAGCTGGTGATGATGGGACTAAATCAAGAACAATTTCCGATGATATTCCCAAACCAAAAATTTTGCAGGTTCCTTCACCAATGCAAAGGGTAAAATCATAAATAATGCCAGATGTTCCAGAACAAATTATAGATAAGAACATTTATAAGAATAAAAAATAAAATCAATTTTGGATGCAAGTCCCTACAAATAAACTTTATTTAAAAAAGATTATCTTATGCAGCGTTTTTTCACACCATCACAGATTGATTTGTGCAGCTTGCAAAGCATTTGCATTTTTATGTATATTGCTTTAGTTAACAATTATTGTTCAGTACATTTTTTTGTATACAGTCGTGAAAATTACTACATTGAACTCTTGCAAATTGGGCACGTTTTAAAGTTATTTTTCAAGTAATCGCGCAGGCATGCTTTGTGCAAGGCGTGCTCACATTTCAGATATTTTATTTCTTCCTCCTCCAAGACTTCATTGCAGATCACACACTCATCACCCGGCTTAGTAAAATGGAACACAATCTTTTCGCAGTATGGACATTCACGTCGCCACTGTTTATAATTCGTAACGCATATTGTACTGCACAACGCATGGCCACATCTCATTATGTGCATCGTGTTCGCTTTCATATCAGTGAGGCACAAAATGCACTTGTCACCGGGTTTGCTAAAAATAAATTAAATTAAGAATAACTTGAACACATCAGGCTGTATACGTACATATATATATTATACACGCACTTACCTCCTGGGAACGGTGCGTGTGTTCGTATCTCTGTTATAGCTTGTGACATTACCATTGTGCTGATTATGAGTTATTGGTCGTCTGCCCGACTGTGGTCCATGTTGAGGTGGCTTATTAAAGTAAATTGCAGCTGCTATACCAACTAGCACGCAGCCGAGCCCCACATAAAATTGAATCATTTTCACGTTTTTGACGTGTTACACGATTGTTATCCGTTTATTTAAGCACTTCTGATCTAAAACTCCATAAACTTAATGCTCTTTTGGTTTGACATTCACAATATTTGCAAACAAAGGCTACAACAAATAAGCGATGCCACACTTTTTTGTTAAAATATTCCACTTGTGTGCCCAGCTACTTGACATATTTAAATACGGCTTAAAATAAAACATATGGTTGAAACAACACGACGCTTTAAATATATATAAACCAAAAATAAATGGGGTATAAAAAGAAGTTTTACGATGAATGGAAGCAGCTTAACACCGTATTATTAATTTCCCTTTTTGATATTATATCAACACTTTGGTATTTGTGCGTAGCCCATGGGTCGGTCACACCAGAACGATTTTAATTCAATGGTTTTTCGCTGTTCGAAATAAGTAAAAATTGTTAGTGCGGCAGCGCTGCATTTGCAAATATCCATTACTTTTTGAAACAACAAGCGAGCAAGAAATTAATAACGTTTTGGTTACCGTGTAATATCAGTTAAAGATTGCAGCTTCGAGCAACAACATTACCACAGGCCGCCCAGACCACAAATCGAACGATTTTTCTGGCATAATTTAAGTATACAGCATTGCTCACTGATAAGGAAACGAGCAATTTAGAAAATATGGCAGAACGTGAGCGTAGCATACATGAAATGCTTAAAGACACTCCATCGATGAACGACAGTTGCGGCGCTGTGCACACTGGCACCGAGGGTATCGTCACCATGGGCATTGGTATCGGAAGCGCAATCGGAATAAGCGGCAGCGCAAGCAGTCACAGTATTAGAACGGGAATGCCGTTAAATACAACAAGCAGTTTGCCTTTGCGAAATCATTCAGGTAAGAAAACAGCAACACCAGTAACATGCAAATTGCAACGATTACAAATGCATGCACCCCCATCTCATTACAGCACCCACCACACCCATGTCACCGACAAGTCCGCAGTCGACCAACGGCTTTCTAACATCAACGGACGGCAGCAGCAGCCTTATTCGAACAAGTGCATCAAAAATTGATAGCATCAAGAACTGGAGCATATCAACCTACAAATGCACGCGCCAGATAATGCTCGAGAAACTCGGGAAATCGCAGCGTACCGTTGACTCGGAGCTCGAGGCGCAGATTGAACAGTTACGTGAGACCCAACGAAAATATCTATCCATATTGCGCTTGACTCGTGCATTCAGCTCACATTTCCAACACGTTGTTGTGTCACAGCAAGCACTAGCAGATGCCTTTGCCGATCTGGCACAAAAGAATCCCGAACTGCAAAAGGAGTTCATCTGCAATTCGGAGACGCAACGCAACTTGACTAAGAACGGCGAACTACTCTTAAATGCACTGAACTTTTTCATCTCATCGGTAAATACTCTGTGCAACAAGACAATCGACGATACCCTGTTAACAATACGACAATACGAGACGGCAAGGTAAGCTAAATAAATATCAACTCTTTAGGTTAAGTTTAAAATTTAGAATGCAAGAAAACACATTAATTTTATACGTTTGCAGAATTGAATTCGATGCCTATCGAATGGACTTGGAGAATACGAAACCGGAGTTAACAGATGCCGCGGCGACGCTGGAAGAGACCCAGCGCAGCTATGCACATCACAAGGATCTCTACGAGAAACTGCGCGGCGATGTGGCCATCAAAATGCAATTTCTGGATGAGAATCGCGTAGGTGTTTAAAAAACGTAATTTTATATTCTACTATATTTACAAATTTATTTGTTGCATGCTCAGATCAAAGTGATGCACAAGCAGCTTATTCTGCTGCACAATGCAATTGCGGCGTACTTTTCGGGCAACGCCATGGCACTGGAAAGCACATTGAAGCAGTTCAACATCAAAGTGGGTGTGACTAGAAACTCGAATTCATAGTTTTATTTAACATCGTGCTTGTTTTACAGCTAAAATCACCCAATAACGTAATGGGCTCATGGCTGGAACAGTAGTGGAAAACGGCACATCAGCGCACTCGATCCAGAACGGAAAAGCAAAAGTATTACTCCTTTATAGCATATGAACCATTTTGTCACCAACATGCCGGCATTAGTGGGTTCATATATTCAAGTAAAGCAAATGGAGCAACGCTCACTGCAAAAGCTGCATAACACTGAAACAATATTTAAAGGTTATATATATAAGTCGAATTCCTTATTCGTCAACTGAAAGTGTAAACGAGCACAGTCCATATTACGTATATGCATGTATATGATTTTTTACAAATTTAATCCCGTTCAGATTTTCACACTACTAGAACTTATGACAGTTCCTTTTGTTTTCAAATTAATCTCTACATTGTACAATGTAGTCTAAACGCATTCAGTGCAATATATTTTTTAAGTAAGGTAACAAAAAATGATCAATATGAAATGGATCCTTAATATTTATAACCATAAAAGGAGCACACAGAAAATGTATTTACTTAGTCAGACCATCTGTGCGCCTAACTCTCTCAACTAGCTTCACGAACATTCTTTTTAAAATCCTTTGTATTTTGAAATATGTAAACCTCTCGAAATACAACAAAATAATGTTAGCAAAAACTTATGATTTTTTGCGCTTATGTATAATTTAACCTATTTGTTTTCTAGTCAACGTATTATTTACAATTAATTGAAAATATACGAATAAAAACTTATTTAACTACAAAAACGGGCAGCACATTTAGTTTTTCTCCAACTTTAATTCACTGAGTTTTTCGTTAAGCGCCGCTGACTCATCCTCTTCAGCTTTGAACATGTCCTGTTCAAAAACACACAAATTAACATCATTTAGTTGGGCAATCTTATAATGAAGATAAGTACTTACTGCATCGTATATGACCTTAACGATTAGCGAACAGCTTGGACAAGTGGCCACCTCTTCACCTTCTATTAACTCTTCCTGAAAACAAACAAAATTGATTTATAACTGTCAAAAGCAGCAACTGGTTCTCAATTACTTTTGAAATTTGAAATCGATCGCCGCAGGGACAGGGATAGTAATACATCTCCTCCTCCTCGTCGTATTCGAAATCCTCAATCTCGACTTCATCATGGTATATGCTCATTGTGCTCCTCTGATTTCTTTATGTTTATTACAGTGCATCATGCGGAATTCTTCATTAAGACGCACGACACACGTTGCGCATTGGTGCTGCCAACCTGTCGCAACAAACAGCTGATCAGCAGTCGTCGTCGCGCAGTAAACAAATCCCAAACGTTTGTCAACATCTCAAATTGCGGTATAGGAAAATGGCGAGCAAGAAGTATAGCGATGTCAATCTGTACGATCTACTCGGTGTATCCATTGAAGCAGACCAAGCTGACATACGCAAAGCGTATCGAAAACGTGCATTAGACTGCCATCCGGATAAGAATCCCGACAATCCTAAGGCGGTTGAGCGCTTTCATGAGCTCTCCAAGGCTTTGGAAATACTTAGCGATGCAACAGCTCGTGCTGCCTACGACAAGGTGCTTAAAGCGAAAGAGGCCGCAGAGTTGCGCAACAAGCAGCTGGATAGCAAGCGACAAAAGCTGATAGAGGAACTAGAGCAGCGTGAACGAGCGGCTTTAAATAAACTGCAGGCTGGACAACCGTGTAACACAGCAAGCAAAAGCGATGAGGAGTTGCTGCAGGAACAAGTTGAGCGACTGAGACGCGAGGGATCCAAGCTCTTGGAGGAGGAACAGCGAGCGATGCGGGAGCATCTACAATGCAATTACAAGAGACAAAAGAGTCAACAGCAGCACCAAGCTATCTCTTTTGACTCAGCACAGCATCGTATTAAGATTAAGTGGAAGGCGGAGAAAGGTGATGATAGCAATGGTGGCTACGCTCAGGATCAACTGATGCAGTACCTCAAGAAATACGGCGAGGTCGTTGCACTGGTCATGAACCCAAAAATCCCTGGTCGCGCCATGGTGGAGCTCAAGACCCGCGAAGCTTGCGACATGATTTTAGCATATGAAAAAGGGAACACAGCAAATCCTTTGCGTTTTCAATGGGTTACGCCGCCGGCGGATGATAAACCAAAAAATACAGCGACGGATTCGAATGGCGCAACAGCGCGAGACTATGAGAATTTGGTCATGCGTAAGCTACGTCAGGCAGAGGAGCGCAAACGATTAATTGAACAAATGATGAAAGACGAAGATGAATGTGATGAGTAGCCGCTAAAATCTGAACAAACAGCATTGTTTTTGTTCTTAGAAAATTCGAAAACGGTTGGCAGCACTGCCAACAGCTGTTTTTAAGGCTGCTATGTTTGTAATTTTAAGTACATTAGTTTGTCTTAAGCTTAACTGGCAATTAATTTAGTTAAAATAATATAGAGAACACAGTAATATATAATAGAATTTATTTTAAATCTACAAATATGTTTGCTATGTGCCAAAAATTTGGTATACAGCTTTGACTAAGACTGTAAGTCGGTCAGTTTGCACGAAGGGCACTTAATAGTCGCTGCGACAGCTGTTTTGGTTATTTGGTAATTAAATGTATGCCAAAATGCCACGAGAGAAAAATTAAATTACAGTTTTGTGTTGCTAAAAACTGTAATTTTTCGGTATATTTGTAACTAATGCAACATGGATAAGCGACAGCGCGAGCTGGAAGCGCTTGTAAGCACTCAAAAAGAGCAGCTATTGCGCTACGAGAAGCGATTGAAAGGTTATTTAATTTATTTATAAGCATAAATTAATAAAGATTACTATAAAAAATGTATTTGTAGACGTGGTCACCGCATACAAAGGTCTACTCAAAGAGAAGGAGGCGCTCGAGACTAGTTTGGCAGCGCATGCTGAAGCCACTGGAGCTGCCAGCGAACCAAACGCTAATCCAAACGATGTCCCCAGTACCAGTGCCGATGCGACTGATGGAGGCAGTCATGATGATGATAGGGGACAGCTGCAGACGCAAATTATAACGTTGATGAATTCGTTAGCTACACTCTCGGCAGAAAAGTCGCGTATGGAGGCCTCTTTCCAGGCAGACAAAAAACAGTTGCGCGCCCAAATTGCCCAAAAAGAGCAGAGCATACAGGAGTTACAAGCCAAGGCCAAGGAGCAGCTGTTGCGTTGCAAGCAAGACGTCGATGAGGTGAAAGCCAAATGGATTGTAGAGCGAGAGGAGCGTGAGAAGGAGACCAACAATCAGATGATTATGTTGCGCGAACTGCAAAAGCTTTATGCGGATGAGCGTCATCTCAAGGAGAACATCGAGATGCAACTAAACAACTTCAAGACGCAATTTGCGAGCAATGAGGGCGAGAATAGTCGTTTGCGTGAGCTTCAGCTGCAGCTAAAGGAGGCGCGTGCCCAGCTTAAACACAATCAGGCCAAGTCGGAGCAGACGACGGCTGCTGCCCAGGCATTGGAGAGCAGTGCGCTATTGCAGCAGGTGCGCCAAGAAATGCAGCAGCTCAAGGAGCAACATGCGGTGGCCATTAAACAGGAGCAGCGCCGTGTGCTGCGCGCCGAGGAGCAAAGTCGACGACAGGCGGCACTGCACGAGGATCGTGTGGCTAATTTGGAGGCACGTCTGGCCGAGCTAAGCAGCTCCGTTGGCAGCTATGATCGACTGCGTCAGCAGGATCAGGACAACATACATGCCCTCAAGCAGCAGCTGCTCGAACTGGAACAGGTCCACACACGTGCCGCACCCACGCCCAGATTGCTTAATGATGCCGACATGGGCGCTTTGGTGGATGAGATTGTGCGGCTCAAAAAACTGCTGACCAATGCCAATGCACGCTCCTCGAATCCAATAGACCTGAACCAGGTGCTGGGCAGCAATAATGCAGCGATTGCCGTTGACAATCATGTCCAATGCGAGCAGCAGCTGCAGAATCTGCAACAACAACTCCTGGACACTCACAAACAGCAACGGGCGCAGCTGGAGCAAAAGATTCAATTGCAGCAGACACACATACAGACGCTTCAGGATAAGGTGCAGGTGCTCAATCGTAATATAGACGAGGCAGAACATGATCTAAAGCAGCAAGGCGACAAGATGCGTCTGGCTCTGAAAAATGAGCGTGCCAAGTGGCAAGAGGCGAAAGCGGAGCTGGAGAATGAGACTCGCTGCAAGCTGAATGAGCTGGAACAGTTGCTACAAAAGCAGCGCCAACGTTCGTTGCAACTGCTCGACGAGAAGGAGCAAGAAATCAAAACATTACAAACCTCTTTTGAGGTATTTCACAAGCCCAATGCTACACCACAAGAGAACACAGAATCCTTTGCCTACTCGTCCGATGCGGATAGCGTGCCGGAGTTGGAGGTTGAACGCGAGGCAAAGCTTAAGTTAAAGACGAAAAAGATTTCGCTGGGCGAGAATTGTCACATGCTGCACTATGCCAACGAGCTGGCGCGGAAGGATATTGAAATCACAACGTTGCGCAAATCCAAATATGCTGCCGAGTCCACGCTGCGCAAAGCCATCCAGGATAAAGTCACAGCCCAGCAAGAGATGCACGAGAAGATGGAGTATCTTGAGGAGCAGGTGGACAGGTGAGTCGCAACTTCCACGTAAAAGTATTCAAATGATATAAACATTATTTCATGCATTTAGACTGGAGCGTTGCAAGACGCGCGAAGGCGCCAATTTGGAGTACCTGAAGAATGTCATCATTAGCTTCATTGTCACCAGGGATGCCGATGACAAGCGTCACATGTTGAACGCCATTAGCGCCGTGCTGCAATTCACCGCAATCGAAATGCAGACCATTAATGCCGCATTCCAAAAAAAATAGAATTTTCAATGTTTCTCCATTTCAATCTGTACAACATAAATATTTAAAATATAGTTGATGGACAATTCCACAGGATATTCCTACTTAATAGAATGTGTTTTTTTTTTATCTATTCTTCATCAGCACATAACAACGGCTGTGTCCAACGGTTTATTTTGTAGCAAAATCCGTTTTACAAAATTGGTTTTTTCGCCAAGTTTTGAGCAATATTTTTTATATTACAATATATTGAATGAAAATGATTTTAACGATATTTCTTAGAAGCCAATAAAATCCATCTTCAATCCGTATCCTTATTTGCTTGCTAACATCTTTTTATCTTTGACTATTAACACTTTGCATGGTCGCACATCAATGCCAAATGCTGAATTTTTCTTCTTTACAAAAACTATGAAAAGCCTGCAACTGGATATTTCTTCAAATGGTCTGCCATTATTCCCGGAAACATGGCCAAAAACTTATACCGACTGCCCATTTGATTGGGGTCGGTGAGCATCTTATAGCCGGAGCGTATAATGTCCTGATTCTCGGGCAGTGCATTGGCTAGCAGTTGCTCCAAGCGAGCGTCACCCTGCATTTTTGCCAGAAATTCGCCCTGTTGCACTGGTCCACAGCAGTGGACTTGACCGCGCGTCTGCACCACGTGCTTAATGTGCCTAAAGTCTACATCGGCTGTTAGATCCGCAGTGCCCGGCGCAAGCAGAGGTTCGTGCAGCGCATGCTGCTTGAAGGCACGAAACGTGTCCATCTTGTCGCCACAGTGGCCATAGTCCATAATGAGCGCAATGCCACCTAGCCTTTCTAAGCGATCCGCCAGCAGGCCTGCATGTCGCTCCACTTCAAGCGAGTATTCCAAGCTAGAGCGCGTCTCCTGTGGCACGGGCTGAAATAAACGCGACACTGGCGTTTGTGACTTGGACAACACAAAGCTAAAATCAGCGGTTTTTGTTTCATTTTCTTGAGGCTTGGCTACGTCGATGAGCACCTCCTGCCACAGTCCATTGATTAGCTGTAGCTTGTGCACGGGCAGTGCATCAAAGAACTCGTGTGCCAGCACCAGTGAGAATCCTGGCGGCACATCTTCCAGGCGCCGATGCCAATAAACCTGAATGCCTGTTGCAGTAGTGCCAATTTGATAGTGCTCAGATTTTTCATTTTCTGGCAATCTCTCATGCTTATAGCAGAAGCGCTGCGCCTGCGTCTGACTCAAATATGGACTGATCTCGACCATATGCATTGTGAACTCAGCGCCTGCCTTGAACTTGGTTAACACCTTGAGAACATCTCGCGCTAGTGTGCCCCTTCCCGGTCCCAGCTCGACCAATTGAAAAGGTGATGGGCTGCCTAACTTTTGCCACTCGGCCAACAGCCAGATGCCCACAAGCTGAAAAAGAAGATTAGGTAAGTTATGAGTCGAGCTATGAAATTTGTTTACTCACCTCACCAAATATCTGCGATATCTCCGGCGATGTGATAAAGTCACCCTCGCGTCCAAACACATCACGATTCATATAGTAGCCACTTTGTGGATTTGTAAGCACTTCTCGCATATAATCCGCCACTGTGATAGGGCCGGTAGCAAGTATTTTAGCAATGAGCTGTTTGGTGAGGTTACTTTTCTTGCCATTGCCATTGTCCTGCGGCTCCTGCTTTGGTTTCACATCTGTCGTTTTGGTAGCTACTGCACCTAAATTGGGACGTCGCACAGCTTTGTAACTATAACAGCGGCGACTTCCAATTCGCAACGCTTCGCGTAACATTTTTAATTTAGCATGCAACCTCTTTGCACTATCGATAAATCGATAATCGCCAAGTTGGCAGCACTCATTTCCAATGAATAACGGACAGAACAGACAACTTGTTGAAAAACAGTAAAATAAATACATATATAAAACTAATAAAAATTCATAATAATATTATTTTCTATTGTAAAGCTTTGTATTACATCTCGATGGTGTCAATCAATCAACTATGAATGCAAGTCTTTTTTTATACTTTTAAGGCATCTTCACTTCGGGAATAACCTTATCATTGTCATAGATCTCCTTGGCATAGCACAGATTAGGATAATCATAAGCGGCACCAAAGCGATTCTTGCATCCAGTAGTTGCCTTCTCTCCGGGCGTGTACACAGGCTGGCCAGCAATGTTCATGGTCGCAAAGTTGCAGGTCAGCACAAAGTGGTTGTAGTAGTCACGAGAGAATCTAACAGCAGCACATCCCAAATGCGTATTCTTCTCGGCCACGGCAATTGTAAACTTGGCCACATTCTTATTGGGCAAGTCCTCGGGGAAGGTGCCGAGCATTTCAGGCGATGTGTTGGCGCGCTCCTTAAACCAGTTCTCAATCTGCTCCTTAATAATCTCAGCATCTGTGTACTCGGACTCAGCACCACTGTAACTGAAGATGGCATTGTTTTGGCCGGCATAAGCAAAGCGTTCGGTACTGCGGCATTTGTCTGGCAGCGACTGACACGTCTTCACATTCAACGTAGCCAAATGGGAAAGCTCCTCGCACCATGTCATCTTGGCCATGCGAGCAGCCTTGGGCAAACCCTCAATTCGGCCACCGGCAACATTATTTCGCAGCTCATTGAACAGAGTCAATATTAATTTCTCATGGGGCTGCATCTTAACTTCATGCACATCCTTTGGGCATTCCTCGCTGAAGTTCTGTTTTGTATAAGGATTTAATATAGAAACTAACAACTTCAGTTGACAAGGATATGTCACATACTCCCTTGTTGTTGCAGGCAATATGCTTGTCCAGGCAGGTCGGCAAGGCACAATAGTCTACAGCTGTGGCGATTGCCGTCAAGGCAGCCAAAAGAATAAATACTTTCATTGTAAGGATTATTGTTTTGTACACCAAATGTTTATTTTTTAACTGATGGTTGATTGGTGGAGTATTCCGCTATTTATAGCACCAGGAATATGCCTACCTAGTTGGGTTAAAACACATTTTCATAGAATTGAACCACATGTATTTAATAAAAGTATAAGCATATTTATCGAGAAATTAAGTTTTGCTTATTAGAATGTCTGTTTTTCAATCTTAACTAAACAACTGTGTCTGCTCATTAATTGTTGGAATCATTTCGTGTTCCGTTTTTGGTATAAATTGAGAAAGCTCTGCAGTCTTTTTTCAGTTGCTAGCTAACAAGCTAACTAAACCAACAAAATGTTCTTTTTAAAAGTATTCAGTTTTTTAATGCTGGGCACAGCTCTTGTTGGCCTTGCCTCAGCTGTTGATTATTGTGCCTTGCCGACCTGCCTGGACAAGCATATTGCCTGCAACAACAAGGGAGTATGTGAAATATCCTTGCCAACTGAAGTTGTTAGTTTCTATATTAAATCCTTATACAAAACAGAACTTCAGCGAGGAATGCCCAAAGGATGTGCATGAAGTTAAGATGCAGCCCCATGAGAAATTAATATTGACTCTGTTCAATGAGCTGCGAAATAATGTTGCCGGTGGCCGAATTGAGGGTTTGCCCAAGGCTGCTCGCATGGCCAAGATGACATGGTGCGAGGAGCTTTCCCATTTGGCTACGTTGAATGTGAAGACGTGTCAGTCGCTGCCAGACAAATGCCGCAGTACCGAACGCTTTGCTTATGCCGGTCAAAACAATGCCATCTTCAGTTACAGTGGTGCTGAGTCCGAGTACACAGATGCTGAGATTATTAAGGAGCAGATTGAGAACTGGTTTAAGGAGCGCGCCAACACATCGCCTGAAATGCTCGGCACCTTCCCCGAGGACTTGCCCAATAAGAATGTGGCCAAGTTTACAATTGCCGTGGCCGAGAAGAATACGCATTTGGGATGTGCTGCTGTTAGATTCTCTCGTGACTACTACAACCACTTTGTGCTGACCTGCAACTTTGCGACCATGAACATTGCTGGCCAGCCTGTGTACACGCCCGGAGAGAAGGCAACTACTGGATGCAAGAATCGCTTTGGTGCCGCTTATGATTATCCTAATCTGTGCTATGCCAAGGAGATCTATGACAATGATAAGGTTATTCCCGATATTAAGTTGCCTTAGGGATTGAAAAAGGAGTAAGATTAGATTGACATTTTGGGGATGTAATAAAATTACTTTGATTTCATAATAAAAGATTCACGAATGTGCATCATCATATTTACATATATATGAGCATAAGTTTTTATTTTAGTAGATTTAAAATTGCAATTATCTGCTTTTAGTTGAAAGCGGATAATTAAATTGAATTTATCCAGCATTGGATAAAATCAAGAGAGCAAAAATACAGGTTGCATAGATCGAGACTTAATGCAGCTTCTACGTCACAATAGGCCAAAGCTGAGTTTAAACGCATGTATGTCAAATTAATTGCATGTTAACGAATCGTTTATATTTGGATTCATAAATGCACAATAACAATAATATTGTCCAAGTTACTGTTTAACCAAACCAGCTGGTTTCTCCAACACAGATTACGGACCTGCGCAATATGCCATCTCATTTGATTATTTCATGGAAAAAAAACACACATCACAGCAAAAACAGACGGATTGAAAATTTGTTCACACAAGCTGCAATTATTTACAATACAAAATAAAATAAAATAAACTTATTGCTTACATTAAATTATTAAATTATATAAATATTAGTCGCGCTTTCATCGAAATTGGGTGCTTTATTGTTATTTAGTTCTAATTGAATTTTTGATTTATTCCAAAACAAAGAATTGTTTATTGATTATTTGCAGGGTGAGCGAAAACAACGAAAAATCAAGTGAAAAATGGCGTTAAAAGTGCTCGTTAGCCAGAAGATAATGAACGAGGTGGTCAAATACAAGCCACCAGCAGCACCGAAGAAAGCGGGTGCTCCAGCAGCCTCAAAGGCCGCCGGCGCCGGTGGAATTGAGTGGCGTGTTCTGGTCGTAGATAAACTGGGCATGCGAATGGTGTCCGCCTGCACCAAGATGCATGAGATAAGTGCCGAGGGCATTACATTGGTGGAGGACATCCATAAGAAGCGGGAACCGCTGCCAACAATGGATGCCATCTATTTGATAACACCATCGGATGAGTCTGTGCGCGCCCTGATCCGTGACTTTGAGAATCCGGCACGTCCCATGTACCGCTATGCTCATGTCTTCTTCACGGAAGTCTGTCCGGAGGCACTATTCAACGATGTGTGCAAATCTTGTGCGGCCAGGAAGATAAAAACGCTCAAGGAGATTAACATTGCATTTCTACCATATGAATGCCAAGTGTTCTCACTGGACTCACCGGACTCCTTCCAGTGCCTTTATGCGCCGGCCTTTGCCACCATACGTGGCAAGCACATCGAACGGATTTCGGAGCAGATTGCGGCGCTGTGCGCCACCTTGGGTGAATATCCGAATGTGCGATATCGCAACGATTGGGATCGCAATATTGATTTGGCTGCTGCAGTGCAGCAAAAGCTTGATGCCTACAAGGCCGATGAGCCTACTATGGGTGAAGGTACGGAAAAGTCGCGATCACAGCTATTGATCTTAGATCGCGGCTTTGATTGCGTTTCGCCGCTGCTGCACGAGCTGACGCTCCAGGCCATGGCCTATGATCTGTTGCCGATTGTGAACGACGTTTACAAGTATTCGCCGGGACCCAATCAGCCCGAGAAGGAGGTGCTGCTGGATGAAAACGATGATTTGTGGGTTGAGCTGCGTCACGAGCATATTGCCGTTGTGTCCACACAGGTCACACAGAATCTGAAGAAGTTTACGGACTCAAAGCGCATGGGCGCCACGGACAAGTCATCGATGCGCGATCTTTCGCAGATGATCAAGAAAATGCCACAGTATCAGAAGGAGTTGTCAAAGTACTCGACGCATTTGCATCTAGCCGAGGACTGCATGAAATCGTATCAGAACTATGTGGACAAGCTGTGCCGTGTTGAGCAGGATTTGGCCATGGGCACCGATGCCGAGGGCGAGAAGATCAAGGATCATATGCGCAACATTGTGCCCATACTGCTGGATGCCAATGTCTCCAACTATGACAAGGTGCGCATTATTGCGCTCTATGTGATGTCCAAGAATGGCATCGCTGATGACAATTTGACCAAGCTGTTTACACATGCACAGCTGTCGGTCAAGGATCAGGATATGGTGCGCAATCTTAGCCATTTGGGCATCAATGTGCTGGCCGATTCGCGTAAAAAGGTGTACTCGGTGCCACGCAAGGAGCGGGCCACCGAAAGCGCCTATCAGATGTCACGCTGGACACCAGTCATCAAGGACATAATGGAGGATTGCATTGAGGACAAGCTGGACCTGCGTCATTTCCCATTTCTCGAGGGTCGCGCCAAGAACACCAACTATAATGCACCGACAACAGCTCGCTATGGCCACTGGCACAAGGATAAGGCACAGGCACTGGTAAAGAATGTGCCACGCCTTATCATCTTTATAGTGGGCGGCGTCAGTATGTCCGAGATGCGTTGTGCCTACGAGGTAACCAACACTGTGCGCAACTGGGAGGTTCTCATCGGTTCGTCGCACGTTCTCTCACCCGAAATCTTTCTCAGCGATTTGGGCAGCCTCACCAAGGAGGATTAAATGTCTACTATACCTACAATTCCCACCAATATGACAAATAATCAACTTTTAACACTATTCAACTATGCTTATTTGTTAGCCAAACTGTAATTTGTTATATTCGATATATATGCTTATAGGACATATATTTGTTTGTAATATTTTTTTAAGTTGCTTTAGGTGATTTAAATATATTTGCATTTTATGCTATTATTACTTACTTATTTACACTTGCATTTAGCTTTGTATCAAAATGTATCAAAATATGCTTAAGCACTTTAAATCTAAACAAAACTATTTCACTTAACAAATATTAATACTCACAAAGTTAAAACAGTTCAAAGATCACTTTTTAAAATTGTGTAAGACAAAATTGTATTATTATATTTTATATATATGTATATGTATGTATTATTCATCAAGTATTAAAAATTGTTTTAGTTTGGCCCTAAATTGCGTTGCCCTGCTTACAAATTTTTTTTACCTGGGGTTGCTAGTTAAGTTATATACTTATAAATGTCGCACATTTAATTGAAGATTGTCATTAGTTAATAATCGCGATGATGCACCTTAGTATGCATTAAGTCATGTTTTACGTTGTGTTGAAGTAAATGAGCAATTTTTGCTCTTATTTTGTTGTTTTCCTTTCATTCAGCCGGCCAAGATATATTTTTTGGAACTGTTAACTTGGATTCGCTATTCCCACACATCATTAATTTTTAATTTAAACACCATTTGTTTTTATAGTTGTTATTAGCTTATTCAAAACCACATTTATTGCGCCAACCGTACCGCAATGAAGGCGGTAGAAGCTAGCGAAACACCAAACAAGTGTATATTGTTGTTATTATTATACAAAATAACCAGAGGCGCGCTTATGCGGTGGTTGTAGCGGCGGCAGCAGCAGCGGCATTGGTAGAGGCAGCTGCTTCCTCCTTGAGGCGATCCTTCTTGAGGGGACCCATGAAGGCCAGCTTGTCGGCTGGGGTCTGGAAGCGACCATGACCCATCTTGGACGAGGTGTCGATGAACTTGAGCTTGATCTGTTCCAGAGCCGATCGCTTGGTGTGACGCAGCAGCGACTTGCGCAGAGTGATGATGCGCTTCTTGGAGCCAATGCAGCAGCCCTTGATCATGACGAAGTCATTGTTGACCTCACCATAATGGGGGAAGCCACCCATCGGGGTGATGCTCTTGTCGGTCAAATCGTACTCCGTGGAGGCATTGTTCTTGATCACCTGTAAAACAGATACAAAATTTATTTTACACATGTGCCATAAAGGTAAAAATTAAAAAAAATCGGTTTGATAAGTAGATTTATCAGTCCTATCATTATATATATCACGGTTCATCAAATATTTTTTATTTATTTCGATGTCGTTATTAATGGTTTTTATCATCATTAAAGAAGAAATATAAAAAATATAAATCGTTTGATTTGCTTACCTTGCCATCCTTGGTGTGGATACCGGCACCGATGCGGTAGATCTTCTTGTTGATCTCGGTACGGTGATGGTAACCCTTCTGACCAGCACGTGCCACTGTGGTGGACACACGGGACGGATGCCATGCACCAATACAGGCAACCTTGCGCAGACCCTTGTGGGTCTTGCGGGGCAGCTTCTTGGTGTGCCAACGCGAGGTGACACCCTTGAATCCCTTACCCTTGGTCACACCAACGCAATCGACCATCTCATCCTGGCCAAACACATTGCTGACCTGAATGGGTTTCTCGAGATGCTCTCGCACCCATTTAATCTTATCCTCGATGGAGCCACCGTTCAGCTGGATCTCCATGATGTGCGCCTTCTTTTGGCGTTGCTTGATCAGACGAATCTTAAGAGATAAAAGTAATGAAATTAAGTCACAAAGTGTATCTATTGAAAACAATAAAATGAAATTAAATTTAAGAATTGGGACTGTGCGTGATATGGTTTAACCGAGCGATCATAGCCTGAACGGCTGCGCACCGTTACTGGAATATATCAAGCATCGCCACCCGAAGGGCAATTTGTTCTGCGAAGTTGCATCCTTAAACTGTACATTGAGGGGCACAGCATGAATGCCTTTTAGGCCAGGTCGCACCAACCGCACCGAGGCACAGTCGGCGCAACAAGGCCAAGGACGTCGCGCTTGCTATACATACATAAATTTGATGACAATTCTTTACCTGAGAGTGGGCAATCACACGGATGACCTTGCAGTAGCGAAGCATTTTGCGGAAATCGTTCTCAATGCTCTTCTTGCCCAAATCATCGGTCCACTTCTTGCTGGCCTTGGTGAAAGCCTTCTTCTCGCTCTTGTACCTGATTAGGGTTGGAGTTTGGAGGATTTGCAAATTAATACAGAGCCAGTCGATCGAACCAATTTATCCGTCAAGTCTGTGCGGGGCGAGAGATAAAACGGGAAGCACACCTCATCGCAATTTATAGCGAGCGGAGATGAAAATCTTCCATGACGTGCTCACTCGAATATTAGCCACAAAGTAGCCAATTAGCTCACACGACTTGCATAGATTTAAAAAGCTCTCTCAGCGAACTGATCGAAGAACTTTATGTGTTTCGTTTGTACAAGTTAGTTAAGATCTTAAATGTTCAAAATTTCCAAATCGCACATGCGGTTTAAAAAAATTAAAGTTTCTGTTGCAGCGGTTTGATCAGAAGGAAGGCAGCAGAGATGGTAGAAGGTTTTTCGACAATGTCTTTTCAGATACCATCTTATCATCATTTAGCAGCATGCAGCAGAAAGAAAATTTTCAACCACGTGTGCGACTCGTTCAAACAAAATGGCGGCCAGTTTTTGGTTACATACCAGTTCTTGTAGAACCGACGACGGCACTCCTCAGACAAATGCTGAGCCCAGACATTGACCAGAGCACGCAGACCGAATGGAGTCTCGATGTAACCAACGGCGCCAACAGCAATCATTGGTGGCGTCTCCAAAATGGTAACAGCCTCGACGACCTCCTTCTTGTTGATCTCTGCAAATGTGAAATTTTTGAGGTTAAGCACATGGTTTTAAAGCAACCGAAAATAGATCAAAGAAAGTTTGCAAAATGCAAGTCAGTTCGCCCTAGTTCATTATTAATCACGGTTAATCATATGTTTCTAACCATAAATAATTTAACTGTTCCTCATCATGGAAAATTTGTTATTATTTTAAGAAATAGTATAAAATTACTCACTTGAACCAGGACGATCGGCCTCACGCACGACGTGGGTCATACCGGCTTTGTAGCCGATGAAGCAAGTCAAATGCACTGGCTTGCTGGCGTCATCCTTGGGGTATGCCTTAACCTTACCACGGTGACGGCATGAGCGCTTCTTGGGGTAGAAGGCCATGGAACCATGACGAGGCGCGGAAAATTTACGATGCGACTATAAATTGATTAAAGAAAAGGTTTCACTTAGCATTTGCAGCATTTTAGTTTTAAGGTTATGTGCAAGCATTGCTGTTGCGCACGTGTCAATGAAAAAAAAAGTTTAAAATCTGGTTCAACGAATTAACAAACAAATTTATTTAATGCATCCGATGCATTGTACTAGTTAATCAACAATATTTTTGTCATTTTTATAAAATTCGGAACTAATTTATATCTTCACTTAGTTTCTTTTTTTGCACTTAAATTTAGTTGAGCAAGACTCACCATCACGTCTATTCAAGTCAGACGCTGAAACAGAAAGAAAGGAAACGAATGCTTGCCCAGCGAAGTTAGCTACGCTGCATGGGTGCAGTGCTGCCACGCTAAATTTTATTAAGCGAAGTTGGCTGTGCTTACCATTTTGCAGGGCTGATTACCTGCAGCGCTGCCAACTAATTGCAAAGTACAACGAACTTATCCAACACAGGCGTAAACATATTGGAGCCGGCAATTTGTTGCGTTTATTTGTTTATAATTATAAAAACTAAAAAGTTAATAAATATGCCAACAGTATCGGAACCTGATGACTCTATTTCGCTGCCGCATAGCATCAGTTGCTATGAGATTTGCACAAATGATTTTGCATTTAACCTGATATGTGTTGCACAAAAGAAATGTCTCTCATTGATTACGATTAGTTTGCCGGCAAGTAACTAATACTCTTTAATTTTAGTATAACCATTATAAAAAGCATTTCATATATTAGGAAGAAAGCGGTGATCTAATGTGGAGCCATGTAAAGGACCTGCAGATTAACGAAATGGAAATACCCGAAACCGACACACGCTGTCACAAGATTGCCTTCTCGCCAGACACTTCGCTTAACGCCAAACCGAACAAAGTCACCGTTTGCGCAGCGATTGGAAAGTGTGAAATTCGAATGTTCCACACGGATCTGGCCGACAACACAGAAGAAATATCCTTGAATGGACATAGTGACTATGTCAATGACATTGCTTGGGTCTGCGAAGGGGAATTGCTGGCATCGGTGAGCGATGACTTCACCTGTCGATTCTGGGACATTACAAATGACGTTAATAGGGGAACAACAAATGTCAAGAATATAATAACATTCTTCCTGTCGTCGGCGGGCATGTCAATCAAGTCCCATCCCGATGAACCTAACAAAGTTCTTGTAGCGGAAAAGCGAGGTGCGTGCACATAAAGAAGTAACTTTTTTTTTTTAATATTAATCATTTTACGTTCTGTTTAAGGTATCATCCATTTGTATAATGTGCGTAGTAAGCAAACAGTTGTGTCTGTGGAATCACCGAAATTTCCACTCATGTCTGCCGATTGGGCACACAGCAATCGGCAGTTCGTGACGGCTTTGGCCGGTGGAGATATTGTCACCTGGGATTTGGGCCGCCCATTTAAGCCGGCAGATATAAAGCAAGTGCATGAGGATGGCGGTCGCATTGTCCGCTTTGCACCAGGTAGTGGAGAGATTGCGATGGCCAGTATTGGCCGTCCCGATCTCACGCTAAAGGTCTTTGTGGGAAAGTCAACGGTGCCGTTGGTCGAATCGTCCTTAAAGACCTATGGTGGTTTGGCCTGGCATTTTCGTTTGCCTTATATCACTGCGGCATCTGATAATAGATTATGCTTTTGGAAAGTGCATGTTAAATAATAATAAGCCGAAATGAAATGTGCGAAATGATCATAATTATACACATGTTTAAATATTGCCGTCAGTTGCTCACAAATATCTTTCACTAACTTAAACTTATTTTATTCAAGACGTTAAAAATAAACATTCAACAGGTTACAAAAAATAAAGATTGCATTAGTAAGTATACATATTACTTTTGAAATTTGAATATTTTGGACTGCATAAGTTTGAAACTACTGTTGCATAGTGTAGTCTTTGATTATATGGTATTTTAAAAAGTATGTTTTGCCCTCGATTCAGTATTTTTATGTTCTGTGAGTATGCATGTTTTTAGCTTCGGTCACACTGAGGGCATAATATTTTCATTTGTTGCTGGCAAAACAAACGGAACTTGCAAATATTGCCACTAACTATTCAAATTAGACGCACAAGATGTCTAACGCCGAAATACAGGTGCCAAGTTTACCGATGCCGCCTGAGCGGTACATAAGCAACTATACGGAGGAGAATATCAGACGAAATCGTGCACCACGACCGCCGCCGCCGCCATCACAACATGAAGTTTACAGTATGTTTGGCATTCAGTACAACAACGACGAGATGATACGCTCCCTGGAGTCGCAAAACATAAAGCGCCTAATACCCATACATTTTGACCGACGCAAAGAGCTTAAGAAACTAAATCACTCGCTGCTCGTCAACTTTTTGGATCTCATTGACTTTCTAATACTGAATCCCGATAGTCCGCGGCGCACTGAAAAAGTATGTGTTTATTATTTCATGCAACATGCTTGCAATTTATATGCTTTTGTCTTATTTTATTCACAGATTGATGATCTAAGTTTGCTATTTGTGAACATGCATCATCTACTTAATGAGTTCAGACCGCATCAGGCACGCGAAACTCTGCGCGTAATGATGGAAATGCAAAAGAGACAACGCGTTGAGACCGCCACACGTTTCCAGAAGCATTTGGAACGTGTGCGTGAAATCGTAAACAGCGCCTTCTCTGCTCTGCCTACACTATTCGATGAAGATGAAAATGGCGGGGCCAAGATCAAAATGGAAATAGATCCTCTCGAGTCGAATGCGGCGGCTAAAAATGATCCAAGCTATCAGCATGATCGAATGATGTGCAAGCTAGTAGATGCCATTGACTGATGGGCCACTCAACTGGGCTTAAATTATGCAGGAGTATGATTTTAATTATTAATCTTAATGTTGTAAACAACTTGTAAATGTACAATATTTAACAAAATGTGTATAAGAAATATATTTAATAAATTTAATCTTGCACCTTTTTTAAATAAAAGGTTAGAAATTATTCAAGGCATTTGTAAAGTGGTCAATAAATGCCTACTTTTACAAAAAAACTAGATTATATTATTTTCTAAAATAGGTGTTAAGTTTTAGAATACTTTAGACTTACCAAAATGTATGTGTATTAGAAAAGGCTATAATTTTTAGTTCCTATACACAAAATGTAACTTGATGGAAATTATATGATTATTTAGAGTTACATTGCTGAACATTATTATTATACTTTGAAAATAGTAAGCTCACTGCATTGTATTAATTTTATCATTCAGCTAAAATAATATTCTAAAAGTCATTCACAAACAAACTAGACTTCGTCATAAAATGTTACTTCAAGCAAAATATCCATATTAAAATTTCACCATGGCGATGACGTTATTGTTAAAACAATATTGTTACATGGCTTATGATCCATTTTTACTATTGTGATTACGTCCATAGACAAATAATGTAAACTTATATCGTGATTGACGCGTGTCCCACACGCCCAATATGAAAATAATCCAGAGTTATCTGAGTTCCTACCTCATAGTTTATTTTTGCTTTGGAATTGCCACTTATTAGCTACACGTTGGTCTCTATTTTCTTAAAACACTAGGTGTCTAATTTTTGAAGAGCTTAACCCTAAGAAATCCAGAAATAACGCATTTGCTGTTGGCAGCAATAGATTCAATGCGAATTAAATGAATTTAGATCTTTAATGTAATTTAAATTTACGACATATTTTTGATAGTGTTTATATATTTGAGTTTGCTTGCTTTAAGCTTAATCTTATTTTACATACGCTTTAAAAATATTGAATCTTATTTAACTGCTCGCCTCGACATGAATAGCGTGTTAAACAACTTTTTTTTTGTGTACTGTTCATAATTTTTATGCCAACTACGACAGCATGTTGACGCTAAATAATTATCAACGATAAGAAAGTGTTATAATTAAATGAATCTTCACGATGATAAAAGCCCAGTGCCATTCATAAGAACGCATCATTTGCTAACAGACACGCGAACTGAATAAATAAAACCAACAAAATATTTTCCATACTTGGGAATCGTGAAACAACTGTGATAAATGTATTTACGAGTGCTTTATTAATTATTTAACTTTTAAGTGCTATGCGCTTTTCAATAAAAAAATAAAACGCAACACTTTAATTGACTGCACCAATAAATTACTCAGTTAAAAAAGAAATTGTGATATTTTAATTAAACAACCGATACATTTGAATACAATACAAAAATGCCAGAGAACAATATTGAAAGTGTTAGTCGTGACAAAGTGAAAGGTAATAGTTTTAAAGAGCATAAAGAAATCTTAAAAAAAATCCGAATATTTTAAGCATTTAAACAATGTCTCAAACGATTTCTTCAAAGATAAAACGCATTAATATTGCATCCAATAAAATGACTTGCTTAAATGTTTATCTAACCAATGTGAACTTCTGTTCTGATTATGAAGTGATAAAAATAATCCTCAAACGAATCTAATGTGATATAAAAAATAAAACGAAATAACAAAGTTTTAATAATAGTTAAATTTTAAAATAATTAATTCATCAAATATTAAATTAATAATTTAAACATGAGATTTTTGGCTGTTTAAAATTTATACTTACATAATTAAAGCTATTAATTTTTATACTCGTTACCGAAGGTAAAGAGTATATTGGTTTTGTGTGACCAGGAGATAAGAAAGAGGTGAAGAGAGAGACGATAGGTGGTAGTAAGAAAGGAGTAAGAGAGTACGAGATTGAGTAGCTCTTGAGTAAGCTCCAAAGCATCATAAAGTTCAACTGGTGGAGAGAGATCAAGAGTCAAAGTTATAAAAGAGGTCGAGACAAAAATGAGCACTTTCCTAAAGGCACCGCCAACTAAAACAATCGTGAATTCTGACAACCTTACTTGAATTCATGAGAATCGAGTAGAAGGAATTAAATCAAGTTAAAGCCCTAAAGACAGGTTGCCTGTAATTATACTCGCTACCGAAGGTAAAGAGTATATTGGTTTTGTGCAATGTTCGTCATGGTGTCTGTCCGTCCGTCTGTCTGTCTGTCTGTCTGTCCGTCTGCCCGTCTGTATGAACGCAACTTTTTCCACACCCTTCTAACTAGAGACTTGAAACTTTTCAATTCTCTTTATCTACGGGATAGTAAATTAAAGTGTCAAGATTGGGGCTCTACGGTAACTGGGGGGCTGGCAAATCGATAAATTCGATAACTCAAAACCGATAAGTCAACATATTTCGCACATCCTTACAACTAGAACTACCAAACTTGGGGAGCAGATAGCTTCTAGCAACCCCCAAAAATCTGCATCAAAGTTTTCAAGTCACGCCCACCCATTCCATCCCCAGACCCCCCCCACCCGCATTTTAAAATCAGAAAAGCCTCTATATCCCACCGTTTTTGAGCTATAGCCACCAAGTTTGGTGCCAAGATAAGTGATGATGACCCCCCAAAAACTGCATCAAAAGTTTGGATGCCGCGCCCATTAATACTGAGCTTACCGCCCCCGTCCGCCCCAGCACTTCGTAAAAAGCGGGAATGCGTGTTTCTTCCAGAGTATTCGAGCTAGAGTCACCAAATTTGGTAGGAAGATAGCTGGCAACGACCCCCAAAAATCTGCATCAAAGTTGAGCTAGAGTCACCAAATTTGGTATGAAGATAGCAATTGATATTCCACACAGATCTGCAGCAAAAATTTGGATGCCACGCCCAACCATACCGCCCCCAGCCCCCCTTTCTCCACTTTTACAATCTTTGAGCTAAAGTCACAAAATTTGAAAGGAAGACAGCTGGTGGCATCCCCTGCCGCATCCGTACCTATTGCAATCAGGCCTCTTTTTACCGGTTTAAAAGCTCGTAACGAGTATTCCGCAGTCCGTTGCGTTCGACTGCAACGTTTCCACTTGTTATTAGTTACTACAGTCGAACTTCCATATAACTAATCTCAAGGGGTCAAGAAAAACCTTCGTTTTAGAGAAAAATCGTAACAAAGATTTGGTTTTTGTTTGAACCAAATTGAAGGGTTCTGGAAATGAAATCATTACATCGAAAACATCATTAAAAGCAAGTTCGTTGTATGGAAGATCGAAAGTTTTACTGAAAATTAAACACAAAATGTAATAAATCAATAACATTTTATAGACACCGAAGCGGATACTGATGGCAATTCCAATAGCACGGCAGTGGCCTCAATTGGCGCTCCAGAAAATGCGCCAGCGGACTTTGACAAAGCCATAGAGGCCTCTGGGTTTGGTCGCTTCAATTTGATATTGTTGTGCATGGCAATACCAGCGACCTGTGCGAATATGTTTGAATCGACAACAATGTCATATATTTTGCCAATTGCCGAGTGTGATTTACATTTAACCCTCACGGATAAGGGTATTCTGAATGCTTGTGCATATGCGGGCATGATCATTTCGGCAATACCCTGGGGATATTTAGCCGACACAAAGGGTCGTCGCATGGTGCTTTTCTATGGCTATTTATTGACCTCGATTTGCGGATTTGGCAGCGCTTTAAGTCAAAATTTTATAATGCTGGTGACATTCAAGTTTTTTGGTGGACTTCTGTAAGCAAAACAAGAAAAATACCTTTCAAAACGACTGCATTTAATATATGTTTGATCCTTCGGGCGCTTATAGGGTAAACGGGCCAGCAGCTGTGCTCTTTACTTATCTAACGGAAATGCATGGACCCAAATATAGATCTCACGTTCTGATGGTGGTGGGCATGATAACATCTGCATCTACTTTGATGCTGCCAATACTGGCTTGGGCCACCTTTCCCCGACCCTGGGATTTCATCTGGTTTGGCAGTCTCAACAGTAAGTTGAATAATTATATATGAGTGTTTCAATAATTTTATTTCACTATATTACATTTTAGTACACAGCTGGCAGATCTATTTGCTTATTTGCGGTCTGCCAAGTTTAATAAGTGGTCTCATCATGTACTTAATGCCCGAGAGTCCCAGATTTCTGATGGCCCAGGGCCGAAATGCAGAAGCTTTGCAGGTGCTTCAAAAAATATATCACATCAATACGTGCAAGCCAAAGGATTCCTATCCAGTAAGTATACATGTTCTCTATTAGATAAGAGACAATATTTATTTGAGGTTGACTTATTTTTATAACCTGAAAAAAGGGAAAAATGAAGCTTGGCAAAAATCAACTGACTGAATGGATATTCTAAAAAACATTTTTATTTTTGTCCTGGATCATCCAAAACTACTTATAAACAATTGAAACTGAGAACTTTCTATGACAGTGATTAGAGTGCGCTGACAACAAAACTCACCAAAATTGGCTGGGCGTCCGACTTAGGTACAGTGTCCACTACCTGAACATTTTCCTTATACACTTTTTTTTTTTTTTAATGTATTGAGCTTAATTTAATTTCTGTTGGACTATTCCATGGAAGCTTAGAATGGACCATTATTGACTAATTAAGAGATTAGTTGTGTAATTAATTTTTGTTTTTGCACTAATTAAGCCTTATTGTCTTGTTTGCCCCCACAGATTAAATCGCTTGTTCTGGAGGTGCCCAGTCGCGATGCCAAGCAGGACGAGGTCATCTATACAATTGAGGCGAAGCCAAATGTGGCTGCCACAAAACGACAATCGCGCACCCTGCTGGAGAGCTTGCGTGCTGGCATGCAACAGATAAAGCCAATGTTCCATAAACCTTTGCTTAGCCTCGCCCTTCACTGTTACACAATGCAGTTCTGTATTTTTTTGGGCATGAATACCATCCGCCTGTGGCTGCCTCAGTTGTTTGCCTCGATGGCCGACTATGAGGCGGTGCATGCTGATGATGATGATGCCTCGGCAACCATGTGCACCATACTCGAGTATAGTGTTAATAAAACAGCTGAGACGTTGACAAATCATGAGAATGCCTGTGCTGAGGTAAGAGATGTTTACGTTAAGATAACATTTTTTTATCGGGCATTGTTTGTTTGTTATTTTGCTGCATCATTTTGCTATCTTTTTCTTTATTCTTCAAAATATTGCAGTCGCCAATTATCTCAATGGATATGTACTTGAACAATATTATTGTTTCTTCCTGCGGATTTTGCGGTTACTTTTTAGCTGGAGCAATTATGCGCTTAGCGGGTGCCAAGCGATTACTGAGTAAGCGCATTCTTTTATATACAAATATCTGTTTAAGAATACATCAACTTAAGATGGGCACAATGTCTGTGTAACTTAGAAGAATGGCATTACCATTGGGTAAAAATAACGAAAGATTCTATATGCATAACCAATTTTAACTGCATTTACTTATTTAAATATTGTTAAAACTTCTGCCTTATAGCTTACGGACTTTTCTTGTCTGGAATTCTTGGCATGGCGCTATATTGGTCTCAGAATGGTGTTACCACACTTGTCATTTCATCAGCCTTTATCACTGTAGCCGGCGTGGCAATCTCATCTCTTCTGGGCGCTGTCGTTGCACTCTTTCCCACACAGTTGCGGTAAGGCATGCGGTTTTTAATAAACATACTGTACAATCGAGTTTAAACATTTAAATTCTTTTAGATCTTTGGTGGTGGCCATTGCCATGATGTGTGGCCGTCTGGGTGCACTATCTGGTAATTTGCTCTTTCCAACTTTAATACAAATCGGCTGTATGCCACCTTTTGTGATGGTCGCCTTCGTGTTGTTGTGTAAGTTTTTGAAATTCCCTCTTCTCTCTTTTAACACTTATTAATATTTATACATTTTTAACTTACAGTTGCTGCTGTGCTCTCAATTTTCATTCCGAATCCTACAAAAGCGGCCTTCACATAAATGCTTTGGCTTTAGTATTTAGTTAGAGACTTATTATTTCCTAGTTAACATTTTAACATACACATTTGAACTGCTGACAAAAACCACAGCAAAAATATTGCTTTACAATAAAAGCATATTTCAATTAAATATAAACGCATTGCCACCGAGAATCAATTTAACACATTGTATAATTGAGTAGTTAATAATATATATATATTTTTTTTAAATTTGCTTTGCTAATTAAGAGAAAAAATTCAGCCGCTGAGTGCAATGCATGGATTAATGAACAGGAAAATCAAACAACGATAAGGATATTCATGAATCCAATGGAAAATTGCAATATGCCAAGCTCATTAACACCAATTAATGCGGCAAGGATGTGCGTTTGAATGTGGCTGTGTGCAACCGATAAGGGCAACAACAAGACAAACTTATTCATGACTCCACTTGAATAAGTAGGCGGAGCACATTCAGCGGTGTCGAATGCATTGAATTCTCAAAATGCTTGTTTGAGCTGAAAAAAGCTCGTGAAAGTCAACAGTGAAAAAATATGTCACTAATCACTAAAGGTATAAATAAGGTTTAAACTTACGTAGAAAAAATATGTTAACACAATTTGTTTAAATAATGTTATAACAAATAAAGAAAAAAACCTTTTGGATTTCTTACAAACTTTTGTTTCTGCTCAGGCTTGGATTAAAGTTAAAAAACGTATTAAATGCCTAAAAACCAAAATTGAACTGGTTAACTGGTTCAGTTCCTAGCAAAGCGATACGTATTCATATGTTTATCAACTTTTCTATTCAGTCAACATAGAAAGCCGATAGAATATTTTCAAAATTAATTTTGTTATTGTCAGGGGATATTGGTTAATACCAAATCGAACCCACAATTTGTAGCTAGCTTTCGATTCAAATGGTCGACGCAGCTGATTTTGAAACAGCAATAGCTGAATGCGGTTTTGGATTATTCAATGTTTTGCTTGTGATCTGTGCGCTGCCATCCTTATGGGCAATGATCTTCTCTGCCAGTAGCATGTCCTTCGTAATGCCCGCTGCTGAATGTAGCCTTGGGCTAACACTAGAGCAGAAAGGACTTATGAATGCTGTCACATTTGCAGGTAAAGTATAGGTTATACTTTTAAATGATTTCTACTTGTGTATGTTTGTTTGAGTTAGGCATGGTTATATCGGCAATACCGTGGGGCTTTATGGCAGATACACTGGGACGTCGCGTTGTTATGATATCTGGCGGCTTTATCGATGGCATCGTTGTGATATTCGCGGCAAGCAGTCAGAACTCCACAATGTTGATGGTCTTTAAGTTCTTCGATGGATTCGTGTGGGTATGCGGCCATTTACACTTGCTGAATACTTTAGAAATGTTTTTTTCCTTATTCTTTTGCAGCAATTGTGGCCCATTTGCAGTTATCATGAGCTATATGGCAGAGTTTCATGGCAAGAAGCACAGGTTGTTCGTCATCTTATTTGGAGGCATATCTCTTGCCCTCGGCTCCATTGTATTGTCGATAATGGCATACTTTATGCTGGCAGAGCACATTTTCTTTGAAATTGGTTCATGGTCTTGTATGTGGGTGTGAATCTTTAAAAATATGTGATTTTCTGATTTCTGTTCGTTTCTTTACACAGTTCGCACGTGGAATATATTTTTGCTACTTACCTCAGTGCCTACATTCGTGAGCGGAACTGTGTTCATATTTTTGCCAGAATCCCCCAAGTTTCTAATGGCTAAAGGCAACTACAAAAAGGCAATTGAATGTTTTCAACGCATCTATGCCATGAACAAGCGCAAGAGTCGAAACGAATATCCAGTAAGTTTATTATTGTTAAAATGTAAAAATATCATAGATGTACTATGTCAATCTTACATGCTTTCGTACGAAAATATCATAACAGATCACTACTTTGACGGATGAAACACCAGAGAAAGTCGATGTGTTGGATGATCACGTCAAAACTAGAAGGGAACTTCTCCAAGCAGCTAAAATCAAGTTCAACGAAGGCCTCAGACAACTGAAGCCAATGTTTTCCAAAAAATATCGAACCATATCTCTCTGCGTGTACTTACTACACATTTGCCAAATAATGAGGTATGTAGTAGAAAAGTAATGAAAATCAATAAATACGCCTTTTTTTATTGGCAGTGTGAATTCAGTGCGCCTTTGGATGCCATCTATATTTTCCACGTTGCACAGTCTCGAGGAACAGGGCAGAACCGATCAGAGCATGTGCGCAGTGATCTCCTTTACGTCCAACAGCAGCTTGAATAATCTTTTAAAGAAGGGAGGGGATGAATGCAACTTAGTAGGTAGGATGTCAATTGACGAATGTTTCATGGATTAAGGTAATGACTCTTCCTAAACATATAGCAACAACCACAAGGATCCTATATTGATAACATAATTGTGTCTTGCATTTGTCTTGTCGGATTTGTTCTTATACTTCCGCTGTTCCGCATTCGAAAATTGTCCAATCACATGCTAAGTAAGTCACAGCTTTGATCATACTTTTATTTGTTCTATTAAAGAAAGATTTAGTTTTTAATTAGCCTCCGCATATATTAACACACCTTTTTGTTCGCATAGAGATCGGCCTTTTTATATCCACAGTTCTTGTGGGTGGACTATACTTTGCTCCGAATCGGCTAGTTACACTGATTGGCGCCTCAATGTACTTTACATTTATGGGCGTCTGTTCCTCAGCAATAATCGGTATGGTGGTCGTCGCATTTCCCACATTAATGAGGTGACAATTATAAATTCCGACTTATTACCTTTTAATATACATAGCCTCTATTTATAGAACAATGGTATTACTATTGATTATGACAGTTGGGCGCTGTGGTTCAGCTGTTGGAAATATTGTGCTGCCGCATTTTATTGAAATGAGTTGTTTGGCGCCATTTCTTTGGCTCACGGGTCTTATGACTAGTAAGTATGTGCAAGATAGTCAAAATAATCACTTAATGATTTTACTCTATTTTTATAGCTGCATTTATATTCTCTTTCTTTCTTAAAATTGATGTAGAGCAACCACTTAATTAACTTACCATATGTAACCTCTCAAATAATGTTGTTATGCTTGTAATATCAATGAACTTTAACTTACTTCCGACATAGCTTAATTTAATCTTAACTATTACTTTTATGCTACGCGTCATGTGGTTCTGAGCTATTTATTACGTTAATTGAATTTGCCTAATGGAGGAACTTGGCGACAGTCAAAAAATATGCACATCCCCCATTGTGGCGTCATTTTTTCAATTCATCTTTAATTTGTGCTGTTCTACTGTTAAATTCTTTTCAGCAGCAATGAAATCAACATTTTTATTAATCTACCACATAAATATTCATTAAAAATACAATTGAGAAAAGCTTTGTTGTTAAAGATACGAATTATTTTCTGTATTTGTTATATACTATTGTGTACTATTCAACTATTTAAGATACTTATATTATAAAATGTCTAATAATCTAAATAAAATAAATATTTTTATAATCGAAACGTTATTATTTTCCAACTAGTATTTTATATAATTATTTTAATATTACTTTTGTTTTCTTAATTAATATTAGATTAATTTTTGCTTACAGATATGTACAAAGGTAAGATTTGTTAAGAATTGTTAAGTACTTGTCCAAAGTGAGAAGACCAAGTTATAAGATAACCTTTAGGAAATTTAAAATTTTTTCTTAACACAGATTGCATCGACAATAATGAATGGTTGTTGTTTGTTTGTTTGTTAAGTTAATTCCAAAAACACACACAAAAGTCAAAGGCAAATATACTATATTAATCAAGTCAGTTGGATGTGTGTGGGTGAGGTGCGGTTAAATAAAGCTAATTACATTTTAATCACAAACACAAAGTAAACGTTGATTAATTTCTTTTCTCGTTTGCAGGGCTTACAGATTTTGCTTATTCCACATCGACAGCAACGTGTACTGCTTGTTTTATGCAGCTGTTACATTACTTTTTGTTGTAGTCATAAATTAATTAAGCAAATGCAAAAATGAGTTCAGCTAGCGCTTGAATGGCTGCTTAAGTTATTTTTCACATGACATATTCAGTAAGCAAACACAATGCATGGAAAAAGGAAATCTTTTGTTACCCAGAAATCGCGTCGCATAAATCAAGCTAGCAAAGTGGCCAAAGACTTGGGATCCTTAAGCTGTCGTGTTCTCAATTTAATACAAAAGCAGAGCGTGCTTATCTTAATGTACAATGCATACAAACATATATATATGTATACATTATCCTATTTTTTTGCTGCCACATCACAGAGTGTTCACGCTGCTGTTTGCCAAGTCACTAGCAACCCATTTCTCATGCTGTCAAAACATAGACAAGTGGTAATTGACACATGTTGACTTCTCGAGTCTATCTTTGTTTCCTGACTAGGGCTAAATTAATAGCTTGCTGTTTGATGGCAAGCATAGGACTTCTTAATTTCAGACTAATATCCGATTTAATTGATAGTCCGGCTGATGGCAAATATAACAAAATATAGTTGGGCAAAAGAGAGTCAAGTTAGAGTTAATTTGTCAGCTTAACTCCATCCTGGCGGTATTCAAGCAAATAATATCCAAAAGTTTTGTTTAGTTTTGGCAAAAACTTTTTTGTGCGTCTGTTCTTCACACAAGTGCGAAAACAGCAAACAATTATAACTTTCTTTAAAAAACTAATTATAAAGAATATTGATTGCAGATACAACTTTTCAGATTATACATTAAATTTATCATCATAAATAGTTGAATAGTTTGTTGAAATAAAAAAATGTTTTTTTTCTTATCAAAGCTCTTGTTTAATAAACATAATCAAAAACCATTTAGAGCTCTGTTTAATGTTCTTCAATTTGAATATATTATCGATAATGGCTTAACAAATTTGACCAATTTCCAACACAAATTTATGCATAAGCTAAAGAGCTAAAGATCCTGCTTGCTGAAAGGAGAATGGTGTAAGTGCATCAATAAGTGCCTCCCAAGGCAGCGCTGCATAAAATCAAAACACGACACACGCGCATAAATTTAACATAATAAACAACTTCGAAACGCGATGAATATGAAAGCAAGAGTGGGCCGAAAAAAGTGCGAAAATGTTTGCGGCGGCTGTTTCATGATGAACATGTGTAAGGGCGTGGTAATGAGCAGGGTGTTGCAAATGTATGCCATAAACTAACAACGACATAAAAGACCAACTAAACATGGATGCAGATGCGTGCGAATTAAGAGGCTGTAAGTGTGCGTGCCTACACACGTAGGCGCTAGGTCATGTACAAATCTCTAAATGGGCAGTCATAATCTGAAATGTACAAATGCATGAGCACACACACACTCAGACTTAAGCAAAAATAAACATAAAGGCAAAACTTACACGCACCTACCTACTCCTACACTCTCACAATGTGGCCCTTGTGTGCCTGTGTGAGAGTGTGTTTGTGTGCGTGTGCGGCTGCCGGCAGTCCTTGTCAATGCCCTCCATAATGATTTATAGCTCATTCATCATATCAACACAAACGCGAGAAATTTATTTGCCACAGACTCGCAACCTAAACACACACCGACGGCAATAACAAAATGCTGCCAGCAATTAAGAGAAAGCTAGCACATTTCACTTCAACTCTCGCTCTCTCAATTCCTCTTATTGCTAATAAATGTTGCTGGCACAAGGCTTATCAACATGTTGACTGCCATTTACTACTGACTTTTCTCAACAGGTTGGGTGTAAATGTTGCTATGCGGATGTGAGTGCGTAAGACACACTGTCTCTGTTGATGTTGATGTTGCTTTTGGTTATGCCGCCATGGCATTCACAGCAGACATTTTGTACTCACAATGTAAGGCGCACAGTCGTCGTCGGCACTAGTAGCAACGAAGTTCACGCGGAAATTCAAGCTCGGCTAACGGTATAACGGTTCAGCGGTTTTGTTAACGTGAAGAAAAAGTTTAATTTAAGCAAAAATAAAAAACAAATAATTAAAATAAATAAAATAATAATTAAATTAAGTAATTTAATTAGTAACTTGTCTCTGTGTTTAATATTGAATATTCAAAGAGTCTTATCAAAAATTGAGTTTGATAATTTCAAAGTGAAGTTAAAAATAAAATAAACTAAACCAAAAATTTTGAATGCATAAAATATAAAATAAAATAATACTTGAAGTGAAAAGTATAAAATCATTAACAAAATCAAAGCTCGGTTAGTGTAAATTAAACATTAATTAGTTTATCAAATAATTAGATCTTTAACAAGTGCTAAAAGTCTGTAAAAAATAAAATAAAAATAAATTTAGTATACGCAATATTTAAAATTGATAAAAATTTTTAAATATATATAAATTGTGACATGTGTCGCAATGGTGCCGTAACTTTTCGAATGGTTTTTCTTTATTTTGTCCACATATCCTTGCAACTTGTTGTTCCACCATTTGCTCAAATATTCATAAATGACGATTTAGCTTCCACCCTCAGCGCAGTTGCTTAATCCATAAAGGCAGGTTATGACCGCAATATATTTTTAAAGTCCACAAATTGGCGTGTGCAACTCTTGCGGCATAATCAGGCTGCACGTGCGCCCCCTGCGGCTGAACACAACATGGTCGGCCAAAAGAAACTCTTTGCAATTACTGTGAAATAAGTTGCTGTTAACCGTGCACGTTTATTACGCAACCAACGATTAACGCACACCATCAAAAGCCACAATATTGTGTGTCGAAGAGTTTTTGCGAGTAATTAGAGCAGCATCACGAATAAAATCATGTCGGAAATTGTGGATACGGAACTGTTGGTGAACTGCACAATTCTTGCTGTACGTCGCTTCGAACTGAACAGCATTGTGAACGCATCGCTATTGCATAGCCTCAACCGAACCGAGGTGGTCAGCCTGTTGACGGGCATTATCGACAATCGTGACAATCTCCAGAGCATCAATGAAGCAAAGTAAGTTGCGATAAACGCCACAGGCATGCCACACTACAACACAGAAACCCACACGAAACACTTATCACCAAAAGTCAAACATGTTGTCTCTGTCCTTTCATTAACTTTTCGCTCTGCTATTTGGCATCTTTAAATTGCAAACTTGATTGGGAGGGTTGTAAAAATTTAAGCCACGTTATGAAAATATAGTTCGATGATTATGCTGCAGGCTGGTGCGCGAAAATAGTTTTGAATCGGAGAATATAGAAAGTTTTAGTCGAATAAGTTTATTTATTTTTTGTCGGAGCATATAATCTCCAAGTTAATAATATTATTGGATTAAATTTGAGATAAATTATATATTATCCTACTGTGAGCTGCTCTCAAAGTGTTGATGCCAATGCACATGAATAAATTTAATTATTTATTGATCTGTGCAAATTATTAAATTATATTCCCAAAATGTTTGGATATAAATCACATTAATTATAATTGCTAGCTCGTAAATATAATTTCACCCACTTTAAATACAGCCATTAACTGAATAGTGGTTGGCCGGTGAACAGAGCTCTTTGTGGCATATTTCAATACGGCGTTTATCCCATACTTAATGCCCAAACAATTCGCTGGCTAACTGACAGGTTTAATAACTGCAAATGAATTTTTAATACGCGCAATTTAAAAGCGCACAAGCACTAATTAAAGTGTGGCTTTGTAACGCTTCATTGCATAATAAGTCAACAATAATTTGTTTTGCGGAAATAGAGCTTAGCAAAATGGAAACCTCACTGTTTTCCTGGAATCTTCTGGGAAAGTTCTGTGCTGTTACAAAATAAACCCTCAAGTGAACTAAAGTTAATTCTAAGTTAAGGATGCTTCTTTGCTTAAGGAGCATTCGTTTATATATTGAATAGCTCTGTAAAAGCAAACTATACAGTTTTTTTTTTTAACAACACAAGCGTAAGATATAAGAATGTTGTTTATAGCGTTTTGATAAATATATCGAAAAGCTGCAAGCAAGCATAAAAGCAAATAGATAAATGTATGTTCGTGTTTGTTGAATGTGAATGGAGAGGGCATTGAGAAATGAGATTTTCTACACACAATAAATAGAGTCTTAAAATCTTTGATTAGATTACAAATAAAACAAATCTACAAGATATTGATATACTTTTTTGATTCTAAAAAGAAAAAAGTGCAATTAAGAAAATATCAAATGAATAGCTTAACCATGCACTGCCAAGATTATATACACTTATAAAAGTATTGATCGCATTGGCGCCAAGCAATGGACTTTGATGACTTTGGGACAGGAGCCAACAAAAAATATGTTTCATATACCATAATCACATTATGAAACGCATTGGCAACTTTAACACAATTAATGTCCATTAAAAGGTTTTGGTTGATGGCCATTAAATTTCACAGCATGTGCAAGTACAATTAGTAGCTCGTAACATGTTTCACATAAAGTCTGTTCAAGGTAAAACAATATAAGTTTTTGCAATTATTTTTAACAGTTTAACAAATTTCCAATGCCTCAATAAAAACAAAACTTTTTCGATTATTGTATTTGTCTTGTTAAGGTGAAGAACTAAATAGAGTAACAAGAACGAACGATTTGTGAGTGCTCATTTATGAGGGCATAGCGTCATATCTCCGACGACATATCTCCGCCCAGTACATTTTGCTGGCGGAGATATGTCGTGTTTTTTGCGGCGGAGATATGACGTTTTGAGACGACATATCTCCGCTCGGAAATATGACGCTAAGAAACGACATATCTCCGCCAAGAAAAAAACGTCATATCTCCGCTCGGAGATATGACGTTTCTTAGCGTCATATCTCCGCTCGGAGATATGTCGTCCCAAAATGTCATATCTCCGAGCGGAGATATGTCGTTTGTGAAACGGCGGAGATATGTCGTTTCAAAACGTCATATCTCCGAGCGGAGATATGTCGCTACAAAACGACATATCTCCGCCAAGAAAAAAACGTCATATCTCCGCTCGGAGATATGTCGTCTCAAAACGTCATATCTCCGCTCGGAGATATGTCGTCTCAAAACGTCATATCTCCGAGCGGAGATATGTCGTTTGTTGAACGGCGGAGATATGTCGTTTCAAAACGTCATATCTCCGCGCAGCGATCTTAAGCAAAATTATCGAAACACCAACTTGATACTATAAGAAGTATTAATTAATTAATATTTACTATAACTAGCCGCCGCTGCGGACTCTTATTAAGATAGTAACGCCTGAAAGCGCCGCAGGCAAAAATTTTTTTTCGAAAAAATCGCGCGATTTTTCGTTTTGTAGCGACATATCTCCGCTCGGGGATATGACGTTTTGAAACGACATATCTCCGCCAAGAAAAAAACGACATATCTCCGCTCGGAGATATGTCGTCTCAAAACGTCATATCTCCGAGCGGAGATATGTCGTTTGTGAAACGGCGGAGATATGTCGTCGGAGATATGTCGCGACCCCATTTATGAGATACCCTAAGTAAAGTACATGTCCCTTAGTCCCCTGGGTAAAATAATTGCATTCTGCAATATTTATTGACAAGTTCGCTTTTTAAAAGCATATTGCTGACAATTTATACATTAATATAAGCGAACACACAAAGAAATCCGTGTTTCTATCTACAAGTGCAAAGTGTGTTATCCTCTTCTAGTCGATTTTGCATCAGGGATTGGAAGGTGTTCTATATATATAGCCATAGCTAGGTATTTTTATTTACTTTGTGTGGTACAGTTATTTGCATAACTTTTTTTTGCTGGCCTTTGTTGTCATATAAAATAGTAGAGGTGATACTCACAAAGGCACACGCAACTAGGAGTAAATATAATCCAAGTTCTTTTCGAATACGTAAATTGGCAAATTGCTTTTTTGGTTGTCAGACAACAATAACAACAGCAGCAACGACAACAAAACCAAGCAACGACAAATAATTAAATTCAGAGCGATAATCTATTTGACAAATTCCATAGCAAAAACGTTCACAAACAGAGACCAGTAACAAAAGCAACACATGGGTAAATGTCAAGAGGAAAACATGTGCTCAAAATATGAGCAGGTCAGCAAAATATCTTTGGAAATTGTGTGTGTGTGTGTGTGTGTGTGAGGTAAATTGGCGTACTTTATGTAAACTGGTCAGCTCTGCTGTGGGCCAGGTGTGTTGTGAGGTGTTGGATATGCGTGTGTGTATCCGTGTTAAGCTGATTATGGGGCCTGTGGCATGCGGCTTGGTCGCAATCATCGCAAATATCCAGAAATACTAACAGCTACCAACATTTGCACACCTAACAGACTCCTCCTCCTCCACTTTACGTAGAAATCACAAGTTAGCTGCAGATGCTGTTATGCGCCTGGAGATAAATTAAGAGAGGTGCCTGGGTTGAGTGTCGCTCGGGGTGCGTATACGTAATATTGCTGAAGCACCTCTTAATTGCAAATTACACAGCAAACAATTTTCGTTTCAAGTGAATGACTCTAAGTGTCTAACAAAATTAAATATTAAGATTTCATTTCAACCACAGTTGAAATTTGAAGTTTCGAATTCGAAAGTAAGTTTAGAATTTAATTAGTATAATTGTGTTAAATAAAACTTACAATCCAGTCTTGAAACATAATTGGCAAGAAGTAAGTAAATTATTACAATTTGATAAATATATTGAGAGATAATTAAAGGTTTGTTTCATTGTTTGCGGGCTTTGATTTATGTAAAGTAAATGATTCGGTTTTCATTATTTTTGATGTTTTATTTTAAATTAACTTAAATATAAATCAAATAACAGTTATTTTATTAATAAAAAATTAAAAATTATATTGTCTTAAGCTCGAAAAATATCAAGACGATATAACATTACATACCTTTTTGCCTGTTTAAAGCTAAATAAACCTCTTAATTTTCAGTTTATATAATTTTTTTTTTGTTTTTTCGTGCTAATGAAATTTTTTTTACGCTTATTGATTTTAGTGCTCATCGAATGATGAAGAACATTGAGGGCGACGCATTACATTTTGGCCATTGGCTGGTCCCTCGAATCCAATCAGCGTTAATATGTTTGTGCACATGAAAATAATTTAGAGTACTTCAACCAGAAAACAGCAGTAACAAAAGCCAAACGAATTGGTTGGCCTTAGGCCTTTACAATAACAAAGCGTTGAACCGGAATGGAAACAAAGGATAAATCGTTTGGTCAAATGCTTCTTATCTTTTTGTGCAATAGGCAGACACCGAAAAAAGTATCAAAATGGCAAAGTGCCTTGAATGCGACTCAAAAAATCCTAGCAACTATCTTGCCTCTTTTCGTGTCCATCCATTGCAAGGCTGACAAAGCTTTCCTTAAGCTAGTAACCACTATTCAAATTTGCATATGACAAATTTTTAAATTACGTTTTTTTTTTTGCTTCGTGTGTGTGAATGTGTGCGGTGGACATTGGAAAAATAATGTTCGCAGTTTTATGGGTCCCCCGTTGAGCACAAGGCGACAATTATGGCGACAACGGCAATGTAGCGACAGAATCAAACCGAAAGGGCCGAACAAGTGAACACGAATTGAAAACAAGGAAAAATAACTAGATGATTGCTGTTTACGCACGAATGGAAAATACTCTATAAAAATGTGAAACGAGCTTGGTTTTAAATTTATTGAAAAATAATATCTAATTAACATTTTGGTTATTTAATGTGCTTTGCTTTTCTTAGCATCTAAGTACTTTTGAAATATTTGTAAATAGTTTATTCAGCTAACTAATAAATAATAAAAATATATGCTAGAGCTTAACGCAATGCTCGTTAGTCAAAACTATAATACCATAAATATTTTAATGTAACAGCTCTCCTTTTTGCCCCCCAGCAACATGCATAAATATTTATGAAATTCAAATAAATCCATTGTTTACTTAGGATATAAATACATTAGTGCCCACTTAATGGCAAAAATGTGTAGTGCTTGTTTATGTTGGTCGAATTGTTCAGTTGTTGTACAACATTTCCGCTCGTGTTCCTAAAATGGGACACAAAAAGAGAGCGAAAACAATGAACTACGGACAATCTCAACTAATAAATCGAAATTGAAATGGGCCCCATTTGCATATCGTGTTGTGAAAAGCCAGTTGCGTACGTGCTTGATATGTGTATGGACCAAATAACATCCAAGCAAGTACATTCCATACATATGTACAAACAGCTGCGAAATTTAAAATAGCCACGAAGCTACTTTTTCTTACAAGCCATTAAATAAGCATCAAGTTTAACGATTTTCAAAGAACAATTTATTTAATATGTAATGCTTAAAACATTCTCTTTTATTGAAACGATAGTTGAGACATTTTTTTTTGTTTTGAAAAAACTGGTAAAAACATACATATGAGAGAAATACTAATTAGGCAATGTTCATAAGAATCGATATGTTAAACAAATCTATCTTTATGAAAAGAGGGGAGTATATATATTAACAGAAGCTACTATTACAGTTGGTTTGATGACTTGGGGCTCTTGGCCAGACGGAAAAAGTAGCGTTGCGGTTCTATTTTAAATTTCGCAGCTGTATATGTTAAGGGTCATTATTTTTGAGGGTTGCCAGTCAAACGATAATGAATCTGATGATGCGACTGATTGGTCATGATTTTGACAACGGAACTCGCTCTTGGCTAGTTGTCAGGCACCGAGGAGCATTAAAGGCTTTCGATAGCACTCAATAAGCTGAAAATGTTTAACTGTGAATTTGATTTTTCCATATCGATTGCGTCTTCTCAAACAAAGTCAGTAAACTTTTATGCGAGTTGTGCATAAGCATATCTGCACCCAAACTTATTGTGACAAATTCAAGTTAGGAATCTTTATTATATTGCCGATAAAACTTTAAGTTCTTACTTAACTAACTTACAAGGAGTAAATGACATAATATCAAAGACAATCAATATTGATTTTTACATGGCTGTTGTAATGCAATTGTTTGAAAAACTAATAAAAAAGAAACTTATTTGAGTTTCCAATTAGACCTTTAAGTTTTAATTTGTTTAAGAAACAAGGCATTATTGAAAGTTTAATTAGCTTTCTTTCTAACTTCCTTTTACCTAGAGCATATACCTTTTAATACTTGAATAGATTTAAAAGAGCGGCTTGGAAGCTTGGATTTTTCTTAAATACTTCAAAAGAACCTCAGTCTCAACTATGTTAGCCTGTTGTAGCCGCACTTCCATTTGGGCATCATAAGTTTTCCAACTTTTCCTAGCAACAGCCACAACTTTTCAGCAGCTATTTGCCACACTCCGCTCTCACCACAGCACACCTGGGGCGGAAAATGCAGTTGCGGCTATTATTGCGTCTGCGACAAAAGCAACAAACCAAAAACCTCTCAATTTTCTCGGTAACGTTGACTGCTGAGCATTCATGAAATATGCAGACTAAAATAATAGATGACATGCAGCACCAACTAGTCACGCTGTGCAACTGGAGTTCATTGAAAATTCCATCAGCAAATTATAAACAATTTGAGGTTGACATGCTAAATGTGCAAAGTTTTCCTTGAAACCAAGCACTAGATTATAAACAATTTGCTTTTCAATGTTTATGGTGGTCGCATGTCAAATTTGAGTTTGTACACAAAAACTGCAATTTCACAATCAAAAATAAAACTTGCAAAAGTTTTTCAAATTTGAAGAGCAGTTTTCTGAAATCAAACAAATAAAATAAACGTATTTTCTGCTTTTTGTGTTTTGCTACAAACTTTGTATAAAAAACACAGTACGTTGTAGGCAAACTATTTAATTGACTAATTTGTTTTATTAGGCAGCAGCATTTAGTTGTCGGTTGTCAACTCGTGCGGAACGTTAATCGTGTGTAATATATACCTTGACGGATGAGGTTGAAAGTGCATATTAGTGTCGCGTGTTTTACGACCGACGTTGATTCCTTAATGTCTCGCAATTTCCTTATAGTTACCTTATAGTTACTTGTAGTTACCTCAAGCGCTTAAATGTAGGCAACATTATTTTTAATGAGCGCTATTATCGCAAATTCATTGCGTTTATAAATAGGCCATTTAAAATGTGCGTAGTCATTGCTTAACATTTTTTATTTGTTTGTAATGTTCTTTCGTTAAACTTCCAGAAAGATTTTAAATTACATATAAAGATATTTACCTTCATACCTGTCAAAATAAACTTTTAACATTTTAAGCATTATTAAAGTTCAAAAATTTGCAAAACATCTTTTGCTCTTTGACTGTTCGATTTTTCTATTAAAAAGTTCTTGTAAAGTCCCTTTGTCCTTTTTAGTGAAAGGACAAAGCTATCGTAATTTTTTTAATACATATTTTTTCCTTGTTATCAAACATAGCCTTTATATTATAGACAGAATAAAAAATAAAACTGTCATTCGTATGCAATCAGTTCAGATTCATGTTTGAAAATTTCTAAAAAAACGTCAAAAATATTTTCTCACCATTGCAATGCATTGTCACATCTGCCCCACAAATTTATTTTTTTGCTATTCTGTTTTGTTGATGCTCAAACAGCAAAATTGATTGTAGCCAAAGTCAAAGCTGTCGATGCCAAGTTTCCTTGTAGATAATAACCTTCCCAGTATTTACAGCAGTTCCTTGAAGCAATGCACAAAAATGAAAACAATAATCAAACTGTTTCTGTCATTAAAAAGTCGCCAAATTAAAGCACAGGCCAAAAACGGGTCAAACGGCCAAACGGAAGTAATTGCTAGACATTTTCAGCAACCTGGGCTTCCGGGTCCGGTAGCCACTTTTACCAGATTTTATTATTATGGCGGCAATTAATTATTTTTTGTCCAGCTAATAAAATGAAAATGCCTATCACGGCAGCTAAGCTAATTGGTCTATTATACTACAAAGAAATTAAGATAATCTGCTTTAATTATAGCTTAAATAAGGCAAAAATTAATTTGAGTCTGGCGAAATACCAAGAAAGTTGTGACTTACTTAACTGTCACCTATTTTCAAAAGAACGCACAAACTTTCTTTTGAAATTTATGGGCTTTGAGCCATACGTTTCATTTTTTATTTTTAGTAGTGATAAGTAATTAGCATAATTGCAAGCAGGCAAAATCGTGGGGAATTAGAGATGGGTTGATATGTGTACACGATACACAAAAGTGTATTGAAATGTTTTTAAGTTACATAAAAAAGAGTATAAAAATACGAATTTCAAGTAAGTCTATAAACAACTAAGCGATTTCTCTAGACTTACACTTTTGAATTTATGCAAGTCGTGAAAACGTCTATTCAAGCACTTTCACGTCGTGTTCAATTATGCGTACAAGATACGCCCAGCTCTAGTCAAAATTTGGTTATTTGTTTGGCTTCAACGCCCAAAAACACAGACAGCACAAATTGCATGCCACTCAGAAGCAGACAATAACAAAGCGCTTCCGTTTCCTTAGGTTTTAACAGAGAATATTTCCACGAATAGCTTACCCGAAAGGGTAGAGGCTGTGGCTGCTGTTTGGCATAATTTGTCGCTTGACAGTTTTCCGCAGAATGCAATTATGCAAATTAGTGAGGAAATAAATTTTTCATTTTATATGCGAAATAGTATTATCAGTTTATTTTATAAATTAAATGATATTGCACTAAAACAAAACTAAATAAACTTTGAGTGTTTAGTATCTCTATTCCAACATGGGTATTAAACTATTGTAAATGCATAACATAAAACTTATCAAAGAAAAGCCATTTAACTTTTGTTGAACAATGGCAAAATTAGCCAATTTGCAGTTGTTTGTTTTGCTATTGAAGAGATAGCCAAGTGGCTGTAACCAAAACAATCAGACAACCTGTTTGTCTTGTGGCTGAAGCTGAAAATATTTACTATCCCAGATTTGTTATCTTTGCCCAAAGTCACAGACGTTACGAAGTGGCATTAACTGACTGCCATTGCTGCACATCGCAAACAAAAAGCAAAACGAACAAGTTTTGATAAAATCGATATTGTATTTGCCTCAACTAATTGAGTAAATTATGAGGTTGTTCGGATTGGTAAACATATAATTACTATGTGGTTCATATAAATTAGTATGTGGTTCATATATAATTGAAATAGTCGAAAGAAACAGAGAGAGCTAAAAGTCTTCACAATTTGTAAGGATATATAATCAGCAAGTATTAAAATAAACTGTTGCTTTAGGCCTTAATCAAAATGGCACTTGAGAAATACGCTGGAGATTGAGTTGAACAACATTTGTTGCAATATCAAACGATAATAGTTTCAAATTCTTAGAAACATATTTTCAAAGAAAGATTATCAAGTATTAAGTTTGTAAGGGCCAACGTCAACTCAATTAAATGCATATTATATTTCCAATGAAGGGTCGAGAAAGTTTGTCATCAACTATAAATGAAACTTAAATCCTATCAAAAGATTAACATCAAAGGAATTTGAAACGCTGTTAAAGGAATTAAAAATGCATACGTTTGGGCTCTGAAACAACTTAAAGAACAGTTAGAGCTAATGGTACAAAATGCTTACATTTTATTTTTTACATTGAATTAAAAATTAAGCTCACTTTCCACACAAAACCTGAATGCCAAAACTAACACAAATTCAAGTATGTGTAGTTTCATTTGATTGATGAACTCACGTTATGCGTTTATTGAAATGAATGCTAATTATTTGCAATGGAATCAAAGTTGCACATTTTTCATCCCTGTATTTATTGAAAAGCGTTGAAGGGCAATCAAAATGCAGTGCATGGTGGGTGGGGGACCCTGTTATAGATTAAAAATCGAAAATTGCACTGGGACCCACTCCAAACAAAATCTTTCCTTTTAAGCTCGATGACAAAATTGACCAAAATTTTAAATTGCATACAATAAATTGAATATAAATTACACAGAGCATTTGCTTAAAAAGCGCATCGACTCTTATAAACATTAAGTCTAGTGTATTTTAAGCAGTATCCACAACACATGCCAGCTGTGTACAATAGATAATGCGCACAATTGATTGCGTATACGTTACGTTGCACGCAGACACAAGTTGTGAGCCAAACTCAGGCACTTGATGCTTGTGGTTGGCAGCAACAATGTGGCATTTACATAATCAATGAGCCCGACATTAGGTGCTCTCTAATCAGCAACAACACTTAAGACCTCTGCCACCCCGTTCCCACATCCCACTAATTAACGAAAGCCACATATTTCCACGCATACTTACATATATGTTTTATCAGTTCGAAAATAGTGCAGCTCTAACAACAAAACCAAGTAAGATTCTCTGTTTAATCTGATGAAGTTTTGCCGGAGAGGGTTGTTGCTCATTTCCGCTGGCGAACGATTGCAGCGTAAATGAAATCACTTACAACCAGAGATTCAATTTGCTGCTTTATAGGATACTTTTTTTTATCAAGCAGTTTCCGTTTTCCAATTTGCTATTAGGTTTAGCATCATTGATTTTCAATTGTGTTTTTTTAGAGCTCTCTGCTTTAGGCAAGCTGTAAAGCTGAACAAAGGAAAGGCTTGTGTCCAAAAAACATGAATTTGTCTGCCGATTATGAAATAATGTCTGCAGCATATTTAGATAAAAAATATTTATTATTTGAACCATTTCTAAGTGCTGCGAAGTCATAAAAAAAGCTTTAATATAAATCACTTTTAATGCCCTTAAGCTTGTCTGATTTGTTTCTGTATTAAAAATAAAATCGGCTTATGGTTAGCGCTTAAACTATTCAACTTAAACTTACATAGCTTAAAACAATTTTCATGTTTTGTGGCCTAGTTTTTGTTTTAGTAAAAAATGTAGGGTATTTTGAGTTAGACATTTGGACTAGCACTTTATTTTGTGTTCAAATAGTTTGCTAATTGAACAAAAAAGCTTTTAATTACTCTCTTGAATTGACTAAGCACCGAAACATGAATATTTCTATCAAACGATTTTAGGTACGTGCGCGAGGCACACAACCACAATATCACAATCTCAAAAAAACCACAATGCTCGAAAAAAAATGGCAACAAATGCTCAACAACATAAAGAGCAACAAAACAGTTTAGTTGATGTGAAAATGCCTTAGGCGCTCGTTTGAAATTTGTGCACAACTGTTCAGTATGCAGTTTTATTGAACCCACTGTAGCGTAAATTGATATGTATTTTGATGAGCACGTACACTTACACACAAATACCCAAGCCCAAGCAAACATACATGCCAACGTTACAGTTCGAATAGATTTTGTGTAAACTTGTTTGCAAGATAGTTTTACATATGTTTTAGCTATGTACAGAAATACCATATATGCACATGTGCTTAACACATACTCTTCTTTTCCTCTCTTTCTTTTCGTTGTCTGTTTTTATGTGTTCAGGGACTTTCTCACTGAATGCCTGTTTCCATCGCCCACACGCCCGTACGAGTTGCCGTGGGAACAAAAAACGATTTGGGCAATTGTTTTTGGCCTGATGATGTTTGTGGCTATTGCGGGGAATGGAATCGTTCTTTGGATTGTAACAGGTAAGCGCACAATAGACAAGAACGATTTTCAACTAACACCGCATAAACGAAAATGTGTTAAATTTAAAGCGAATGAGTTCTTAGTGCCAAAAATCGCACATACGCAACGTTGGCGCTTTGTTTGCCGCACTGCATCGATTGTTTGGCATTAGGACTCAAGGACGCTCGCAACTAACATCCGGTAGATTTGTCTCTCACGTTTTGGCCATTTCAACGTTCGTTTCGTTTTGTTTTGCAGGACATCGCAGCATGCGCACGGTCACAAATTATTTTTTATTGAACCTCAGCATCGCTGACCTGCTAATGTCCTCCTTGAATTGTGTCTTCAACTTTATATTCATGCTGAATTCGGATTGGCCATTTGGCTCAATTTATTGCACCATCAATAATTTTGTGGCCAATGTAACGGTTTCAACATCGGTCTTCACTCTCGTCGCCATTTCGTTTGACAGGTAAGTTTTGTTTGGCTTTTAAGCATTATTGCATTCGCAATTTCTACCTGTAAACCGCATTCATTTTCAATATACATACGTATTTTGTTTTACAGATATATTGCCATTGTACATCCATTGAAGCGTCGCACGTCACGCCGCAAAGTGAGATTCATTTTGGTCCTGATCTGGGCACTGAGCTGTGTTCTCTCTGCCCCCTGCCTGCTGTACTCCAGCATCATGACGAAGCAGTAAGTGAAGTGCCTACAATATTTAATGACCTTGACGGCGTTGCAAAGTCAGCGGCAGTAGCAGCAGCATGTTTTGTTTATTTTCTTCTTTGCCACTCCAGCCGTTGCCAACAAATAATAAACATAAAGAACTTTGTAAGACGTAGCTCAAGATACTTTTGCGCATAGATTACTTTTCACACGAGCTGCATCCACCACCTGCAGTGCAGCAGTCACCCGCTGTGTCTGTTATCGATTCGATGACTTCAAGTTCCCCCCCTTGAAACATATACATTAGGCAGCATTTTGCTGTGGCGTCAATTCCGGATACCTGATGCTAAAAAAAGCTCAGCAACTTCAGCTTTATTTGAATTTTACGCAAATTTGCCCACTTCAATGAACAAAGTGGCACACTCCTATAATAGCACTGAAACATTTTTTACTTTGCCTAGTTATCTGGCTCACACAAAACGTTGCCACGGGCAATTGTCTACGGACCTAATAAATATAACAGAAAATACAGCATTTTACCGCAAATCTATTGATATATGTAACGATAAAAATAGGAGTAAAATAAATGTTGAAAAAATAACAAAGCTTTAAAAACTAATAATATTTCATTACAATTGAAAGATAAGCGAAAACAAGATTTAGTTCAGATTTGCAATATAAAATAATATAGAAAATAAAGTATAATATTTTTGAATTGTCCTTTTCATTTTTAATGTGTATTTGAATAAGCATTTTTACCTTTTTAACAAAAAATAGACGAAATAGTCTTCTAAAAGCTTTATTTTTTATAACAGCAACAAGTTATTTGTGCTCAAATAGTTGAAAGTCAACTGTAATATTTAATTAATAAATTTTCTATAAATAAAACCACAATGTTATTGACAATTGTGAGGAATTGTGACAATTTCTTTGAACACTTTTGTGAGCCATTTCTCAGGAACACGTGTATTAAGAATCAATATAGCTTTTGTTACAAAGGTTAAAGGGCACCACAACTATTTGCAATGTTCAAGTTGGTCTAACTAAGTAATCACCTGTCTGCCAGTTGCATTGTTAATGCTAACAAATGGCTGTCAGTTCAGGAACATTTCTATTAAGTGTTTCAATTCTGCCAAAAGTTGGCCTCCCTTAAACATGTTTCCATTAAGACAATCTTCTGGTTGAACTTTTGGGCGTGCAAATATTTAAGGGTACTTTTGGGTTGGGTTTGCTTTTGGTAATTAAATTATGTTGAAATTGTTGGGCATCAACACCTTTACGCATAATACAGAAAACCCTTTGGTATACCCTAAAATTTAAATTAATTTAATGTACTTGACAGTTATTACAATGGAAAATCCCGGACGGTGTGCTTCATGATGTGGCCCGATGGACGATATCCCACATCCATGACGGATTATGTGTGAGTACTTTGCTTGCAACGTTGATCAGCACTGTATAAAATTGTGTGAACATTAATTACCAGCTATAATCTGACCATACTGGTGTTAACCTACGGCATACCAATGATTGTAATGCTAATTTGCTACTCGCTAATGGGTCGAGTCCTTTGGGGCAGTCGGTCGATTGGTGAGAACACGGATCGTCAAATGGAATCGATGAAATCAAAGCGAAAAGTGGTTCGCATGTTTATAGCAGTCGTCTCGATTTTCGCCATTTGCTGGCTGCCATACCATATGTTCTTCATATATGCATACCACAACAATCAGGTGGCATCGACAAAGTATGTACAGCATATGTATCTGGGTTTCTACTGGCTGGCCATGTCAAATGCAATGGTTAATCCAATTATCTATTACTGGATGAACAAGAGGTAAGGAAAAACACAGCTTGTTTGTTTTCTGAAAAACTAGTTGGTAAAATGAACGGATGAAAAATTCAAGACTGTTTATCTGAAGACATTATGACAGTAAAAATGTAGAAAGAAAAATCATAATTAAGTTCGCAAACAAAATTAACAAGGGAAAAATAAAAATTAGTAAGAAGCAGTTATGAATAATGGAAAGCTTAATATAGTTGCATATAGTTTTTGTTTTGAGTGAATAATTGGTACACAATATATTATATAAAGAACATGCTCATAAGTCTAATAAATTTTAACTATTCCATAGATTTCGCATGTACTTTCAAAGAATCATTTGTTGCTGTTGCTTGGGTCTCCTACGACACAGATTCGACTCTCCAAAAAGTCAGGCAGCCAACAAGAATAGCTCACATCGAAACACGAGAGGTATGTAGCATGTTAATAAAAGTGTGTGTAGCTCAATCATGTGTTTTTTTTTTTTTTTGCAACCAATTTGTGCAGCCGAATCGAAAAGTCAGTGGAAACGAAGCACAATGGAAACACAAATTCAGCAAGTGCCCATCTCATCGTCACGTGATAGACAACCAGGGGCGTTGCAGGGACTGAATCACACCGCTGTTGAGTGCATCATTGAGCGTCCAGTGGATGAAAATAGTTCACCCGTTTGCCTATCCATTCACAATAGTGCCGGTGAGCGACACCGAGTGAAAATAAAATATATCTCATGTGATGAGGACAACAATCCCATTGACCACGAATCCGAAAGTAGTCATGGTCACAGCCACAAGTACAATCACAGTCACAGTCTCAATCATGGACGCATGGCTCTTGGCCAGAAAGCTGCGGCTGTGCAGCAACTGTGATGGGAAAGCTCTTAGGCGGTTTTTGGTTTCAAAAGAGCCAATCAAGTGCATTGGAATTTAATTGTAAATACGTATATCGAACTTGTAGTTGTCAGCGGCAGCAATAGCAGCTGCAGCAGAAGAAATTGTTAACGAATTAATATAATGATAATTATAGTCATAACGTGTTTCGATACAAAACTTATTGCTGTACTTAACGTGCAACATGTTATTAATAATAATGCCATCGAAGAGCTGTTGTTTACGAAAAAATACAAATTTGTATTTAATGAAGCTATAAGTACAAAAATAAATACTATTTGTGTATTTGGAAATGTTTGTTGTATGTATTAACATGTTCAACTAATCTAATAACAACTAACATTTTATTTAAATATTTTCTTTAATAGTACTATAATAGTTTTAATCAAGAGGAAAATTGTATACTTGATATATTTGTTTGTTGTTGTTTTAATTAAAATATTTGTTGCCTGGCAAGAATTGCGCAATCAAATGAAAAATGTCGACAATTTCGGCAATGAATATGAAATGTTCATTTAATTGTTCAAGGACGTTTTCTGTCAATAGCGCTGACATATTTTAAGTATCATATACATATGTATATTTGTGTAATTTGTAAATAAATCGAAAAAAAAACTTTATAAAATTTCAACCAGACATTGGATTATTACTGCTGGTTTTGGTAAAAATGCAAAATGTTTTTAGAATGCAGGAATAAATATTTGCGATGCATTTCAAGGTGGGTTTTTCATACTTAAGTTTACAATGCATAGCCAAGGATTACCAAGCTGCACAACGCAATTCCCTTGAATAGAAATCCGTATCTGTGGGTAATGCTGCATTTGACTTGCTGTGGAAAGTCACCACCTTAACATGAGCAACGGTCCAGGCACCTTATTGGCAAGGCTTTATTTACATATTTTTGTTGTTATTCTGGCGCAACAAGCATAAAGTAGTTATTTGGGACAGTATAATGATTTTGTCTGGATATTGTCAATTTATTTTTCCAAGGTGTGACAGCATTAAAGTTGTCTCGTTTTATTTGCAATAAATAAACATTTGTAAATTCGATAAAATAAAATTTGTTCAGCTTCTTGCGTTCTACTAAGCTTCCTCCTTTGCTTGTTTATGCCATTGAAAAAGGGGTTCATTTAAATATAATGGTGTTTACTATATCCAGTCAAAATTGTGTGTCAACTTTAATCATTTTCTTTATTAAGGTTATTTGTATTGCAATGCTGATAAATACTTATGACTTCATTATATTTACACAAATTTCAAGCTACTTTAATCCCAGCCTTAGTTTGCCATTCGACATTCGCATTTGAAATTTCTCTTATTACAGCATATTTCAAATAACTTATGCTTAGATATTAAATAGTTGCAACGGAATATTTAAGAAAAGCAGAAACATATATAATATGTATTTATATACATGCAGTTAATTTGTTTGTTGTTGAGCTTTTTTAATTACTTTACTTCGCTTTCTGAGCTTAAATTAATTTGCTTGACAAACTAGAAAGTTGCGGAGCTCTTGGCACCCACCACATTAAAAAACTTTGTATAAATGAGAAATCAATGCAAATTTCTAAAAAAAAAAAAAAATAGCTGAAGGATATACATAAGTCAGCACAGCTAGTCTTTATACAATTCCGCTTTTTACATTTTTCGATATTCGATGGGTAATTTGTTTCTAACCTCGGGTCACTTTGTATTCAATGAATGCAAATGAGGTCGCTTTCAAAGTGTCATTCATTCAACCATTAAGAGCGAATATTTTTAGCATTTGGAGTGCTTTGCAAATGGAAAATAAGTGATTGCCACTACAAAGGGACTAGAGGCAACCTGCATATATATAAAAGTCAATGAGAAGCTTGTCATTTTTCATTTCACACGTTGCAACTTCTATCCGTCGCAACGGTGTAAAACACAAAAATAGAATAATAGGCATTTATTTTCAAACTTCTTTTCTTGGTACTTATTAACGTATTGGTTCATGATTCAATTAACCGAAATTATTTAACATAAATGTAATCACGTAGAAAATGAATTAACAAATGTAATTAAATAAATGAAGTAATAATTTATTTTTTCGTGTTTTCGTCTGATCGTGTCGCTTTCTGCCTTCTGACTCTCTGACTATTCACGATCGTGACCTTAGGTGCTTCACAACACTAACTTAATCTTATCGATACTTCGATATTCCAAATTCAAATGGTATTTCCTATCACTATAATATTTCTAAGCGCTAAAAATTAAATTCAAATTTCATCACGCAACATACCACCCACCGTAAAACTACCCTGTAGATTTACCTAAAACATCTAACCTGGCTAACTTTGAAACGGGACGTCGCAAAATTCCATTTGCTGTCTGAACTTCTGCAATTCTCACCTGCCCATCAGCAGCTTGTAAGGGCTCTACGACCACTCCCTTTTTCCAACTTCCCCTTGGCTGATTGTCTTCGCATATTATGACTAAGTCACCTTTCTGTAATGGTTTAATTGGACTAAACCATTTAGTACGTCGTGTCAGTGTCGGCAAGTACTCCCTTACCCAACGCCGCCAAAATGTATTCTTTAGTTGCTGGGCAATTCTATATTGTTTCTGAAAACGGAAATCGCCGTAGTCGCCCGGTGCTTGAGTAGAATTGGCCGTACCCAACAAAAAATGATTCGGTGTCAATGGTTCCGGATTATCAATTGTTACTGGCACATGAGTCAATGGTCTGCTGTTAATGATGTTTTCGGCCTCAATGAGCAAACTTCTCAAGGTTTCCACCTGTGGTGCCTTTTCTTTCAGTGTAACTGCCAAAATCCTTTTTGTAGATCTAACTAGTCGCTCCCAGCATCCTCCTGAGCTTGGGTTAGCTGGGCAGTTAAACTCCCATTGTATTCCCTTGTTAGCCATCTCGTTTTCAATGTAGTCCCAATCAAATAAGTCTTTGACCTTTTTTATCGTTCTGTCTGCTCCAACGAAATTTGTTCCCATATCTGATCGTATTTTTACTGGGATGCCTCTCCTGTTTACAAAATTCCTTATACATATGATGCACGCGTCTGTAGAAAGATCTGCTGCGAGTTCAAGGTGAATAGCTCTGACGGTGAGACATGTAAATAAAGCTACCCATCGTTTTTCATGGCGTCGTCCGATAGTCACCATTATGGGTCCAAAGTAGTCGAGACCGACAAATGAAAAAGGTCTTAAATATGGTGTGACTCTATCCTTAGGTAGTTGTCCCATTTGTGCGTTGATCGGCCTGGCGTTCTCATTTTTACAATATTGGCATTTCGCTTTTGCTCCTTTGACAGCCTTTCGCAGGTTTATAATCCAAAATTTTCGTCGTATTTCATTTACGATCAGTTCTTCATTTTGATGGTGATACTTCTCGTGGTAAAACTGTAGAATGAGATTTGTTAAATCATGCTTGCATGGAAGAATTATTGGCTCGCGAGCTCTTTTAGGAAGTATCGTCGCGTTGTCGAGTCTTCCATATACGACGAGAAGGCATCGCTCGTCTAGTTTAGGTGACAATGATTTTATCGTGCTGCTGCTTGATACAAAGCCATTTTTCTTGATGTCATCAATTTCCTGGGCGAATACTAATCGCTGAGCCAATTTACACAGAGTTATTTCTGCCATTTGCAAATCAAACGAGGTCAAACCAATTGACTGCATCCTCTTATTTTGTTTAACTATCTGAATAAATTTTAACACCCAGCCCATAGTACGTTTCAGACGCAAATAGTTCGAAAATCTTTTAATGTCAATAACTGATCCAGTGTTCGTAGCTAGTACACTCTTTTTTATTTCTAGTGAGTCGTCCTGGATGAAACTACTTTGCTGCTTTGGCCACTCAAACTCTTCTTTTAGAAGAAAGTTTGGTCCCTCAATCCATATATTTTTTGGGTCGTAGTTATAGTTCTTGCAGGTTTTTGTTGCTTTATCCGCTGCATTTAAGCTTGATGGCACCCAGCGCCAATCATTCTCGGACGTGGTGTCCAATATCTCGCTGATCCTGTGAGCTACGAACTGTTTATACATTCTTTGATCAGATTTTATCCAAGACAAAACGGTGAGCGAATCCGACCAAAATACTGTGCGCGAAACAGAAGCAGTATGGCATTCCAGGATAGAGCTTCTCAAACGTGTACCCAAAACCGCCGCTTGTAGCTCCAGCCTCGGCACCGATAGCAACTTCAAGGGAGCACATCTTGTTTTTCCAGCAACAAAAATCAGTTCGACGAATCCGTCGCATTTCAGAAGCCAATACGCAACTGCCGCAAATGCTTGCTCGCTGGCATCCACAAATACATGAAGCTCCATTTCAGCTTTCAAAAATGTTTCAGAATAACAGCGACGTATTTTAAGTAATTGAACGTTTTTTAATTGATGAATCCATTGCTTGAATCTTCTAAATAGTTCAGCTGGTAGTAGTTCGTTCCAGTCAATTTTAGCGCGCCAAACGTCTTGCATAAGTATTTTTCCATAAAGCATTAAGTCCGAAAGCATACCAAAGGGATCAAAGACAGACATAACTAGACTTAGCAACTGCCTTTTCGTGGGACATTTTAAGCCTTCCGCTATCTCTTTGTCTACTCTGTTCATTTTTAAATCGAACACAAACTGATCACGTTCGCTGTCCCAGTACATTCCCAGTACCTTGTCCATGGCCTTTCTTTCCATTTTTATAGATGCTTCAACCGCACAACTGCTTTCACCATTTAAGGCCTTCAGGACATTACTAGAGTTCGAAACGAATCCTCGCAGGTTAAAATTTGCCATTTGGTGTATTCTTTTTACTTCTTTGCTTATGTTATAAGCTTCTTTTTCGTTGGGGAAACTTGCTACGTAGTCATCTACATAATGCTTTTCTTGTATAGCTTTTATGACCTGTTCTCGGTTTTTATCTGCTTTCAGAGCATTTACATTTTTGACGTATTGCGCACAGCAAGGGGAACAAGCCGCTCCGAATATCATTACTTTCATTTTGTAAACATCCGTTTCTTTACTTGTATCAGTGCGTCTCCACAAAAAGCGCAATGAATCTTGGTCCTCGTCTATAACACGTACTTGTAAGAACATCTCTTTAATGTCAGCGACGACGGCAATTTTCCCTTCTCGAAACTGGTACAGTATTTGGCATAACGATGGATTTTCATCCGGTCCTTTCAAAAGATTCGTGTTAAGCGAAACTCCCTCGACAACAGCAGCAGCATCAAAGACTAATCTCATTTTTTTTGGTTTATTGACGTTATAAACGCCAAAGTGGGGCAAGTACCAGGTCCTGGGACTAGTTTTCTCAGCTTCTTCTTTAGACAATTTCACTGCATACCCCTTTTTTACAAAATCTTTTATTGCATTCTCATACTCTTCTCGTTGGTTAGAGTTTCTAATCTTTCTTTCTACAGCTACTAACCTTCTCATTGCCATACCATAACTATCTGGTAGCACTAGTTCGTCGGCTTTCCAAAGTAATCCAGTCTCATACGCGCCAGAAAGATCCTTTGTCGTTTCTGCTAACAATCGTCGTGCCCTTGTTATTTTCGTTGATTCCAGTATTTTTACAGGTAGCTTAACACCAAAATTTTCGGTTGCAAAGTAATCAGACATCATCTCATCAAACTGGTCCTTCGTTTCCTTTTCTCCTATATCCGTATGAAATATGACTGAAAGTCGGGCCGACTCTTTGAACTTTTGCGTTGATCCATATACGTGCCAGCCCAGTGACGTTCTTGCTGCAACTAAGCAATTATTAATTTGAATACTCTTACTTATTGCTAGCAGGTGACAATTATTAATCCCAATAAGGAGCATTGGATCTACGTTTTTATATCCCTTTATCGGTAAGTTTTTCAGTTTAGGAAATTCCTTTCTCATATCCTCAATGTCTATTGACTGAAGTGGCAACTCCATGCTTGGAACTGTGTTGCCCGATAATCGAAGCCATATTTTATTACTATTTTGAGCCCGTATTCTTAATTGACATTTCATTGATCTGACTTCAGTAGCGCGACTGCCGATCCAATTGAGCGTAAGATTTTCCTTATATGCTTGCACACCTAGCTTCTTTGCTAGGTCCTCGTTAATCAAAGTGGCGGATGATCCATCGTCCAAGAAAGCAAAGGTTTCCCAAATCTTATTGTTGGGTCCCATGATCTCAACAGGCAATACTTTAAATAACATCTTAGATGTTCCGGAATGTAACGCATTTACCGACATCTGGTTTTTCTCAGGCTCCTGTTTTATTGTCTCAACTGAATCGTTATCATTTACCTTGCTGTCGTTTGTAGTATACTTCTGATTGTGTAATGACCTGTGGTGTGTCTTCTTGCAACCCATCAAATCGCACACACGCTTATTTTTGCATGTAGGCATCGTGTGTCCACGGCGCAGACACCCGAAACATACTTCTACTCTCTTTGCTATTGCCCATCTCTCGTTCGAATTAGCTTTCTGGTATTGCTCACACTTATCAAAATAATGATCGCCTTTACAGTTTAGGCACACAATTGATCTGTTTCTTTTCTTCTCTGTGGTGGACTTCTCACTTGCATGATGAACGGCTTTTCCCTTTTGGTTTGCTCGATCATTTGTAGGCGTAGAGATGTTGGTTACTCTAGCTATAGTCCTTGCTATATTTCCAACCCAATAATTAAAATGTCGTAAGTCAGGATATGGCTTAATATCCAGTGCGTACTCCGACCATTGAATACGTTTGCTCATTGGTAGTTTTCCAACCAATTCTTCCATCAGCATCGGATTTTGCATGTGCTGCTCTGCGTTTGCCGACTGCAAAAAGATTACCAAGTTATTTACCTTCTTTGCAAATATTATTACTTTTTCAAGACTATTTTCAGGAATGTGAGGGATCTCGTGTATTTTGTTCATTTGACTGTTTATCAAAAGCTCTGGTCTTCCATAACTAAATTGTAAATGCTCCATGATATGGTTAACATTATTTGGATTTATTAGTAATCCTTCAACATCTTCTCTTGCTGCTCCCTTAAGACTCTTTTGCAGTCTTAGTAAATTTTCCAGATTTGAGTAATTATAAGCAGCATTAGACTCGTGGTACATACTACTAAACACCGGCCAATCTTCAGCTTTTCCAGTAAACTGCGGCAATTCTATTAACCTATGTGATTGAAAAGGATTATTTGACCCCATATTTACCCTACCCGGGCCTATATTTGCATCGTTCGCTACACCAAAATTATTTGTTCTATAAAATACATTTGGTTGTGAAGCACCCAAACCTGTTACATTTTTTGTTGAAGCTCCATCTCCATAAACGTCTCTTGTGCTTCTCACGTTGCCAGCATTTAATGTGGTGTAATACGCCGAGCTATCTGCATGCTTGCCAACTAGTGTGGCAGCTGGATAGGATGTACAGCCTCGTGCATCGCCGAAACTTACTGCAGCGTTGTTAGCTGCGCCGTAAGCCATTGTGCCACCCTGTGTGGCCGCTGAGTTGAATGTACAGCCTCGTGCATCGCCGAAACTTACCGCAGCGGTGTTTGCTGCGCCGTAAGTCATTGTGCCACCCTGTGTAGCCGCTGAGTTGGATACACAGCTTCGTGCATCGCCGAAACTTACCGCAGCGTTGTTTGCTGCGCCGTAAGTCATTGTGCCACCCTGTGTGGCTGCTGAGTTGGATACACAGCTTCGTGCATCGCCGAAACTTACCGCAGCGTTGTTTGCTGCGCCGTAAGTCATTGTGCCACCCTGTGTGGCCGCTGAGTTGGATACACAGCTTCGTGCATCGCCGAAACTTACCGCAGCGGTGTTTGCTGCGCCGTAAGTCATTGTGCCACCCTGTGTAGCCGCTGAGTTGGATACACAGCTTCGTGCATCGCCGAAACTTACCGCAGCGTTGTTTGCTGCGCCGTAAGTCATTGTGCCACCCTGTGTGGCTGCTGAGTTGGATACACAGCTTCGTGCATCGCCGAAACTTACCGCAGCGTTGTTTGCTGCGCCGTAAGTCATTGTGCCACCCTGTGTGGCCGCTGAGTTGGATGCACAGCCTCGTGCATCGCCGAAACTTACCGCAGCGTTGTTTGCTGCGCCGTAAGTCATTGTGCCACCCTGTGTAGCCGCTGAGTTGGATACACAGCTTCGGGCATCTCCAGAAGTGGTCGCAGCATTATTCGCTGTGCCATAAACCATCGTGCCACCCTGTGTGGCAGCTGACTTGGATGCACAGCCCCGTGCATCCCCAGAAGTTATCGCAGCCTTAAATTCCTCATCTTGAAGATTTTTTGACCTGTGCATAGCCAACTCCTGTTTCGCTATGGCTAACTGCGCCATTAGACTATGTATTGTCGCATCTTTATCTTCTTTCCCTTCTAGTACAGTTTCATCCATATCGCTCAACTTGCTCTTCTCTAATTCTTCTAGTTTGTTCGCCTCTTGCTTTTGGCGTTTCTTGCTGCGCGTCTTCATTTTTTCCATTTACCGCAATTTCAAACGCATACACACGTACATATATAAGAGAGCGTCAGTGTCTCTTCTTCTTACTTTACATTTTTTGCGTCTTATTTGCTTGTCTTTTTAACTCAGCTATATTATTTGCTGAGTATAATAGCCACGAATTTATTAAACTTCTTTTAACACAATTGCGGCCGCCATTGATCTTATCACGATCAGTCTTTTATAAGAAAAAATAAAAATGTTGCAACTTCTATCCGTCGCAACGGTGTAAAACACAAAAATAGAATAATAGGCATTTATTTTCAAACTTCTTTTCTTGGTACTTATTAACGTATTGGTTCATGATTCAATTAACCGAAATTATTTAACATAAATGTAATCACGTAGAAAATGAATTAACAAATGTAATTAAATAAATGAAGTAATAATTTATTTTTTCGTGTTTTCGTCTGATCGTGTCGCTTTCTGCCTTCTGACTCTCTGACTATTCACGATCGTGACCTTAGGTGCTTCACAACACTAACTTAATCTTATCGATACTTCGATATTCCAAATTCAAATGGTATTTCCTATCACTATAATATTTCTAAGCGCTAAAAATTAAATTCAAATTTCATCACGCAACACACACAAAAACGAACTGTGTTTCTAAGGGAAACATAATATAATTACATTGCTTTTTGCCTTAAACCTTACACAATTTTCATCAGAGTTCAGATTAAGTATCTTTTCAGCTAAGAAACTTATCTACCTATCGCTTACATACATGATAATGGCTAAAGACATTTAAGAACAGTATCGTATTATGGTGAGTTTATTAAACGAAAGTAACAAAAAAAAAAATAGTTCTTTCAAGCTTTTTGTAAAATTCTTTTGCATCTCCAATCGCAGCAACTATTTTTTAAGCATACAATTTTATTACATAGCCAAACAATTTAATCTATTATTTCATTTAGAAGAATTTCATTGGAATTGTAAAATATTTGCATCTATGAATTGTTGTCTATTTTGTGAAATTTCAATTATCTATTGTAAAAAAAAAGATTGTCTTGTGCTTTGTTGATATTCTCTCCTTTTGCAATGCAAAGCACGGCCAAATATTTAATTGTTATCAACGCTTTAAACAAGTTATAAGCTGGAGGAGCCAATTTTTCTTGTCTCACCATTAATGCGCACAAATTGCTTGTTTTGATAACTTTGCGATAATTCCTTTATACTGCGCTGTTTGGCATTTTTTACTTAACGACAACAACAGGACATTAGGCGTAATAGGATTTTATCGTCTTTTATGCGGAGCGGCACAGAAATAGACAAACTGGTGCCAGTTAGCAGAGCAATGAATAACTTCCATTGAAATGCCATTTAATGGTATAAAAAAATATAATAACAATTTGCATAATAAGATGATTTTTGGTTAGCGGTTTCGAATTTGCTGTCACAATATCAAGTTTTTTTTATTTTGCACTTATTTCAGGTCATTGTCATGGCAGCCAAAGTCTTCGAATTCAGTGGAATTCCTCGTCTTACATACGACTACAACTTGCCAGACCTCATATGCCTCCACATCTTACCACGTTGGCCCAGCAACAGACGTCAACAGACTGTTGAATGTGACAAATCACTTTGCTCGTGTGTGGATGTACATATGTTAATGTGTGTGCCATTAAGTCGGATGTGTTTGTATGTTTTCAATTGGCACTCACCCAACTTGATATCACATCAAATGGCAATCAATTTTCCCACTGGAATGCGCAACATATGCTCGTAAATGTTATCTTCTTTCATATATACATAGTACATATATAAATGTTCAGGAAAATCGCAGGATAAGTTAACGCGCAGCAAGTTCAAGATTTTGCTAATTGGCCCACACACAGAAAATTGTGAGCCACAACGTTTATGCATTATCTGTGGCTGCCATGGAAATTGCAATAAGCGTGGAAAGTTTGACTAAAACTTAATTGCAACGGTATCAAATGAATTGCCATGCAGTCAGAATGATAATAAAAAGAATAGATTCTAAATAAATATTCTCAAGTAGAACGTAGCTTAGGTTGGTGATTGAAAATAAATACAGTTTTTATTACATGTGAAAAGCTAGTTGGACATGTTTGCAACAATAAGGCAGTTCTTTGAAAGGAAATCAAATAATTTCGATTCGCCTTAATTTTTGCTTTTGTTTCAACAAATAGACTTTACAATTTTGCCTTCAAGTTCTACCGCATTTCAAGGGCTTGAGTACATTTTATTATTTAATCGAGGCATCACATTTCAGTTTGATGAAGGTCAAGCTTGTAAGCTTATATGCTGTTTGCTTTTCTATAAACATATGCTAGACTCAAATTAAAGTTTCACATTTTCCGCGAACCAGCTACAAATGTCATGTCACTGTCAAATGCAAGAGTTTTTACAAAAATTTTATTTTTTTTTTTTTTTTTTTTTTTTGGTATATCAAATTTACATTCTGATTTGATTGCACATACATATTTCAAGCTATATTTTTGGTTTACTCCATTGCATAGCACAGAGCAAAACCCTAAATCGAATATGGAGTAAACCACACAAAAATTCTCTAGAAATACGCACAGCTCGAGGTCACACATAGCTTGACATGGGGTTTTAGTCATGTTATTTCGTGCGATTATGTATGGGTTTGGAATTCTAATAGGTGTGCAGCGTTTTGAAAGCCATTAAACATGCATACGATTGTATATTTTAGCAGTTATGTTAAGCAGTTAAGTGAATATGTAATATCTCATTATGAACACAGCTTGAAACAAACTAGATAGTTCGGGCTATCAATGAGTGTACCTTAAACATACGTAATTTGCGTATTTTTATAATATACCTTTTCAACTTGCTCAATCTTACAAGCGCAAACTTGGTTTTATACTTTTACACTTAAAATATGTAGTTATTAAAATTCAGTTTTATTTAAGAAGCCAAATCTAATTTTATTGAAATGAAATTATTTATATGAAGTTTTATTCTAGATGCCAAACCATGACTTTTAAGATATTGCTTTTGAAAATCGGGTCAGTTTTGCCGAAGTTATGGAAGTCGAAAGTTATGCCAAATGATGATGTCGAGTTTTTGGCATACAATTTTAACATGAATTTTGACCAAAAATCGAATTTCATTTAAATGAAATTTGTTAAATGCAGTTTTATTCTAGATGCCAAACCATGACTTTTAAGACATTGCTTTTGAAAATCGGGTCAGTTTTGCCGAAGTTATGGAAGTCGAAAGTTTTGCCAAATGATGATGTCGAGTTTTTGGCATACAATTTTAACATGAATTTTGACCAAAAATCGAATTTCATTTAAATGAAATTTGTTAAATGCAGTTTTATTCTAGATGCCAAACCATGACTTTTAAGATATTGCTTTTGAAAATCGGTTCAGTTTTGACGAAGTTATGGAAGTCGAAAGATTTGCCAAATGATGATGTCGAGTTTTTGGCATACAATTTTAACATGAATTTTGACCAAAAATCGAATTTCATTTAAATGAAATTTGTTAAATGCAGTTTTATTCTAGATGCCAAACCATGACTTTTAAGACATTGCTTTTGAAAATCGGTTCAGTTTTGACGAAGTTATGGAAGTCGAAAGTTTTGCCAAATGATGATGTCGAGGTTTTCGCATAAAATTTTAAAATGATTATTGACCAAAAATCGAATTTCCTTTAAATGAAATTTGTTAAATGCAGTTTTATTCTAGATGCCAAACCATGACTTTTAAGACATTGCTTTTGAAAATCGGTTCAGTTTTGACGAAGTTATGGAAGTCGAAAGTTTTGCCAATGATGATGTCGAGTTTTGCATAAATTTTAACATGAATTTTGACCAAAATCGAATTTCATTTAAATGAAATTTGTTAAATGCAGTTTTATTCTAGATGCCAAACCATGACTTTTAAGACATTGCTTTTGAAAATCGGGTCAGTTTTGCCGAAGTTATGGAAGTCGAAAGTTTTGCCAAATGATGATGTCGAGTTTTTGGCATACAACTTTAACATGAATTTTGACCAAAAATCGAAGTTTATTTAAATGAAATTTGTTAAATGCAGTTTTATTCTAGATGCCAAACCATGACTTTTAAGACATTGCTTTTGAAAATCGGTTCAGTTTTGACGAAGTTATGGAAGTCGAAAGATTTGCCAAATGATGATGTCGAGTTTTTGGCATACAATTTTAACATGAATTTTGACCAAAAATCGAATTTCATTTAAATGAAATTTGTTAAATGCAGTTTTATTCTAGATGCCAAACCATGACTTTTAAGACATTGCTTTTGAAAATCGGTTCAGTTTTGACGAAGTTATGGAAGTCGAAAGTTTTGCCAAATGATGATGTCGAGTTTTTGGCATACAATTTTAACATGAATTTTGACCAAAAATCGAATTTCATTTAAATGAAATTTGTTAAATGCAGTTTTATTCTAGATGCCAAACCATGACTTTTAAGACATTGCTTTTGAAAATCGGTTCAGTTTTGACGAAGTTATGGAAGTCGAAAGTTTTGCCAAATACTGATGTCGAGTTTTTGGCATACAATCTTAACATGAATTTTGACCAAAATCGAATTTCATTTAAATAAAATTTGTTAAATGCAGTTTTATTCTAGATGCCAAACCATGACTTTTAAGACATTGCTTTTGAAAATCGGGTCAGTTTTGCCGAAGTTATGGAAGTCGAAAGTTTGCCAAATGATGATGTCGAGTTTTTGGCATACAATTTAACATGAATTTTGACCAAAATCGAATTTCATTTAAATGAAATTTGTTAAATGCAGTTTTATTCTAGATGCCAAACCATGACTTTTAAGACATTGCTTTTGAAAATCGGGTCAGTTTTGCCGAAGTTATGGAAGTCGAAAGTTTGCCAAATGATGATGTCGAGTTTTTGGCATACAATTTTAACATGAATTTTGACCAAAAATCGAATTTCATTTAAATGAAATTTGTTAAATGCAGTTTTATTCTAGATGCCAAACCATGACTTTTAAGACATTGCTTTTGAAAATCGGTTCAGTTTTGACGAAGTTATGGAAGTCGAAAGATTTGCCAAATGATGATGTCGAGTTTTTGTCATACAACTTTAACATGAATTTTGACCAAAAATCGAATTTATTTAAATGAAATTTGTTAAATGCAGTTTTATTCTAGATGCCAAACCATGACTTTTAAGGCATTGCTTTTGAAAATCGGTTCAGTTTTGACGAAGTTATGGAAGTCGAAAGTTTTGCCAAATGATGATGTCGAGTTTTTGGCATACAATTAAAACATAAATTTTGACCAAAAATCGAATTTCATTTAAATGAAATTTGTTAAATGCAGTTTTATTCTAGATGCCAAACCATGACTTTTAAGATATTGCTTTTGAAAATCGGGTCAGTTTTGCCGAAGTTATGGAAGTCGAAAGTTTTGCCAAATACTGATGTCGAGTTTTTGGCATACAATCTTAACATGAATTTTGACCAAAATCGAATTTCATTTAAATAAAATTTGTTAAATGCAGTTTTATTCTAGATGCCAAACCATGACTCTTAAGACATTGCTTTTGAAAATCGGTTCAGTTTTGCCGAAGTTATGGATGTCGAAAGATTTGCCGAATGCTGATGTTGATTTTTTGGATTACAATTTTAGCATGAATTTTGACCAAAAATCTAATTTCATTTAAATGAAATTTGTTAAATGCAGTTTTATTTTAGATGCCAAACCCTGACTTTTAAGATATAGCTTTTGAAAATCGGGTCAGTTTTGCCGAAGTTATGGAAGTAAAAAGTTATGCCAAATGATGATGTCGAGTTTTTGGCATACAATTTTAACATGAATTTTGACCAAAAATCGAATTTCATTTAAATGAAATTTGTTAAATGCAGTTTTATTCTAGATGCCAAACCATGACTTTTAAGACATTGCTTTTGAAAATCGGTTCAGTTTTGACGAAGTTATGGAAGTCGAAAGTTTTGCCAAATGATGATGTCGAGTTTTTGGCATACAATTTTAACATGAATTTTGACCAAAAATCGAATTTCATTTAAATGAAATTTGTTAAATGCAGTTTTATTCTAGATGCCAAACCATGACTTTTAAGATATTGCTTTTGAAAATCGGGTCAGTTTTGCCGAAGTTATGGAACTCGAAAGTTATGCCAAACGATGATGTCGTTATTTTGGCATATAATTTTAACATGAATTTTGACCAAAAATCGAATTTCATTTAAATGAAATTTGTTAAATGCAGTTTAATTCTAGATGCCAAACCCTGACTTTTAAGATATTGCTTTTGAAAATCGGGTCAGTTTTGCCGAAGTTATGGAACTCGAAAGTTATGCCAAACGATGATGTCGTTATTTTGGCATATAATTTTAACATGAATTTTGACCAAAAATCGAATTTCATTTAAATGAAATTTGTTAAATGCAGTTTTATTCTAGATGCCAAACCATGACTTTTAAGATATTGCTTTTGAAAATCGGGTCAGTTTTGCCGAAGTTATGGAAGTCGAAAGTTATGCCAAATGATGATGTCGAGTTTTTGGCATACAATTTTAACATGAATTTTGACCAAAAATCGAATTTCATTTAAATGAAATTTGTTAAATGCAGTTTTATTCTAGATGCCAAACCATGACTCTTAAGACATTGCTTTTGAAAATCGGGTCAGTTTTGCCGAAGTTATGGAAGTCGAAAGATTTGCCAAATGACGATGCCCATTTTCTTGCATAAATCTTTAACATGATTGTTGTTGTAGATATTTAAATACAGTTTTATTCTAGAAGCCAAACCATATTCTTTTTTTTTTAATATTTGCAGCTTAAACAATTAGGCAGAAAATTTTTTTTGTGATTAATTAACTGGTCTGCAATTAATGTGAAACAAATGTATTTCTAAATATTGGTTGATGTGGGTTTCACAAGATAGCTTCCTAGCGGGTATAATGGTACTTATACATAAAACTCAAGTTTCTCTTTTCGACACTCACGTATTTTCTCTTCGTGTCCAACTCTGCGACTCCGATTACTATTCGATAAGTGTGACCAGCTACTCAGTTCTTTGCCTAACAACTATACTCTCACAAATTACTTAAATCAAAAAAATCCCAATCCCTCACAAATTTTGAGCTGGAATAAAAACTTTCCGTTTTTTTGTTTTAAATCATAGTAGTCACATTAGTAAACGCAAAAGTCTTAGTTATTATTACAACACAAACAATCGTCGTCTAGTCAAATATTATACTTGATCCAAAAAGATTTCGTACAAATAAGCTAAATAAATTTTCTTTTAAAATGTTTTTAATCAAATCATCGTTGGGCGTTATTGCTGGCTTGGCCAGTGTTGCTTTTGTTGGTTATTGCATCTATTTTGACAAAAAGCGCCGCAGTCATCCTGATTTTAAGAAAAACCTATACGAACGTCGTCGACGCAATAAGAAAACTGAGGAACAAGGCCCACCAAGTATGTATGATCAACGTTCGGTTGAACGTTACTTCATGCAAGAGATTCGCCGAGGTGAACAATTGATTAACGAGGGTAAATTTGAACTTGGCGCTGATCATTTAATGAATGCTATTGTTGTGTGCAATAAACCGGGTAGATTGCTAAGCGTTCTGCAGTCGACATTGCCAGTGCCAGTGTTCGCCAACCTTGTCTGCAAGCTGAGCAACTTGGACATGAACAGTGCACCGAAAGCCCCAGCTATGGGCGATAACTTCAACATTGGACTTATTCAAGACGACGGATCTGTAGAATGACAATGCAAAATCGTTTTAAAAATTACAAAATTTCTTATAATTGTTTCAAGACTCCAGTTAATATGCTAAAATAACACAATAAGCAAAAAGGAATATTTTTTTCCTTAATTGCTCTTTTAATTGTAGGAGAAATATATCGAAAATTTTATGCTGCACAAACTTATTTTACATTCATTCAGATTTAAGCTCATTCTTTAACTTATGATTAATTTCATAGCATACTTTTTAGCGTTTATTCTCATACGTTGAGTGTGTTTGTGGCACAACACAACTTTATTGAGACACAAATTAACACAAATCTATATGAAAAAATAATTTGTACAAAAACGCTTAGAAGCATGAAATTTTAAAGACAGACACTGCAGAAAAAAGTTTCAAACAACTTTTTTTATATATCTTATATATCTTAAGACTATAGCCTTATCCACATTTTATGACTAATGAAAATATACAAAACAAAATAAAAAGTTTTCTCACGTTTATTGATGTTTCTGTTGGCGTTTAGCATTGTCGCTGCACAAATGAAATATTGCGAAAATGGCAATAAATTTCAACGACAAATTCTTTAACTTCCCGGCACATACTTTTGCAGATGTTTCTAAAGAATCACCAAAAGTTTTAAATTAATGACTTTAAATATATTGTTGAGCTTATCAAGCATCTCTATTTCTCACATGCATGGGCTTGTTAACACTTAAGCTTCAAATTCGTTACTAATTAGTTTCCTCTAATTAACACATATATCCGATGCTTTGCCGAGATTGTTGAGATGTATTACAGCACGACAGCATGTACTCAATCGTTTGGCACAACAATTAAAAGCTGATTTTGCAAAACACAGTTCAAATGTCAGGATTAGCAAGAAATTTGCAAAGTGTGTGCCACTCAGTCCATTGTATTCATTCACACTGCCAGTGCCCTTACGGTTGCATAAATATATCTTGAACTGGCATGCAAATAAACTGGTCACTAGAGAGAAAATGAGGAAATGGCTGTCCGATCCCATCCGACTTTGGCTTCCTAGCATTGTTTGTGTGCATAATTTGATAGCAAGTCGACCCCAAGCACACAGGACATTTGTCATTGCCAGCCACAGCCAGACACAACTGAAACCAAACTCATATTACTAGGCCAAGTTTGTGCGGGTATTGACTGGAACTAAGTGACCTCCACCTTATCTCTGCCTGCACCACATTTTACTTTAAACTGTGTATATGCAAAGATGTTTCTGTCTGTCTTGCTATTTGGGCCATGGCAGAACATAGCTGTCGTGTTGGCCATTATGGAAACAGGCTGCGTATATTAACCCCTAGCAACACGCCAGCAAATCTTACGGGCACTTAGACATAAGCCACCCAAGAGTAAAGGTCGTTAATCTCTACGAAGTTGGGCTTTGAATTTGACGTGACTTTTATTTGGGATTCATTGTGGTATTTTTTAATTTGTTAGGGTTGCTACACAGCTAAAAATTTGAATAAAATAAATAATATTTTTTTTATTTTGAATTAAAGTAAAATTGTTCCTTAGTATTTTAAATATTTATTATTTTATTATTTTTATTTTTTTATTATGTTTATTAATTTATGATTGTGTAAATATTTATAGCAACACGACCATTTTCGTTAAATGCATTGGATTAAATTTACTAAAAAAAATTAACAGTGGACAATGGAAATCAAAATGGACATGCTTTAAATGTTGAACTAAATCCTTAAAATGTTCATCCTTGTTGAAATTTTGTTACTCCTTAAGTTCTTTGTGCAAAATATCACTTGAAACTATCAGTTTTCCAATAAATATAATTACATTTCAGTTTAAATTCTGAACTGCGTAAGAAAGCCAGATAAGCATATGAGTTTTTTATTCATTTTTTTGTTTATTTTCTTTTCTTTTGTCGTATTTATACGCATTTCTTAGAAAATTCTCCGAAGGGCAACCAACTGATTAAAATGTATGTGCATCGAAGTCTTGTCTGTGAAATTCCTCATTTGATAAGAATTCCTTTGGCTCCATGTACAGAGTTTTGGCTGACAACAAAATGCATGTCGATGCAACTAAATAATACGCCGTTTGTCCTCTTCATTGTCCAGCACTCGTCAGATAGTGAATTAGCGCTCGTGTGTAAGGATGTAGATAGCGGCAAGCTGTTATCCACGACGCTTTTGTTGTCACAAATCTAGCTCACTGATATCCTCCGAGTTCCATTAGAAAGCTTGCAATTCGGAAAAAAAAACGGAGCACATTTCCACGAATTGTATAATTTAATGATTAATTATTTGATATCCTTGTCGTCCTGACAGCCGCAGCTTTAGTATTTATCTCAACGCAAGTCAAGGCAGCAGCATCATCAGCAGCAGATGATTTATATATTCATAAATATACATACATATATTAATTAAACTTCTGACGTTCTATTTCTGGTGTCCAGCCAATATAACTTTGTTAGCGTTGATAAAGTCATTAAGAGAAAACCAAAATGTCAAATTTCCTCAGATCTAAATGGGGAAAAATTGCACAGCATGTCGCAGCAGAAAGCATGCAAGCTTTGTGGAATTATTCATTATCCCTTGAACCGAAAAACTAACTAAAGCAAATTTGTGCTTTTCACAGCTGTATAAATAATTTTCAATTGCAATTTGTACACAAATTCTGTTGTAAATAATGCGCCAAACCTACGCATATTTGTTGAGGACACAATAAATTAATTTAAAAAGCTCCACCAAAAAATAAATGTTAAAAACTCTGCTTACATTGAATTTTGTTCGCTATGTCCCAGAGCATAACACTTGTTTATTTTCATAAACAATGGTGAAAAAGGGATACGCACATATACGCAGCGTCGAATATTAAATGCTCAAAACTGTAGCTTAAGATTAGGTATATCTCTCTTTTGGATTGAATTAAGTGTTAAAATGAATGTTAAAAAAAAATAAAACAATAGTTGCAGCACAAAAGCAAGCAACAAAACTCCCAATAAGTTTTGCGATGTAGCACGAGATATTTCCCCACAGCGAATGTGAGAGTGTTTTTCTTAGTGTGTGCGTGTTTTTTCGTACTTGTAGTGGTTTGTGAATATGTGTGTGGCGCATGATTTATTTCGTCTTTTTGCAGTTTTTCGCACGTTCTACAATTTGTACCCTCAGCTGTTTCGAATTACATTTTTATGTTTGCGTTCTGAAGTGAAAAGTCAGAAAAACAAACAAAATACTCGCAATTTTTACCATGTTCGTCGACTCGTTGTTGTGACCCCAGCATATGGAAATGAACTGCAATAACCCAAGCCAAACAAAAATAGCGTAGCATAAAGTTGAAATGTAAGTTATTATAGTATAAGTTTAATTGAAAGGTACAACTGAAGCTGGAGCTTAAATAATGTTTGTTATATTTTTATAAGGTTTTAAGATAAACAAGTCGAGATTGCTCGACTTGGGGATACCCAAAACAGTAGACACCACGCGTAATGTAATGCTCTCATACTTTATAGATTCGGAAATGCTTCAATCTGCCTGTTAAATCCATTTGCACAAAATCAATTAGCCATTTATATAAATGGAAATTTGTATTTTGATCTGTTGACTTAAAGACCTTTTGGGCTTAAGATATTTCAACTGTAATTAGCACATACGTTATTCAGTTAATACTTGATAGCAAAGGTGCGTCCGCATTATTATATATTTGTTGTTGCAGGCAAAAAAAGGGTTAACGAAAGAAGCATCAAGGAAAAAGTCAAACAAATTGTACTCCAAAGCTACTTAGAAAGGGCTAATAAAATGCTAAAATTATTCGTTTCTTTATCAAAAGCAAGCGAGTGACTTGAAAATCAAAAGATTTCTATCTATGACCTAAGAAAATAATTTGTTTCATTTTACTAAATGCTGCGAAATAAAGAAATCATTTCATTGCAGCCTAAAAAGAAATGAACAAAAATAATTATAAGCTGAAATGCTTCTTTGTGAACATTACACAAAGCACATTAAAAAATAAATAAGTTTTAAAAAATGTGTTTACATTTACGTCAGTGGTAATCCGAAGTCGAGGATAGCTACTTGCATCTTCATAAAATTGAGATTACTGCAAAGTTAGTTTTATGGCTTTAATTTTAGCTACGCAACTTAAAGCTGCACCAAACAAAAAGTACAACAGCTGCAATGTGGGCCAGTCTGGCAAGTTTTGAAAAGGAAATGCGCTTGTCGACTTATTTCCTCTTCTGTTTCTTATACTCTGTTTGTTTGTGTGTGTGTGTGTGAGTACACAATTGTGTGCAAGTGCGAGTTTGCGTCTGTGTGTGCGTGTGAGTGTCCTGCTTTTTAACACTCTGGCTTCTTGTTATACCCTGCGCCCATGAAATAAAATGGATAAAAAACGGGGATAATAAAATTAGGGCAATGTCAGTACTGCACGGAAAATATAATATCCGATACAATAAGTGTACGGATTTTGATCTTTATTGAAATCAAGAATTTAGCATTGTTTCATTATTACACTGTTATTTTCGTACAAACCTTTCATATGTATTGTTTTTTCGGGTTCTTATATAAAAAAAAAATTCATTATATACAAGCAAGTATTATGACCTTCTTAAGGATATATAATAGTAGATTTTTATACTTTTTCTACCAGCAAAAAAGGCATCTTCTCGTCGAGCATACTTGCTAAGTACATTACGCCTGCATTCTGTTTCGTCAGCTTCTGCTGTTTGCCATCATTTCATGCTGGAGGATGATGAGTCGAGTCTGAAATTGTTTGCATGTTGGAAATGTCGTCAAAGGATTTGCGTCATACAGCCCACTGAGTACTTACATATTTTGCGCCAAAGTTTTCATAGTTGTGCGAAAACGACCAAAAACCATTGTATAGTTGATTTTCATGCCGCTGACAGAGTTCCTTCAATGATGAGATAAAAAAAAAACCGTGCCCTATTTTGAATTTGTTCGGTAAATTTTCATATGTTTGTATAAAGACTGAAACAGCTCCTAAAGCAAAAAAACAATGAATGGAAATATATTTGACGATGCGTCTCGAATGTCAGCGGTGGCACACCTGAGACCAAGTGACTGTGGCCGAACTCACAAATAAGGTTAACAAGGAGTTATGGTTGGCGGGTGTAGCTTAATCGCATGTGAGCTATCTCCTGTCACGAATTTGGGGCTTTATTTGATTTTATTTTTTCAGTTCTTCTTCAGTTGTTTGCTACATACGCTAAAGCTGGGAATGGTACTAAGCCTCTTCGGTCAAGGGCTAAAATGAAGTTATGGTGACAGCCATTGTATTCAATTAACTGCTGCTGTTGGGAAAAACAAAACTTGTTTACGAAACAAGTTGTGGAAAGAAACTAAAGATTTATCATGCGTTTTTTTGACACAAACAGTAAAATAAAATGATAAAGCGCTGTTATAAAAAAATAATAAAGCAATGAATGCAATGGAATTATTTGCATGAAAGAATTCATTGTTTAAGGTGTGGCAGAATAACTTGTAAATCAAACTGCTAAGAGTACAAAATTTTAAAGCCACAAGACAATTGAGATGGAATTTTTTAAACGATATTAAGCGTCATTCAAATTAAAAAGCAAATGTTACAGAGTCGAAAAGTTTATTCAAAACATAATGAGCTTTTGCTTTTATATTTGCATTTTTGAAAATAAAATCAAAAGTATTACAAACAAAATTTCAAGGATTTCCCCATGTCTAAGTTTATTATTTTTTCATTTGTACCACACCCGCAATATATATATGCAATGGAAGCCGTATTGCCTTACACTTCATTGAATCCAACAAATAGAAACACAGTTTATGCATTAGGGGGCTCCTACTTGACTTGCGTTTGATTCTTCTGCTTTGCAAACAACAACAACAATAATAACACTAAGCATTACCCTAGGCATAAATTTTAAATGTTAATAATGAAGCAAAGAATAACTAATTCTTAATATTATAATAAACAGGATAACAAACAGTAATGAAATATGATAGGTACATAAAAAACCAGTCAACAGTGTCCAAAGACTCTTGCTCTGATTTTCTACTCATAAATATTTATGAGTTTTAGGGATTGTTAAAAAATAACATGCTGCATATATTTTGGAATATTTTAAGGCGCCGGCTAGTCTTTTTGTTATTAGAATATATTTGTGCCACAATTCATAAAAAAAACATTTTAACAGCTACTAAAAATAAGTCAATATTATCAGGCTGAAATGTGTGGAAATGTATCATTTCTTTGTGATATCAAATATGTTAAATCTCTTAATTTACATACACCAGATTTTCCTCCAAAATTGGCTTTCGTTTTCATTTTGTAAATACTGTTTAATAAGAGCAGTTTGGACAACATTCATTGGCTTACATTTCGTGACTAAACAAATTGTGCTGCTGTCAGCCCGTTTTGAATTTAGCAGAACGAAATAAATAATAATAATACTCTCAACTGAAATATTATCAATGCAATAAAGTTCCAGGGTAAAGCAATCTTATCTTCAGATTAAACAATTAGCGTTATGCCTGTTAAATTTTTCTAACTAAAAATACCCGGTTCATTAAAAACGTACTTTTAATTAGACTCTGTTCAAATGTTTACTCCAGCTCTAATTTGCTATCGATAATTCGGTTCAATAGCTTAATTGAAAAGCTGTTAGCTGCATTTTTGATAGCACTCATATGCACAGAGAAGATAATTTCTATGCACACTCATTTGTATACATACTCGCATCTATGCATAACGAGGCAATGCCTTTTGGATACATTTGACAAAGGCCAGGATTAGCTCGAAGCTGGCAAGCAGTTTTAGTTCTATTTGTTGTGGGGCTTTGTTCACTTTGTTAGTATTTTAAAATGTTGCAATTAAGGCCATGGCCGGACTGCAGCACTTTTCACTGTCTGTCTGACTGTGTACAATATTAAATATTTACATAAATGTCTGCCATGCAGCACGGTAGCCACTGCCACTGGCGAATGACAGTGAATATTATTTTAATTTTTCACATGGCGCAAAGAATTTCAATGTGGTTGGACAACATAAAAGCTGAGTTGACTTTTGCAACTGTTGAAAGAAAGGTTATTAGAACTGCGTCATTACATTTGCACATGCAAAATGGCACCGCACGTGGCAAAATCGTTAAAGGTAGCTCTGTAAAAGACAATAACAAAGAAACAAAAAACAATTTGAGAATTCGTTAGCGGTTGATTTTTTGTGTCACTTATTTTTATGTCCTTTGCCTGACGGCTAGAAATTTATGAGCCGCACATAATGTTAATTTAATATTTCGACTTTATTCGACTTTTTTTTAATGCTAGTCGCGAAATTAAGTTTACTTTGCTAATTTTTTATATACATAGCTGTCACGAGATTTGGCAACAAAACTGAACTTTTATATTTGGCTTACAACTTTTATGTTGTTGCTTCAAAGTTAGTCGTTAAAACGAAAGCACATTAATTGAAAGGACATGGTTTTTAGTGGCAGTTGAGCTAAGCTGAGCTCTTGGCTTCACAACTATTCAGCGGATGCATTTTCCACAGGCTTTTCATGCACTAGACACTTTCACAAGTTTATGTTGGCATTTAATGGCGCCGGGAATTACTTAGATTTAGATGAGAAGAGAGGCAATTTGGAGTGCCTCTTTAACTTGAGGCAAAAATTCAATTAAATAGTATGTGCGCTAAAGATCATATCCGAATTGATTTAACTATTATTCTTTCAGTAGTAAGGCTGATTACAGTAAGAATTACGTTAATATTCCTTGGAGCATTGCTGCGAAATCCAAATAAAGTATATATTTTGAAAGAATAATTTGATTTTTATTTAGCGTATCAATTATAATTAAGACATTTACTGTAGTTTTAATCTATATATTTAAAAAAAAATTTTAAGTTAAATAATTATTATTGTGGGTATTATTTTGACTACATTTATCAAAAAAATCAAATAAAAAAAAACAGCAGCCAGAGGAATTTAAACTTACTCACTGAGCAAATATCTAAAACTGACGTTAAAATCCGTTGCTTTTTAAGGGCTCTAGAGAATAGCTGGAACATTTATATAAATTAAGCCAACTGGCGGGCCAACTGTAAAATAACCACAAACTGGTCGCGGACCCAGCTCTAAATGGCAATGGCCAACAAATTTTCACTTTGTGCTGCTGTAAAATTGTAAATTTTTATCATAAAAAGTTTTCCGTACAATTCATTTTTTCGTTTTGTTAATTGCAACATGGAAGGCTTGGGATTTGACTTGTCAAACATTGCTTAAGTTGTTAGTCCCAAACGAAGCAAAAGAGAGTGAGATAATGTTAATGTTTAGCCCGTGTAAACGCTGTCGTTTTTGAGCTTCTAAATAAAGCGCAGCGCTCCATAGCCAATTCTCTCTTAGCGCCAGTCTCATCTGCGTCGCATTAACTTTCCCTAAGTCAGTGAGAAAAGAGGGCAATTAAGGCAAAATTGAGTTAAGATAGGATCCTAGACGTTGTTCAAAAAAGTTTACTCTTCTTGCAGCCAAAAGTTGCAATATTCCAAGCAAACTCGACCAAGATATTTTCATGGTAGTAGGTAGCAAATATTGTTAGAGACGTGACAAGACACTTACTACATGTTTGCTGAAATTAAGCTGTTGCAACCGAGAGTCACGTTTCAAACGAGTATAGTGGAGAAAAGTGTTTAACAAGGAATTAAGCTGACTGGAAATGGAATACTGGTACATATTTATAAGTGACAGTGGTAAGAGACTTACTAAGCAAATAAACGCGTACTCAAGTGCAATAAGATTTGCATGTTTTCTTTACGATAATAAACTGTTATACTTTAGTAAAAAAAAACCAAAACATCTGTTTAAAAGAAAAGAAAGCTGTGTCAAATAAAGAGGACAAATATTTTACGCTCTTATGCATATATTGATTAAATGGCTAAATAAAAAGCAATATGCAATATTGTTTAAGACGTCTCTCATGTGAAAAAAAATTTTTTTTTTTATGTCATTCACTTTAAGTCGCCCAACATTTCGTTTACGTATAACAAAATGTATTCACTTAATATTTTTAATGTTAAAGTTGGCTATCTAAGTACGGTCAGCGTGTTTGCATTCCGTATCCTTTAGTTGCCTAGCCTTTATTTTTAATTTGGTTTTCGCTTTTTTGCTTTACAAAAGGGCAGCAGAAAACAGTCAACATCTTGCTTATAATGGCTTCATCATATTGGTAATGTCTGCCGCTCAATATCAATTTTATTAAATGTTCAAAGTTTAAAACTTTACCTCAAATTGCCGAACCTGCTGGCAGCTCGCACAATAGCAGCCCTACCAATAAAGTGCCTTGAAATTAGAATAACAAAAAACGGAAAGTACAAAACACACACAACGTGGTTTGTGTGTGGCAACTGAAGAGTTGCTCCATAAATTGGCGCAGTTAAGTTGTGTTTTGAGCTCAAAAAGACCATCAAATCGCTTGCAAAGTCGACTTAATTTAATTTGTGCTGACTGACTGGAAACATATTGAGGTTGTGCATGTCGCATATATACTTTATGATACTTCTGAACATAAATTAAGCATTAAAATGCTACACAATAAAACTGTACAACTCTCACCTCTGAGAATATGATGCTTTTATTGACAAAAGGACATAAAATGTTTTCTTTGACACGCAATTTCTGTACAATTTTTTGTCCTTTTTGTAATTTTAATGCTCCGAGAGCCACAGTCGTAAACTTTGTTTGACAAATTGCTAGCTTAGCAGGCACTGGAGCACCATCAGAGTCAAACAGGAACAAGCATTGCATGTAAGCCGTCTACAAAAACTGGGTTAAGTGTAGATGTGAAACGTTATGACCACGAAATACCCAAATTTTGGTATGTGTAAGCTATTAATGTTAACGAGAAGTAGGTATTAAGTATCTCAATTAATTTATTTGTTTGTTAATTTTTTAAATATTATATTTATATAGGTTTGACCACATAAATCGTTTTACAACTAAGGTGTTGTTGGGCACATTTAAGGATCAGATTTAATTAAAATTGAACAAAACAATTTTTGATTCTTCTAAATAAATAAATTAAATAAAAGCATTCTTATCATCCTTGCAAACTTCACGAAAATGTTAGATGTTCATGATATATCAGACATTTAAACGCTTATGCGCAAAAGATTTTGTCAACAAGCAAACACGTATTGGCAGTCTGTGTTTTATATTCCTTTGCAAAATAAGCGGCTTGATTGTACGCCTTTTGATGGCCGACTTGAAAAACGAACCATATGAATTGATGGCGTATGTCGTTCATCAAATGAATATCCATTCAATGAATAGTCTCACATGTTTTGCTCAGATCGGCTTAGCTCAACTCAGCTTGCTTGCCACAAACATGTAGTTGTGGTGCCTAGCATTTGAATACTAAAAGACATTAATTGAATACCCGTCTGCTGTCAACGTCGGTGCTGCAGTATAAATTGCAAGGCAAGGAATTCATTTGATTGCGGCTTGCACAAGAGCAGAATTAAACAAATTGGAATGTTGAAATAGAGTATTCTCAGCGGAGAGTTACTATATGTATTGGAATTAATGTATTTTAGGCTTCTTTATTTAGGAACATTTTTATAATAAATGCTTCCATTAATTTATTTAATCGGTTTGAGGGATCGACTAAACAGTCAGAAGGTGTTTAACAAATGTGAACAAGTTTGAATTTTTAAATATTAAACAAATAGATATTCTTTTGAAACTTGACTTTTTTAAAGGGCATTAAATTGTAAAATACATTCTTTGCAAGACACGAACAACCGCAGTTGGCACTGGGAACGTGCTATGGTTTCTGTGTATTGATAATAATGTGTCACGCACTTGGAATGCGTCCCTCTCGGAAAAGGGAATCTAAAACAAGCGGGAACAGTTATTCATGATATTTTGCTAGAGACTAATATTCAATTTAATTATATTCTAATATGAGATTGTAATTTCGTTTTTTTTTTTTAGTTAAATGTTGGCATATGTGAATAAGGCCAAAGGGAGCAAATCTAAGTTCGAAATACAAATGCATAATTATTTAATTCTTCATATATTAAAAATAATTCAGCTTTATGGAGTCAATTAGGTTAAAGTCCTTGATACACATTTCAATAAACTTGAAACATCTTAATAAAGCAGCAAATCCGAGAAAGGTTCTTGTCCTAAACGAATTTACTAGGAAGAATCGTAATCAAGCTGTTATATGTAAAATATTTTAAAATTTAATTTAAATTGTCTTCATCTACGTGAAAATTTTGTATTTACTAAGCAGTTTGAAGGGAAATGTACTTTAAAATTGTTCTTCATCCGTTTTTCATCCATTTAATTTTAGGAACAATAAATTTTACATACATCATTTTACTACAATTGCGTGACCGATGATTTAAATTGGCTGGAATTGTAACGGAAGTATTAAATCACACTTCTACTCCAAGCAGAAACTTTGCCTCATCGCCATGCATAGTGAAGCGTTAAAAACAGTCGAGAGAAAATGGAGCATGAAAATATTTAATTCACAGGGGCTATGTTGATTTTTCACGTTGTTCCGCGGCGTCAAATCGCGGATTCAATAATTAATTTGATTAAAGAAGTAACCCCGAAGTCGAGACTTTGTAAAGTTAAAAAAAGCTCAATGCAGAATGGATACTAATTGGTTTAACAAAGATTAAATACTCTTTAAGATAAAGCTCGGAAAATATTATATAAAATATTCAATTTTGGATAGGAAACTATGATGTTGTACAATATAAACTACTTGAAAACAAGTTAGTACCTGAGCATATAAGCTATAAAAAGAATAACAAGTAATAATTATAGACCCTCTTGTCATACAGTTATTATAAGGACAGCAATAACAAAAATCCTAATATTAGGTCAGACATAATGTATAGCATAAAAGCAGTAAGCCCTTTTTAAAGCACAAAATTTGAAGTTGGGTTTTCTTTGTCTAATTAGTTGTGTCAAAAGGATAAAAATAACAAAGAACAGCTGCTATTTTTGCTAAATTGCTGGCTTTAAACTAAACGGATATTGTTGCCCAAACGCATAAAACCATTTATTTTTAATTAGTCAAAAGAATGAAATGCCGCAATGCAGACTTAACAAGCAACCTGCCATCAAAATGGTACAGTGAAATCCAATTGAATTTCAAACGAAATATTTTTTTAAAGCAGAGAATTCTTTTTGTTTTTTTATTTGGTTAGTTAATGAACAAAGTTTTTAATAGCAAAGTAATTAAATTTGTTATTTGATCACAGAAATTGTTGTATTTTGTTCAACAAGTATTCCTATGCCCAGGAATATACCTAAGCCAAGACTATTAGATTCAGATTGTTTTTATAATTTAAAGTCTTACACTTTAAACGGGTTTTTCTATTTTTGCCACTTTCTGTAGACTTACCACACTTTGAAAACTAAACATTTACTTAAGAAATCACATACTAATACAAAAGTTTATTTCGTCAGTAAACGACAAACCATTGATGCGCTTCACAAATTGACCTTAAGAGCTAGTATGGGCCAAGTTCAATAGCCGTTTCAACAATGTACGAGATCGATACCGGGCGCTCGCATGAATTGATTGAAACAGCTAAATGAACTGCCAAATGGACCAAAAGCGTCCTTTAGTACTTTTAGTTCTTTCACTTTCAATGGAATAGCTAAACATATATTGACACGGGGGTAATGTTCTGGCAAGAGCATAAACGAAAGATAAATGACCGTGGTGCCGCACTTTCAAACAGTAGGGGATACTCTTAAGCTGGTCAAGTTTTCTCTCCAAGTATGTGCTGCTTACGACAGTTGGCCAAAAACCGCAGAGGGCAACGTCATGGCTCATATAACCAAAACGGCAGTTAATTAAGGCTTCAGTTTGTCAACAAAGCTTGAAAAGTCTTTGATGATTGACATTTGACTTGACAACAAGTTTGTCAAATCAAAAGGCTTTGTGTTACAATTTGTTAACTGTGTTCAAGGTGCGTTTGTATAATAATGAACTCAACATTGATTTGCAGCCAATTTTACAATAGATGACCAAAAATGGTACTAAATAAAACAACTTATACTGCTAAAACACATTCTGTAAAGATTTTTCATATACAAGAACAGAGTAACTTAAGTATTTGGCACCTGGTTGATATTATTTTGACCTGCTGAAATTATGTCTTACTTTCCACTGAGTCCATTTCCATCCCCTTTTCTTAACAGATTAATGCTGTTGAAATATCAAAGTGTTCTTGATCTGGCATTGAGTGCATATCCTTTTCTACTTTCAGCCTTATGTCCACAGGGAATTGAATTTCCAACGAAATGCTTAGAATTTTCTCCTTTACATTACAGTTATTTTTGGCGCTTTCTGATTGCAGAAACAAACAAAACACCAGATTGGCTTCGTTAGCTATATATTTGTACAAGCAACAGGGGAATACAAACAATAAAAAACAAGTAAGAAGGCTCTAGTCGGGAGAGCCCGACTAGTAGATACCCTGAACCCAGTTGCAATAAATATATTTAATTTATAAGACTTTGGTATACTGGCTTAGCTTCCATCGATTAAGTTCAATATCTCCGTGTTTCTCAACCGATTGGACGAAATTTCAGAAAGTTCTATCATTATCCATTACTTCAACCCTCATTTTAGATTTTACAATTCGATATTTTATTGTTATCGATATTATGTGTATATCGAAACCAGAATAGTTAACGATAATTTGAAGCAAACTTGTTCTGCTCATGGTATAGGAGAACTTAAATACAAATCAGAAGTCTCTAGCTCTTGTAGTCTCTGAGATCCACGCGTTCATACAGACGGACAGACGGACAGACAGACGGACGGACGGACATGGCTATATCGTCTCGGCTGTTGATGCTGATCAGAATATATATACTTATAGGGTGCTTCTGCTGTTACATACTTTGCACAAAGCCATTATACCCTATTTACCCATTTTATGGGTTAGGGTATAAAAACGCAAAAAAAATTTGGATTGACGTCACGCGCTAACATTCAAATGTAAAGTATTAGCATGTTTAGACCCACTTTGATGTATTTTTAGGTTCTATTAACGAAGACCATAATGTTTGCTAGCAACCTAAGGACTTCTTTGTGTATTTAAGCCAAGTTACATATCGATACCCGTTTGAAATATTATATGCTTACGAAGAGAGAAAAGCAAATACCGAAAGTTGCGCTAGATGTAAATTGTACTTTATTATTTTATGTTTTAATTTACTGCAACATAAATCTGCCTTAAGTGTAATACATAAATAAATGTCATATGAATTCCGCATTTTTACCCGTTCATATTTGCATAAACATCGCGTACAAACAATTTGCATAAGTTTATGCGAAAGTTGAAAACAAAACGCGTCTCACGACTATTTATGCAGTTGTATAAATTTTGTAGTACATCATTTTTTTCTCACTGACGCCATGGTGTATGATTTAATTAGGGAAAATTTAAAGGAGTTTCAGTACTCTCCAAACTGCACAATGATGCTACGTGTTAAGCGGGAATGGCTAATTGAGATTCTGTTGCAGCGTTTCAAACCTTTGCACAGTTAGTTAAACAACCATAGAATGAGATGAAAGGTATGGGTGGGTGTTAAAGGTTTTTATGGAATGAAAGTTAAATAGTTTCTGTTTGTTTAATGCTGCACGTCGATTTGACAGCTAACCAGACCCCTAATCACGCCTCTTTCCTTGCACGCGTTTTTGGCCTGCACGTCGCCATTGCAAATACATGGCATATAAAATTCTTCAAATTTCGTTTTTTCATCCTATGCGGCTTTTGTGGCCACCTTCTTGGCGCCGGTGCATGCAAAGTAGCATTTGGCTGGCAACCCGGAATCAAGGACCAACAAATTGTCAAGCAGGTGCCAAAATGGGTGAAACAAAGCGAAAGCTAAGATAACTTTAAGTATTTTTAAACAAAAATAAAATAATGGTAAATTTCATAGAAAGTATTTAATCATTTTTTTTTTAGTTTTCATAAAAAAAAGAATGATATAAAGTTCTTGAGTAATAACTTCAACACAAAATTATAACGCTTTCAAAATGTACATTTATTCAGCTTTTTACACATCTCGCATCATTTGCAGGCCTTGGCTGAAGGGTCTTCAGTGCGTATGCGTCATACGCACTGTAAATCATGAACTTGACTTGATAAATAACCGCCACGAGAGAAACCATTGCCAAAGTAGTTTTTTCTTCTGTTTGTTTTTCAAGCATTTGCTACGCATCTTTTTTGGTGACAAAAATGTGCTCAAGAAAACATTTTGCTAATGAAACTACATACCAGAAGACATCACAAACAAAACCTAACAAACAAATTAGGTAAATAATAGATAACAATAAATAAAATATAAATAAATACAAAAGTCCTTTAAATTACCCTATTAGAGACCATTTCCATTAAAACTATGTGTGGGTTTGAAGCTTAAGCAGGCTTTCAGGCTGTTCACCTCGATTCGGACAACGAGGGTTCCCAACAGCTTATAAATAAATAATATGCCCAGGAGACCGCTCTTTATATCAAATTGACTGGAAAAAAGGCGGTCGACAGTGGCAAAGTAGCTGTGCAAATGTTTGGACATTGGTCAAGTCTGTTTATTTACTTGATTTGTGTAATATTTTGTGCTTCCGCGCCTTTCTCGTGGACCCCTGCTAGCCACACGTGCACAAACAGCCACTTGCCTTCCTCCTTATTAATTTTGTGTCCGGCACTTGAGCTAACTAACTGCACGTGCTTATTATGTGTTTCCCAATTGTGGACACGTGTATTTACATTTGACATGCTTGTTTGGCAAACCGCACAATTTCAATTTTGTCATGTAAATGCTTTGCTTTTGTTGCATTGTTTTGTTTATCGTACAATATATTCTACCGTTTACATTAAATGCGAATATCAAATTCCATAATAAAATTCAATTTAAAAACCCTGCGTAGAAAATGTTTTGTTGTTTGTTCAATTGTTCAATTCAAACTTATTTGTTTGTTTTTTTTCTATCTAAAAAAGTTCCTTTGTGTTTTGTTGCTACTATATATCATTTATTAAGCTAAACGCTGAAATTCATACAATTAAAATATTGCATTGAACTTTGCTTTTTGGCTTTGTCTAAAACTATTTATATTCCGAATTTTTTTCTTTTTTTTTACCGTTTTGTCAAGGTTAACTATGCAGCCAAAGCTATTTTTAACTTGTTATTTTGTTTGTCCGTTGCAGAGTTCATGCAGTGCTTAATAGCTGTTTTCGACTCAGAATCAATTCGATAAACGATGTTATTCTTTTATGAAAATTCATTTTAATTTAAAAATAAAAAATAAAAACATTTAATGTTTTTAACCAATCTCGAATAACTCAACATTTAAATATACTAAATTCAATCAGTGTGTTTGACATTTCTGCGCTGCTTTCTCTTATTTTAGTTATTCAAATGCAATTTCACATTTCAAATCGAATTTTTGCATTACATTTTTTCACATTTCCATCTTTTGCGAGATTGATTACATGGTATATTCTAGTTGAGCCGTAGTTGCATAAATTTTGTGGTTTTTTTTTCAACGTCCTTTATGGGTGCTCGTCAGAAGAGGAGCCACGTATTGGAGCGACGCAATACAAAAAATTTAATGAATTTTGCACGTTTTGTTTGTCGTCAATATTAGAAGTGGAGCCCTTTCAAGTGAGGTATTTACTATGTACCAAGCTGCAGGTGAAATTTTGCCAGCGCAAACAATTTATGCATGTAAAGGACTCTAAGTTAAAATGATTTAAAACTTGTGTGCGTTGCTCGGACTCGCATCAATTAATCAGACTGCGTCAGTTAAAGCGGGAAGCCCAGCAAAAAGCAAGAAAAAGTACAAAAAAAAATTCGTTCACTGTCCGTCGCACTTATCAAGTTGCACATCGGGACACTAAGGACATTGCAGCGCTCGACAAAGAAGTTGCAGCCAGGCGTGTAAAATTGTTAAACAAGCGGAAAATGTGCACAAACAAAGCTGGAGATAAAAAAGCGTTTGCTTTTCGCTGTCCTTTATATTTTTTGTATTATTATTTTGAATTTGCTGTTTTTTGGTTGCCTGACCTTAGCTGATATATTTCAGCGCTTTTAACTTTAGACTTTGTGCAAATGTTTAATTAAATTTTAGCTTAGCTGCTTACTAACAGCAACGGCAGTCCTTTGGTTGAACGAAAATGATGATAAATCGAGTGCGCAACTAAGCTTGACAACTTTCTAATCCTTTGCGGGAAAAGCCTGCCAGCGACTTTGGATAAGCGACAGCATGTGGCATCATCATTTGATTAAACACATAAAATTGTCAAATGTCTCTGACAGCTGTCAACTACACTGCGTATTCTTAAGCTACAAATAAACCGACAGCTAGATACATTAAAATGACCCACTGCACAAGGGCAAAGAACGCATTGAGCCTCATTTTGTGGCACGCAGGGTCAATAGCAATGCGCAATTTTTATGCAGGATAGTGCAACAGCTCGACGATGCCGTCCAACACACAACCATTGACAAATGAAATACACTCAAAATAAACCTGTTGACTCTCCTACATATTCGTTTTGTCAGTGTTTTTTTGTTTGACGATAGCAAACACTTTTCATAGACGAATCATATTCATATGCAAGACTTAAAAGCATATAAATATATATTTCTTAAGACTTGAATAGAAAAACTTTAATGTAACTTGATTAATCAGGCGAAAAGACTTGTCAGTTGTCCACAGTGTACGTGCTTGCAGCGTCAACTAATCTGCCCAGCTGATGCAAAGACATGTCGCAATGGCTTGGTTGCCATTGCTTATTCTCTGATAAGCATGCATTAGTTTCAGTTTGAGACTTGTCAATACAGAAAAAATATCGTCACTAATTGTAATGCACGCAATGCCCTCAAGGCAGTTTTCTTTAATTCTGGGACAAGGCAAATAGAATTGACAATAGTTATAAAATCATTTTTAACTTGAACTAATGTAAGTTAGCAAAGCTTAGCTTTGGTAGATAATAAGAAACTTAGAATTGTATCTACTGTATCATTTATATAACGTTTTTGACTGTAATATTAGAAAGTCAGTAGATTAACATATATATAGTAAATAGTATAGTTATCAAAGCTGTCCGACTTCGACAGATAATCTTACTGCAGTGAAAAGAAGAACCTGACCAATAGATTAGCTCAATTGCTATTTGTTCGCATAGAAACTTGGATTTATCAAAACGCTTGCTATGCTGCTCAAGAATATATATTTACTTTGTGGTTCTATGATACATCCTTCTATGCGTTACACATTACGTTATGTAATGTTCTCAATGTTTTGGCAACAAACTTTCATCAGCAATTCTTCTTTATTTTAGATTTGCATTCCCCTTTTATTGATGTTGTTTATGTTTTGACGTCCTTTCTAGCTTTGCTCTTTGAATTCTTTAAGGAAATAAACTTTAAATGACTTGAGTTGAGTCCCATAATGACTCGCATTAAACAAAACAAGTGCAAATATTGTTGTGAAAATGGTTGGCTGGCACTCATGTCGGTTTAAAGACTATAAGCAGCACACTGTTGGACACCCAGAAAATTAGCTCGTATTTCATTTTTGATTAGGGCCATTAAACGGGGCCAATAACCATCAGTTTTTGGCCTAACCGTTGCCAGTATTTACAAAAAGTGTATGTTTTTGCGGCCACCCGCAGAACTTTTAGCCCCGAAACCCAATGGGTGTCCCTATATTAGATATATTTCAAATAAAGTCAGTTGATGCTGAGAATTTTACACCATACATTTTTGTTTATTTGCTAAGCAACAATGACTAGCAAATATTTTATAATGGTATAAAAGCATTCGACAAGGCTCAACGACCTTTTGGTGACTTTTTAGTATGGGGACTAGCAGCAGCAACACCAGCAAAAGCATTGATAGGACAGTGCCTTGATAAGCCTTAGCCACTTGTCCGTGCGTTCATTAGACCACGACCAAAAGCATAAAACTTAACACATATTGCCCAGCATCTTCAAATGTCAACAAGGTCTTTAGGCAAAAGAATCAAGTTGGCACACACATGGTATGAGCATAACTGGCAGCTGGATTTATTTTAGCTCAGTTTTGTACAATCTGTGTCCAACAATTCTTAATTAAATCCCCCCCGAAAAAAGCATGTTCATTTTACTTTTACTCTCTGAGCGGCTGTCAAATTAACACTGGTTTTTGTGGCAAGAAACAAAATGAAGTTGCTAGTGTCTAATATGTACAAACTATATTTGGCAAGCTATTAGGGGAAAATCCCTTGGGAAATTGCTGGCAAAAACTATGTCCGTACATTTTGCTGCACATAAGTATAAGAGAATGAATGTAAGTAGACATTAAGCTGAGCTTTTTCTCGGCTCGGTGTTAAACTTGTCGGATGACTTTTTAATCAGACCAGGGCTTAACGGCATTGCATGGCGCAACTACGTACAGAGAAAAGTGCAAAGTAAATTCGAAAACAAAATTACATATTTCATATTTTGAATCACATTTCAAATGATTTAAATCAAAAGCAAGATGCTGGTTTATTTTGATAAAATCATGGTTAGTTCCTATACATTTTACACCCATTTCACTGAGCTGCTTAAGTTTGCTTACCAACCAACTCATACGCCTGTTTCAATATCGAGAGAGCAGTGTGGCATTTATTTTGTGCTCAGCATTCATTCAACTAGATTTAGGTGAAAAGCAACAAAATTAAATACAATATAAAGTCCTTAAATCCGCACGACAGTCAACATTTTCATTTGTCAACTCTCAGCTTCTGACTGCTTAATGCTGCTCATCTCTGATAACAGCTGATTAAGCTCATTTATCGAAAAACGACGTGGACACCATCTAAGCTTGACTGCCATTATATCAAATTGCGGCTAAAAGCATCCTGTTGCTTAACATCCGCATTCTGTTCAATTCTGTTCAAGCAGCTTTTAAATTGTTAGCGGGGTCGCAGTTTCTCACACAGTCGAAGTCAATACACTTATTGAATTGTGCGTGCACATGAGAAATTAGGAATATGGAAAGTTTTGCGCTCATCAAATTAAAAGGGCAAATATATAATTGCTAAAGTTTTGATTGCTGAAATTGGAATTGTTGAAATTGTTGGACTTTTCGCTTATAGAATATGTTTCTTAACTTAGACAACACGAAGTAAGATATTGAAGCAGCAAGTCTAAGAAGATAAATTTATAGTTTATGTTTAACGAAATATATTAAAAAATAAATTTGTATTTAGCAAGAGTAAAGTTTTCTCCCGATCTCGACTCGATAATAGCTCTTAACGTTTCGAGACAGTATTTCATTAAATTGCAAATATTCCCCAAGCCAAGTACATAAATGGAATACGTATTAACATCAGTTCAAATCCCACAAGCAGCAAGAAACTTTTCCGACTGTCACTTGTCTATTTGGCCGTCATCAGAAATTCACTTTCACATTTATCAAACAGTTGGCAGCATTTTGCATTTCGACCTGGCGCGCAACGCTAGACAACTGAATGTGAAAGCAAGCTACTTGGCTCTATTTTTTATTAGAGCTGTCTCCAAGGATTTGTGGCATGTCGTCCTTCACTTTACACTCGACTTGTAACACATCTGTGTCGTTGACAGGTCAAATACACTTCAAAAGATTAATCTGAGAATTTGTCGTACAAATTGTTGCCGATTTTCTCAATCAGTGTTCGATACAATGTACATTTTGTTTTACTTTGAAGCATGTCACAAAATTCTGTTGAATAAATATTTGATTTCATGGCTGATTCAATTTTCATTCTCAGATGACATGCATTCAGTCTGCCTGTCTGTCATCATAACTGCACTGCATAATTGAATGCTTAAAATGCTTTAATTGACCTGTCCTTTTGAGTTTTATCTGTTGCAAAGAACAAACAAAAACACAAACAGCGGAGTCATACCCAATTTGGGGACTGTAGCTGTTAACGGTTGGGAAATACGTGTTTTATCGTTTGCTCCTCAAGTTAAATCGGCTTGCTATCGATTTTCCAGGCCCCAGTGGGTGTAGCGCACCTTTATTGACACACACATGAAGCTAGATACGTGCAAAGTTTAAAGTTAAAAAACTCACGTTCATACAAACAAACTGACAATGTTTGCCATCCAGACGGACATCGCATTAAACCAATATACTCCTTACTTTCGGTATCAAAGTAGTAAATGGTTTAAAGTGCAATATATCCTGCTTGCAAAACAGATAACAACACTTGATAGAGTAGTAGAGTTGATTTTTTTTAAATATTTCTTAATATGTGTTTCCTGAACATATTTTGGCATTCATAATTTGTGGAATTACCAAATCGATTGCAGTAACGACTGGGATGAGTCACTGGCGCGATGTTTATCAGGTATGTGGGGAAGACAAATTTCAATGCGGCTATGCTGAGTATGCACGCAAGAAACTAAGCTCATTAAGCTATTAAATGTTTGTGAAGGCAATTAAATTATAAGCCAGACCAAAGTTTGAAAAGAATGCCAATATCGTTTTGCTCGAAAATAATTGTTTACCAATTGTATACGTATGTCATGCTCAGTTATCTGTCAGTAAAAATATGTATTCTTTATTCATTGAATATAACAAAACAACAACTTTTTTTGTATTCAATAAGTATGTTTCAATAAATAATTGCCTGCAGCTTTTTTTGTTTACGTTCCCTTTTTTTTGTATATTTAGGGTTTTTTCTGGTCAGAAAAAGAAAAGAGGTTTTAAAAAAAACAGCTTTAACAACAACGTGCTTTGGCCAAAATATCGTCAGTTATTCGAATCTTAAGGACAAAAAAGCTTATAATAGAAAATTCGATTGCATTATATCGTGTAACGAACTAAGCGAATGAAAGCGAAAACTAATAAGGAAAGCAAAAACCAAAATTTAAACGGTTACTCTTGAAATTCGCCTTATTTCTTCTTGAAGTACTTCAAAACACTGATGCCGTCTGTAGCTATTTTTCGATATTAGGACAGCAAAACATTGCGAAAATTCAACCAAATTGTTTGTAGTAGAGTGGTTCGACTGTAGCTATATTGGTTTTATAAGCCTCTTAGGTTGATAATAATGTCCGGCCCGATTTCCTAACTTCACAAAACGCTTGCCCTAAACAAAGCACTCGCTGACGTTTGCTGATTTGTCCGGAACTTTTTGTCTGTTGCCGTGAAAAAATGTTATTTGCTTGGATTATGTTTTTGGGACAAGTTTGTTTGCCCTTTCTTTTCTAGTGCTTGGGTTTTTTTTTTATCAAGACATTACGCCTGAATACACAAAGCACACAAATAGGTCCAGCAACAAAATCATATAAATATCTAAACAAATAAGTTCTTCATTGTTTCTTGCACTGTTCCACTTTCGTTATCCCTTTAAATGAAATATTTCTGCTTATTTTACTTTTATTCGCTTCACTGCTCACACGCTTTAAGCTACATTTAAAACTTCGTTCATGCCTCAAACTTTGCTAATTCCATTTGAGAAATGAATATAATTTTCTAAGGATTCGATTTTTCAATGGACTTCTAACGTTCAGTTTCGATTTGTTGTGTTTGAATGAGAAAGTTGCTTTCATAAAAGCAAATGAAAGTTTGTTTTTGTAAAAAAAATCAAACTAAAAAAAATTGTTATATCAGTTTTTTATTTAAAAAATCAATTCATATTAAGTGATTTTTATGTACATACAAAAATATTGCTTGAACAATTATTTAACTGTAACGCATCATTTATTTGAAATATTCATTGTGCACCATAATGCAATGAGTAACAGTTGAGGTAAACATATGAATCATGAAAAAAAAGAAGGTAGATATAAGTGTTGCCGACAGCATATATTCTTGGGACACCAAATGCGTAAAATGGCGATGATGTATTAAGCTATTTGCATAAAGAATTAGGGGTATGTCATAACATAGGCTCCATATGTCTAGTACAAGCAAAACGATCTTAGTCTGCTTCAATGCATGCAGAAATATTGTCAACAGTATATAGCCAATAATAAACGCAATTGTAATCACCATCATAGCATTAAAGCCAGGCAGAATGGCCAAAGGCATAAAAGCGCCCATGAGATACAAAGCAAAGGTTATCACTATATCGCTTATTACAATTAAGGCGGCATTCAGTGTTGACAGATTTTGCCAATAATAGAATACAGCGCACAATGTCATAGACTCCACAGCGACAAGCCCAAGTACCCAGTTGACGGGAAACTTATTTAACATCTCCATAAAGACCATTAGGACAAAGCACAACAAAACGACCACCAGCCACATGAAGCTCGTCACTGGTACACAGCCGCCCACATGAAATATACCTACGCGAAAGCCATACAGTTGCACTAATCCAATAAATATTAAAAAGAAGGATGTTATGTAGATCTTTGCCAAACGATTTTCTTCGGCGCTGAGTGAATTGATCCCGTTTTCTCTCCGTAGTACTGACATTTTATTTTTTGTTGTTCTTTACTGTAACAAAAAATTCAAATTGATTGTTTTTTACTAGAAACTTTTTATTTTGACGTGCTATTCAGAGTGTAACGCAAAGTAAAAAGTGATAATGCCTATGACATTTTTTTTTCGAAACGAAGCCAAGCTATAGACTTTATGTTAACAGTTATATTTTTTAAAAACATTATCCTAATGCTGCTTGAGACTATGTCAATGCCAAGGGTATAACGATACAGACACGATCGAAAACTTTTATAATAAGAAGTTCTGCAAATGAGGAGAACGTAACTGTTTACAATTTGTCAAACTATCTACGATAAACAAATGTTATCGATATTTATCGATAGCCATATAGAAAAAGATATTCTTACTTTAGGACTACACATTTCTTATCCCCGTTTACGTTTAAAATTTTCTCATTTTCATGAAACCCTTTTAAACATCTTATAATAGGCACTGCATTTCGATCGCTTTGTCAACTATATATGCAGTTTTATTCTAGAGGTCGAACCATGACTTTTAAGATATTGCTTTTGAAAATCGGGTCAGTTCTGACGAAGTTATGGAAGTCGAAAGATTTTACCAAGTATCTGACGAAGTTATGGAAGTCGAAAGATTTTACCAATGCCCAAGTCAATGTTTGTTTATAAAAATTTAACATGAAATCTGACCAAAAATCGAATTTTATTTAAATGTAATTTCTTAAATGAAGTTTTATTTTAGGGGTCAAACCATGACTTTTAAGCTATTGCTCTTGAAAATCGGGTCAGTTTTGCCGAAGTTATGAAAGTCGAAAGATTTGCCAAATGATGATGCCAATTTTTTGGCATAAAATTTTAAAATTCATTTCGACTCTTTTTTTAAACTTTAAATGCAGTTTTATTCTAGGAGTCGAATATTAAGAAAATATTTCTGCATTTTAACGGTGTCCCTGTTTTGGTTTATACACAGTTTGCAACTTTTGACAATACACGCAAATCAATGCCACGTGTGTTCTCTGTTAGCACGCTGTCACCTGACACGTTTGCATGTTTACATATAAGCCCTCTGACCTTCTGTGTGCTTTATAGCAGTTTTAGCCAAGAAGCGGCATCGCGACAGCAGTGTTGAATTTAAATTGGCTTTTAGCGGTAAGTTTAACACATGTTGGTAACGTCAACAAACTCCGCAAAATGTCAAAAAACGCAAATATTATTTTACACCCAAAAAGCTAAAAATTAAATTAAACATACATGAGCAGGCAAATGACATGTAAGATAAAAAATTCATATAGAATTGGAATAGAGAGCTGAATCGAAACATAATTAACTTTTGCTGTTGCTGCGCATATTAAATGAATATTACCGATTGCAATTATTAAATGCTTAAGTAAGTTCTAAATTCATTCTTCTTTTTTATCCTCTTATAAACCTTAAGTTGCTAACTAGGCTAGCAGCACTGCCAGTAATGCAATTCGTAAGTGGAATACAAAGGATTATAAGACAAAAATAACTTTAGTAGGGCGACTTTGTCTATAAGCTTGCTATCAAGCATTTGCATAGTAATCCCAGGTAAGCTTAAATTTTATACCACACTAACTTTGACCTTTAAACACTGTATTCCATCAATGTAAATTTGTTAGCATTGCGTACGAACTAAAGGCCAACAAAATAAGTCAAAATTACCCAGCTGTTGGCAACATAAGCTATGAATCCAAATCTATATAAATAGCCGTCAATCAAGAAATTGCGTCCACAATTTCTCACAAGACAAGTTCAATAACAATAAAGCAATGATAAGCTCGAGGCTTGAGGGGACTTTTGTAGCTACATCAAGCAAATAATCATTTTCAAAAGTTAAGCTAAGATGGATTATGCTACTATGAAAAGTGAGCATAAACATGAAAATCTATCAATGTTAGAAGACCAACTGCTATGACTAAGATAAATCAAATTTTTTTGCTTTTGTTGGTATTTAGAGTATAATATATAAGCCGATCTTATTTTAAATTACCGCTGCCCTTTGTCCAGACCAAATATAAGTTTACATTTCCAATTGGTTCGTAATTAATATCTGTCTGCAATGCCTGTGCCTTTAGACCTAGCTACAATTAACTAATTGCTTTAAAAAGATTTCTTGGTATTTACTGTATCCTTTTACATGTTGAGCCGAACATAATTGACCTAATAAACCATCATACTGAGAAAATTTCACCCAGACAAATACTTAACAGTGTTAACCAGGAAAAATACAAATACAAAACGTACTTTTAAGACAAGCATACAAGCATTTTGATTGCTTTCATAGGTTTACTAAAACAGCATTGTAAAATGCTGCAAGTTGCAATTACATGAATTATATTACATAAAGCTAATTTAATGCTAGCTTAAGCTTTCTTAACTATAGTTTGTTTTAGCAATATTAACTTATTGTACTCGAACGAATTTAGCTACATATAAAATATTTGTTCATGAATTAAATATAGAAGGTCTTATGATATATTATAATAATATTTAGTACATATATCCTCAATACTTAAATTAATGCTTTTGTCACGTGTACTTAACTACGATTACGAGTATTTAATTTAATTCGTTTGTTTCCATCAGCTTTTTTGTAATTTTTTAAATGCCTGCACATTGTACTTACTTAATATGTAATCTCACAATCATGTTTCATATTCAAGGACAAATTTAAGACGACTTGAAGCAATTTTTTATTGTCTGTAACTTTAATAAATTTACTTTGCTCTAGGCAGTTTATAAAATATGTATGTATGGAAGGTACTTTAAATTGATAGCATGGCAAAATAACTTTTTAAATCTTTGTACTTAAGTGTCAAAATATATCACATTCCTAAAGGAAAAAAATAAAATAAATAATCTAACAAATTTCTTTCAGCTGACTAACATTACCTTGGCTTTACTCAATACTATTGCTCCTGAACAAATGCTTTAAAGTCAAAATAAGTATACGCCGTGTCAACCGCATGGCACACAATTGAACAAATAAATCAGTGAGGAAGTAAATTTTTAGCGGCACCACAAAAGCAGCCTAAAATATAATGTATAGCCATAAATGCCAGCGAACCATTGAGAAACTCAACGTGAACAGTCAGCCAAAAGGAGCTGACAGAAGCTTAGGTCCGGGGAAATAAAAGGGCCAGTGCGCGAATATTTTTGTGAGCCCCATCTCCAAAATGTACACTAGAGTATTCGCTTCACTTTCTGTCTTTCAATTGAATCCTGGGCGCACCATGCGGCGCATACTTTTTTTTTTATTTCGGGGAAATGTGCGTGATTTTTCCCATTCTTTCATCTGCAGGGAGTGTTTAAATTGCACGTCGCTGCCCGTGTTTTAATAAATTGAATTTTGTTGCTAAGGGTGCTCCGGTAGCACCTGCCTTATCCGTTCTTCAATTTTTTTTTTCAGCTATCCAACATTAATTACAATTTATCCTATGTGACAGTTACACACGAAATTTAATTATAAATTTGTGAAGCCAGTCGTTGTAGTCGAAGACACGAATCAAGGTGGTACACCAAGTGAATTAATGTGGTGTTGCATGAATACTACATGAATACAAGTATCACAATTTAAATATACCCGCAAGTATATTTACCTTCATCGTTTCAAATCATATTTATATTTTCCCTTCGGATAGCTTTGAATCAAAATGTGCATTGGCCAACAAAATGCAAATGATTTGTAAGCCTTTTATGATTACTGCATATGTCTGCATCTCTATTATTTTGTAAACATCTGTTTGTTTTAAGGGCATTAAGCACACATCGTTGGTTTCGCATTGCGCATATACAATAAAATTAAATGAATATTTATGTATGTAAAAGTGAACATTTTCTTATTGCAGGCACTCGCATTTGCTATTTAATCAAATTAAGGCAATTAACTTCAGTCACTTGAGTTAAGGATTTTCAGAGTCAACATTTTATATAATCCCTATATTTTGAGTATTATCAACATGGCAAATCTTAAGTAAGTACATAGAAAATAGACGACCAAATAAAAAGATTATAGTATGATGCAGGTTGATAATTCTTGTAGTTAATAATAAAATCATTTCAAAACGTATTATGAAAAGTAACTGAGTTAAATTTTTAAGGAAAGTATATTTATAAATATAATTTGACTTTACCACTTCATGTCACTGCACATTTTTTGCTTTTGCTTTTTATTGGATTTATATTTTTTCATGCGTGCGTTTCTTAATTGTATTACCGCATGAATGGAAAAGTGTATTATTCATGCTTCTACATTTAGACAAGGAGAACCCACAACTGGGCCTTACTTTGATGCCTGCCGACACAATGGAATTCAGATGCAATGCTTTTCAAAAATAATATATCAGGTTATGCTGGTCAACGAAAAACAATAGCGACAACCTGACTTTTAAATTGCGAAACCTCAGCTCCGGTTAACAATAAAGCGCAGAAAAAATAAAAATGCCAAGGAACAAGCTCAAACTCATTTTCAGCTGCTTCTTTGGGGTTTCTCTGGCGTGCTGTTTGCCTGGAAAGCATCTGCAGCATTGTATGTATGTCCAACAGAGCTTGAACAAAAATTCTTCAACTGCTGCTGCTGCGGCTGCTGCTGCTTGTTGACAAGATGTCAAAGAAAACAATGAAACAGACGACTAGAGTTTTACTCGTTGTTTGTTATTGTCACAAGCTGCGCATTTTTGTCGTTTTATTACTTCCCACAGAAGATCTGGTTCCTTACATAGATTATTAAATTTAAAGCTGCGCTTTTGCTTACTTAGGACAAAAGGGAAATCATGAGTGCAATAAAATATGTAGAATATTTTGAGTGTAAATAGTTCAATTCATATTTACTCAACTGTTATTAATTTCTGTTTCAAATCTCAAATTAAAATAGCTATAAACATGAAGTATTTTCTTTGTGAAGCTGCAAATTACAAAATACCTGATAAATGACATGAAAGTGCAATTGTTTTGTATAAATCTTTGGTACGTCTGATTTATTTTTATATGAAATTAAATAAGTTTATTTCTTTAGTTTGCTGAAACAGTGTAGTTCTTTGGGTCATAATTCATTTCATTTCATTTATTTCATAGCCCCTTTTTTGTCACCTAACGTGCACAGGGTATGAAAAAAAACCTTTATACTATATTTTCCGTCCACAAGTGGAATGGGTTTTCATTTTTATACACGTTCGGCTTGACTTCACTTGAGCGCTGAGTGAAATTGATTTTTGGTTTGAAATGTGCAACAATAAGCACACGTCAAGTACAATTTAAGAATAAACAGTATTTGTGATTCATATGAAAGAGTGAAAACTTATATGAGAAATTGATATTGCATTCTTAGTGTGTAATATGGGCACACAACTAGAAAACATGAATTCTCCATCAATAACATTCTTTTGATTTAAATTTGTTGCTACTTTCAATCCTTCTGTATTGCATTGACTGACGTCGACAGATATTTAACCCTTACAAGGCCTGCACTAAAATGTCACTGACTGTGCGTCTCTATTGGGTAATAATAACAACATTCACAGACAAACAATAAAAGCGGAAACAAAAAGCATCCTTTAAACATGCTACAAAAATAAAGGATCATAAATTGGCGGAAATTGAGGTAACGAGCTTTATTGTGCCACCCTAATATGCTTGTAAATAAGTGTACTTATAATGTATATAATACAAGTATGTATATTAAAATGCACAAGTGGCGACAGAGAATCGCTAGCGGGCTATTTCGTTAATAGCCGACTGTTGAGTAAATTAAGGGTTCGGATTTCACATAAATTTGCTGCAAGGCTCTCATAAATTTTGTCCGTCTGGCATTATGAGTGGCAAACGATAATGCGACCAAGGCATAAATTCATAATGAGATAAGTAACCCAGTCAATGTATGCCATGATAATGGCCGCAGGATTATGGTTGTGGGATACTTGTTCTCGTTGTTTAATTGTCCTGCAGCAGCTGGTAAATCAACAAACAAAAAATTTTAATTCCAGGCATCATTATATTTTTTTTATTTTTTTTTTTGGTAGTGAAAAAACAAATCAAAGCAAACAAATGAGATAAATTGCCACCGGGCTGCAGTAATTATATCTCTGTCTTCATAAAATGTACGTTGTTGAATCGTGTTGAATTAATGTTTGAACTGAAAAGCAGGTGATCAAAACCATATTTTTTTAAAGACGCATGAATTATTTTACAGAGATAATTTTAGTGTATTATTGGCATTGGCATTATTGATTGTCGTAGCCAATGTCAACCAGAACAATTTAAGTAATAAAAAACAATTATATTCTACATATGAGCAACGAGAGAAAACGTTTTTCCTTAAACATTGCTCTCAATAGTTAATTAGCTATATCCATTGAGGTGATGAATGAACTAATTTATTCAGAGATAAACTAATTCCGAGATATTTAATCTTGGATCCATTTAAATCAAATTTGACAGCTAAAAAAAAAATAAAAAAAACATATTCCCAAAATGTAACTTTGCCTTTTAATTTCATTATTGTTAACACTTTGTTCCTGAATTGTTTGAATTTACTTTACTTTTATTTCTTTTTCTTTTGTTGATTTGCTTATTGTTTACATGGTTTTTTAAACAGTTGAAACACACTATAAACAAAATTAGTAAGTTATTATTTGTAATTAATAGTTCTTGTTTGGCTTAACTATGAAGCGAATATATACTGGCACCACTGCTCACAAGTACCAGAGCGGCAAATGGTCCTGGAACAAGAAAACTGATAGTCTACACTATGAGAAATATGCCGATTTGACGGACGACAGGGAGCATTACATTTACACAAATGGATTCAAGTTCCTGCGCACTATTAATCCCGAAGAGGAACTTATCTTTCGCCAGAAGTTTGTACGTTCAAATACCACTTACGATGCAGACACAGTTGTGTCCCAAGACGTACTCGACCTGGTGCTATTTCTAATGCCCAAAGAGTTTTTAACCAAAAAGCTTCTCATGTTCTTGCACCAACCTACAGTGCAGAGTCTGATTCGTGCTCTAGTTCTCTACTTTGACTACTTTCTGCGCTTGGTCGAATTTGTGCTCATACGACGCGATGAGCTTGCCGGCGATATGGCCCAGATTCAAAGTGAGCAAACGAACGAAATGAAGCGTACTTTCTCGATTTATTTGAGCCAATATCGCATACTGGTGGCCCGGAACTACAGTCTGATTTTGAAGGGGGATGGCGATATGGCACAATTCTATCACATGCAGAATGTTATGAATATATCGTCCACGATCGAGGATAAATTGTTTCACGAGCAATTCTTGGCTATAGCCATACAATTAGTTTGGATTTCACTGCACAGGCGAGCCTACAATGTGATCGAGATGGAAATGAACCGTTTATTCTGCTCCGAGCACTTTGTGCTAAATCGCCCAGAGTATCTGAAGTTTACGCCCGCGGAACGAAGTTTACTTTATGGCCGCAACAATAAGATTGTCAATTATCGCATGCAAGTTTCGCCGTTAGTTCAAGAACTTAAACACGTAGACATAAAGGACTTGCCAATCCTATGGATTGGCGTTCGCAAGTATCGCGGCAATGACATTCGCATTGCCACAATCGAATTGGAGTACATTGTGCCGAGATCGCAGCTACATATGATTGACTCATCCCGTGGCATTTTGGGACACCCGAAACGATTTTACGACACGTTACTCAATCTCGACTGGTCTGTGGTGCGTCGACAAAATTACTCACTGGAGAACGATCCGTATTGCATTGTGCGGCAACCGCATCTACAAATACCCAACATTGACGACAGAAAGATTCGTGAGATGTCCAAGCAATATGAACATTTCTATAAGATCTTTCGCATTCACCAGCCTATCAAAAGTAGACGTATCAACAATTGGCTTCAACGCGACATAATCATCAGTGAGGCTCTCGGCGATGTCACTTTAGATATTTACAAGCGCTGTGAAAATGAAATTAATAGTACTTCATATGGTCCCAGAGTCCAACAGATTGTTGACAATTATTCCAGGAACATTTCAAAGCATCGCAAAAATGGTAGTTATGCCAGCAGGAATAGTAACAATAGCTCGAATATTCTACGTCGATCACAGATTTGATAAGTGCAGTTCATAGTTGATTGATAAATAATTATCTTTGTGTTCATACAATCAAATCGTCAATATATTGATAACTAAACTTTAACAAAATATTATAATTATTATTATGGGGGATGCATTCACTGCAAATTGAAATTTCTACTGTGCCCTTCCATTAGTTTAATAATAATAAATATAATATTTGGTTACAATACTTTGTTTTTAAATAAGATTGATTGATTTGATTGATTGATTTTCAGAACATTGCTTCAACACTCACTTATTTCCAAAGCTTTAAACTTTACTTAAAACGTAAAATAGCTAAACAATAAAAAAAAAGTACACAATACACTCCACAATAATTAAACACAATTTCTTTAGGTTTTAATTTACGCTCAATATGAAGCGAATCTACGCAGATACTTATGTTCCCAAGTACCACAGTGGCAAGTGGTCCTGGGACAAGAAAGCTGATTGTCTGCACTTTGAGCCACATAACGATTTGTCAGATGCCAGGGAGCGCTATATTGAGACGAACGGATTCAAGTTTCTGCGCACAATCAATCAAGAGGAGGAGGTGATATTTCGACAGGAGTATGTACGTTCCTCATCCACTTTCGATACGGACACAGTCGTGATTAACGATGTTCGCGATTTGGTGCTATTTTTAATGCCAACCGAGTTTTTGTCGATGAGATTTCTTGATTTTATGCACAAACCCGCCGTGCACAGATTGCTCCACGCTCTCGTCATTTACTTTGAGTATTTTCTTCGTTTGGTGGAATTTGTGTTGATTCGAAGAGATGAGATCGGTGGCGACATGGCTCAGATTCAAAGTGAACAAACGAATGAAATGAAGCGCTTATTCTCTATTTATTTGAGTCAATATCGCATGCTGGTGGCTCGAAACTATAGTGTGATCCTCAAAGGAGAAGGCGATATGTCCGAGTTTTATCACATGAGGGAGATAATAAATATATCGGCTACGATAAAGGATAAGGCATTTCACGAGCAATTCCTAGCTGTCGCCATACAAATAGTTTGGATCACAATGCACAGACGTGCCTACAATATTATTGAGATGGAAATGAATCGTTTATTTCGCTCCGAACATTTTGTAATGAATCGTCCGGTGTACTTGAAATTTACACCCATCGAGCGCAGCTTGCTTTACGGGCGTAACAACAGGATCGTCAACTATCGCACTCAGGTGTCGCCGCTAATTCAGGAGCTGCAGCATGTTGCCGAGGAGGATATGCCTATACTGTGGATAGGCGAGCGCAAATATCGTGGAACAGACACACGCATTGTCCAGATCGAGCTAGAGTATATTGTGCCAGGGCCGCAACTGTTTATGATTGATGTGGCTCACGGCGTGCTGGGACATCCAAAGGTTTTGTACGATACCATTCTGAACTTGGACTGGCCTTCGGTGCGTTTTGCCAACTACTCTTTGGAGCATGATCCCTATCACATAGTACGGCAACCGTATCTGCATATACCCAACATTGATGAGATGAAGGTGCGTAAAATGTCCAAGCAATACGATCAATTCTTCAAACTCTTTCGCATTTATGAGCCGTGCAGCACTCAAATGCTACACAAGTGGTGTCGTCGCGACAAGATCGTTAACTATTATCGCAGCGGCGGTATATTGCAGGACATTTATTTGCGCTGCAAGAACGATTTAGCCAGTGAGGACTATGGTCCACCTGTTGATCAAATCATAAACAAGTATTTCAAGGTAGTTAAGCGGCTCCGCAAGAAGGCAGTTCCAACAGGCGAAGATCAATCGGGCAAGGGTACTTTTAAAGTAGGCACGGCCAAAGGACACGCAAAGCAACCAAAGAGTGTAGATCGTTACTTTGAAGAACTTTAGCATCGTATTGTTCAATTTCGATAATATTTTTAGTCAAAATTGTGTTTATTAATGAGCATACAAAAATAAATATTTTTAAGATATATTAACTTTGGTAATGGGTTAAAAGAAAGAAGAAAGCATCTCCGATGGTTTTCTTTTCGTATATGATTTGTGCCGCAAACTGCTGGCAGGCACTGTTTGTTAACAGTATCAGCTGATTGGTAGACACAATTATGTTATTGTCTTATCAAACACTCTTAACGTAAGGTTTAATTGTTAATTGTTATGGGTACAGAACTTACTCCTCTCACGGCTCCGCCATATAATCATTTTACACAAATTGGTGATCCGATTTTGAGGCGCTGTGCCGAAGAGGTGCCACCCGAACGCATAGCCAGTCAAGAGATAAATGATATTGTGGACCAGATGGTTGAAGTGCTCCGGCACTATGACTGCGTTGGCGTTGCAGCGCCTCAACTGGGCGTACCGCTGCGCATCATTGTAATGGAGTTTCGTGAGGGTAAGCAGGAACAATTTACACCTGAGGTTTACAAGGAACGTAAAATGTCACATCTACCACTAAAAGTGAGTTACCATTGCATTAACTATTAAATATGTATGCATATTGTTTCCTTTTTTTGCACTCAGGTCTTTATCAATCCCAAGATTGAGATAATCAGTGATGTTATGCACACTCATCCCGAGGGCTGCATGAGTGTTCGCGGTTTTTCTGCAAGAGTAGCACGATACGATCGCGTTCGAGTTACCGGCATCGGAATGCTTGGAACGCCTTCGGAACTGGAGCTTGTGGGTTGGAGTGCGCGTATAGCGCAACACGAAATGGATCATTTAAATGGCATTGTTTATATTGATCGCATGGACGTTTCTAGTTTTACTTGCATCACTTGGCAACAAATAAATAAAAATGGTGGAAGGGCTGTCATAGCGTTTGATAAGTGAAAAAGGTTGGAAGTATCAAGGCAATAAATCATATACCACAACAAGAAATTTTAGTATAAAATTATCATTTTTACTATAAACATATTGGAAACAATAAACTAGGCATAAATTTATCGCTTCCCTTGTTTAGTTGGCCGTTCAACAACTTAATTAGCAAACAAAATTTAAAACAAAAATAAAACAGCCAAGCTGACATCACTGTTGAACAACAACAAGTTCACATTCGCAAAATGAACTGATTCAAAACTAAATATCGGATGCATTGCTTTGTTAAACAATCGATATGTTTGTTTGCTAGCCCTGACAACGCTAAACGGCCATATTGGTTATGATGTAAATTCAACAGCTACTCATTCTAGGTTTCTTAAAATATAAATGAATAAAATTATTTATTCACTCAATTATATATATAATTTGCACAACTATTTAATTTATGAATTGAACTAAAGATATTGATCATGTTAAATAAAAAATTGTGTGCGTTTTATTAAGCGCATTTAAAGTGAGGGTATTTGTAAGTTGAGCAACGTATTAATATTGTTCTTGTAGCTATTACGATTACGCCGGCTACAATATAACTTGTACCTAAGCGGCATTAAAATGTTACTTAAACTACACAAGTTGTGTGGACGACATGAAAGATCCATCAGCACCAGTTTGGTGGCAACGCAATCGTTTAGAAAATGGTACCAACAGTTATGGACAATAAAGCGCACAAATCTGCCGCCCTACCAACATTTTACACAAATTGGAGACCCCGTGCTGCGCGACCGAGCCGCAGCGGTTCCAGCGGAATGTGTTAACAGTGAAGAAATGCACGCAATTGTTGATCAAATGGTGCACGTGCTGCGCAAATATGATTGCGTTGGAATTGCGGCGCCACAAATTGGCGTCTCATTGCGCATCATTGCCATGGAATTCAAACGGAGTATAAGAAAGGATTTCCCCGAAGCAACATATAAAGCACGAAAAATGTCCGAGCTGCCACTAACTGTAAAACCAAGATGATACATTTTTGTACTTATACTTAAGTCCCCATCTCTTTATGCACAGGTTTTCATTAATCCTAAGCTGACTGTAACAAATTATACCAAACACAAGCATCCAGAAGGTTGCATGAGTGTGCGCGGTTTCTCCGCGGAAGTGGAACGCTATGAGAGCGTTAAGCTATCAGGTCTGGATAGACAGGGCGACCAGACGGAACTGGAGCTGAGCGGTTGGAATGCTCGCATTGCCCAGCATGAAATGGATCATTTGGATGGCAAACTGTATACGGATCAAATGGATCCTTCGACGCTTATGTGCACCTGCTGGGAGGCAGTGAATACAAAGTCAGGCCGTGTGGAAATACCTTTTTACAAATAATGAGCTTTAAAAAATTGTGTTCATAGAATAATAATTATTTTTATTTTTCCAAATTCAAAATCCAATTTTTTTCAGCAAGGTATTTAGCCTCTGTTTCTTGCCCATTATATATAGCATTTTTTTAATCAACCAGATTTCCTCGCTAATCTTTTTGAAATTTCTCCAATCTAAGTCAGTTCCAAGAAACTTGGAACATACTCCAGTTTCATCTGGAGCACAGTAATAAACTCATCCTTTAAAAGGATATTGGATGTATTGAAAGGATCCGAGTATAGAGAACTAAGGGAGCACTCTGGAAAGAATTTAATTGTGATAGCTGAGTCTCCAAACTGTACACATCAAGGGCCAGGAAAATAATCCAAATGGAATATTAAATTTAGAAAAATTAAGAGAAAAAAAAAATTATCGAAATACAGATTGTTGTCAACTGCTTTTTCAGCCCCATTTTCATCACTTGTCCGCTGTCATGTACATTCTCAAATAGCGATTGGCTGCGCTCAGCGCCGTTTTGGCCCGAAAGTACTCGGAACTGTCCCAAAGATCCCGCTTGTCCATCATGTACGTGAACAGTTCGTTATATTCGCGCTCCAGCAACTTATGAGTGCTGGCTACCTTAATGCGCATCTCAATTAGTCCCTGGCTCAGATTTCCCCGTGCGGCTTCAACAAGTGCTTCTTCAAAGATGGCATCCGGCTTCGTAGTTTTTGCTCCATCCTCGTGCAGCCTGCGCAAATACATCTGTTGATTCTGCCAATCGTTCCATTGCAATTGCAGGCATTTACTCAAATAGTTGAGTACTGCGGTTCGCAGGATAAATTGCCTAATGCCTGGATGAGCAATGTTGCGTTCACGAGATCGGAGCATTTTAAAAACAGTTGCCAACTACTTATTCTGAAATTTTTTCTCTTTCAACTTAGACTACTTTAATAAAAACTTAACCAGTGACAGTTTCATCAAAGACCCTTTAAAAACAACTTAATGCAATTGGTAAGAAAAGGCTTTACAGTTATTTCGTCTCAGAAATAAACTGTGCAATGAGTCTGAGGGAGCGCGATAGCGGTTTGGTTTCAGTTGCTTTTGCACACAGCGGCCCGTCAAGTGTACGACAAGCGGCAGGCCAGCGGCCCGTCAAGTGTACGACAAGCGGCAGGCCAGCGGCAACCAAGAACGGTAAAAATTTGTCACTGCATGTGTGCGTGTGTTTCACTTCTTGCTGAGCCTGCTTGTCTGAAATTTTTATATTTTTCATATTTTGGTTTTCATCTGTGTCGGCAAATGACATCGACAAGTGCAATACTGAATATATATTGCGATGGCATAACTTGTGTCTTGTGTCATAGAATTGAATAAAAGGAAAGAGTATGAATGACCAGCAATTGCTTAACTGCAATTTGACTGTTTGTGTACAATGTACATCTATGCATATGCAGCACCCTTAAATGTGAGTGTGGCAATTGTATATCGTTAGTTGACGAGTCTCAGCTACATATGTTTATATAATTTGACCATTTATGAATTCAGAAATTTCTTTTAAAGATTTCGATCATAAAAATATTTGAAAAGTTTAAATTAAGCAATATACTTGTTTTTTGAAAGTGTGTTGAAAAGTTAAAAGAACATTGTTTATATATTGCAGCAATTAAAATAATTTTTATAACTGTATCCAAGCTTATTATTGTAAAAGGGTAATTTATAAACAGGGTGATCAATTTAATATAGAATATGCAGAATGCACTCACCGGTAGCAGCAACAACACAGAAACAGTTCAATGCAAGTGCTCTCTCTTTTTCTCTCTCTCTTTTTCACTGACCACTCTCACAAAAACAAAAAGCACACCCACACACAACATTAATTAAATGAGATGCTCTCATCTTTCTTATTTGTATTTGTATGTATATTATTTTATTTTATTTTCACTGCACTTAACACAAAAGAAAAAAATAATAAAAATAAAGTAATGTAATTAATACCATCTTCAATGCTTCGCTTATTATGGAGATTTTCACCGTGCTAAAGGCAACAACAACACTCTCTTTTTAGCGCAGTTATCCGCTCTCTTTAATTTTTTCGCGACCCGGCAAAGCAGCAGCAAAATGGCGCGCGTTTCACAATTTTTCATTTGCTTAAAAACACTTTAAAAAGCAATTGCACGGCGATTCTTTAATGTTATAAATACTTTGCGTATGTTCAGTGTGCAATATAAACACAATTTGACTATTAATATAGTGCGTATCAATAATAATTTAATAAATAATCGGACGATAAGCTCCCAGCGATGTTAAGACGCGCAAAGTTCCAGGCTTACTGCCGTTGTGGATAAAGAGAACAAGTGAAATTTGTAGGCTTGTGGAAGGTAACGATCGCTCTATGTAGTTAGAGCAGGACAGTCCTTTTCATATCTCTATTTACGAAGCTAATTTACATTCGTGTGCAGAAACAACTAAAGAGGCAAGCATGTTTGTTTTTGCATGTATTTAACTATTACCAGTGTTCTTGATTTAAATAATATGTTTAAGAGATTACAAATAAAAAATCAATGAGTGTTGGAACTCACTGGCTATGAGTAAACGCCTGTTTGTTGGTGTGTTTGTAACTGTATTATTGCACGTTTTTTTTTAACAAAAATAATATTTTATTGAATTTAGGTTTGATTTTTTGTTAAAGAAGTCCGCTATGCTAGTCTTATAAATAAGCTTGTACGTAAGCACAAACAAAACAAAGCGAATTCAAAGCACAAACAAAACAAAGCGAATTCACAGCAACAGACAGCGTTCGTTCATTCACGAGAAGCAGAGAAAATTGTTGTACAACAACCACATACTATTGCAATTTTTGACTGCCTGTCCGTGTGAGTTACAGCAGCGAGTTAAAGCGGCGAAATAACGCAGCGAGGTATGCATGTGAGTTAAAGCAGAGATGTTTGATAGTGTGTGACTTTTAATAGTCACGCTACCGCGCTTTTAACACATTTTTACCGTTCTTGGTTACCGCTGGCCTGCCGAGAACATACCATGTGACCTCGCTATGAAAGTTGCATTTAAGACGAGTGACTTTGCTGATCATAAAATATATATTACTATATGGTTGGTCTATAAAAATTCGTGCAACATTTTAAAGATTTAACTGCTTCAAAAATCCATTATGAATACATTTCTTTTTTTATGAACAAAATATATTAATTTTTACATTTAATTTGATGATGACTCTGATGTGATGTAAAGTGGGAATTGTTAAGGAGTTGATTTTTTGATGAATCAAATATAACCAAATTTGGATTACAATCAATTTCTTTTTCTAGCAATACTCGATATCAATTTAGAGAGGCAAAGTTTAAAAAAGTCCTTCGATTAGTCCCGTTTCGCTGTTCAGATCAATATCGTAAATAGCTGGACGAGTTGCGAGTCCCGGCATTTTGGTGACATCACCGCACATGGCCACAATGAAACCGGCTCCAGCCGACACATAAACACTCTGCACAGTCAGTGTAAATCCTTTGGGTGCGCCTTTAATGTTGGCATCGCCAGTTACCGATCCGGATGTCTTGGACATGCAGACAGGCAGTTTACCAAAGCCCTGTTAAAAGCAAAATATTATTTATCATAGTCATAGTCAATCGATCAATAAGTCCGTTTTTTTTTATCAGCTTACTGCGTTGGTCAAGCGTTCCACCTGATCGACGGCATCCTTGGTCAGCTCAACTTTGCCCGCTCCGTACATGGTCTGAGCAATCTTGTTCATCTTTTCAACCATCGGCATATCCAGATTGTAGAGCAGCTTAAACTTATTCTCCAGCTGGCAGGCCTTGATAACGGCTTCGGCAAGTGGTACAGCACCAGCACCACCATCGGACCAGTGGGTTGAGATCACTGCATCAAAAGCGCCCGCCTTCAAGGCAGCCTTCTTGAGCAGCTCATGCTCGGCGGCGGTGTCGGCCACATGAGCATTGACGGAGACAATCACTGGCATGCCAAAGGCAAGTCCATTCGAGATATGCTGCTGCAGATTGGGCAGACCCTGCTCCAGTAGCTGCAGATTCTCCTCCATATACTGTTTGCTGAGTGGCGTTCCCGCCCTAACAGCATCACCACCACCATGCATCTTAAGGGCCCGGACAGTGGTAACCAGTACCATGGCATCGGGTTTGCGTCCAGATGTACGACACTTGATGTTGCAGAACTTCTCCATGCCAATGTCCGAACCGAATCCTGCCTCGGTGCACACGAAACCTTCGCTGCCGACCAACTTTAGACCGATCTCATCGGCAATAATGGAATTACAACCATGAGCAATGTTGGCAAAGGGACCAGTATGGACAAGAACCGGTGTGCCCTCAAGGGATTGCATTAGATTCGGTTCGAGTGCATCCTTAAGCAGCACTGAGATCGCGCCAGTCACACCCAAGTCATCAGCTGTCACCGGTTTGCCTGTTTTATCAAAAGCCACTACCATGTTTCCCAAGCGCTCCTTCATATCCGCCAAGCTGGAGGAGAGTGCCAGGACGGCCATAATCTCACTGGCCACCGAAATGGAAAACTGCGTCTTGCGTGTCCTGCCCTGCTCACTTGGCGACTGTCCAATGGTAATCTCACGCAAATATCTATCATTTATGTCCACGACACGCTCCCACATTATCGTATTCGGATCAATGTCCAGACGTGAAAAGGCTTTGGCCTCCGTTGCAGTTAGAGAATCCGGATCGGTCTTATTAATGCCCAAACGTTGCAGACGACGCAATTGAATGGGACTGAACTTACGCTCACCCTTCAGAGTGGGCACCAGGCGTTTGTATAATGCATCATCCTGCTGAGTGGCCTCGTGAAAGATGCGCGTATCCAGCTGGGCAGCAACTAAATTATTGGCTGCGGAGACAGCATGAATATCGCCAGTTAAATGCAGATTGAACTCCTCCATGGGTATGACCTGGGCATAGCCACCGCCTGCGGCGCCACCTTTAATGCCAAACGTGGGTCCCATCGAAGGCTGACGCAGTGCAGCAACGACATTGCGTTGCTTGTGCGCTCCCAGCGCCTGCACCAGACCCATCAACGTTGTCGTCTTGCCCTCACCCAGTGGAGTGGGTGTTATGCCTGCAACGACAACATAGCTGCCGGACTTCTGTTCCTGGAGACGCTGCAGCACACTCAACGAGATCTTTGCCTTCTTGCTGCCATACAGTGAAACCTCGTTCGGCAACAGTCCAATCTCCTCAGCCAGCTGTGCAATATTCTTGGGACGCTGTGAGCGTGCAATCACAATATCACTGGGCACAGGGCGAGCAGGAGTTATGGCGAGCACCTCGAGAGGCCAACGGGTGAGTTGGGCACGCGCCGCTGCCCGGCAGGCTGAGACTACTGTGTTCTTCATTAGCATGGCCACGGTCATGGGACCAACGCCAAAGGGTACCGGGGTTATATGTCCAGCGATCAGTTTGGCTTCCGCAAAGTCAACGTCGCCGCACATACGTGTGCCAAGCTTTCTGGTTGCGTCTGCAATGAAATCAAATTTTGTGTTTAAAAAAATGTTTTCTAATGATTTACTAAACTGAACATGAAATTTATTTGAGTATAGGAAAAAAACAAGCTGATTTTTCAGTGCTTATCTCATGGAAATGCCTTGCAGGGGTCAACTTCTGTGATAAGCAATTGTAAACATTAACAAATTGTTATTGTTATTATGCCAACAAATTTTACTTTCATACTATAAACGTTGAATTCACTAACCTGGCTTAAAGTTAATGCCACAATCGATGACAACAGCGCCAGGCTTAATCCAGGAGCCTTTCACCATCTCCGTGACACCAATGCCGACCAAAAGGATGTCCGCTTTTCGGGTAATCTCAGCCAAGTTGCGAGTCTTCGAGTGGCAAACGGTAACTGTGGCATTAGCCCATTTGAGCAGCTCGGCCGCTGGAGTGCCAACAATTTTACTACGTCCCAGGACAACGGCTGTGGATCCAGCAATTTCCACACCAGTGCGTCGGATCAGCTCCATGCAACCCATTGGGGTGCAGGGCACAAATCCAGTGGTTAAATCTCCAACAGCCACTCGACCCTCGTTCATTGTGTGCAGACCATCCACATCCTTGGCCGGTGACACGGCATTTGTGATGCGATGTGAATCAATGTTCGTATCACAATCCAAAGGCATTTGAACAATGATGCCATGCACCTGGGGATCCTCATTAAGCTCGTTCAGCTGTTCAAAAATGAAAAAAGAAACATGTGTGAATGATTTTTGAACGTGCTAATTTTTGGTGTTTGAGAATATTCTGTTTAAACAGTTGTATAATCTCCTCAAATTTTAATCTATTCCTCAAAAATTAATCTACTTTGTTATTTTTGTGTTGCATAACTTGACAGCAACTTACCTTATCGAGCAGCTCCGATTCGGTGATAGAGCGCGGCAACTTGATGTGAACAGCATTGATGCCAATCTTTTTGGCCGCATCAACCTTCATTCTGATGTAGACATCGGAGTCCTCGCGACCGCCCACCTGAACAATACGCAAGCCGGGCACATATTGTGGACCCAATTTTATCAAATCGTTGACTTTCAGACACAGCTCCTCGGTTATACTCCTGAACGTATAGCATTGTAAATATCAACTTTCTATGCCTATAGATTAGTTGAGGATTTACTCACTTGGCCACTGCCGTGCCGGATATGATTTTTGCCTCCATGTTGCTCGTTGCCAATTTACTGTAAGAACGTTCAACAAATTTAAAGTCTTCGCGTAATGCACGGAATAAGGGAACGCGTCTCGATAGCAACGATAGCCAACGCTCGCGGAATGCAACTGACTGCCAACCAACCATACCGGGCCTATCTATAACACCCAGTAATCGGTGTTTGCGTGTGTGTCATGTGTCTATCGCTCACACAAATCCCAATCGAACATCGACCGTTCGCTTATCAGTTTGCCCCGCGAGCGCGATTTTAGATTATCGGGTTTCGGGTTTCACAAGGGTCACAGCCTCTTCTCTACGTAAATATAAATGCATTCGACTAAAGCTGACGCTGTTAAGATGCCATCAACATCATCATTAATCTAGTATAAAAGGAACACTCTCTCATTTTTCAAGCGAGAGCTGTGACCGCAAAATGACATGTGGTCTCAGCTTCGATGCATTGAAATGTGGTTCAAGGCGGTTGAGAAAGGGAAATCAAATTTGTGTTGGGTCTTTGCGGGAGGTGGTTAGAAATGGTAATCGAACCTTAAATTAAACCTTAGGGAATACTATTACCTCAACAAACCGACTGATTTTCGAAAGTTGTAGTAGCATAGTGGTCTGGGCTTTTTACAAAAAAAAAAAACATTGAACGATAATACAGCATATAGAAAGACAGACTTTGAGAGCCTATTCAAAAAAAACCTTTGTAATTTTGATGGATTTGTTTTAATATACATACTTAAACGCCATTCGCTGTAATAAAATAAACTGACCAAGCTGTAATCGGACCATTGCTAAATTTTGTTTACTCCTTTGGAAAACAATTTAGAGCCGCGAACAAATGGAGGTGTTACAACATTTCGCGGATACTGTTGGTGTTGCCAAAAAGGGGGGAAAAATGCAAAATTTAGATAATAAGAAAAAAAAAAAGGATTCAAAATGTCATCAATCAAATCGAATTGATGACATTTTAATGATGGAGATTGTGATTAAAAATTAATGAGTTAATAAATTCGAGATACTGTCAAAAGAAATGTAATTAAAAGTTAATTTTTGATTTCATGTTCAATTTAAAGGGGAATTATCAAACAAACTTTAAAATAAAATAATTGAAGAATATATAAATCTGTTTACAACTTTACTAATATTTTGCTTTATAAGCCACTGTTTTTATTTTGGTGTTATCTGACCGCGAAACTAATTTTATAATCTACTATAAAGATCAATACTGAATAATAGAGCAAATCAAACATATAATCACAAGCTGATAAAAGCAAATTATAATCTTAAATACTGTTCGATTAAGCTAGTTTTGCTACCTTACAAAAAAAAAACAAACATAAATATGATAAAAAAAAATAACAGCAAAAACAACGAAAAAGGTAAACGTGCCTTATCAGTTAGGTGCCAATTGGTAAGCAGATAACATTCAAAATAACAAACAGGCATAGAAAATTAAAGATTTCAAAATGCAAAACAAATCAACAATTTAGTTGTGAGACAATAGAGACAGGGGTTTTTTTTAATGTTTATTCCTGACTAAATTTTTTACAACTCTTTGTAATGATTACTTAATTTTAATTGCAGCACGCAATTTAGCAGAACGACTGCGACTATTGCTGGCAATCTCTGATGCATCGGGCACAATGACATGACGATGCAGCTGTTGCCAGTTGGATTGCACAAAGGATTCCACGTGCTCTGGGTCATGGGTAAGATTATGACCGCTATATTTAAGAGGCAACGTATTGGCCACACCCTCAATCACATTACCATTGATGTGACGCTTGACAATCGTGTCCTCAAGTGAGTGAAAAGTAATGGTCACCAATCGACCCGACGGACGTAGATACTCCCGTGCCAACAGCATGCCATAGTTGATCTCATTAAGCTCATTGTTGACAAAGATGCGCAAAGCTTGAAATGTTTTTGTTGCCACATGTGACGGCCTCTGTAGTTTATCCTGCCGCTTAGCATCGCCCAAAGCAGATTCCACAAGATCCGCCAGCTGCCAAGTTGTCTCAATTCGATGCAGTGCACTGCGTGCCTCCACAATGGCCCGTGCAATCTTTTTGGCCGCTTTCTCCTCGCCATAGATGCGCAATATGCGCGCTAGATCTGCTTCTTCGGCTCGAGCGAGAACATCAGCGGCACTTACTCCATCACTGCGTCCACAATCCATGCGCATGTCCAGTGGACCATCGTGTGAAATGGAGAAACCGCGAGCAGCTTCGTCAAATTGCATGGAACTGCAACCAAAATCGAATAGTATGCCATCAAAACTGTGGCGGTTCACCTCTAAGGAGCTGAACAGCTGTGGCAGATCCGAGAATTTGCCCAGCAGTGGCACAAGACGTCCAGCATACTGCGACTCTTGGCTCAAACGCTGCGCCAACTCATAGGCGACGGGATCACGATCCAAAGCATAAACTGTTATCTCCGGGCAACTGTCCAGCAGACGACGCGTATGTCCGCCAGCGCCAAAGGTCATATCAATATAGTTTCCCTTTGCTCGAGGCTCCAAATAATCAATTGCTGTCTGACAGAGCACGGGGACATGTGTTCGAGGTGGAGTTGGAGTTTCATTTGGACTATCAACCGCCACGGCGCATTGTCTTATTTGTTGTAAAGTAGGTGTCCTTTTTGTTCTTAATCTAGTCAGGAATTGGATCGTCATAACGCCAGATTTACTTGCGTTTGCCATCGTTTAGGTACTGCAAAAACTCCGAGCTGAGCACCTGACTGCACTGGGCAGCTGTTAATCCAGTTGCCGTCGATTCGTAGCGACGTGGATACTTCTTGGCATAAATGTTATTCGAGAGACGCTCCAAGGCGTCAATTTGTCGATTGACTTCAGCGGTCTTTTCACTGCTCTGGCTGCTGGCGTCTGTTAGTCGAGTTATTTGCTTGCGGATTTGTTCGCCCAGATCCCTTGAGGATTGAGGATAGAAATGTTTAATCGATATGCAATTTGTTGTGTTGGTGTCGGTGTTGTAATGTTCGTTGCAGCGAAGCGTTTTGTTGAACAACAATTTTTAAGGCAAAAACAAATATTATTTGCCCGAAAATTATTAAAATTATTATGAGTAATGGACGATTGTTACAAATAAAATAAACAATAATTTTGGCGTTTTTTTTTCTTAAATAATAGAAACATTTTGTATTGATCAATGTTTACTGAGTAAAGAAACCTTTAAATAATAAACTAAAGAAAATAATAATTTTTCGGAATCTTCTTTTTATTAGTATCTTTTTCACTCTCACTAAAGAGTAATAAGAAACCTTATCAACTCAATTGGCAACATTTATAAAGAAATTATAAACTTATTGCAAATTCGCAAGCTGTTTAAACAATGAAATTGAATCCATAGCACACAGAAATAAAAACATATGCCTTAAGACGCTAAGCAATTGCAGGTGTTTAAAACCGGTTATACTTTAGTACAATCTACTAGCCAAATTGGAGAAAATTTCAAGAATATCAGAAAATAACCAATCAATAAGCACACATTTTGCTGTCGGGTAAGACGATTTGCATTTTGATATAATTCATTACAGTTTAAGATATGATCATCTTCCTTACTCGTTTGATCGGTTCAATAATGTCGTTTATAACTTACTTGATATCATCTTCGTCCCCGAGTGGAAAATAATGAGGTATCAATTGATAAGCGTACTTAGAAGACATGATTAAAAACCGCTACTTTAATTCACGAGATAAAAACACAAACAGCCGAATGCTAAGGTATGAAAACCAGCAACAAACTGATTGCTGCCGGCCAAGAAATAATAAGCAAAGGCGTGGACTGCAAAACACAGTCCACATTGCGTTTGTGGAACGCGTGTTAGTGGCTTTGTCACAAAGATAACTACAGCTTACAAAAAAATCAAATGAATAGCAACATTTGTATCTACATATTTCTGGCGATAAGCTACAGCTATGTATATTTTTTAATACGGTATTAAACATATACTATTCACAATTACACTTGTTGTTAGATAATCGCAAAAGAAAACGCCGCTGAACGAACATTCATTTTGTTGTGTGTGCATGTTCTGTTTTACTTACCTGCCCACTTTGGTTTTTTCTGCTGGCCACTTCTCGAGTACTTTAAGAAATCTTTGGTATGCTGCAGACATAATTAATAGAGTGAAATTGTAGAAATTAATATTTTTCAGCGCCAAAACAATAACATTGCACGCGCAGAACAGCTGTGCAGTTAAATGATTTACAGCACTGCTGCACTCACTAAAACTAGTGTTGAAAATCGTACAGCTATCGTTAACTGTATATCGATATTTTTATGAAATAGTTGGCGCTGAGTTCCGAGTCTGTGAATAAAATGTGGCGTAAAATAAAAGCTAGCGGGCAATCAGTTCTTAATAACCTTATATTATGCCGAAAAGCAGACAAGTCAGTCAAGCATCAGGAATTTTAATTGGTGTATCACAGCTAAATATCTACGCATGAAACTGCGTGTTCAACTTGTAACGTATGTAATTTAAATATTATTTCACAGGATTGACAACAGATTATATCATTCAAATTCAATTTAAAAATAACAGGGTACAATAAGGGCCGACAAAAAATCACAACCAATCAGAGAAAAACCGGAATAAACATCAAGAGAGACCCAGAGAGTCTTAGAGCGAGACAGAGAGCGCAACAGTGGTGGGCAAAAAACACATACATAAAAAACATAAACAAGCGTTTTTTCATTGCGTACGCGAGTGGGAGAAAAAGAGAGAGCGCTAGCAGACACACACATACTAACGCTCCCAGCTGCTGGTCGTTCGCGATGGCATGAAAAAAGTTGAGTGATTTTTTTTTCAGTCGAGTTTTTGCCACCGAACCAAGCGGTTCTTCCTCTTCACACCCGTCTATTTTGATTTTTTGGTTGTGATTTGTCGTTCGCGCACGCACGGCATGTAAACAACGCGGGGCGAGACGAAGCTTACGCCAAAAACGAGACGTAACGAAAGCGTGCTGTAAATCGCGCGACCTCCCCTCTCAACCAATAATTGCAATTAATCAAGGCGCCAAAGTTAAGTCGCGCCAAATTGTGTAAAGAAAAATAAAAAGGGGGCAGCACAAGTGCAAAAAACAAACACACATACGAATAAGACTGTGTATTGGTCTTTACATACATATGCATATATTTTTGGCGTGCGCGGCCATTTTTTCCTTAGCACTCAAGTCTTTATTTGTGGATATACATATATGTGTGTGTGTGCTTAGTGTACTCGAAATTTAAAAGAGGAGAAACCGTAAAAAGGCGCAAATCGACCAAATTTAAGAACATCAACAAAAACAAGTGCGTTATATATGTACATACATGCATAGGTAAAAAAGTGAGTAAAACGCTGAATGTAAACAAACGTTATTATATGCAAACCACAGAGGAGTTCTTACGAACTTGCCTCCCACGCATGTGAAAACATAAACCCCAAATAGGCTTGTGAAAGGAGTACAAAAGGTAAAGCAAATACAGATCAGCCCGCTTCCCTTCCTTCTGTCACAGTAGGTCGTAGAACACGTGCTTTTACTTTTACTACGCAAAGCAAACAAAAAATTACAAAGACCCACAACAAAAGCAACAAGAGCGATTTCCAATTGGTTCGTACATACTTCAAAATGTGTTTTATTTTTACTTTATTGTGCAAATACTTTTTGCACCCGTTCACAGTGGTCAAACATGAATAAGTTTTGTGAAAGTCGAATGGCGTTAGAACTGTAATACAATAGTTATAATATATTAAGTAATACAATTTTGATAGCTTATATTTGGGCTTATATAAAACACATATAAAGTTAGATGTGTCAGATAAACAATAATAATTAAAGTTGCAGGGACAAGAAAATATTTCACTGTATTTTTATAATTTTTCCGCATAAGATTTAATCAGCATCGAATTAATTTATCTCTGATCTTCAATTAATTTGCCTGGTCAACCAAATTGCCACACTGTGCATCGTCGGCTCGCAAATCGTACCCACCCGCCCCTGGTCATTGTTTTACTTCTTTATGTGCCATTCATTCGGTGGCGGTTTGTGTGTCGTCTTTTTTTTATCTCCATGGTTTTTTGCTCTCGCGCGCAGCATTTAGTTTTTTATTACGTTTTTGTACTCGTATTTTTGCACATGTCGCCCCCGCCAGCCTATTTCGTTTATTTGCTTTGCTCTTCATGCTTGTATTTGGTTATTCGGTTTTTCCTTTTTTTGCAGCCTGCTTCTTTTCGACTCTTCATTTGTTTATGTTGCTCTCTCACTCGCTCTCTCCCGCAGCTATGCTACTCAGCTGCGTTCGTTGCTTGAGCTCAATTAATTTTCGTTGATTCGTTTTTTTTTTTACATTGTGCTTGTTGGTGTGTGTGTTTTAGTGTTTGTGGTTGTGTGTGTGCGTTCGGTGAATTTTTTTTGTGTATACCATTTTTTTCATATGCTGCTGAACAGCAACGTTGGCGTTGGCGTGCTTTTGGAGCCGGTCGAGTGAATTTGTCTTCACTTGTACAACACGAGTACAAACATATGTACATATTAACATACATGTGTTTTATTAGACTGTGTGCGTGTGTTTACTTTCAATAAATATGAAAATAAACTGTAGATGACCATTATTTTTGCGTTATTTGCTTTTTTCATTTGCGTCTTTTTTTTCTTTTCGAATATTCGTACACCCCTCACTGCTGTGTGCAACAAACTCAACAAGCAGCCGAAACATCCTGTGTTTCTTTTAGCCCCTTTCCTTTGCTGCCCTCGTCATTTAACTGCTGCTTAACTGACGTCGCGACGTCAGAAACACCAGCAACAACAACAACAAGAACAACAACCGGTTCTTTTGACCAGCGGGCTATAAAAAATGTTTTAAGAAAAAAACCAAACCAAAAAAAAAAGAGAATTTGCTTCTGACGTCAACTGCGCAGCAGCAGCAGCAGCAGAGTCAGCAACAAAAAACAGCTACGCAATGCGTCAGTGTATGTGTGTATGTGTGTCACTCACTCTTCCACTCTCCTGACGCTCTCCCTCGCTTTTAGTTTCTCCCCCTCTCTTTCTCTCTTACTCGCCAATTTAATAACTCAATTTGTTTTGTTCCTCAACAAAGCGGCGCGCGCCAATTTCGATTGTTTTTCTTTTTATTGATTTTTTTGATGTTTTTACTCTCAAAAAAAATTCTACAAAAAGCTGGAAAAAGTATAACAATGAAAAGACACGTAAAAAAAACAATAGACACCGCAAACACCTGTGACAGGTTTCTGTTTACAAATTCTCACTCATTTTTTTCCCCCGTTTTGTGTTTTTTTTTTTCTCTCGATATTTTGTGGGTCAGCCGTGCGTTTCATTGCCCTCAAAGGATTATAAAGCTGCAGCGTGAGATTGAAACCGAGCAAGAAAAAGGTTTTTTTTTTTGTTAAGTTAAGTAGTTTTTGTATAACAGTCGAGCTTCTATATAACGAAGCTCAAGGGGACAAGAAAACACTTCGTTTTAGATAAATTTCGTTTTATAGAATGGGTTTTTGACTAAATCAAATTGCAGAGTTCTAATTTTTGACTTCGTTGTATAGAAAATTCGTTTTACGGAAGTTCGATGTATGGAAGTTCCACTGTATAATTAGATAATTTCGGTTGTGCGATCTAAGTTTTGAAGTATTGCAAACTCTTTCTGATTCATAGATATGATGATGAGTCATTTTGTTGAGCAGAAATACGAAATAAAGTTTTAAGCGGAGTACCTCACGAGTTCTAATAAATTTTATACTTAAATTAAATTTATTTGCGAACATTTCTCATAAAAACAATATAATTTTAATATTTTTATTAGACTTGATGGTTTAAGTTTCGATTGTATCTCAGATAATGCTAGATTTACATACATATATTGCCTTGCTTAAGCATCTTTTTGTGTTCATCTTTTGGCAGATTGCAAAGTTGCCCCATATTTATTTTGTTTTTGCTCTTTGGTTCTCGAGGTGATTGACACCTTCCACTGGCGCCTCCGATTCTCTGCTAGCCTAACTACCATTGCCTGTTCTCCGCTTTTCCCACCTCTGCCTGCTGCCCTGCTTTGCTTTTAGTTTTATTTTATGCCTTTCGAATTGTACTCAAAATAAATAAGAAAAAAGTAAAGAATATATGTACATATATTTTTATAATTTTATTAAAATGTTGTGTTGTCACATCGAATATTATTTTTTTGCTGGAGTCAAGCGCCTTTTTTTGTTTATGTTGTGTTTTTATTTTTTTTTGTGCAATTGTTGAGTATTTTTTGCTGTTGTTTTGCTGGCAACGAGTTTTGTATTACTTGTTGCACCTTTAATTCATAAACAATTAATTAATTCATGCACATTTATGTTAAAATACTGAAATTTATGTACAAAAAGTATAAAAAAAAAACCGAATTTAAGTATGAATAAAATCAAAAGTTAAATGGAAAAAGTAGTTTAACAGTTCTGTTGACTCTACAGAAATTTGCAGCCAAAGCAACGGAAGCCTAAATAACAATTACAATATTTTTGTATTTTCAGCACAAAACGGCAAACGAAGAAGAAACAGAAATTGTGTAAACTGCTGCCGGGGCCACGTAAATCGACACTTGAAGCAAAAAAAAAAAAAGCTCGTCACTCATTTTAGTTGCGATCGTTGCAGAGCTTGGTACCGTTACGCCGCTGCTCACACCCGCTTTTTCGAACAAAGATCAAAGGCCCCAATCTGGACGCACGGACAATCGCCTATCGACCGCTGAACTTGGGCGGGCAGCCGCTTATGGCCGAGCTGCCGACAACGCCAAACGGCGCTGCCCTTGGCGCTGGTGGCGACTACCTTCATCGTTCCATCGATCAGCTGCGCACTCTGAGCCACCTAACGCAGGCGGATCTTCGCACTGCGCAGCTGGTCCACGATTACAAGCCCTTCAACATCAGCGAGTTTCGTCAGAACGTTGAGCGTCTGGATTACTCGCTGAAGAATGGACTAGTGCAACAGCAGCATCAAATACTTGTGGATCAGCATCAGCCGTCGCATCAGCATGACTCCGATCAGCAGCAGCAGCAACAACAACAGCAGCAGCAGCAGCAACAATTACATCATCAGCCGCACATAAAGGGAAACTATAGTGCACCCAGCTCGCCGGCAACGCCGACACAGCTCAGCGAGCAGCAGGAACAGAAAGTGAGTTCGCTTATAGAGTAATATTACTTAAACTTTTACTGCTATACATTTCTTAATACCTGAAAAGTTTGATGGGCTCAAAGCTGAGTGCGACCACGAATTTATATTAATACTTAATTTTCCTTCATTACCTATTGTTATTAAATTCCTTTTATTGTTGGATTCAATTAACAATTGCCAAATGTTAGAGACATTGTAAATATAGTTTGGAAAAATAACCTAATTCCAATTGATAGTCAAATATTGAATGCTTTAATAAAATATTAGCACACAAAGAGCAAAACATAAAATGTTTACCCCGAAAAATAAGACAAAGAACAATTGTATAAATAACAAAAAAAAAGTTTGCTTGAAATGGGAACACTATCAAAAAAATGCGCAAAACAAACTTTTGTTTTTTTTTTAAATTCAGATTATTCAATAAATTGGTACAATTATTGTTCAATTAATTTAATTATTAGATAAAGTTGATGCTAATAAATCGCAGTACCTGATACCATTTTTTTCGTATAATTCCGCAGTATGATCCGAGTCGTTCGCCATCACGACAGCAGGGCAGCAATGGCAGCCATGGCTCGACGCCGGAGGATCAACGAGGGACAGGTGGAGAGCAAACGAAGCCGTACAAATGCGCATCGTGCACTAAATCGTTTGCCAACTCCTCCTATCTGTCGCAGCATACACGCATCCATCTGGGCATCAAGCCATACCGCTGTGAGATCTGTCAGCGCAAGTTCACCCAATTATCACACCTGCAGCAGCACATACGCACCCATACCGGCGATAAGCCGTATAAGTGTCGGCATGACGGCTGCCCCAAGGCCTTCTCGCAGTTGTCCAATCTGCAGTCACATTCGCGTTGCCATCAAACGGACAAGCCCTTCAAATGCAACTCCTGCTACAAGTGCTTTACGGATGAGGTGACGCTGCTGGAGCATATACCGAAGCACAAGGATTCCAAGCATTTGAAGACACACATTTGCCAGCTGTGTGGCAAGTCGTATACACAGGAAACTTATCTGCAAAAGCATTTGCAAAAGCATGCCGATAAGGCTGAGAAACAGCAGCAGCGCCACACAACGCCAACAGTTGCCAATCTGCAGCAACATGTGCCTGCTGGAGGCATTGGACTGAATCTGCAGCGTCAAGCCATGAATGATGTCAATGCCGTTTATTGGGCTAAAATGGGCGCCGATAGCGCTGCTGCTTCATTGGCGGAGGCCATACAACAACAGCTGCCGCAGGCCAATGGCAGCTCGTATGCCAACTTTGCCTCACTCCAACAACAACATCAGCAGCAACAACAACAACAACAGGAGCTACTGCAGCAACATCATCAACGTTTGGTCAATGGCGGTGGTGAAACGCCTGGACATTCGCACAGTCCGCACGATGAGGCTGGTGAGGATTTGGTTCTGCGTCAAACCACACCACAACATCATTTGCACCAACAACAGCAGCAGCAACAACAACAACAACAACAACAACAGCAGCAGCAATCACACCAACAGCAGCAACAACATAATCAGCAAGCAGCACATTCACCCGGACCCGGCTCCTCTGCCTTTACGCCGCTGAGTGCCAGTGTGGCGCCACCGCCCTCACATCTGCAACAGCATCGTGCACCGCCTTCAGCTACCGCCGCCTATCTTTATCAGCAGAATGCTGCCGCTGCCGCAGCAGCATTTCCCACGCAGCTTATCTCTTTGCATCAGATACGCAACTATGCCCATCAGCCCGGGGCTGGCTTGATTCCCAGCGATCATTTAGCGTTGGGCCTCAGTGCCATGGCCAAAGAGAAGGCTCAATAGTATCGGGCGTCTGGCCACAAAAGGCAGCCAAAAGAACAACAGCTACGATGACAACGCTTAGCTTAAGTTTTAGTGTAGCGTAGTTTAGGTTTAGGTCGAGGCTAATTTTTGGACTTGCTGTCAATGCCAGTTGGGTAACTTGCAATCCTTGATGTGGCACAGTAAAGAATAAAACATTACGCTGTGCCACATTGATGCACAAACAACCAAATAATATAACCTAAACATTGACAGTAGTTCCATAAGTGTTTCTTCAAGCAAAACTCAGGATTTTTCAATAAGATTTTAAAACAAATTTTCTATAACTTGTATAAGCAATATTTACACAAGCAACAAAACAAAAAGCTCTAAACCATTTGATAATTTGGGTGGTTTACGGTTTTTTTTGTAGTTACGTTAAGTCTGTACAACAACCTATAATATAGAGTATCATAGGTGCCGTACAAAGTACTGCGATAGTTTCTGTATATGAACATACATACAAAATTGTACATATGTGCGTGTACAAAATCAACGTATCAACGTAGTTAATACAATCATCTTATTTTTATCTATTAATTACTATAACTTGTATCAATATTTATTAAGGTCTTTTTGATATTTATGCCACTTGCAGGCAGAGTTGACGGCCGAACTTTATTTAAAGAACAAAAAAAATGTATAAATGATAATAAATATAAATTTTAAAATACTTATAAAGCCTATACAATTTTGCATTCGTAATTCATTTACGAAATGTATTCCAATTACTTGGTAACCGCAAGGACCTACATTTTGAACAGCTCAAGAAGGATCAATAGACGCAACGGTGTAGAAGAAATGCACGTAATCCGCTTAAGTTGCTTAAAAGGACGCAACGTTCTGCGCTTACAATATGCTCAAGGCGACAAGGAAGATTTATGTTCTTATGGAGAATGCATCCTGCAGACATATAAGTAAGTGCCGAGCAGCGATTCTATCTCGATTACCCTCAGCGCTAGCTGATTACTAGCAAATATTCAAACAGCAAACATCTGCTGCTGTCAAAACTGTCATCGCAGCTATAGATTAATGATGGAATTGATTGAGCAAAAAATATTTTGGATATATAATTTTAGATATTACACTATACGTTTTTCGCATACTTTGAGACGGATGCGCGAAATAACAATATAACAATATAAATAAATCACAATTATTAATTTATATTAGTCATCTTTAAGATACGCCCTAAAGGAGGTATACAATTTTTTGCAAATATTTTATAAATATTATATGCATATTACTAACAAAACGATGAGTAAACAAGCTATGCCAATTATTATAATATTTTTAGTATTAATTAATTAATCTATTAACTTATTCTTTCGCATCGGTTTTTTTGGCAATAACAAACATCAACGATTTTTTTTTATAATATTTTCTACATTTGGTGCTTATATGTATGTGTTTTTTTTTTCTTCAACAATAAGTCTGCTTAGCACATCACGAATTTCAACTTATGGCCACAAGTGTCCACTTCCAAAATGAGTACATCAAAAGTTCTTAAACGAAGTTAAGAAATGTTGAGATTTTGCTTATTGAGCGTACTGCTGTCAATTGTCAAAGAGAATGGTAATAAAATAAGGTAATCTATTTATATTATGAATTAATCTCAAAGATGTATGATAAATGGAAATAAAACCATAAACAATTTTTATATTTTTAAATAAAAGTCACGACAAAATTCACTTTAAAATAATTTCATGCCAAATTAATAGGCAAAAACAATAAAAACCAGTTTTATGTTCTCAACAGGTGTTTTGGGCCAAAGCCAGTTGCGAACATTTGAATACCACCATTAATAATAACAGCAAATTGCGTTAAATATACATAAAAATGAGCATATAAAAACAAACATGCAATATGACCGGCGAATTAAATAATTTTACGATACTTTTATGAGGGCCCGTAAAAATAAGTTCCTTTGATGGGCTATAAATCAGGTAAATGGTGAGGCTCTCTCCTCTTCAAACTGAATGCCAACAATAGGGCACCCACGAGGAGTCAATGAAACGCTCAACTTTTATAGTTATAAAAGGACCTTTAAAGGGGTTTAGACAATTGTGTGTTTGTCAACAAGGCTTGGGCAATGAAAACAATGAAATTTAAGGATATTTGTGAGGCATTTCGGCACGAGTGATCCTTTTGCAGTCCTATGCATCCTCTGCATCCTTTCCTTTTTTTGCAAAATCAACATCCCTGCTTAAAGGGTTTGCCGGGCAATAAACCAACAAATCATCGCTAAACCCGTCAAAGATCGGCACACAAAAGAGCGAATCTAAGGAATTGGCAAACACACCGCAGAGAGCACAAGTTTGAGAAACCGAAACAAAGGTTGCCTAACACAATGGCAATAATACCGATTGATAATCGATCATTTGGCAGTTATATACTATTTTTTGCGCCATTGTGCAAGTAAAGGGAAATTCGCCAATTGTTTGTGCAACCCTCTCTCTTTCTAACTTTATCGGTTGAGATCTCTTTATATCGAGGGCGCTACGCAATGTTTGCCAATAATTTAATTGATAAATGATTTGAGTTTGGCATCGATCATAAAAGCAGCGAACCATTCGACTTTGTCTGCTTAGTCATTGATTAGCATATCAATATACAGCATTATAAATGCACTAATGATCATGGGATTGTTTGGTTGTGCAGCATCCAGTTATTATCTGCGTTATCTTTGTTTACCTGATCTCACACAGTTTCTGGGGTGGCTCTTTGTGAGTTTTTTTTTTTCGAGTTTGGGCCTGTCATGTCATGTTGGGTGCTGAAATCATCACGAAGCTGTTCGTTTCTCTTGTTATTTTCTTCTGTGTGTTTGCATCATCAGGCTTTGTTATGTTAACTATGAGAAAAAAATCTCTGTCTATATAGTTGAGCATCTATCCTGGCACAGGATTCTTTTGCTCACTGTCACTTTTCTTGTCTACCGGTCATGATCGATATGATAATTAGAATGCAATGCCTGAGGTCACATTGAAAAGTGAGTTTATAAAAAATGAGAGGCATCTGCTTCAAAGCTGAGACGTTACACTGCAAATAAATATAATGGGAATTAAGTTGGCGCACATAGATATAAACAGAATTCTTAAAGAGCAAATTAATGTGAAGAAAAAATGTAGAATTTCAGAAAAGAAAGATTTATTGGCAATTTAGTACTTTATTTAGTAAGTAGATTAAGAATTAAAAAACATTTCTAGGTCTGAACTTTAATAAAGTGACAGCAATTTTTAATATTCACCAACTAACAAAAACAAAATTCTAATTTTTGTCCTAAGCCAATATGTAAATGAAAATTACAATGATTTGAATATTCTGTGTGTGTGATTTCAATGGCAAAAGATAATTTGATGCCGTAGAAAGGCGGCATCAATGCCATCAATAGATTTATGGTTTCTAAACTCCAGACATAATCAAAACACACAGAATTGCTTTGAATGAGGATCAGAATGGGTATTCTTTGAGGGATGTTCAGGGGTTGCCCAACCCCTCAGAGCACAAAAACCAAACTCAGATCTAAGGCCTCGGCAATTGAGTTTAGCATAAGAAAAGAGACTCGGTTCCGATTTTTCTGCGTGTGAAGCCTTGTTTCGAATGTGTGTGTGTGTGTGTGGAAATGTAGCCCGTGCACTTTTCGCGAAAGCATTTAGTCGGTATTCAGCGTATTCTTATGGATAAACTATTTATGAAATTATTACACAATGTGCACAATATATCGAGTGGGGTGCTCCGATTAGCTCGCTTCAGTTCCGTAGGAGAGGTGTGTATGTTTTTCCCATAACTTCTTGTTAGCTGTGTGCGCCTTTTTGTGTTGTCCTATTCTATATACTGCGATTCCGATTCCATTCTTAAGCAATTTTTGCATATTGGTTTCACAGAAGTCTTTGTTCGACCTCATCACTATTTCTATCATTGCCATTCAGAGCATTGTTCGATTCTAATAAGGTGCGATATTGTGAAATTTGATGCGATTTTCGTCTTTTATTTGATTTTGCACCCTTTTCCGTTTTTGCACACACTTTAATGTGCTCCCCTTCGTTTCAAAATGCACCTTATTTGTTTGTACAATGGGTTTAATTGCTGAGGTTTTTCATTTGTGGCATTGTTCTGCATTTTGTAAGCATAGAATTTGCATTAACTGATTATCATTTCGATTGATATGTTATTAGAACCTTTTCATTTTTATGTCATATTGCTAAATTTGTGGATTTTTAATTATAGGTTTGATGTAAATTTGTACAACGCTTAGCAGCTTATTGATGATAATCTTTGAGTGACGCTTTCCTATCAACTTTGACGTACTTTACAGACTTTATAAGCTGAATGAAATCAAAGTTACGAATTAATTAATACATTAGCAGCTTTTACTTTTGATTGAAGGCTGTTCCGTTAGTTTATGTTTTAAACTTACTTCGATACCGAAGGTAAAGAAAACTTTAGATGCCACGCCCAACCATACCGCCATAGCCACCCCCAGCCACGTCGCCGCCTCGTTAAAAACTGGTATTAGCGTGTATCCTTTGTAGTTTTTGAGCTAGAATTAACAAATTGGTTGAAAACATAGCTGCCTTTTTTTTACCACATATGGATATAGAATTAGCTTCTGCATCGAGTCCCAACTTCTTAAAGCTGGTTCGTTAAACCATCAAACGTAATCAATTCTTTTAAGCTTATTAGATTAGTTGAAAACAACTAATCGAAAAAAATTTAATGAGAGATAATTTAATTATTTAATAAACTAAATCTAGTATATACTAAACTTTTTATTAGTTTTAGGAGTTCCGGCTACTGGGGTCTTCGACTCCACATTTTATTTATTGCAATAATCTTTCAGAAAAAGAACAATCAATCAGGAAAATAATACTTAAGTATAAAATAGTCTTATCAAATGTGTATAAAAAAAACTAGATCACAAATAAATAGCAATAAAAAACATTCTTAAAATCGCACCTACCGCAAATATTTTATCTGAGTTATTAAAGTAAAAAAATCGAGCTTACATTTTTTTCAAAAATTTTTTTTTAATCGCTTATATTTATGTAAATATATTTTTTTTATAAATATTTATTGCTGTGCCCTACGACTATGGTCCCTTCTTTTAAGCTAATGTTGACAAAGGCAATCCAAAACTTTGACACATTAATTTTTTTTTAAACAGACCACTCCCCTGTTTGAGGACCACTTAAAAGCAGAGTTCAACGCACGTGTTTCTCCAAGAGCAAAAACTACGCAATGTGTAATCCTGTTTGAAAGCAACCAAAATGACGCACTAACATAAATTTAATTAACATTTTCACGCCAACCTTTGTGCAAATAAAAAAAAAACCTAAAAAAAAAAATTGAAACGATTTCAATTGTAAAAATGTTTAGAAACTACAAAAAAAAGTTAAAAAAAAAAAAGCGCCAAGCTCAAAATTTACAGTAACGAATTAACAATACTCATTCACAAGACCAAAAAAAAAAACTTGTCACACAGCATTTTAACATATGTACAAAAGGTCGCCTGTGGAAGCAACAACAGCGCGCTAAAAAACGAGACCCAATTATAAACGACTTTTTTCTGTAGTCAAGCATAAAAAATGCAGCCTTAAAAAAAAAAAATTAAAAAAAATGGTTAAAAAAAATCTGATGAGCTGAATAAAAGGCGCGCTTGCAGCAAGGATGCGCTCGCAGCCTGATGATTTTTTTTTTTTCATGCGAGGACAGTGAAAATGAAAAAAAAACATTCTACATCCAAAAAAGTATGCAACGGGCGGCCTTTGGAAGCTCATTTGAATATTTGGCGCTGGAAATGTTCTCACGATTTTTTTTCTTCCTATTTTTTTTTTTTTGTGTGCTCAAGACTACCCACAGGCCTGGGTGACGATCAAGGATAATAGATGAACGTCTCACACACGCAAGAAAGACAGCGAGGAAAAAAAAATCCGGATTTTTTGCCTCATTTCCATGCGGACGCGCTACGAAATGATTAAGGAGTAGAAAGGGTGTGCACACAAAAGGATAAAAAGCGCTTAATTTATGCACAACACGTTCGCGGATCGGACGCGGACAGAGTATAGTAAAGGGTTGAACAACGTGATCCTCGCCCAGGATATCTATACATCCCGTTTGCTCAACGAACGTCCGCTCTTCACACTAATTTGCATATTTGATCAAGTCCTTTTGTCAAGGGTGCGCCCAGGGTCAGCATCATTTTTCATTTAACCCATTTTAAAAAAACGAAAAAAAGTGAAAGAAAAAATGTTCTTTCAAATAGAAAAATACGCAAATTATTCAAATACTTTCTTAATGCGTAGCCAAGGCCTGCGAGTCAAAGTCAAATCCATCACAGGATTTAATTAATAGCAGCTTGCAGTTTAATATTCCATTTGATATACTGAATCGAATTCTTAATTTCAATTAGGAATATATTTCATAACTTTTTGTAGGACTAGGTCATCTGCTCAGTATGCTTTTTTTTATAGGTAGATTGGGTATGCAAATCAGGACTATGAGTCAGCCGCAGGCTGTGGACAAAGTAACCCCGAGGTAAGTAAGAACTTTTGTGCGTCTTCCTTTTGATAACGCCTTGAATTGCTATTTGTTTATCTATTTTACATATTCAGTCTTTGTGCCGTTATGTGCGCATTGTAAAATCCTAAAATCAATATTTGTTCATTAGTCATGTTCAATAATTCTAATTATTTCAATATATTTCCATCTCTAAAGACAGAATGCAGCTGCTTCTTGTCGTGGAACATCTTTCAGGCTAGAGTAATATAAACTTATTATTTATTAAAAAACTGATGAACAGAGTAAGCGATTGTTTACTATATTTTTTTTGTTTAAAATAGTATTGATAATAATCTGTTTACGAAATAATTCAAATAAATTATTATATTTCATTCTTAACATAATAAAAAGCTTTGCTTTATTTTTGTTTATTACCTTTTGTACGATTTTATTTTCGATAAATTGAAATTCCATGTTCGTGTACAAACATTCCAAAAGTCATGGAGCAAAATCAATCAAACAATTAGACAACGTTTACAATAACAATAGTATAAAAATACATCAAACTCCTTAAATAGTATAATCAGCAAACGAAAATATTTATGATATGCGAATATTTCAGAGACGCGAAAAAAATTGGCAAAATACATTTATTAAAAATTTAAAACGCAGAGAGATGCAAATTTTTTAAATCAAAAAGCTGTTTTGTGAGATAAAAATTAATTAATTTACCTAATTGCAGAGCCGCAGATGAAGCAACCTGTCGACCCGGGATTTGGCTGGAGATGAAGATATCTGAATGACCTCACACCAAACTGGTTAACTTGTGCCAAAATGTATTTTTTGACGGTTTGAAAGAGACTGTGGGAAAGAGAGGGGCGTTCCAATATATTAAAAAAATCAACGCTTGTAAACAAAATGGACAATCGACAGTTAAAATTGCTGACAAGCATATGAAACCAACAAAAAATAAAATAAATTATAAAAACAAAATATATGATTGATTGACTGACCAGTTGATGGAAGCTAAGTAAACGAAAGCCAATTAAAAATGTTGTTAGACAGCTGATCTTGTGTTTAGTTTAAAAGAAACAGTAGTCACTCGTGGATTGAAGTTACAAGAAATTCAAATATTAAAGTAACTTTTTATGCATCAGACAAATGTCAACATTTGATTTCTAGTCAAACCGGTTCCAAAGATCCGCAACTCGAAACGCTAATTAATTTGTTAGTTTTGCTCGTTGGAGAAATAGCTAAACTTCTTAATCTAACAAAACGAACTTTCTTTTTAATTTCATTTTCAAAAACCCAAGCAGTCGAGAAATAATCATTGTGCATACCAAAAATTCATTTCATCTTGTAACTAACAAAGTAAATAGAATATTATATATATCAAATTTCTAATATAAAAATGCTTAATGCCGCTTGTCCCGATGAGTTGCCCAATCCACACAAGAATTGCTTGCAGTCGATGCTCAATACGCTGATTTGCAACGATCAGGATGTAAAGCGATTGAATACGGAGCTAAGAAATCTTCAGCTAGAACTTAAAGAAGAGTTACGAAAAATTGAGAAGGCGCATGAGGAACGCAGCAACGCCGTCAAGTGCGAAATTGGTAAAAGTCATGTTTGTGAAGATGACAACGATCTAGAGCAGTACACAAAGCGTCTCATCGATTTGGACGAAGTAAAACATTTCTACACAAAACGTTGCGAGGAGATACGCAAGCGTCGGGATAGCATTATCCTCTATGGCCGACAGTGCCTGCAGGCCTACAATGAGGAGAAATGCAAGTTCAAATCCTTTCACGAGAACACTGTGGATTATATAAAGCGTACGGCAACTCTGTCACAGGATCAAGAAACGATTCGTCGCTGCGAGCACGATATTTGCAAAATGCACAAGAACTTTGTCAGGGAGGTGGCCAATCTGAAGCACTGTGAGTCACAGCTGCAGCCTTTCTTTAAGCTACTGCAGGACTCCGATCCGAATGCTTACTGTGAGTGCTGTTGCTTCAAGGACTACGATTGGTTGCCCCCCGGCCAAGGTATTGAAGCAGTCGATGCTGTTGCCAATGAGCTAAAAGAGAAGATGGGCAAGACTCTGGTGAGTGCATTTTCCCAGATGCATCTTTACATGCCACAGGATCCGTACGCTTTTATTGCTGGCTATCTTATGAATGTCGAACGCAATGAACAGGAGGCTACGGAAAAATTAAATCTTTTTAAGGATCATGAAGAGAATGTGGCCAACGAGTTGCCAGTTCCGCCATATCACTGCGACAACGATTGTCCAAAGAATCAATGATTGTTTGAGTTTCAACTTTTGTTGTTCAATTGTATGGTATCTAAATTAATGAACAGAATCTTATTACATTTGATTTATGATTGCTTTGTTAACAGAAGATAAGAAAAACCTGTAAATTTCAATTATATCTTATAATTCATTTACACAAATAATAATAAATTTAAGTATTTTATGCAACTTGAAACGAGTTTGTTATATATGTTTAATACAACTTTATTTAATACCAAGATGCTTCAAAATTTATAAATATGATAAGCATATAAGACCTTAGTAATATTATTTATATAGTATATACATATATTTTATTATCATATTAATGCATTAGCATTTTGCTTCACAGAGGAAATCACATGTAAGAGTTGTTGTTTAAAGGTTTAGATGTGCACAAAACTACTATTTCGAACCCAAACGTTTAAACGTAAAATCTCTTTTATCTCTATTTATTGCGTCGATTTCCGCGACGCGAATTTGGCGGTGGCTCTTTATCTGTGACGCCAGTAATAGAGGCGCCTGATAGCTCTGTGTTGGCCATTTTCTGCTGGGTATCCAAAAAGAACATGACATCGCGCAATTGTTCCTTGAGATCAGTCACCTCTCTGTCATGATTTTGTTTAAACTCATTGTACTGCATCTCTAGATTTTTATATTTCGAATGCCACGAGGATTGATTGTTCTGCAAGGCCTTGGACAGCTCTCGCTCCTCGTTTAGCTGCTTGAGTACTTCCTTAAATCTGCATAAGATTAAATTACGAATTTGTTAAGAGAACACAAGTGGTATTGGACTCAAGACTTACTTGGTTGCGTGATGCGCCAGTTTGCGTTCCAGAGTTTGCTTTTCTTTTAGCATGCTCTGTTGCAGCTGCTGCATTTCGGTTACCTCCGACTTGGCCTCATTGGCATCAGTCTTAAAGTTTTGCCACTCCTGCTCCAAACGTTCCATGCGCTCCTCATAGTACTTGCGCTGTGTGTCCAACTGTGAGGTAAGCAAATAAGTAAATTCCATTTGCATCGAATCAATTTTCTCTTCGCGTTCATCCTTTTCGGTTTGCGAGGCAACCAGCTTGCCATCGGATTTGTTTTGAAACAGCCGATGCACAAAATTATCACCAGCATAATCCCAAACGCTTGAAGTGCCCAGCTGCATGGCAAATGTGTGATTTGTGGCACGAAAATGAGCTGCTGCATGGCCGCCTTGATAGCGACCACAGCCCACATGGCCACAAATCAAACAGATCCAGAGTGAGTCAGTGCCTTCGCATTCCATGCACACCGAATCCTCGAGCAGCTCTGGCGTTTGCACATGGCGGCAGACTGGGCAGGTGGAATCGCCCCACTTCATCAAGCAGCTGGCGTGAAAAGCATGATTACAAAGTATGGTTAGAACGCCATCAACGCTCTCGTCCATGCGCTCCAGGCACACAGGACAAGTGGGCAGTTCCGTATGGCTCAGCGGTGGCAAACCATGTTCTCCGCGCTCCACCTCCGACACCCAGACAGCGTGGCAAAGCGAATCCGGCTCCAGCGAGTTGTAGGCAATGCCATTGTAGGATTTATAAAACTCCAGCGCCGATTCATTCGACCGAAATCTATGACAAGAGTTCAGATAATGTTTGTTCCAATCTCTGCCTGCAATTGAACTTACTCTAGCAGAACCATAAACTGATTGGGACTGCCATCACGCACAATGCGCACATGCCTAATCTCGGCATGACACGGCGCTATAAAGTTGAGCAAGTCGTGACAATTGAGTGTTGCCGGCACAGCCAGCAAACACAGCTGATTCGATGGCGCCTCTTTAATGGCCTTGCGTTCGCTGTAAGCAAAAATATATTTATACACAACTTTCATATACACAACTTGCCAGTACTTACTTTTTCTTGTACAAATGTATTATGCCCTTGGTCACCTCGACAATGGGATTGCCGGAGAAATATCCAATTTCCTTGGGAAAATTTGAGGCTGTCTGCCCTTGTGAGTCATCGCCACCGCGTGGAGTTGTTTCACGTGAGCTGCCTGCCGTTGGACTATTTGTGTGCTGCTGCAGAGCGGCGGCCCAGTTCATTTTGTTAAATTCGCTATCGGCGCTGAGTTCGTGGGTCCAACGTTGATTTGTGTATGTTTCGATGGTGATGTCGCGTGCCTGACGCAGTCCGCGATCTCTTTCGCGTTCCTTAAGTACACGCGGATTTGTGGGATGCTCTGTTGAAACAGCGCCTTCTTGTTCTGCTTGTGTCAACAGAAACTTTGTAATTGCGTTGGAAAAAACCTTAAGAAAAAAATGTCTTTGTCTCTCGACGAGTTCATTTACCTGCACTGGCTTCCAAATCGATTTCGATTTTGATGACACACAAAGAAATATTTTCTAGCATTACAGAGGCATAATTTAAATCAAGTTAGCGAAACAGAAGACATTTTAAATGTAAGATTAAGTGGAATTTTGCAATTTCTATTGTTGAGTGTATAACAAAAACCTTGATGTAAAACATATGTGCGATAAATGACCAAATAATACCAAAAATACTAGCTACTATCGATAACGCTGTTGAAGGAACTAGTACTAAAGAGCATTTGAACTACTTAGAAATAAAATATTACCCAACACTTAAAATCGTTAAATCTAACGTACCCATTTGATTATTCGTTTAATTTTGAAATTATTTTTCCTAGAGCCGGAATATTAAAAGAACATTTACACATACTTACTTGATTGCTTTGCTTTTTGCATAAGCCGGAACTGCACGCCTGCTTTATTCGCTTCACGAATTAATTAAAACAAGTTTTCGTTATGCCTTCTGGCTGTGCTTACTTTGTTAAAACTATTTTAGCTTGCGGTAATAACTTTATTCTCGCACTCTTTCACTCCATTCACTGTCCTCTCACTCTCACTCCCCAACTGTTGCCAATTCACGTGCAACGCTTAAAAGTTTCGCTTTCAATGCCCGCTCGTTCGTGTCGGGCCCAAAGCGCTTCGGCTTTAGTTCGACAGCACGCAAGTCGCATACGTTGAGTTAGTACGTAAGCATCGCTACTGCGAGTTGGACGTGCTGTCGATTAAGCTGCTCAAACAACGCAACACAAAAAACACGTTTAAAATTTCGTCATCGTCTCCTTCTCCTACGCGCGCGTAAATAAACTACAAAAACGAACAAAAACAAAACAAACCAATGTGAGTGCAATGTTGTTGTAACTTTTTCCGCAATATTTTGTGTTTGTAGTTTTGTGGATTTGTTGTTGTTGTTGTTGTAGTTACCACATCAGACACGTTGTGCATTAAAAACGTAATAAATTAATTGCAACAAACATGTAATTGCAATTACCAAAATTGAACCACAAAATACATATATAATAAATAGTAAATGTGTTCCTACGATTCTTTTATCATTAAATATTTGCGGCAATTGGCCAGAAATCATGTATATTGATTTCAGTCATTTAAATATTAATGCCAAAAAAAAAAATGGTTACAAAAATTGTGGCTCTGCCCATGTCTTAGTCTGTTACATGTAAAAATACACACATACATATACATATATATGTAACAAGCAGGCGCCACACGCAGAGACAGACTTTCGCTTTGGCTGAAACTGACAGCTGCCAAGTGCCAGAGCTTGTCGTCAACAAGTCTATCAAAAGAACGTTTGTCATTCATGTTGCAGTCCACGCCTTTTTTCCCCGCCCACCAGGTGGCACTCATCATCAACAAACTCTTTCTCTGTGTCTGTGTGTGTGTCTTTGTATTGGTGAATTTTAAGTTTGTTTAACTGCTAACTATGTACTTATTGTTCTGGCTGTCGTCCCGCTATTGTGCGTTGTCATGCTTTCGACAGCTAATACCTCCTGCCGCTAGCGCCATCTATTGCCTAAGTGCTTTCACAATTTAATTTGCATTTGTTCGCCGAACAAATACGCGGGTCACAGTGAAAATCTATTTTGAAAGTTCATAAAATGAGCAAACAAAAAAAAAATTGAATTTATGTAATTAGTGGAAACAGAAACACCGAAGTTTATATACGCTGTTTTGAAGTTTCACAAATGTTTCGTTGTCATAATTATTGTTTGTGAACTTGGCGAAAGTAAAAATAAGCAGAGATTAATCACAAAAGGATTTAAAACTTTTGCACTTTGTATTCCTTAAATGCTAATGGCTTGAAGTCTTTCATAAACTTGTTTTGCCAAGAAATGTGTTTTTTTTTTATATGTTTTTTTTATCAAGGTTTTTGGATTTTTTAAACTAAAAGCTAAGTTTTATGATGAAATACATTTTTTAATATAGTTGTATTTCTTTTCATATTAAATGTTTTTTGAGCGCTTGAAACATGCGTGAAATAATAATAAAACATAATATTTATTGGTTATTAGTCATAAGTTAAACAAGTGCCGCTTAGTTCTTGTGTTTCTTTAAAATATTAATAATTTTGGAAATGTTGGTAAATTTTCAAACCTTTTGATTATAGTTTAATAAATTAACTTATTTACAAATAGGACAAACAACTTTTATATTCTGATTCAAGCCTGTATCTCAGCTATTGAATAAATAATTTAAATAAGCAAACAGTCATAAATATACTTTAAGGTTGACCCTCTGCAACATTATTCCATTAAATATTTAGAATATAATAGAATCGTGAATTACTTTTGGGCTTCTTTTTCATGGGCCTGAAAATAACAATAGCAAAGATGACATAACAATAAACAAAAATCTGTGAAGCAATGCGATTTTCGACCAAAAAAAAAAAAAAAAAACATAATGTACAAACGTTGTCAAATTATATATTTAAATGGTTATATTGACAGAGCTGTTGATGTACATTAAAAGTATGTATGTATGTGTGTGTGTGTGTGTGTGAAAGTATGTTTCAAAAGGGTCTCTTTTGCTTCCGTTTGCTTTTGCCCTTCCTTTACACACATTTTTATGTGTCCGGGCTGTAAAACGAAATTGTTTTTCTTTCTTTTTTTTTCTCTCTTGTAGCCCCTACGGACAGCGCTTTGAAAACTTATACGCAGTACTTACATATACATATGTATATAGTAGTATAAGCCCACATTTGTATGTAAACATTTGTCCTAATTTGAAATTGATGCAAAATTTTTCGTTACATTCGAAATCATTTGTTCGTTCTTGTCTTGGTACAATAGTTGTAGTTGTAGTTGCAGTACAAGTTGCTAGATTTGAAGAATTATTTGAAAGTACTGCAAATGCCTGATAGAATACCGGGGCTGACTGCTCTCTCTCTCTCGTGGCTGTCGCTTTCTTGTTGCTTTATTTAAATTGAGTTGTTGTTTATTCATGCATTTTGTTGCACTTCTGCACGCTCCATTGTTATACCAAAACACAAACATATTTACATACATACATGTATGTATACATATAGTGTACACACTTCTAGTTACATTCATCCATTCATGAAGGTCTGCCACTGCCGTGCCCAGCACAACACAACACAACACGACACAACACAAGACTTGACTTGCCCAGTCGGCCTAACATTTCCATGGTGGCTGCCGTCAAAGCTCAAGTATCTGTTACGTTTAAATGCCAGTCCACATGCTACACTGACAAAAGAAACTAGTTTAAGGTTTGGACGAGTGATTAACACATATCTATTCAAACTTAAATCTTAGCTAAAAAAGACAGTTTAAACATATAAAATTAAATATTTAACACGAAAATTAGTTTTTTTTCATGTTCTTGCTACTTTCTTTATTCCCTCAGTGTAAGCATGCATGCAAATGTATGTGTGTTTGTGTGTGTTTTTGATGTGTTTGTGTGCCTATAAGAGCTGTTTGTTTGTTTTGTTAGCCTCAAGAGTACACTTTCACTTTTTGTGTTTTTTGCTTCTCGGCTATAAAAACTGGCAAAACGACAATCATGACCAGGTTTTGAGTTTTTAAGTCTCAGTCACAGTATTTTTGCTGTTGTCATTGGAACGTAAATCATGCACACGCTGTCCAAGCCAAATGATTCAATTGCCATGATTGCAATTGAAAGAGATAGAGCGATAGGCGCCGAGAAAAAGACAAGAGATAGAGAGAGAGAGAGAGAGGAACTGTGAAAGAGAACCGGTTGTGTTGTGGCCTTTTGTGGTTTGCATTCTACATTCGGCCTTTTTGGCCAAGTAACATAATCATGGTGCAAACTGCAGCTCCAAGGGTCACCGCTACACAACGAAGGAGTGAGATCGAAGGGTTGCAGGAAAGTTTATAATTACAGCACACGTCAATTAGGCGTTTGCGTCTAGAGCCGCATGGAAATGTGTTTCTGATTGCCACTAGCTTTTGGCCCCAATGCACACAACACACGCGTTGCACATAAAAACGCGTCGATCAATATTAATCATACGCCTAATAGTTCAATCATTTGCCCAGCATAGTACGCATACGCGCCGCGTGTTGCGTTAAGCCTTCGTTGCGCTAAAAATAGAAATTTATAGTACAGCGAAAATAACATTTTGCTTTAATTATTCTCCTAGCCAGTTCTAGCCTAGTTAAACAAGGAAAGTTTGTGCAGTGAACAAAGAACAACTTGGTCAATAAATTACAACTATAATTTGCAAATAATGTTAGCTGAAACTTGTACTTACGACATTAGCAAGTGTCAAAATGATTGATACGTGAACAAGCAAAGACAGAGCGAGAGAGAGCGAGAGAGAGCGAGAGAGAGAGGGGGAGAGAGATAAATAATAGTTGGTGTCTAAAAAGTAGCTGCCAAATCGTTAGTTTGCGCTTTGCGCATGATGGATGACAACTATATTATTGAGTAGAGAAAGAAGCTAGAAAATTGCACAAGTTGCAATATCGACAAGAACATCAATTCCCAATAAAACAAATATTTCAAATATAAGCCGAACAACAACTAAAAGCAAAGTCAAAAAATATTAATTAAGAGAAAATCCAATCAATCGAATGTGGCAAGGAAGCCAAAAAGTAAATCAAATCAAATGTGGCAAGAATTGGAATGTGGCAAAAATATTTTTGCTCTAAATTTTCTATATCGTATTTATGCAGGTTTTCTACAAAACAAAATCTACTTTCCATTTAAATGTCAGTCAATATAATAAGACTCCAAATAAAAACACAAACAAGTTGCAAATTGAAGTAGCGGGACACTTGAATTAGCTACAGGAATATCCTGAATAGTTGACGGTCCTATTACTACAGATGCCAAGTACACTTCCATGACAATCAGTATTAAATAAAAATTCCCAACATTTCAATTCGGTATGTTGGTTTCCATTGACAGTCTTTGCAATGCACACGCACACACACACACACACACAGCAATACTATGTAGCTGGTACTAAACGTTGCTACTACCTCTTGCCCTTGGCCCATAACCACCTTGGCAGCAGCGCATTGAAATGTGTCGACTGCAGCGTGCACGACATTCAACGTGTAAATGATATAAAAAATGGCATAACAGCTCTGTGGATGTGGGAAAGGAGCATTGTAAGTGGACAAAAATGAGGAGTCGGGGTTGTTGTCTGCCAACCTGATGTTGCTGCCACGTTGACAGCAGCAACTGCAGTAACACCAACAACAACAACAACAATCAAGTGGGGTGACAAGTGCAAATGTCTAACCTACAGCATTCCACGAACTCCGTTGCATTTACATGGCAGCTCTCAACTGCGTGGGTGTTTGCTAATACCCTGTAAACCTTAATAAATGGTTTCAGATCCTTTATGAAAAGTATGAAAATCGAAGTAATTAATGTAAGAAACTGTAACTGGAAACATGGAATATGTTTGTATCTTTTCTTATATATATTTTTCTTTCTTATATTTCAACTTAATATTTGACTTAACTAAATATTTATTTAAATATAACAAATATTAACAAACAGCTTAAGTTTACTTTAATTCAACCTATGACAGCAAGCAAAGCATTTAATGGGCTTCAAAGCTTAGTTTGTGTTTTTTTTTGGTTTTTCTGTATGCAAATTGAAACTTAGGGTATTTGACACCACACCAAAACATTTTGTGTATGTGTTTAAGCTTTTGTGTGTGTGTTGTTGACGCCATGCATTTAAAGTGCACGCAAAGTTTTGCTGTGCATTTGCCACCGCTTCTATTTTAAGAAGCGTTTCATGTGGCTTTTCCCTGCACCGTGTGCGTATGTTTTCCACCTCTTCAACTTGCAACTTACCCACCTGCTGCTGCTGCTGCTGCTATGGTAATTTTTGCATGTGCTTGATTTACGCTTCTCGCACTCTTCAAACACACGCATATATATATGTATATATATGGTTATGTACTAGATATGTGTGTTAAAGTCAGGTGAGCAACGTTAAATAAACCAGCTTTGTTTTTAAAATGCCGCCTCTGTTGATTCTCGCTGTCAGCTGCAATTGCCTGGCCATCTTATCCACGATTCACTTTTTGGCTCACTTAACATATGAACTGCGCTTTCCAGGATTTTCATTCCATAGACAGACACATTCATATGCAAACAACAAACAAATCAACTCAAATTTGCCGGCACACTTTTATTTTGAGCTGCATGCGGTCGAGGCTCATTCTCTGTACTCTATTTGAGGTTTGGTTTTGCTCTTTTGCTAGCTGGTTTGTTTTGTTTGCTTTGCTTTTTGGACGCTCAATGATTGAGTTTAGTTTTTGCACACACATAGCACACAGCGCAGTGGTTGGGGTCAGCTTGAAAGTTGATTATAAAATGCCCGAAAACGGAAAAGGATTACAAGCAATCGTAAAATGCAAAATGTTGCTGGATTTGTGTGCTTTAAGTTACAGCTCTTTTTTTCGAGCACATTTAAATGATCGAAAAATGTTGCCCCTTTTATCGAAAGTTCCCCTTTCTATAATTCTAGTGAAAGGAAGAATTTTTGTTATATTGAAATTGTTTTCGGTTACTTTTTTGTAAAAGAGGGGGGAGAAGTGTGCTTTGTAAAAGTTCATGCTGAGCTGCTTGAAGTCAATTAAAAAGTTAAATTAAAATTATCAGCTATGCATGTGCTCATCATCAACATCATTATCGTCTATAGCAACCTCATCATAAGCCTATCATAGCTTTTGGGAGTTTTTAGCTGGAAAGTGTCAAAGTTGCAAAATTGTTTGCAATATGCAAAATTTAAAATGAATTTTCATATTTTATTTGGCTGAAATTTAATTAAATTTGCATGTTTTTGGCCGCTGGCTCATTTTCAATTCGAATATTGAAATTGTGCAAAATGAAAAGACATCTAAAATTACATTGTTAACAAATAAAGGCTAAACTTAATATGCGCAATATAATTAAAATTAATTTTAATTAGTTTAATTGCAACTTTCGAAAATGTTATTGCTGCTGACAAGCGTGATTCGATTAAAAATTTCAATTGTATATTATAATTATTAGTTTTTACTATGCATACTAGCTAAGCTACAAAACTAACTAAGTCTCTAAGCGCAGCATTAAATATTTCAGTCATATATTTCGCCACTAACTTGTCTACTCAAATGATTGCAACAATCATACTCAAGAGTTATTCTTCGTTTCTTTGCTCAGCGGCTGCTTTATTGGTTCATATATATCAATGGCAAAGTAAACATTTCATCATCAACGCCAGAGAAATGGATTTACACATTGGCATTGGCATTACTTTATCCCATTCATGTCCAGCTTCCACACAAAGAAGCGAGACGAGTTGGTAGAACTCAAAGAAGAGCTTTGCAAATCAAATCTTTAAACTTGCGCCAGCTGCGTGCTTATCGATACTGTTGCAGGCTTTGCGGCCATTTCCTTCCATCGACCCCCCCCCAATCTCTCTTCACGCCATCACCATCACTGCGCTCAATAAAGTTAAACTCATTTTTTGCTTCATGCACTTTGCTTCATCATCAATTTTTATTGAAATTGACACTATCTGGACGACAAAGTGGTCGACAAAAAGCAAAAAAGACAGAGCGAGAGAGAGGTGGGTGTGACGACGCGAAATGAATCAGTGTTACAACATTTTTGCCAGAGACACTTTTAATGAGCAGCAACTTGAGCAGACACAAAAGTAGGTGCTTGCCCCAACCCATCGTTCTTGGCTCGACGCAAGACGCAAGCTTATAAAGTTGCTAATTCGATTAAATTTTGCGATATAAAGTAAATTCATTAGTTACATTTTCTTTTACCTATCTTCTTTTTTTTCTCAGTCGCTTAACGTTCGCAGCTGAGTGAAAATTTTTATTAAAAATTTATTGCCAACTTTTTTTTCTCTCTCTCTCTGTCTCTGTCTCTGTCACTTTGCGCCCCAGCTGCTTTCATGCTTTTCTACTAACTAATAAGGAACAAAAAATTCACAAAGACATAAAACACAAAAGTAAGAACAAGGGCAGCAGTTAATAAAAAGCATGAAAAAAAGGCAATCGCAGTAACAGCAACAGCAACAAATGGCAAACAGCTGCGACTCTGCAATGATGTAATGGTATGTGTGTTGTGTGCTTGTGTGTGTTTATGTTTGTTTGTGTGAGCTTTTGAGCGCATTTGTGTGCGCCAGAAGATGACTCAAAAAGATGTTCAACTGGTTTTGTGTGCCAATAAAAGACAACAAAACAAAACAACCAACGGGCCAGAGCGAAATGGAAATAAAAGTTAACAGATCGCAACAAGAACAAGCAACAGATACAATCGCAATAACTGTTAAGAGCTAGGCAAAGTCAAAGCCACGCATTCAAAATCCGTTAATAAATTGAGTCAGTAGATCAACGCGATATTGATTCAATTTCGAGAATGGTGCTAACGAAATCAGAAGTAAATGCATTTATCTCATGTTGCCTAAGTGAATCAGAAAAGTGTCTGGATTTATGGGGATTTTTTCATATCCTGCCGAACTTCAATAAAAGCTCGACTAACCTTTAATGTATCGCTTTTTAATACAAATTTGTCAATTCAATGTGAAAATGCAGCTGGGCTATTAAGCAAAAGGTCAACACTCAGCGTTGCCAACAGAGTTGGGCAAGAAAATTTGTTATAAAAGGTCACTAATAGCCGCGTCAACAACGTAATACATTCGAAGTAATATCTGTTTATCGGAAAAGTAATTTGCATAATAGAAATGAAATTATTACAGATATTTATAGCAAAAATGACAGTCTCTACTTTGAAAAACTTAATTATATATAACCTTTGAGTCAAATTTGTGTTAGAAATTTTATGGCTCACGCTCAAGAATCAAGAAAATCCACACAGCATCGAGTCTTATCTGTTTTACGACTGATTTCCAGTGCTGGGCGTAATGTCAGTCATTATTGTGGCCATGTTTAATGACTGTCCCCATGGCTCATTCATTTCGCACAAAGGCACAACAACATTGGATTTATGCGCTTTTCTAATTTGTTTCCTGGTAGCCTAATGGATGAGCCGAGAGGCATTTTCATGGCCAAAACAGTAGAAGGCAATTAGTAGGTTAAAGCAACATTAAGTAATTGAAGGCTCTCTAATGGATATGCAAGTTGGGAATTGTCTTTAATAATTAATGTCTTTTAAGACAGCATAGCTTTGAGAACGTTATTGAGTACTTAAAGATAAAGATTTAAAGAAAGTTATTCAATGATTTTAGAGGGAGTTAGGAAAGAAAGCAGACTTGTTAATCGGAGCGAGATTATAACTAACAATCTTTCTAAAGTTACTTCAAAGCTTTGTTTATATGGCAAACATAAGATAGTTAATCAATTATTTCCCTTTAAAACTTGTTACTGGCATCGATAAAATTCGATTTGTTTCGAAAATTGGCAAATAGCTTTAATGCAATCACTTTAACTCGATTCTTGTTCTTTTAACAGCACAGTTGGAATGCGCTATTGAATGCATAATGGAAACGCCTGTAACAATCATGTAAAATTGCGTTAAAAGCAAATGGATGGAAATGGAGCGTAGCAAGAAACAGCAGCAGCAGCAGCAGCAGCAGCAGGACCAACTAACAAGGAACAGCAGCAAGAAAGAGCATATCAAATTGGTATTAGAGGTTAACAAGCAGCTGCAGGAGGCGGCCAACAGCTCGTGAACAATACTAAAAACTTTGGGCGTTCTGCGCGTATGGGCGTATCCAAAGTTTAGGGAAGCAAAGCAAAAAACACAGAACAAAACGTTGCGTGAAGGAAAGCGCTGCTCGTGCTTCTGCTGGTGCTTCCTGTGCAACATAAAAGTCAATTAATGTACAATTACAACAACAATTACAACAATCGCTGGTGAATCACAGAACGTGTCGACAAGAAGCAGCAGCTAGCTGAAAACCTTCCCCAACCCTCCCCTCCCCTCACACAACACGAAACACGGCTAGCAATACAAAAATTTCCTGCAAATTACACGCAACGTAAGTTGCATTCCCAGTTCTGAGGAGCAATTCTTGTGGGTGGCAGTGGCTGTGGCAGTGGCAGTGGCAGCAATTCAACGTCCGTTTTGCGGCCACAAAATGACTTTCGTTAACAAGCTGAGCAAAAGCTTCCGCTGGCTTCGCTGCTCGACATTGTGCGCCATTTTGTTTTATATGTTCTTCATTGGCCTCATATTGCACAGTACCAGCCACAAGCTGCAGCAACATCAACAGCGCGAACAACAACAGCAACAACAACAACAACAGCAGAGCTCCATTGAACAGGCCCAAACTGAAACGTTGTCCATTGCGGGTCGTAATAGTCGCGAACAGCAGCAGCAGCAGCAGCAACAGCCTGAGGAATTGGAGCAACAACAGCAAAAGCAAAAGTTAACGACGAACAATTTGGTATTGGGCAGCGCCCACGCAAAGGAACAGCAACTAAAACTGCAACCGATAGCTGCTAATGCAGTGGGTGGAGAAATGGGAGGCAAAACGTCGCAGCAACAGCAGCAGCAGCAGCAGCAGCGGCGACAGCCTGAAACAGTTATATTAACGGCCAGCAATGTGAACGAGAAGCAAATATTAGCAAAAGCTTTCAAACGGTAAGTTTACGCCCAAAAGTCATAGTGTATGGGAGACCTCGCTCCCTTCCTTTCTCTCTCTCTGAGTCCCTTGGCAATTCCACTGATAATTTGGTGCTAGTTTGGCGGCTTCTGTTCATTGTTGCCCGACGGCTTTTGTTCACGCAGTTAAATGAATAGCAGCAAGAGAGAGTGAGGGAAAGTGAAACCGCTAGAGCTCGTGTTAAAAGAAGGAATGATAATCCCACATCAGCAACAAAAATTCGTGGGCGCAATAACAGTATGTACGACAAATTGTGAAATTGATGAAAGCACAAGCGAAATGAGCCGCTGATATGCCAACACCATCAATTTGATGGATGTGAGGAAAAAGGTGGGGCAACCACAAAAATGCGATTTGTTATTTTGAATGAATTTGATGGGATGCCCGATAATCGGATTATAGGGCCAAGAGAAGGGCAATCATAATTATTGATTGGGACAACGTGATGAAGGTAACAACTTGTAATCAATTCAATTTCTGTATACAAGTTAAAAGGAATTTTCAGCTAGTATTTTAACAAATTTATTCGAATGGAAAAATCTCGTTCGAACCTTTAAATCATTCGAGTGTGACATTTGTTAATAAACGAATATCCTTAGTTATCTGTAAATCAGATTGGTTAGGCAGCTTATTTATTGCTAGATAAGCCACAAGAATTATTAGCTAGGCTGTTATAAATAAGCTATTTGGCCAACATGACGTATGATTAACGACCTTCTAGGCTACATAGATGCTATAACGCTTTCGAATAAGCTAGAATAGCATATTTATTGATTCAGCGAATAGTTTTAATTTAATGTTTTTGAACGTTTATTTTAATTGTATTCTGTTTAAGAAGCAAAGTAAGCCGTTAAACTTAATAAGAGAAAAAACTTTTTGTCATTTTAATTAAGGACATGTTGACATTTGTGCCATTTTATCTAGACCACAATCTGCAACAACATGATAAAGTATTGCAATTTTAAGGATGAGCTCAAAAACATACAATGTGATTAATTTCACGTGGCGTATGAGCCACAACCCTTAAAACTTTCGATTCTGTAACAACCTTTCAAGCCCGTGGGTCGCCCACAGAAACATAAAACAAAAACCGCCACAAAAAAAAAATACATAGCACTTTTTTTTTGTTGTTTTTTTGATTAAACTCAAGTTGTTCGTGGGATTTAATCCATTCATTGTCCCCTTGCAGTATTAATATTTTACAGATATGAAAGACAACCGCAGGGCAACTGTTGTTGCAATTTGTTTTTCATGACCCTTTAAGGCTTTGAGGTGGATCTGTAAACTTGTTTGCGCAATATTTCACTATTTTATTGCTTTGCTATGTGATAAATATTTCATAATTCTCATATTTGATAGCTACAATCGATTGTCTATGCAAGTTAACAAACTTAATTGCTTAAGAGCTGCTTTAAAGAATATGATTGGAATTCAATGCATTTCGAATTTCCATAATCACAATTACAGCAACAATCAATAAACATGAGCAAACAATCCCAGAGCATCTGTCAGGCTTGTGTGCAATATGTATTTTACATTTAATCCTCAGTCAAATATTAATACAGTCAACAACGCATACAAATAGCAAATAACTACTGGTCTTGTTTCATTTTGCATTTAATCGCATTGAACTATCATTAATTTTGATTAGGTAAATGTCATGCTTATGCTTATTTATATCCTGTGAGAATTGCCGCCAATGGCATTCAATTTAAATGCCATTTTGATGGCCTTATTGAGAGGCAGAGAGATAGAGAGAGAGAGAGAGCAGCTGCAATCAGTTCTGTCATAGCTTAGCAAAGCAAAACGAAAATTCGATTTTAATATTTATTGAATAGAAATAAGCTCACATCAAAACATTTCCGCTGCTGCTATGCACATTTATTTTAGTTCTGTCTGCATTTTCTCTGGACTTTTTTTTTTCAAAGGGTAAACAGAAAGTTTTTGCGCCCCAAAATAGAGAAAATAAATTTAATATTGCACTGCAATTCAGATTTTGCAGCTGTTGGCAAACTTAATTTTTATTTTGTTTGTTTGGCATTCAACTTTTGCTATTTTTCCTGGTTTTTGATTGGTGTCTCCTACTAAGCAATTCACAGATTGCTCATCGCACTTTAAGTTGGTCTTAAGCACAGAATTTGTTGCAACTATTCGCTCGATTGCTTACAAACAACATGAAATTGCAATTTATATTGCATGATTTGAGCTTTTTGGATTCAGTACACCAAGGCCAAGGATAACCCGACTAATTATGCAACTGCTAAAGCATCAAACCTAATACCAAACTAACTAAAGTAATAACAACGTCTGCTGCTCACTTGGGAGCAATTCAATGAATTCAAGCAAATAAACTAAAAATAAAGAAAGAAGAAAATCCCCTCTTTCGCTAACTTGTAAGTGGAATTAAAGCTTTAATGCATTCCACTTTAAGTGGAGAAAGATTTTAAATCAGTCTTTTCATTGCATTAACTATTATTTAAACGAATGCGTTAAGTAGAGATAATAAGTTTAAATACATTTTGTGCACTGTTTTATTTGCAATTAAGTCTGTTACTCGATAATTGATTTAAATAGGTTGAAAGAGCTCAGAGCCGGCAACGCAAACAGCTTCAAAATATGTTAATTAAATATCAATTTATGCTATTTATATTATCTTCATTTATCAATTAACTTAAAATGCATCAAATTAATACGAAACAACTTATTACGTTTGACTAATTCGTACGTAGGTTGAATAATGTGCTTAAAATCCATCAGTTATTTATCTGAAATATATATTAAAAATTTACAAGGCTTATCGCTTTTGGCTATCTTAAGACCGAAAAGAGATAATAAATGATATTTAGGAGAATATTGTTGTATAATCTAATAATGGTATAAATAATCTTATTAGTTTGAATGATTTGATTAGTGATTGTGTGCCTTTGGCCAAAACATTCATTCTGTCCTGTTTGTTCGGAAGGTCGTGCCCAAAACAGGCGTCAGTTATTAAAATCCTCAATTGGATGGCAGCGTTGCGCCCACTGTTGACGATAACTAACCAACGGAATAATGACCAAAATGGGTGAAAAGGGAGTGTCAATGCGTATCGTAGGGATTATATCGTTTGTAGTTTGTGTTTGCGTCTGTGTTTCATGCGCTTGGGGATGCTGCGGCTGAGCGGGAGCGCTGAGAGGTTTGCTGTGGCTGAACCGCACAGTGGTTTCATTAGCATATAGTTGAGGCATTAGAGCTTAAATAAATAAACTTGCAACTAAAGCGATTGCAAGTTAGTTTCCTTCCACAAAACTTTGTTGTTTGTTTCTCCAGACGCTCAGCGCTCTACGCAACAGAAGTCCTTCATCCATTTGACAATGCATGTGCGTTGTGGTCCTTGCCAGAGTTTCGAAGTCGGAGTTTCGGTGACCCAAGGGGCCCAAAGCGCGCAAATCCTCGCAAAATAAAAAAACAAACAAACCAAAATAAATAGAAAAAAATTGAAAAAAAAAAAATCTTTTTTGCTTTGCGCTCTTCCCTCGCACTTTATAAGCACATATTTCTTGGGTGGAAAGTTTTCATTTCGAATGATTTTTTATCATATTCAAAGCTTTTTTTTCAATACCCTTTACCAAAAATCATCGAACTGAAAGTGAGAAACTGAGTTTATTAAGTTCTAAAGTTCTAATCTAAAAGCTTATTCAAGTTGAAATAAAGCCATTACGCATTTTTAAACTCGGGAACTGAAGGCGGAAAAGCTTTTTGAGGGGTATTTTACGCTATCGTTACATTAATTAAAATTCGTGTCAAATATCTTTCAACCCGTCTACAGGATATCATAGAGTCACACTTTTTCTCATTAAGAATTCAAACTTTAATTTTTTGCGTGCACAGTCGACTGACAGACGCTTACAAGGACGTCAGATTAGCAACTAGGAGAAAAATGCATTTTGCATAAGCCAGCGGTTTTCTTTTTGCCCATTGCAACTGCTAGATATTTTTTTTGGGATAGCAAAGATTTTGTGAAACGAGATCTTGGTTTGAGTGGGCTAGTGTCAAAGTAGTGCTCGCAGCAAACATTTTAATAACATGGCAAAGGCTCTGAGAACCAACAAGAGTTAAAAAAGAAATACACTTGAAGAGTTGGTAAGCGTGGCGTGGTGAATATTAAATATATTTAAAAAGCTGTTGAAAATGGAAACGCCTGAGCGTTATTTTAAGGTCTGATAGTATGTAAATGTTTAAAAAGCACTTACTTACTTACTCATAGAATATTTTCAAGAAAGTTTATTTTGTATTTTGTAAGAGCAAAACGTTGAAGATTGTTGTACTAAGCAGAAGTGTAATAAAAGCAGAGAAAACAGCATGTTGCATTAAGGAGAACAAAAACTGATTTCATGACAAAGATAAATTGGTAAACATATCGTCGACTCTAACGTCTCATGAATGCAACAAATTTATAGCTTTTCCAGCGATTCCTATTCCACTTGCATAAATAAATCAGATTCAGTCCCAAACATTCCACAAGTCTCGAAAGTCAACTCGTGTTCTCGAATCTATGTATATAGTATTTACCAGCCGTTGTTTTCTATACTTCTGGGTTGGGAAGTTGTTTAGTTTTTGTTTTCCATTCTGTTAAAGTTGCGACTGTGTAACTGTGAAGTTGTGCCGCTGCGTGTTGCATGCAACTTGTGTGCTAGTTCTTTGTGAGGGCTCAGCGGCAACGGAAGTGCGCAACTTTTGCGCAGTGCTAAATCAATGTGCGAACCGGCCACCCAGCCACCCAGCCAACCAGCCATCCAACCATCCAGCAAGGCCGAAAGGGTTATTGCCACGAGGGCCCCTAATTGGAATGCTCGGGCAGCACATTAACAAGCCGCGTGTGTAATGATAACAACTGAACTCAATGTGTAAGTGTGGGTGACCAAATTTGCTATCAACAGACAGCTAGACAGCCGCCCCAAAAAGGGTGCCCAATTAAAATTTATAACAACTGTCAACGTGTCGTCGTCGTCGTTGCAGTTGCAGCTACAATTTAATTGCCCCCTAAAATGGCACTCGACACTCTCGTGGGTACGGCGATGCTGGTGCGGGCCACATTATTAAAATGAAATTTAAATGCAAAAGCCACAAATGATGGCTATTAATATCATGCACGCAATTATCACAACATTTTTCGGTCAGTTTAATTGGAGTTTAATGCCTAGCCGACAAGCTCTCCTCTCATAAATCAGTTGCATTATATGCTTTATGCTTTCGCATTTAAGCTTAATTATTATCTTTCAACAAGCAAAATTTGGAATATACTTGAGGAAGTTTGACTTCACGTTGCTATGTACACAAACATATCTTTAAGGGACCTTTTAACAATTTTTTCACAAAATAATATTAAGAATCAAAGTTATAAGTAAAATGTTAGTTTTAAATGCTATATCATTGCTTCATTCTATTCGGCCTCAGCGTACTTTTTTTTAAATAAATTTTGCACCTTTTGTCCAACGTTTGTAAGTGCTGAAAATACGAGTTAAAGTTTGTTAGATCAAATTTTTTATTTTTACAATGCTTTTTATTTAGTTTTGTATAAGAAAAACATTCAACATTTGCTCACACAATCGGGAAAGTTTTTTATATTTCTTTTTAAAGGTTCCTACAAAAATATTTGGAGGTGATAGATTAGCCTGCCGAAAATATTTTGAATCTCTTAGGCTCGGACAAAAATAAAGAGAAAATAGTAAATAAATAGCCAACAATTCTTAAATGGGCATTTATGTTTATTGTGCTTTAACATTTACAGAGCGGATCGAAATCATGATGGACGCGTGTCCATACAAGAGCTGGGTCAATATATAAACAAACGAATTGTTGAGCATATTGATATTGCGATTATGAACAATGCGAGGGAATTCCGACGCGTGGACATTGCGCCAGCCGATGGACTGATAACGTGGGATGAGTATCATCGTTTCTTTTTGCGCGAACATGGCATGACCGAGGCGGATATCGATGAGCACGATGAAATCAAGCACACAACGTTGAATCGCAAGGCGAGGGAGGATATGATGAGAGATAAGGCAAGGTGGACGGAAGCGGCACGAACGGATTTATTTACTCTTACAATCGATGAGTACTTGAGCTTTCGGCATCCAGAATCGAGTGTATCCAATTTGCTTGAGCTAGTGGATGATTTATTGCGCCAGTTCGATCAGGATGGCGATGATCAACTGACACTGGAAGAGTTCTCTGATCTAAATGTGGATGATGATGAGGATTTACTGCGCAAGTCATTAATCTCAAAGACTCTAGTTGAGCGTCGCGAAGAGTTCAAGCGCATTATCGATAAGAATCATGATGGCAAAGCTGATCGTGGCGAGCTCCTTAACTATGTGAATCCAAAGACGCCACGCTATGCACTCCAGGAGGCAGCCACACTTTTTAGCTTGTGCGATGAGAACAAGGATGAACTTTTAACACTTAAGGAGGTAAGCTGAAGAAGCATCTTTAAGATATTAATGTACATTAAATTCACTTTCTTTTTCTTTTTAGATGACTGACAATGCTGAAATATTTCTGCAATCAAAGATGATTGATACGGCTAACAGTTTTCACACCGAATTCTAATTACACTTCACTCTTACGCACATTCACTTCATGCAAGCCGTCCCCCAAATTCACTCTCACACGAACCCAACTCACGATGTCTGTCTATGAGAAGAGAAGAAACTATATAATCTTTGTGCATTTATAGTGATATTAATTTGTAAGTTGTTGCACGTAAAGTCTAATAATCGAATAAATATAATACTGATTATAATAACATAATACTCACGCATTAGTACACATACTTTATATAAATACAAAATATGAAATAGGAATAATTTTGTTAGAACTTTGTACTATGTAATCCTTAAGTGCAAGAGGCAATTCATTTAATGTGTGATTTGAAAAATCATTTTTTAATTAAGAATGCAAAGCAAAATAACTAAACAAATACTCAAAAATATATACACACAAAATATACGTAATTTTATGATAAATACTTGAATAATCTAAAACAAAGTTGGACTTTTTGTTAATAAAGGTAAGAATAATGTAGACGATACCAAAATTTTATAGCATATAGGACAGGCAAACTCTATGTTTATTTGTATTACAAACTGCATTGAATGATAATAACATTTTTGCATTAAGTGCTATAAATAAAACTTATTTTGTTTATCATTAAGCTTAAAAGATTTTGATTAGCCTTGAAATTGCTTCAGTGATTGTAGCACATTAATTAGTCTTAAATATTTAAATCCACTTTATTTTGTATGCCGAAGTTCATTTAAGGAATTAATTTTGCAGCGTCTTTAAGCCTCTTTGCTTCTTTCTTCTTGGCACAGAAACAGACAAATCGGCATCATTTGATATAATCCTGTGCTCAAGTGCTTGATGTTGTTTTTGTATTTGTTGTGGCTGATTCTGGCGTGCAGCAAGATAAATAAGAGGACACACAAATGTAAATAAGTGGCACTCGGCACCAACGAAATGCCAAAGAAAACCTCAATATCTCCATGACAACGATGAAAAGGTGAATACCAGCCAAGGCTCAAAGCTTGATGAATATCCTTGAAAATGTAACAGGCAATTGACTTACTGATTAGTCTAAATACCTCTTAAATCAGCTCCACTGCTTACCTTTTGCAATTTGCCATTAAATCATTCTGAGCAGATGCCAAAAATTAATTAATAGAAAAGTAAATTAAATAGAGTAAACATACTTTAATATACAAAGCAAGGATGAGATGGAGGTTGGAGGTAGCTAAAGTTATTAGAAACGGCTGCTGTTAATACGTATAAGAAAACAGGCGAGTGGGTAATTGAATCTAATTATTCGGAAGCTCACGTACTGAGCACGTAGAACGCACGAAATAACTTGGCCCGGAAATGTCAGACACACACAAATGCTATGTCTGTAAAAGTGTGAGTGTAAGAAAATGTTTACTTGTGTGTTGCGCGGAAACGGAAACGTGAAGAGATCTCTTAAGCTATAAATTAAATGAGCTGAAATCAATTGAGTTAAGGCAGCGGCTGGAGCACACAATATGGAGTTCTACACAAGACAATGTTGAGACATGTTAAGGTCAACAAAGGATGTTAAGGCTTTTTTATAGCTCAAAATAAGTATTTATATATATTTTTACTTGCACTTTTAAAGCGATTCGCATTTAAGCAGAGAACATACATATATTTATTTTCCAGCTCCATTCAAACAACAATTCTATCAAAGCTTTAAAAAATCAAAAGGCAGAGTACTTAATATTATTAAATCATGAAAACTTCATTAAATAATATTCAGGATCTTTTATTTGATTTATTCTTATACCTAATTGGTCACATGATCTGTTTGCCAGGACATAAATTAATGTTAGTACCTTAACTACTTCTTCCACAATGAGCTGACAATGGGAGCTGCTGCGTATCTAGTAATTGGAGCTGTGTAGACAGGAGCAGCAACAGCGGCGTATGTCGAGTATCTGAGCGGAGAGACGGCCGAGTACGTGGCAACGGGAGCAACAGCATAGCTGGTAACAGGTGCAGCCAATAAACCCGCCTGAGCGACCGCAATGCACAGAGACAAACAGATGAGGAATTTCATATTGATTTGATTTGGTTTGATGGGATTCTGTTTTGGTTTGTTGACTTGTTTGTAACTGATGCTGTTTGGCAATCAACACGTCGGTTTTATAGCCAAGTTGAGGGCTCTCAGAGCAGCACCAGCAACAACCGTCAACCCGTTTGTGGCTTAAGTTTCCCAAACAAACAGTCAAAATTAAGAACACAATGACAATTTTCAATTTCTGCTTCGTAATGATTGGCACTTAAACGTCAATAGTATATTTTACTACGCTTTGTCAATGGCATTATTTACACAAGCAGCATATCAAATAGATTCTCATTATGTGCCAGCCATTAAATCATCTGGAAATATTATTAAGCCATTTTCGCAGCTACACTTGGCTGTATTGTTAGGAATAGCAATTGGTTTTGTAATGATACAAGGAGCGGAAGCAATTTGTGTTTGACCTCGAGGCCACTAAAATGGAATGGTGTATCTTAAATAGATTGCGTATGCAATGCAAGAGATGTTTCTTAAATAAAACTTGGTAAATTGCATTACTTTGTGATATTTCACTTTCATATTTGTATTTTGTGTATTTTGTCTGCAAACTTTATTTAACTTTAAATTTAAATGCAACATTTTCTAACTGTTTTGTTCTGCGAATCTGACCAAACCATTTATGAAATAAACAAAGTGTGCTAATAATTCAAAAGTTTCCTATAAATGTTCATTTAGCATTGCGGAGTGCTAACAAATCATGTTAACAATCTTGTTGTTGCTGTTTTATGACTTCTGAAAGTTGAATTAAACAAAAACAGATTAAACCAAATGCGGCAACAAGCAAAGGTAGAGCACTTGCACTTGAATCATTTATTTCATTCATAATGGTGTCAACAGTTCATAAGCTTAGTTTGTTTAAAAAAAAAAATGAGCTGATTTTGCTAGCAGCTTTAATAATAAATAGTTAATAACTAAACATAAAGCTATTTCTAGGTGTTTATGTCGTTAATAATAAACTGGAGTTATTTAAAAATTTATGTTTATTACTTTGTGTTAACGCCGTAAAAATCAGCTGAAATGTTTATCCCTGAAGTGTAGATTTAGTTTTTGACATCTGCTTTACATACACGTTTTATGCACGTAGCTAAAAAGAAGCTAAAAATAATGTTTTAGATATGTAAATAGAATATTCTCTTAAAAGGCGAGGGAAAATTTAACTCCTAGCCGTTCCTTATACTTTATTAAGTCATATCTTTTGACTGTCTCTATTTGATATTAGTTTCACAATTTCTGATTACCCAGAGAATATACCGACAAGTTTGCATGTGCGGTATTCATAAATTGAGTTGGTCACATAAAACAAATGGCATCATGCTAACTTAACGAGCCGCAAAAAATGTGCTAGAAAGTGTACACGTTCTGCACTTGGTGTAGGTGTTGGCCTGTATGTGTGTGGGAGTGTATACGATATAAAATGATGTCCCTATCTGTTGGGTGTACATTTTTGCCTTACAAATGTTTTGCATTATTACGACAGCAGCAGCCATAAGACTAGAACAAAAAACACTCATAGAGCTTGCCAGCAGAATATGATGTACACGTAAGTTACATTAGTCAAACTGGTTTTGGCAGTGGAGAATTTGTCGAGTATGCCAAATGTCAAAAAAAGAAGAAAAAAAAAAAAATGAAACCACAGCCAACCAGTCCAAGGCGGTTAGTCAAGAAATTATTGAAGAGCTGTGGCCACAAAAAACAAAAAAGCCAGAACCAAAGACCCTTTAAAAACAAGATAATGCAATTGGTAAGAAATGGCTTTACAGTTATTTCGTCTCAGGGTTTCGCTCTCCGAAATAAACTGTGCAATGAGTGTGAGAGAGCGCGATAGCGTTTTTGTTTCAGTTGCTTTTGCACTCAGCGGCCCGTCAAGTGTACGACAAGCGACAGGTCAGCGGCAACCTAGAACGGTCAAAATTAGTCACTGTATGTGTGCGTGTGTTTCACTTCTTGCTGGGCCTGCTTGTCTGAAATTTTTATATTTTTCATATTTTGGTTTTTTCTGTGTCGGCAAATGACATCGACATATGCACTACTGAATTTATATTGCGATGGCATAATTTGTGTCTAGTGTCATAGAATTGAATAAAAGGAAAGAGTATGAATGACCAGCAATTGCTTAACTGCAATTTGACTGTTTGTGTACAATGTACATCTATGCATGTGCAGCACCCTTAAATGTGAGTGTGGCAATTGTATATCGTTTACTGACCAGTCTGAGCTACATGTATATATCTATAAAAAAGTTAAAGGAATTCAGACAAATTTTTTTTTAAGAGAATTGAGATATGTGCAATATACTTGTTTTTTGAAAGTGTGTTGAAAAGTTAAGAGCACAACTTTTATACATTGCAGCATATAAATTAATATTTCTATAACTGTATCCAATTATAGTAACTGTGTAAAATTATAGTAACAGTGTGATTTATTAACAGGGTGATCAATTAAATATAGAATATGCAGTATGCACTCACCGGCAGCATCAACAACACAGAAACAGTTCAATGCAAGTGCTCTCTCTTTTTTCTCTCTTTTTTTCGCTGACCACTCTCACAAAAACAAAAAGCACACAAAACATTAATTAGATGAGATGCTCTCATCATTTTTTTTGTATTTGTATGTACATTATTTTATTTTATTTTCACTGCACTTAACACACAATTAAAAAATAATAAAAATAAAGCAATGTAATTAATGCCATCTTCAATGCTTTGCTTATTATGGAGACAACACTCTCTTATTAGCGCGGTTATCCGCTCTCTTTAATTTTTTCGCGACCCGGCAAAGCAGCAGCAAAATGGCGCGCGTTTCACAATTTTTCATTTGCTTCAAAACACTTTAAAAAGCAATTGCAAGGCGATTGTGCAATATAAACACAAATTGACTATTAATATAGTGCGCATCAATTATAATTAAATAAATAAACGGACGATAAGCTCCCAGCGATGTTAAGACGCGCAAAGTTCCAGGCTTACTGCCTTTGTGGGTGAAGAGAGCAAGTGAAATTTGTGTACTTGTGAAAGGTAACGATCGCTCTCTGTATTTAGAGCAGGACAGTTCTCTTTATATGAGTGGGTGTGAGGTTTTTGTTCTTGTGAAAGTGCTCAGTGAAAAAATAATATCGAGAGAGAGAGAGAGAGCACTTGCAATTAACTGTATCTGTGTTGTTGCTGCTACCGGTGAGTACATACTGCATTATTGATCACCCTGTTCGATTGGATGCAGTTATATAAATAATTTAAATTTCTGCAGTTTATAAAAACTGTTCTTTCGAAAGACAAGTATATTGCTTAATTTAAACTTTTCAAATATTTTAATGATCGAAATCTACACATGCATATAATTTGTTTAGTCGTTTGGTATTTATTATACTCGTTACCGAAGGTAAAGAGTATATTGGTTTTGTGCAATGTCCGTCATTGTGTCTGTCCGTCTGTATAAACGCAACTTTTTTCCACACTCTTCTAGTTAGCCGCTTGTCGTACACTTGACGGGCCGTTGAGTGGAAGGGCAACTGAAACAAAAAGGGCTGCACATGCTTTCTGCTATCGCCCTCCTTCAGACTTTTGGCTTACTGCTTTTGTTATTCTGTAGACCATTCGAAATATTTCTGAAGCGAACCCCTGAGACAAAGCTTTTCGTACCAATTGCATTATCTTGTCATTAAAGGGTCTTTGCCAGAACCAAAAACCATAACAAGTCTGTAAGCCAAAAAGCCTGAGAACCACCATAAATATGCTAAACACATACACAACAGTTACTATCCGTGTTTGTGTGTGTGTGTGTGTGTGCGAGCGTGTGTTTGCCATAAATGCTTCATCTTCAACTCATACATATTAAAATCTCAGAAAATAAACTTCAACAGTTCACAAAACAAATACAAATACAAACACACAAATACAATAAAATATACTGGCACAAAAACAAACACTCACAAACAACATACACTTCTAGTATTTTTGGTTATAAGGAATAGAATCTAGGGGTGGCAAGGCTCATGCATTTTAAAATCCCAGCCATTAAGAGCAGTGTGCCTTAGTTTTGGTATGCAGAATATTATTTGAGCACGTTTTTGGTGCCTGACATTGCATTTAACATTTTGCATGCATAACTGAAAAGCTAACCCAGATAGAAAGAGACAACAACAAAAAAGTAGCACTCTTAAAATAAACCAGAAGCATTTAAATTTAACTCTTCCGTTTGTCTCTGAGTAATAAATAAATCATTTTAGATTCGTTTTGTTGCACACGTGTAACAGAAAAAGGACAAGAAGTATTTTTCCTTAATTGGCTAACAACACATCATTTAACAGACTGCCAGGACATCAAGCAGCAGGTCGAAAGGAGAGGTAAGTCAAGTTAAGATTTGGTACAATGGCTTCAATGCAAGTGTTTGTGGTTAACATCTCTTGGCTACAGAAATGTTTAATGGCATATATGAAAAGTTGATAAGGCAAAAAAATGCCTTAAGAAACTGCTTGATTTGAGTTTGAAGAGCCAATTTCATGTTTTAAGGAAGGGAAGAGTCATAGAAATTAAATAATTTTTAGCCAAAATTTTGCATTTAAATACTATTCGAATATTTTAAAGATTATTTTAGACTAATAAAATTCGTTTATTACTTTAATACAAAAAATTATTACAGCTTTATAAAAACATTGTCTAGTTGTTGGGACGCCTGGTTGCCCATGTTGTATTCTATTGAACTTTCGGCCGAATTCCAATTAAAATTTTCTTTTTGCATATTTTAAATACATGTTAAAGTACAAAAAAAACGCAATATAGTTTATTATCAAAAGCTCATCTTTTTTATGCATTTTAATAAAAATCATAATAAATGGTTTTCTCCCTCTAAATATATTAAATTGAATTTTTCTGCATGCGAATTAAAAACATCTAACAAATTTGCATTTTTTGTAGACCCTTTGGAATGAGAGTGCGTTTGAATTTGTTTACTTCTAACGTACTTCGTAATATATAAATATTTCTGTTTAATTGGATTTTCATTGAATTGATAATAATTTCATGAATATTTTGTAATTTTCAGCAAAGGAAAGCCAACAAATCCCAACTGAAAATTGGCACACAACAAACAAGTTGGCGCAAATAAAAGATGGCAATAAATAATTTGGCACATTTCGCTGATGATTTTGCATAGAAATTCTAAAACTTATGTATATGTATTGTATTTTTGATTTTGTTTCATCAACATGGCTGCCATTGTGTTCTTACCTGCTGCAAAATGACAATAAAAGGTAATACGGTACTAACAACTTGAAGACAAACACTTAACTAACTTTGTGTGTGTATGTGCGTGTGAGCGTGTGTTAGGCCAGGTCCAGGTCCTCGTCCTCGATTTCAGTTATGGAAGGGCAATCCTGAAACTTTTGCGCACACTATAAGTAGTATTTCTGTCTGTGTGTGTGTGCACTCATTCACATATATGAAAAGTAAAAAGCAATTTTCGTAACATTTGCATGCCTTAAACCAACACACACACATCAGGAGAGAGAAGAAGGCAAGGACATGCGGCCTACCTTTGGCATGGTGTAACAAAAACTACGATAATGTGTGTGGGTGGGTGTGCGGGGGTGTTTGGGTGTGCGGGCAAGTTGAATGGAGTACGTGTTGTGCTGAAAATGCAATTTGCCTTCTGTGCGAAAAGTACGTAAAATTTATGCAAATTTCTCCCCCAATCTGCCCCTGACCCATGACTATGGGCGATGGCGACTATAGCTACAAGCGGAAAAAGGAAATGCGCCATTGTGTGCGTGCCTGTGAATGCATGCATTTGTGTGTGTGTGTGTATGTGTATATATATTGAGAAAGCGCTAAAATGAAAATGTAGTGAAATATGCGATAGAACGGCCAACGCGAAAAGCCAGAAAAAAAAATCGGGGAAAAAATGTGTAAGAACAAATATGTTACATATACGAGACCTCAACTTTACCCTACAAAATATGGCTTACAGTGAAGGCCGCACGTGTTAAATATTTGGTGAAAAATATTTTGTGTTATTAAAGTTTGAACCTAAATTCTTTGCGCAAAGCTTCCTCCTGCATTGTAATATATAAAAAGTTAAGACTCCCAGGAATTTTGAATGTTAAATCAACAAATTATGTTTTGTGTGTCTAACCCAGCTCAAGTCTTATAGGGCTTAGCTGCAGACTAGTTTTAAGAAACTATTTGTGACTGTTATTGAGATTTGCAACGCTTAAGTATTAGCTTAAAGGCAACAAAGTAAACAGACATAAAATCAACCAAATAAATTTAATGCTAGCGAAAATGTAGATTCACTACCTTACACGATTTGGTGAAAAAAAACTATAATACCCTTGAGTGGCCATAAAGCACGAAATAAAAGCCATACACATACAACTCGGATTACGTTGATACGCCAAAGAGGAGAATCTATAACATGCTACAGGGTATATTAACATCCAATGTTAGCCAGGCTGCGAATGCATGAGTTAACGCGACAACAAAAGTAACAAGAGCGACAACAACAACAACAAATAGCAATGGCGACAACAAGGCGTAAATTCGCCATCGATAGTTTTTGACATTGTGTATACGCCGAGTGTGACGTAAAAGCGAAACGGAAACAGTAATGAAAAAACAACAAAATATTGTGTAATGCGGCAGCTATAGGGCCAATGCCCAAAAAAGAATTGTGTGCGTACAATAAAATGCCGCCGGTTAGCCCAGCATCCATGCAAAAAAAAAATAAAGCAGTTGGCTTGTCTATGGATGTGTGTGTAAGTGTGTGTGACTGAAATTGTTTATACTGCATTGCACGTTGGTTTGGCATGCCGACATGGCTGCCTATATGTGTGATTTTGTGTGTGCCTCTTTGTGTTTGTTTGTAGGGCTGCGTCTGCGTTTTGGCTTATGGGCAAAGAAGCTGAACCGTATTAAGCAAACATTGCCGCTGGCAACAACGGCCGCCCTTTTGTTGCCACACGCAACACACGTGTGTTTGCTCAGATAGGATGGGGTCGGTGGGGTGGTCGCTCTGCTCAAGTATGTTTGTATGTCGGCTTCAAGATGTGTGTGCGTGCGTGTGAGATAAACGACAGCATTTAATGCGTCTAAATCTTTCTTAACGCGGCATCAAGCCATTTTTCAATCCAGATCTGAGCATTAAGATTGCGTTGACTTTAAGCCGTCTAAAGCCAGAATTGCAGCTTTTTGGCGCCTTGCCACCAAAAATGAAAAAAACTTCACAGCACAATTGAGCACGCAAGAAGCTGTCAAAAACGTTGAGGCACATGGTTATGCTATATAATATATTCAGGCTTAGGACAAGAAGTCAAAGCCGCAAGAACAAAATGAAAAAAGCAATTGAAATTAAGTCCTCTTACGAAAACTTAAGGAATACATTTTTAGCATTTTCAAATGTTTCTGAGCTGTTCTTATCATCTTGAAAAAAGAGCGGAACTTAACACTCTTATTTCTTATATTTTTATCATATTTGTTATTTAAAAGAAATTATATGTTCAATATTTGCATTAAAAGCTTTGCAAAACCGAAACTTGAACTTAATTTGCTAAACTTAAATTACTCAACTTAATTAAAGCACGAAAAGTTCTTTAATTTTTTTGTTTCTTAAGCTATTTTATTTAGGTAATTCAGCAACAAACAGAGCTGTTCTTGTTTTTAATTTGATTAAACAACATTTTACACAACTTAATTTTCGTCTGTATATTGCTAAAGCTGACGGCTTCCAACTATCGATTGCATTTTCCTTGGTGCAAATGTTTTTATTTTGTTGGTCAAGATTTAGGGCAGACTATCCTACCTGTCATTTGGACAGGCGCAAAAGAAGTGCGGCATAAACTACAAGTAAAAAGTTAAATTTGGTTGGGAAAAGAAAATTTGTTTTTTTTTTTGTAGCTCGGGTCACAACAATTACGTGAACTTTGCATGATACCGATGTTGAAACTCACTGAATGGTAAGCGGAAATGAAACTCGAATCTCGGATGAAAATGCAAACGAAAATGAAAATTGTTCTTATTTAGAGAGTGGCCAAAAAAAAAAAAAAAAAAAAAACTGTTTCGCTCGCATTGTTTACTTTTATGAATAACAGCCGAACCAAAGATTCCTTTTTGCATTATGAAATGCTATGTGCAGAAGCATTTCAATGAGAAAATATACCTGTACCCATCTGTGAGCGCTCATTAAATAAAAAAGGTGGATAATAATATTCATACTTGGCATAAAATTCATTAAGAGTGATTAATATTTGTTTATTCCTTCTGCACGCCTTTTTGCTCCCCAGATACGAACTCAAGCATTTATTAAAATGGCTGGCAAAATGTTGGGCTTGGCTCATAAATCTGCTGCAGAACTTTATCTCATAACGAAAAATGATTAATTCTCTTTTTTACCGCTTTGATTGAGGGGCTGTGAGCTGATGAGTGGCCGGACGTTGACACTTTCCGCTAATGCTTTTTATGTTTGTTCATAGGGTTTTAATGGGAAATGCTATTGCAATAGGTCTATGTGTTAGCTTTAATAACTTTCATCAGCTAAAAGCTAACGATTTATTCATGTGACATTTACACACACATACATGCACATGTTTCAATCACACTCAAAAGGACTTGTAAGCTCCTGGGCGGTCAACATCAAAACTAAGCCCAACATACATTTTCGACATGAGCCGATCAAATATTCAATGCTTTCCAAATGTTTGACCATACGCCAGACATTACTTGACGTGCCATTAAATATTGTACACAAAGTAACATAATTAGTATTTGGGCGGATAGAGCACGAAAATAATGCGATGTGTGTAAAAATCACCTAAAATGTTTGCGACCTTAAATTTATTAGTTTATTTTGAAACTCTTTACAAAATCATATTTGTTCATTCTCGAAAAATAAACTTCAACGAGCTTTCAACATAGCTTAAGCTCATTACCTCTTTTCCTTTTCCTTTTCCGTAACGCGTAACGCACATCAGAGCCAAAAAGAAAATGCTTTGCACTTGTAAGCCTTTTATAAAGGCTACAAAAAAAAAGGTAAGGGCTTTGAATTGGCCAGTTTCATTCATTTTTAGCCCATGTTGTGGCATTGAGCTTTGCATTTCTTTTTCATAATATTAACTTAGCTGTTCCACGTGTGTTTGTGCTTCTCGGAAATAGATTTAAGTATGCAAAAAGAAAACCTTATTGAGAAAATTTTATTTATTGCGGTTTTTTCATTCATTCATTCCATAAATATTAATAAAGTTATGCAATTTGTTCTTTTTCTCATATCCATAATTTATTTTTGTTGCGTATAACTTCTGTTTCGTCGCTTTCCTTTAGGCTTATATTTCCAGTTGAATCGACTTTCAAGTGCTTGAAGCCAAATACGAATACAAATATTCACGCAAACTGGAGAAAGAAATCTAAGAGCAGCTCCCCTAATATGTCTAAATAACTGAAATAAATACTCACGCACACATAAACACACATGTTGGTATAGACTCTAAAGAGGCAGAAGGCTTTTATCGAATCAAATACAATTTGCTTCTATAAGGTATTTGTCACGTACCTCTTATCCCCTCTCCAACACACACACACACACACAGCAAGCATGCATGTGTTGCTTAAGTAGTACAAATAGTATAATAATAATAAATAATATACTAATGTACTTGAGAGTGCCAACTGCTTAGGAATTGAGTGTGAGAAGTGAGTCCAGCAACATCGTTTTTTACTGTTATGCTTTAACTTTCTGTTTGACTGTTAATCATATTAATGCTCAAGTCCAGGTAATAAATTAATTAGCTCCAGAGCGGCTATTAATATTAAGTCTGAGATAATTTATATATAAGTACAATGTATAATTGTGGCAATAAAAAATGGTAGTATTTAACAAAACAATATTGTAGCAGGGGGAAGAGTAGATATATGTATTACATTTAAAATACCTTTGCTTAAAGTTAATTACGTCATATCTTTTCTACAAGCCAATTAAAGAGTTCGAGGTATAAAATCCTGGCAGTAAATTTCGTTAATTTCAGTGTGATATATATATGTTTTAAATTGCATGCGAAGCATTCCCCAAGCAATTAACCACGTAACACTTAATCACTCTCTCTCCCTCTCTCCACCATACAATAACTTACAGACTTCAATGAGTTTCAGTTGCCGTATTAAATCACAGTCTAATTGGCTTACAGCTTGCATTGCCGCAGTTCAATAATATTCCACGTTCGCAGAAGCTCGCTCCACCTCTCGTTTTTGCAACCTACTTTTGCAACCTTACCGAATAACTTGCGCTTGGACAACCCCGTTGCTGTGTCTGGTTGAGGTTGAAGCTAGGCCCAGTTCTGTGTGAGTTCAAAGGATACGTGTGCTGGCTGAACATAAATATTTATAAGAGTTTATTTGATTGGCACGCATCTCTACGATGACGCAGGGGGTTGGATGCTGGAGTGGTGGTGTGGCAATCAATCAGACATAAAACAATATTTACAATTTGAAAACGAACTACGAATTAATTCGATTGGCTTCACTTGCAGTCGATGCAATGGATTGAGAAATTTCGTTTGGCTTTCGGGTTAAATGGACAATGGATTATTGCAGTGCGTTTATGGCTTGGGGGCATTCAGCGTCCTTATGTCGACGTACATGTGCCAGCAGGTATGCTAGGTCCTGTGGCGTCTGCTGCTGACAGCCACATGCCAACACAAACACACACACACACGCACACACACCTTTCAATAATGGTTATGTGGGTGTTTATGAGGTAGATGTTTGGCTAAAAATCAACAATAGAGTCGCAACAAAAGAATAACATAGTTTCTACAATCATAAACGAAACCTGGCACATACTACTACCAAATAAGATACAATTGGAATATCCTTAAGGATGCATTTGGGTAGGCTCCAATATATATATATATAAATATATATGTATAAATATTATGCAAAAACTGTTTGTATTGCAGTAAAAGTTGCTGCAGTTTAACAACTCAACCTGAGCTTTTTGTGTTTGTTATCTTGTTTAGCATATATATATGAACTTAACTAAAATATTTTGAGCAAACTGTTCTTCAGCGATTACAGTGATTAAAACATATAACTATATCTATGCTACTGAGACGATACATCACCTCAGTCCCCCATGAGTTAGGATATATTTTATGGTATATTTATTTTAATCACTTTAATGGGTAAAAGTTTCAAGCGAAACTTTTTTATTTCTGTCATGCAGCGTATGAAAAGACTGCTTGTAATTAAAATGCATAATTAATTGCATGAGCATGAAGTAAAACCGCACGTTAAGAGTGCACTTAATTGTAGATATTGATGAACATATTGAAATGTATATATTACAAACGTAATATATATGCAAGCAGATAAGTGTTATTGGTTCAATTGATTCATCAGTGCAAAGAGTGGTCGAAAGAGTATTGATTGCAGGCTTAATAATAGAGTTGTTATGCCCACTTCAAGAGTATTATAACTGGAGCGCCATAACACTTGATATTGTTTCAAATAAACTATGTGAGAGTTCAACGGTGCGTATGATGGCTATGTGTAAGCCTAAATGTTTGTATGCTGGATGTTTAGCTTGCATTAGTCCTGTCAACAATGGATAGTATAAACTAACAGAAACTCACACATAGCTGTAAGATTAAAAAAAAGGGAAAATTATATAAGCACAAAAGCATATATACAATTGTTCATATTTAAATAAAATATGTACTTAAAATGTGTTTGTTTTTTGGAACTCTTGTGAACAACTGTGAAAAGAGAGTGCAGCAAGCCGATTAAGTCAAGGGATTTGCCATTTGGCCTGCTAACCGGCTTATTTTGATGCTTTTCTTTTCTTTTTTGTACAAAATTAGATTCAGCTTTGTTTTTGGGCAGCGAAAGGAGCATATTTACTTAACTTTTTTTGTAAAGGAATTTTTATAATCTTGTTAAAAATGTTTTCTTATGTATTTAATCAAATCATTTAGCTTAAATATTTTAAGCATTTAACTTTATAAAATAATTATGTGCATTACCCAACAAATTGATGAGTTGAAGTAATTATTAATCTGCTAACTGCCAGTTATGTGTCCATCATGTTATGACAAACACGTGGCATTGTACCTACGCGCACGAGCATTTATTTTCAGCGGGAATCCTTAGTTGTGTAATTCATATGTGACGTCCGTGTACCATGTAACCATTGTCAACCACATGTGAAACTTTTTCAATCATTGTATGGCTGCAATTCCAGGAATGGTGTATGAATATGTATGTATTTATTTGTAAGCCCGTGATGATAAAAGGTATTGAGTTGAGGCAAGACACGTAAAATGTTTAATATCACTGTCAAATACATCCCACAGAGCAAGGAAACGCGAGTTCTTATGTAAGTACTTATGCCCAACAGCAAGCGCTGTGCAGTTTTGATTGATTGTCTTCGCATTTCAACAGAACTTCCTTGTGCATGAGGAAATTTCCGAGGAATTGTTTCATTGAAACATAAGCAATTGTATCCATACATATTTCATACACAATTCACAATTCACAATGTTATCTAATGGCAATCAGAGCGAAAACACAATCATAATAAATAATAAACAACCCTTTGAGCAATGAAGAAATGTATAAATTTTATTTAACAATCAGCGCCCAACAAGAAGCTGCAATTTACCACTCCTTTCAGTGGCACGAACGTGCACTCTTCATGATGTAAAGTTACAAACCATCAACACAAATAGTGCCAACTGCAGCCAGAAGATGCCCAACAAGGCAACATCCCAGTGTTCGCATGTGTATGTATGTATGTATGTATGTGAGTGTGTGGATATGTTTGTACTGATTGCACAAAGGAACGAAGCCCGTCAAGCCCTTGGTGACGTGTTGAGCGAAAGAATTGAACAAGCAACTGGCAGGTCACAAACAAAAAAAAAGAAAAAAAAAAGAAAAGAAAAGCCCAGCAACAGTAACTTTTGCAGCCCCAGCTGAGCAAAGGAGCGCAAAGGTCACAAAGCGGCTCACCTGAGCTGCCAACGTAACAACAGGAGCGCTGTAGACGAAGAAACACTTTAATGTGGTCAGAAACCCAACGGGATATCTTAATAAACTCAAAGTAATGACGAAAATCTAGCACATATTTCAGATCATGTTATCGATTTTCATTTTAATTAATTTACATGTGCAAGACATTATTTATTTCGTAACAAAATTTCCTTTGGCAAAGGATGAAATGAAACAAAGCTTAAAATTTAAATTGAATTTTAATGCAAATTTCATATGATCTGTTGTGATATGGCATTGGGAGTTTCAATTTAATGGTGTTCCTTAATGAAGAAGGAGTTCTATTTCCATAAAAGTTTTCCTTACCATTAGATGAGATAACAACATATCTTATATATATGTTATTATTCGCATAATTATTCGCATCGGTCGACAAAATTGTACCAAAAAATCATGTTGCTTAGGCAACTAAGGCTGCTTGCCTCAGGTGTTTGGTTACTTTCTCCATTGCATGGAATTTCATTTCTTATCAGTTTTGCTGAGGCACGTCCCCACTCAATGCGGCCTGCGTTTTCATCAATTTGAAACGACATAGCTTTGTTGCCAACGTTGGGCATGGCCAGTGGACTGGCAGAGGTAGAGTTCAGTTGAAGTGCCATTGGCAATTAATAGTTACCAATATTGCCCGGTTTCCGTAGAAACAAGCTCAATATCCACCATGCAAAGCTGCATTTTGCAATGCACGAAAAACAGCAAAGGGCAAACAAGAATAAGAGATTGAAAAGCCGGCTGGTGGATTAGGTTTGCGGAATGGCATACCGAAGCCACAACCATACCACAACAGCAACTGTTAATCAATCTGGAATAAATAAGTGATAAACAATCGACGAGTTGAGGATACAATACGATAAACGATTTAATATTATTTCAACAGTATCCAATCCTTATGTATAATGTATTCTTTGGACAAACTTTTTATTATTATTATTAATACATTTAAGTCAATTTTTTGAGTTGAAAAGTTTCAGGTTAACATTATACTACGCAAGTTAATAAAAAAAATATAATCAAAATAGAATATATATGATATATTTATATTAAACTTAATTTTCATAATTTCCAAACTAATGTCTTCATATTTTTTAGAGCTGTTCAAACATATACGACTTAATAAGCAGCAGCAACAGTTGTGGCTACAGTTTCAGAACTTTAGGGTCGCAAGCCATCTCCGGTTAGCTGAGCGTATTGCAGTGCTCAAAATGCAACGAGCCGTGTGTTAAGTGCTGCTGCCATTTGCACTCACAGACACTCGCACACACAAACAGACACACGCGCACTTAAGAGAGGAGTCGGGCACACACGCTCAGCTTTTGTATTGACGCACTCGTCGACGATGAGAACCGCTTCAAAGCGTCCGCAGTCACTCAGTCACAAAGTCAGTCAGTTGGCCCCCCGTGGGCTACATAGTCATAGTCGGCTGTTCACGCTGCCGCAGTTGCTACATTCGCAAATTGAACGTTAATGCGAACACTTCGCGTGCACGGAACACTTTGGAAAAATAAGTTTTCATCAAAGTTTGCGAATTGAAAAACAAAACAAATATTCGAATATAAATATTAAGCACAATTAAACTCTTCAGTATGACTCTGCGTGGCGCTAATGTTATTTGGTTTAGACATGGCCTAAGACTGCATGACAATCCCGCCTTGCTGTCCGCACTAGCTGAAAAAGATCATGGCATTGCACTGATACCCATATTCATATTCGATGGCGAGAGCGCGGGTAAGTTTTCACATATTAACATACTTAATGTACTTATCTCATATCATGGATAACGTTTTGCGCGCTCCGTTATGAGATAATAGCGCAATTCAGCGTTTTATTTTGTTGCAAAATACTTAGTTGACGGCACTCGTGCATGCAATACAAGCATTGTGAGGGGGCAGTTGGGGATATGTGAGGGCAACTCGTGCTTTGGTACAATCCAATTTGCTTTGTTTGTTTATACAAATAAATAACAAACAAACGATGCGTTCCAATACAATTTGTGTGAGCGCGCCAAAGATAAAGAGACAAAAAAAAGTAAGAGAGACTGAAAAAGCCGGAGAGTAATACGTAGAGTGAGAGTAAAGACATGAGAAGCAATAGCGTTGAATGCAACTTGTTGCATGTTAAATCGTGGCGTTCAAAGTAAATTGTAAATTAAAATGAGTACATAAAAAAGTAAAATGAAAATATGTATCGAGTACAAGCATTTTTTGATCATTATTGTTTAAAGCTTATTTTAAAAATGATTTTTAATTTTATTTATTTATACTCTGCTTCGCTCTCGCATTCTTATATCAACCATACGCCTTGTTGCCATGCATGATATATTCACACACATTAATATTTCTTAAAGACAAAAATATAAATGAAATCGAATAAACAGTAATGGAATTCAAATTTAAACACCTCCAGGCACTAAAAGCGTTGGCTATAATCGCATGCGCTTTTTGCTGGACTCGCTGCACGACATCGATGAGCAGCTGAAGGAGGCAACAGAGGGAGTTGGTGGCCTGCTCATCTGCGAAGGTCAACCCACGCACATATTTCGCCAGCTGCACAAGCAGGTGCGTCTAAATCGGATCTGTGTGGAACAGGACTGTGAGCCCATCTGGAATGAACGAGATGATGCAACAAAAGCATTGTGCCGTGAACTTGGCATCGAGTATGTGGATAAGGTATCTCACACCCTGTGGGATCCACGCAAGGTCATCGATATGAATGGTGGCATTGCACCACTAACGTATCAAATGTTTCTGGTAAGTTAAGGTTCGAATTTTATTGAGTTTTCATGAGTTACTCATGCTTGGCCACAGCACACAGTGCAAATAATCGGGCTGCCGTCGCGTCCTGCATCTGATCCAAACTTTGATGGCGTCGGCTTTGTGCAGTTGCCAGCCCAGTTGCGCAGGGACATCGGTTGCTTCGATCAGACACCACCACCGGAACACTTTAATGTGTACAGCGATAATATGGGATTTTCGGCCAAGATAAATTGGGTTGGTGGCGAATCACAGGCGTTATTGCTTTTGATGGAACGTCTTAAAGTGGAACAGAATGCCTTTGAGCGTGGCTCATATTTGCCCAATCAGGCTGTGCCTAATATTTTGGATTCGCCCAAATCGATGAGCGCCTATTTGCGTTTTGGTTGCCTGTCGGTGCGCCGTTTCTATTGGAGTGTTCATGATCTCTTTAGTAATGTCCAACAGCGCGTCAGTGAGCTGGGTTATCAAATGCCTGGCGGTGCCCACATCACTGGACAGCTTATATGGCGAGAATATTTCTACACAATGTCAGTGAATAATCCGCAGTATGATCGCATGGAGGGCAATGAGATCTGTTTGAGCATACCGTGGGCCAAGCCAAATGGTGATCAACTGCAACGCTGGCGTCTCGGCCAGACGGGCTTTCCACTCATAGATGCTGCAATGAGGCAGCTACTTTCCGAAGGTTGGGTTCATCACATTCTACGCAACACGGTGGCCACTTTTCTTACCCGTGGCGGTCTCTGGCAGAACTGGGAGTTTGGATTACAGCACTTTCTTAAGTATTTGCTGGACGCGGATTGGTCAGTGTGTGCTGGGAATTGGATGTGGGTGTCCAGTTCGGCATTTGAAAGTCTACTCGACTCCTCGATGGCCACCTGCCCGGTGGCACTAGCCAAACGGCTCGATCCCGATGGCCTCTATATCAAGCAGTACGTGCCAGAGCTGCAGAATGTGCCCCTAGAGTTTATGTAAGTGCAAAACGTCAAATATAACCAATTTTATTACAAAATATATATTCATATGAACTTAATACCATGTCGAAATATATTAATAATTTATTTGCATTGTTTTTATACCAAATTCGGTTTTTCGTTTTCCTTTTGTAGCCATGAACCGTGGGACATGACAGCTGAAGATCAGGAGCGCTTTAAGTGCCTCATTGGAGTACATTATCCGGAGCGTATCATTGATCTGTTGGTGGCCTCGAAGCAGAATATGTCGGCTATGAAGGCATTGCGCAATTCGCTAATTGAGCCGCCGCCACATTGTCGGCCCTCCAATGAGGAGGAGGTACGTCAGTTCTTTTGGCTGGCCCACTACTGAAAACTAATGCCAATTAACCATATCTCAAAGTGTATCTGTGTTGTAATATCGTACAAAATCATTCAGTGTTTAATAAAATTGTCCTTTCTCTTAATATAATTAATAATGCTTTATTTGGTTTTTAGCTTTTTAATTAAAATATTTGCTACAATACAATTTGTATTTGTTTTTAACACCTTATAACTTGTTAATCGTATATATATTTTTAATTTAGCTTAATTTAAAGTGATTTATTATTTATTTATGCATTTATATTTATTATTATTATTTGTATTACAATTTTAAATTATATTTAATTAACACGGCATTATAATAAAATTATTTTGTATACGATTTTAATTTATTAAGAATAGATTTCAACGCGAATTTATTTGCAAAAGTTAAATTGATTTATGAGTTTTTATTGTTTATTGGCATATCTCGTAATTATGAAAATAATGTAATATAATTTTCATGTTTTATTCATTTTCTTTATTTGTCTATATTTTTTGTTTTCATGCCTTAAATTGTATTTTGAATCTATTTTTTGTTGTAAAATGTGTGCAAAAGGTTTCGGTTACCATAGCCAATTATATGAGTTTAGCTTATGGCTTTGATAATGGGACTTAAATGGATTTATTGTTGAAACTTGAGTCCCTTCGACAATTGCTACACAATCAAAACTGAGCACAGCTAACTCCGACAATGCCGAAGCTTGTACGTTCTTCACAAACAGTCAATCAGTCAATATCCAATCATTTGAGAATATAATACCATTGTACGAAATTTCAACGATGTTCTTAGAACCCATTTGTAAAGAATACAGTTATTCAAATACTATATAAAATGTACTCGTGTTGACGTTTTTTCATCAGATATAATTAATTCGAGTAAAACATTTAGATCGCATTTGGAAAAATAGAAATGTTATATAATTGTGTACTCTATGAATTATTTAAGTGTAAAATTCACAAACAGTAAGTGGTACAATACGGCACAATTGCTGTAAAAAATATTCAAATTATCAAACCAACGAAATTGAAAAAAAACTCACACAGCAAATAACAATTTTTCTTTATACAATATACTATTTGAATATGATCTCGTAACGCATATGTTGTGTAACATATATTTTTACAAATATTCTTGTTTTTTCTTGTGTCTAAGTATATAATGTACATGCACACACATGCGTGTGTGAGTGTTAACGTTTAAACGGGAACCGCGCGTCTCACTTTTGCCTATGGAAATAATCGCGTTCGGTATGTAAAACGCGCATACAACTTATGAGGTTCCTTTGATTTTACTTTTTTTTTACATGTACTCCAGATCATCAAAATAGAGTTTCAATAACTTGTTGTTTTTATTTTATTTTTTGTGTTAAAAGCTGTTAGTAGTTATACTTAAAAATGGACGTTTCTATATAGATACATGGAAAAAGTTTATATACTTTGAGCAGAAAGAAGCGACAAGTACTTGAAGTATTCGGTGTGCTAATAGCGAAATTTCGGAGTTATTAGAAGTGCCTTAGGTGTTTCATATTGTTTTGGTATAGTAGTGTGCAAATCTCGTCTTTAGGCATTGCATTCAAATCTGGCAGTATATCTTTTAATTAAAAATGGATTTTGTTATGACTAAAATGAGAGGTATTTGTCCACAAAATACTCTTAAGAAAACAACTCAGTTTCAGCATTTATCATTTATGTTATAACCGGTAAAGAAAAAACAATTCGGTTGTGTGTGGATCTCTTTGTACATATCTTTGAATATTTCATGAACTCAAATTCCGAATAAGATTAAACATTTCCCCTCAGACGACACATCAGCTTCAAATGCAAATCGAATGCAAGATACACTCGCATAAGCTTATTCATGAAATCTGTCGGCTCCATTGCATAATTTGCATATCTATGCAGGCGAAAACAATATGCTCCGAACTTCTTTAATATTTTATATATGTTTGTTTATATATATGTGTGCATTTCTATAGCCATTTCAAACCATCATAAAACTTGATATAGATTTTTGTCTGTTGGTTTCGCTTGACTCCGATGCGCATTTTATTCATTTTCATTTTCATTTATTTTTTTTTTTATATATATTTTTTAATGCATATATTTGTATGCATTTAATTTTGCTTTTGTTTAACTTTTTACATTGGCTGTCATTTAGTTAATTTCATTTACAGTTCCAACTTAAAAGAATTATACCAATTATTAAGAATTCAATACGAGTAAACAACTTTCAATTATCCCCTTAAAGTTTTTTTTTTTTATTCTTCTTGATATATTTAATGCTAATGTCTGACTTTTATTGGTGAGGCTTTTGTGGCTTGTGATTTGATAGGATGTGTGCATTTAAAGTGTCCATGTGTGTGTGTGTGTTGAGCAGCATGTGTGTCTGTGTGTTGGTTTCCTGATTACATTTACGTATAAAATAAAACTTAACAAACAGGCGTTGCTTTTTTGTATTTCCTTTTCCTTTTCCTGGGAGCTGCGTGGTGGCTAAACTAGAGCTAAGCTTTGCTGTTGTTGTTTTACACTTGGTGTATACCTTAGTTGTTGTTTGTAATTTTCTTCGTTTCCGTTTTTATTTAGTTTTGTAAATTTATTTATGTTTTTTTCTCTCTTTTTTATATATTATTTAGTTGCTTGTGTGTTTTTTGTTAAACATAATGTTTGTGTTGTGTTTTTTACATGTACATTTTAAAAAAAATTTTCTACTAGATTTATTCATTATCCGCACGCATGCCTCGCACCTCGCCAACCTGGCGCGCCTTGTCTAGCTCTTCCTTCACCTTTTCCTCAATGGCGCGTATATCCTCCATTGTAAGACCGTACCAACGATCAGTTGAACAGAAAACTTGGCTGCAATCAAGAACAACAAATTAAATTATTATTTTTGTTTTTATCGTTACGATTTCGCTTTCTTACCGATGGAAGTTTGTAAAGAGGCGTCTCTCGGATTTTTGTATAAAATTCTCTACTCTTGTTTGCAGGCCAAACCATTTAAATTCGCATGTAACCAGCTTGTAGCAGGTCATAACGGGATTCACGCGCTTTTTCCAATCAGGACCCACCAGAGGACCACGACCAGTTTTCTTTGACTGGTAGCTGCGCTCAGAAAATAATGGTCAGTCAGTGAATAAATTGATTTTTCTCTTTAAAATCATAACTTACGTGGTTGGATCCTCTTCGGGTTTGTAATCCGCAGGCAGAACCGGATCATTGGCAATGTCAATGTACACAACATCGCGCACTTTTAGTTTGTCTGGCGTCAGTTCATGCACCTGCAACAAGATTGATCACAAACATTCCAAATTAAAAAAAAACAAGAGCATGACAATTGATACAAACATGCAAAGCAATTGAAATTACAATAGTAGATACGTTAGTTTTAAGCGGCTATCAATAGAGACATGCACATAAAATAAGAACAAATTTTGGTCAAACTTCAAGCGATAGATAGTAAGGATGGTAAGGAAATTCGCAAATATAAAATGAAATGATAGAGTAATACCCAAAGCACTCACGTTCTCCGATTCGCCAATATCTTTAGACACATGTAGTGAGTCAATAACTATACGAAAGTTTTCGTGCATATAGCCGGGATTCTTACGATTAACAGTCAAATAATAAGCAAAAATTCCCAAATCAAACGCACCCAATGAATTTCGAGTTCAAATTCCATAATCAACAAAACGAATTGGCAATGTTAAATGATCGGTTTTAAGTTTAAGTTTTTGTTAAAGATATTGTTAATATTTATGATAGGTTATATATTGTACGAAATGGAAGAAATAGAAAGAAAAACACAAATTAGTTAAACACTGTATAGATAATTCACTTACATTCTCTGAGTCTCCCGCATCGCCGACGTGCAACGTGTCGATGATAATTTTGAATGCATCTTTCATAAATTTGGGATTCTAAAATAAGCCGCATAAATCAAATTTAGTTTTCTTTCCAAATATTATCATACATAATTTTCATATCAAACAGAAGGACAATACTAAAAATAACCTTATAAAAACTTATATTTTTAAAGAGTATTATACTTTTAACTTTAAATCAACATTTGACAATGACTAACAAAACTGAAACTTTACAATTTTCATAGTTTTTTAGTATTTAAAACAAAAGTTATAAAATAACACTGCAGAAAAAAAGTATTTTAAGAATTTTGAGACAATATTACATTAAAGCTTAATTCAAATGTATCCAATTTGATAAACAATTCGAATGTTTATAACACAAATTTTCTTGATTCTGTATATGTTATTTTAAGCCCACTTGAATTTCGAACAGCCACTTTAATATACACACAATTGCAAGTCAGTTGTTAAAGGGATTTCATTTGTTATGTAGATTTGAGAAGTTTCTCAACGTTCTCGACGAGTGACGAAAAGTTGTTTCAATATATATATTTACCGTAATAATCGTTCGACAATAAGGATAAGCGTTCCATGCCTCTTCGTGTATTTCTAAAGAGCCCTTGGGCGCCAATAGTCTAATGTACGCTGGAACTTTTGATTGCAGATGGTAGATCTTATATGTATACTGACCGGAGTTGTATTTGCCGCCTATAATAAAAGGCAAATAAAAAAAAAGAAGAGAGAAATGGATAAGTAAAATAAAAGTCGCATGTGCCGTTGGTTCGATTAAATGGCAGCTTACCCAACAATGGGAAATTTTCGAAGGGTTCGTTTTTTAATACCTCAATGCCCTCGCCGCCGCCCGTGTTTTCCTTTGACGCCTCCGCTACTGAGAATAATTGTGCTACTTGATACTATATAAGAGAAATTTGTCATTATAAATACTAGGAAAACACAATCTTTTACTCTCTCAATTACCTCTTCCACGGTTAATGGCAAAGTTACGCGGCTGCAAAGATAGAGAAGTAGAGAGAAAAAAAAAGATTTCAACTAATTAAATTCAATAGGTATGTGATTTTAATTTAATTAAATTTAGGCCAATCGTACGTGCGATGGAATTTTTCGTCAGGCTGAAAAACCGACCTTAAAGCATGCCGCACTTAAAGTTCAAATAAGCGACGCCTTGAACACATAAACATCCCCAGAGAAGTGTGCCCTAGAGAAGTGTGAAAAGTAACAAGGATGGGAAGAGGAGAGGGTGCGCAGCGAAGGACGAATTTGCCAGCCACAAGTTTATTCAAAAACATAATTGCGAGGGTCGTGAAACTTGTTTGCTTCACTTCGTTGCGGTTGCTGTGGGATAACATAAATTGAAAAATTTACGGGCCCAACTGCAAAGTGCCAGAAGTTCTTTGGACAAGACGACATGCGTACAATCTTTCTTAAAGTCTAAATAAATATCTAGCTCAAACGCTTAAAATGGTAAGGAATGTGCAAAATACTGTAATACTATAATGACAGATTCTTGAACAGTTTTTCACCTATTTTGAATTTTGGCCGTGACGCAAGCTTCTTCCGCTGCAGTCACTAGCCCATAAAACAGGCGCAGTCAAGTTTCTCATTTAGCCACGTTTTATGAGCTAATGCAGTCGCGTTGTCACCTTACTTTCGTTTTTGTTTTCTTTGGCATTTGCCTTACTTTTCTTGTTCTTGTCATTAGCCTGAGCAACAATATGAGAATCAGGAATGGCGAACAATGTGAGGAAATTCCAGTCGGTTGTCAGAAGCTGAGAATGTCTTTTGGCACTAGCCGACAACTTCCAGAGGCAATTAACCTTTTGCCATTGTTGACACGTGTAATGATGTGTTGCTAATTGCCAGCCTAATCGTGCCACTCGTTGCTCTTCCTCTTCTGTCTTATTGGACTCTTGTGCGTCGCTCAGCTAAAACTTACGACGAGTGCTTACGAGTTCAGGCCAAAAAGTTGACTCTTGGCTACAACAACTTAATAAAGGTTGAAGTTCATACAACTTGACAACTAAAGGTGCGCTTAGGCACACTTGCCCTCTTGAGTTGAGTTTAGTTTAGTTTAGTTTAGATTAGTTAAGTTGAGCGGGCGTGTTTTTGGGGCAACTTATTCACAATGTGTGTTTGCCTAGCAAATTAACTTATTGACACATAATTTAGTGTGCAAAAAGGTTAATCCTCAGTTGAATTCCTCAAGTATGTTGTTTGTATATGTATTTTTGTTTTGTTACGAAATGATATTGTAAACATAAAAGCAAAGCAAAGCCAAACTATTATGTTAAGTGGAGTATTGTTCGTTTTAGAGCTTTTCTAAAGTTAAGTGACGTAGGTAAACTTAATTATCAAGCTTAAAATTTGACAATATATATTTTCTAAAATTGTTAAAAAGCAAAGTTTTAAATACTTTTGTAATTGTTCAACCGCAAAATGAACTGCCCACAAGATACAAAATATCTCTTTCCATTACAGCTGCTTTGACATCAGAAGTAACTGCAAAAAAACGTTCCGCCTATTTGAACGAAATCGTTGATTTCACGTTTCGCTTGTCATTTTAATCAGCTGCCGTTAAATCAATTCAAATTGGAAAAGTTTCTGATAAAGTAAATTGATCGTAAAGAATGTCGTCTGTCTTTTGACTCAAAGTTTTGCCGCACACCAACAAGAACTTGACTCGAAGCAACAAACGATATCAATAAAAATAACAAGAAACACAACAACAGCAAAAGTTACTGCGGCCAATTTTTGTGCCAATAAGATAAGTAAATAACTTTTTGGAGGAGGGTTCACAAAACTAACTGGGTCAAAAATCAAATGGTGAGAGTTCAAACGAAATGTGAATTGTGTGTGAAGCATAGCGAATCGAAGAAGCTTGAAGAAGCACCAGCAACATAATAGCAATAAATGAAAGCATTCAACAAAATTATGCAAGGGCAAAAACGTTAAACTAGATAATAAAATACTTTACTCTTTCGAATGGCCAAAAAAAGGAAAGTTAAAAAAAATTATGTTTGTATTTATAAACAAACATATGTCGAAGGCACTGCCACAAATGTGTGAGAGAGAGAGAAAGAGAGGGGGAAAGACAAAATGGGCTACAATGGGGCAATAAAAGTCAAGAGAGTCACGAAAATATATTTAAAAAAAAATTAAAACTGAAGAACCCTTAATGAAACTGGACCAAAGAGTCCACAGACAATTTCGTAAACTTATAAGGTTTGTTTGTTATGCGGCGGGTGAAGAAAAAACCCATTCAGACGAGATCTAAAACACACATTGTCTCTGGGGGAGCGTAATTGAAAATGGAAAGTGATTGCGAGGCTGTAGGTAAGTGTGGTTGTATGTGTGTGCTTGTGTGTATGTGTGTTGACCAAAAAAGAAATACTTGGTCAAGGCAAATACTTGAATTCAATTTGAGCGGGCTTTTCCAAAAACTGGCTTTTGTTCATAATTGATGGCAACAAAGCATACATCATAATTGAAATCGAACAAGAATATCCAACCAATTTTGAAAATTGTTTGCGAGCTGTCTCAATGGTTAAGGAAAGACTTATCCCTGTATTCGGTTTGATTGCCGCACTACTATATTAAGTGTTATCATTCAATATAAAAGTCATAATACTATGACAAGTTAAGATTGTAAACTTTTCATTATCGGTTAGAGCTTAAAATTTATAAAACTTTTTCGCATACTTTAAGCTCTTAAAATCAATTCGCAGACAGCAAATTTAATATGTACGAATTGCTGAATAAATAGAAAGCAATAAATGGAATTTATGTATTTGAGTATTTGCAAACATAATTTGTCAAGAAAAAGCTTTCAATTTTATTTCGTTTTACTTATTCAGAAGAATTTTATATTAAAATATTCTTATAATAAAATCTTGTTTATACATTTTTAAGCTTTTCCCTCATATTTTTCATTTTAATGTTTATTATAAGAGCTATTATTTAAAGAGTTTGCCAACACAAATGTTTTCATTAGCACTAACAAAAACTACAACATTTTTGAATATTTGCGCTGCGTTTTACTGTGCTTTGGTTTTACACTCCATTAAGCTTAAAAAACAAAAATATTCAGCTATAAAATTAGAGCATTTTGGTACAATGTTTTCAAAGTGTAATTTGTTATAGGGGTGTGTGGGGGGGGAAGGAAACAAATTTTAACTGACGTGTTATCTAATCTATGGAACCAGGTACAGAAATACAAAACAATTTGAATGCAAACCAACCAAAAGACCACAATACACGAATTGTGGCCAAATGAGCGCGTGTGCTAGTTACAAATTGACCTCAAAGTGAAACATGCGGGAGAATAATCGAGCGAGAAAGGGGACAAGAATAATAGGGGAGAATAAGTTTAGATAGCTGCTGCTGCAAAACGAAGCAATTATTGAAGTTGTAAAGTCACGCGAATCGAGAATATAATTATATACACAGCTGCTCTTTAAATTGCAATTCAACTCAAACATAGACAAAAATAAAGATAGCGAGATTTGTATATTGCAATTTGAAATGTTTTCTGTTTTTATCTTTATAGAATATTTATACGAGTTTAATAATGGTTTAGTGACAGCTTGTTGTCGGCGATATTTTAGTTTTATTTTGATTTTTAGTGCACAACAAAAACAGCAATAATAGCTGGTTAGAGCAGTTGTAAGTTCATGCTAGATTAATGTAGGTTATTTAGTTTAAATTAATAGCTTCCACCTCATTTTAATGTAAGTTTTAAAGTTCCTTAAGTAACTATTTTGTTTTAGAACAACGAGCGTTTTTAATCGTTCAACAGTTGTTAACAGAAATATTCAATTTAGATGTGTTAATAACAATTTAAGTAATCCATAACAAAACGATTAAGCGTGAGGATAAATAAAATCGCTCTTTTTAATTGAATACTTTGCGTCCAAAGTGTGAATCAATTTTTCATGAACCAATTTGATTATTTAAAATGCTGCAACGATCAAAAAGTGCTTTCATTTGCTCAATTAATTTAAACACCAATTTATTTATATAAAATGTGCAGCTCAAAGCAACTTCTACAGAAAATGCGAGCCAAAGGACAAATAAAAAATATATATAAAACCCAAATGAATTTACGGACCTACAATTAAAATAGGTGTTGTTCTGTGAGGCAAGGGGAGAAGGAAATGAGGATTTTTGTCAAGTAAGCGATAAAAATTCATTGATTATTAATAGCGATCACGATGTAAATGAAAAACTGTCAACAGCATTTAAAAGCAACAAAGTTGAAGCATACTATTTTTTTTTAAACCGCAAATCAGTAATTAATTACTAGCCAGCAGGGAGACTACGGAAGTGGCGCTTAAATTAAACAATAACAAATGCTTTTTGTTTGTTTTTATTTATTATTGTTATAGCTATTATTGCAGTTTTTTGTTTGTTTTTGTTTTTGTGGCCAACGGGCATTGCAATTTTTATGTGTTTTTCACGCAAAGTGGGCGCAATTTCTGCTTCATTTAACGGGAGCGTTGAAATTTGTATTTTCATTGCCAATCGAAACGAAAAACGAAAAACAATTCCAAAATTCACACACATTACTGAATGTTTATTTTTATTTCTTGCAAGTAATCGCATTTATTGCAAAGTGTGTTACCATCTGGCGTAACTTTAATGTGTTTTGATTAAGTTTTTATGGGTGTAATCAGGAAGCGAATCGGTGTCGATAGGTTTAACGTGGAACGTGGCCATCAGAATTAAATGATAGATTAAATATTGAAAAGCATTTAAAATTGCTTTAGCATATTGTCATGGATAATAGACGAGAGGCAATATTGTAAATAAGAAAAAAATTGTTTGACCTACTAAATATAATAAAGATTTAATTGTTTTTTATGTTAATGTATAATTTACTGCCTCTTTGCTGATTTTTTTAATGTTTATTGTAAATACTTTGAACCCTTTAATTGCCACACAAATGTCAAATCAATTAAATATTAAACAGATTTGGTTTTGGCAATTTCCGCTCAAGTATGAAATTGTGGTTGGTGGCCTAAGAAGAGATGGCAAGACGACGGGGCAGACAACATTAGCAACGTGTGCAAGCTGCAAATGATAAAATTAACTCATGACTGATTTATACGTCAACTCAACGAGATTCATTTGACGCAATAACATGATTTTTGCAATTCGAAAGAAATGTATAGATACGAATTAAGATATTTAAATGGGATATGTCTGAGACTTTGTTTAAATAGCTAAATAAAAACTTAATCAATATCTAAAAACGTCCTTATCAATTTCAAACAATATCATTTTGGCACAACTAAAATTCAAACATATTTCATAAATTTAAATCGGAATATATGTAAATGCATCGTTTAAGTTGCAAGCCAACAATGTAATTGCACATTTAAATCGTATAAATAACGAGTTAAATAGCACTTTGGCAATAAATAGCAGCGTCAGTCACTGTGCAAGAGAGATAGCAAATTTAAAGTGCGACAGCAAGCGGCGGCGTCGCTACATTATCAATATTGTCAACTTGTTTGATTAAACATGTATATATGTATCTGCCTGCCTGCCACAGCTGCTGATAACGCAGCTGAAAAACCGGCATGAAAAGTTGTAAAAAAAAGTGAAGCCGAAAATAACAAGCGAGAAAGAGAGAGAGAGAGGGAGTGAGTGGAGGGAGTGCGTGCCAAAATAAAAAGTGACAGTTGCCAATAAATGAGTCACGCCAAAAAAAAAGCATAGTGAACTTCATACTCGAACCGTCAACAACAAAAACACCAACGTGACGAAGAATAAAATTGGTAACGTGGCAAAAGAGTTAATTTCATTTATTTTTAGAGCCACATGTAAATAAATTACGTTCGCAAAATGAATAAAACGCAATGAATACAACGTAAATTGGTTTGCATATCTCATTTAAAAAGTTAGAGTTGGCAAAGCCATTCATTACGTCATCAGAGAAGTCATGTAAACAACATCAAACGCAAGCGTTCAAATGAGCATGCAGAGTAAAATGTGCGTTTTACTGATAATAAAGCAACAAACACAAGTCGTAGCAAATCAGCAGAATGGCAAAATGGCACAAATTAACGTATAAAGTTAATAAATTGAAGTAATTGTCCAGCAGTTGGCTACGCGACTCAAGTAACGGGCGAGAGAGCGAGAAAGCGAGCCCGGGAGATGGCAAGCAGCGCGAGTGCAGTGTTGCCAGATAAGCTTATTTCAGGCTAGATCCAGCATATTTGCAAATAGAATAGCTTACAAAATTTGCGTTTACTAGCACATACTAGGATTGGTAAAAAGCTAAAGGCTAAAATATGCCTGTTTTTGATTAGAAACTAGCTTATGCGGCGCTCAGCACCTGGCAACACTGCGCGAGTGCGTCACAGCTGAGTACAAATGAGCATAAAATCGATTTATCACAATCAGCGTCTTGCACTTTAGTTTTAAGCAACAAACGGAAAAATAATTTATTTATATTCTTTACTTACAATTCCTTGATCTGCATTTTTCCGTTGGTTTACTGCACGCACAACGCAACGCATGCAATAGATTTCGATGAAGCGAGAAGGATGAAACAAAACGGAAATTTTATTTAGATTTCTTTGAAATTGAATGTGTTGCACTTGAGAATGCAACCTTCACACATACACGCGTTCACGGGGGAGGATGCACTTCATGCGTGTGCTTTCAATGACAATAAGCTAAAACAAAAAAAGGATTCACATTCGCGTTAACGCACTTTTCTTAATTGATGGTTGTCTGTAAAATTGTGAAGGCGGCCTTTGACTTCCGACTGTTTAGATAGTTTTCTATTTTAGTTGTATGTCGGCAAAAAGCACGAGTCATACGCACATACACTCACACACAAATGCAGACAACAACTCTCACAAACACACAAAGAAGCGATATCTCCTTGCGACAATTTTATAATTTAAACACGTACAAACTCTATTGCTAATTGTGGTTGACTGCCGTTTTGTTTACTCGCTAAAACGCTTTTCGTACACACTTTCAGCAGTAATAGTAATTGATTTTTTTGTACACGACGACGATATGAAGTGTGACCGTGTTCTGCAAACATGGAAATGCTGCCCTGCTAAAACGATACTTTCACAGCTGTGAGTACTTATCGATGCTTGCTATAAACGAATATCGATGCATCGTTCTTCGTAATCGGTCGACCTGCACGTGTACAACACAAATCATATTAAATGAGCACAAATTTCTAAAAACGCAAATAATATGGGCAAACTAAATGTAACGGTGTTGCGTTACCTCAGCAAGGAAGACTTTCGCGTGCTAACAGCTATCGAAATGGGCATGAAGAATCATGAACTGGTTCCTGGTCCACTAGCCGCTGCCATTGCCAACTTAAAAACTGGCGGTGTCCACAAACTGCTTAAAGAGCTCTGTAAACACAAGCTGATAGCGTACGAGCGGGGCAAGAAGTGTTAGTGCAGCATTGGAGTTGTATAATTATAATTATTTAACAGCTAATGAGTATTTGTTTATAGATGATGGCTATCGCTTAACAAACACTGGTTACGATTACCTCGCCTTAAAATCTTTAACAATGCGCGGATCTGTGAGCTCATTTGGCAATCAGATTGGCGTGGGCAAGGAGTCGAATATTTACGTTGTTGCTGATGAAGATGGCACGCCCATCTGTCTAAAGCTGCATCGTCTGGGACGCACCTGTTTCCGCAATATTAAAGCAAAGCGAGATTATCACGGACGTCGCCACAAAGCCTCCTGGCTGTATCTTTCAAGGATTTCGGCAACAAGAGAATTTGCCTACATGTCAGCGTTGTACGATCGTGGTTTTCCCGTGCCCAAGCCCATTGATTTTAATCGCCACTGTGTGCTCATGGATCTGGTCAATGGTTGGCCCATGTAAGTTAACATTTATACGAGTAAACCCAATAATTTACTTAGCATAATAAATAAAGTAATAATTTTCTTTTTTAGGACACAAGTGCAAGAATTGTTAGATGCGCCACAGATCTATGATGATCTTATGAATCTAATTGTGCGCCTAGGCAACTCTGGTGTCATTCACGGAGACTTTAATGAGTTCAATTTAATGGTCACCGATGCTGGCAAGCCCATTTTAATTGATTTTCCACAAATGATGTCTACCTCACACGAGAATGCTGAATTGTAAGTGATTGATTGATTTTAATTAGATATAATGTTATGAAATTTTCTTAACAGTTTTTTTGACCGTGATGTAAATTGTGTGCGTGAAATGTTCCGCCGGAAGTTTGGCTATGAGAGTGAAGACTATCCCAAGTTTAGTGACTTAGTGCGTGATGATGATTTGGATGCTGAAGTGCATTGCACCGGCTATGGATTTACCAAAGAAATGGAAAAAGATCTGTTGATGGAATATGGAATGATTGAACAGGATGAGGATGGTGAAGTGCAGGAAGAGGAAGATGAACAGCTGAATGATGATGACCCGCCAGCTTTGGTGCCTGCTGCCGATGCTGAGATTGATGAATGCCGCAAGCAACTGGAAAATGAGGTTTCCTACAGTGAAACAAAGCCCGAAAAGAAATCAGATGATGCGATCCGTCGTTATATTGAATCATGCACACAATACTTGGGCAACTTAAAAGTTGGACCTGAAGTCACTGATCAAGTTTTGGCAGCAGCACCTAAAATCTTGGACAACGAATCACTTAACGCTGTTTCTAAGCAAAAAACAATCGAAGCTGTAAAGATCAAAATACCAGAAGTTATTTCTACTGATGTAGTCACATGTGATGCCCGTTCAATCAGCTCCAATGACTTGGAAAAAGATGAAATGCCCGAGTTAGCTGGTCTTGATCCCAATTCTCGCATGTATCGTCTTAAGATGGTCGAACAGCTGCTAAATGATACACGCAGTCAACGCTCCTATTCCACAACAGCCAGCACGATAGCTCCATCGGTGATCACAGATCGTATACGTCGCAACATGGATGTAAAGGAGAAACGAGAACAACGCAAGCGTTGTGTCGCCAAGGGAGAGGCGAGTGCTGTGCATCGTCATCGTAAGGAAAACAAGGATGTGGTTAAAGAATACGCCGGCTGGGATTTTTAGATTACCTCTGTTTAAAAAAAAAAGGCCAGATAATATAAACAATATATGTAAATATATAATGATATAATATGTGTTTACATTATTTACATTGAAGTACAAAAAAATCTTAATCTAATAAATCAAGGAGACCACAGCGATTATAGACAGGCAGCCAGTGCTTGATATTCTCCTGGATTGCCTTATTCTTGTACAAGGTATTCCTAAAGTTTCTACCCCTCTCGTCATCCAGCATTAGACCATTAAAGTCCGCGTCTTTGGTATCATCATTAAGCATTATTGCCTGACAGGTAAGTGATGCAGTCACAGCTGTGAAATTCATAAAAAAATAATATTATTTTTATATTAAATTTATATATTTTTCGTTAATTTGTTTGTTATGTATTCACCCATAAATTTACGCTTTTCTAGCTGCATTACCAACTGTCTCAGCGTTGGTATATACCCTTTGAAGTGCAATGCACGTAGGGTATCCACTAGCACTTGATGATAGTACTCAATCAAGGCATCCTGATGCTCAATCCTCACCTGAGATTGCAATGAGGTGCAAAAGAAGTAATATAAATCAACGGCTGGCGGTGCCCAGGCAGAGAACTGGAAATCAATCAGCAGCATATCCAACTCATTATTATCGGTTTTATGTCTTAACATTATATTATTTGTCCACAAATCACCGTGCGTCAAAGTGTTGAATTCATCCTCCTGTGGATCGTAGACATTCTCAGTATATTCCATTACTCGCTCTTGCAGACGTTTCAACTTTTCCTCGTAAACACTTCCCAGTTCTGGGCACTTTCCAGCAAAATGTGCTGCCACGCCTACAAGACTCTCAAACATGGGCGCAAAGGCACGTGAATGGCGATTAAATATGCCATGATCCAATTTGGTCAACAATCCTGGCTCTTGCTCATTAAAGACAGCAGCTGTGGCATGCATCTTGGCCAGCTTACGTAGTGTCAGTTTTGTGTACTCCAGATCAAATCCAATCAAACGATTGCCAAGCACATAGTTGGGCACAGCGAGATCTTCAAAGATAATCGCAGAATGTTCATAGTCCACATGGAGTGTCTTGGCAAAAAGTTTCTCTGACTGATTTGTAGCCTCAAGCAGCTCACTTAGTTTTGGTAGAATCTTATCGTACATAATCATTTCTGTATTGCTCGCTTCGTATGATGCAAATATGCTGGAGATGAATGGATCATTCTCATATGTTGTTTTCACTATGAAAAATTCCGTTTCAGGTAGCTTGCTGTCACTTTTAAGATATTCCACTTTGATCCTTGTCATAATGCTAGCATAATTATCACCCTTGGCAGTCGCTGGTTTTATAATCAAATCTTGAACACTTAAGCCTGTATCCTTTTTGTGGAGGCGCAGAATGCCTTCCACATATGAAACAGTTAGCCAAATTGGTGCAGGATGAAAGTTATCTGCATCCGTTCGGCTTTGGCCATTGCTTTTACCGTTGCTGTGACTTTCAACCATGGTTGCTTGGTTCTCCCGCAACGACTCATCAAGCCGTCTCAATTTATAGTCGAGTGAGTCTGTCTACCTTGCATTAACGAATAGTATAATCTAGCTGTTATTATAGCTGTAAAATCTCTAGACAATTGCTTTACTTATGTGTCGCTGTTACAATACGTTTACCCTATAAAACTGTTTCCAACTTCCTATATAATAATAATAATACTTAGATAAATATCTACAGTGAACTCAACTCAAAAAATATATAACATTAAGTCATCAATTCGTCAATGTCCAAAAATGCGAATTCTCCTGACATGAAATCGAAATAAATAAATCTATTTAGATTTTTAATTAAATTTTATTGCATTTAAAATATTAGAGTTATGTTATTTTATTATTTATTTAGTTTATTAACTTTTTTAAAAATACTTTTATATTAAATGGTTAAAAGCATCTTCTACTTTATAAAACTTATACGTGAAATATTTTTAGCGAATGAGCACTGTATTCCCAATAATCTGCACACTCGTGTGAGAACAAATAAATCAACTAAATCTAGTATAAAAGATAATAGTTACGACTACTATATAAATATATAAGTATTAAACATATAGCATACAAATTTCTATTAAGTGTGCGCTCTAGACATTACTTGCATGAGGCGTCTGTCTCATTTGCTTGAGAGGTTATAAGCCCCACATCTTGTTCATCAAATAAAACGGTTATAAATATAGCTTTATACTATACTGTTAGTCGTTTGTTAGTTTAGCTATTATCCCAGCTCATCAACGAGTCTGCTGCAATTTTTGCACGCTTATAAACTTATCTAGATTAAAGTAGATTAAACTAGATTTTGTATGACGAAATTGCTAAAAGATTAGTTTGCTTAGCTTATCGACTTAATGAAAATTTAACACTTTATCCAAAATGATTTGTTTAAAAAGCATTTTCAAAAAATTACAACATGTACTTAGAACGTCTAAAAGCTTCCACAAAATAACATAATTATTTATAGCCATTCAAAGATTTTTATATTTTATTATAGCCAAAGATGGCTATCGGTTAAAAAGTGTAAAAGGGAAATTAAATGAGATTAGAAAAAATTAGTTGCTCACCATAAAAACCACGCTCGTAGAATTGGCTTTGAAATCAAATAAACTAGGCACATGACCGTCAAATTTCAGTTTTGTCAGTTCTCCACTAGTTTCTCTTGGTAAATTTTGTTGATGATGAAGGATGCAATGAAGTTCCGAACACCATTTTTTCTTAATATTTAAATTGTAAATTATTCTTTTAAATTAAAAAAAAATTTGTATTCATATTTTTGGGGATTTTTTCTTATGATCTTCTTTTCTAAAGACTGTGTATATCGAAATAATTTCTGAAAATTATAGCTTAATACATATTTTCATGCTTATTCCCGTTTTTGGATTTTTTTACTCTTGTTATCGTTTCTGTTTCAAGCTCTTGGCAGTGCTTAATTTTTAATATTTTACTTTTAAAGTTATCCAAGTTTAATATAATATATTATCCATTAATACAAAAGATTTCAAACAAGGGAATGTAATACATGCATAAAATATTCACGTCTAGAACAAAAAATAATCACTTGCTTGTGATAAGTAGTATGCCACAATTTATATTAAAAACTGCGCACTCATCTGAGAACAAAGAGAACAACTATTCCTTGTACTTACCTAACCTATCAAAGTACAACTGTAAACAAATAGTATAAGTGTTGACAAACATTTAAACTGGCCTTAGAGTTAATACTAGGCGAAATTCAACAAAAACTTAACTTTATTTTAAATAACATTTAAATTATTACCAAATTACGCATTTTATTTGTATCAAGATTTTAGTTACATATCACATCTCATCCAAGAGACCTCTGCGATCAAAAAATGGCAAAAAGCTCCTTATTTTCTTTTGTATTAAAGGGTTTTTATACAACAACAATCTTACTGCAGCATCGCTGTCAGAAAGACTCAAAGATCTTTCAATAGAAAACACCTCCGAGCCAGTGTGCATCATTGCAGGCAGAAAAACGAATGATGCAAAAATTGCTAAAATGTAAAGAGGTTAAAAATAAATTAGATCAAATTTAAAATAAAGATAGGAATAAAAAAAAAAACGTACCATAAAAACCACGCTCTTGATATTGTCTTTGAAAATCGAATAAACTGGACAGCTTGCCACCATAATTGAGTTTCGCCAAGGATTCCGCAAGTTTCTGATAGTAAAAGTGTACCAGTTCAATTTGATGTTGCTGGAAAATGTCGTCTTGCACTGAGGTAGCAAAAAAGTAATGCAGATCAGTGGCTGGTGAGCTATATACACTAAATTGAAAATCTATAAAGATGACATTATTTGGTTTGCCATCATCATTGTAATGGAACATCATGTTCGTAGTCCATGGATCTCCATGGCACAGAGTAGCAAAATCTCCATTCTTCACTTGCATTGCCCTTTCACCGTATTCCATGATATGTTCAATTAATCTATTTAACTTAACTGAGTAGCGTTCATAGAGCAATTTATCATCTTTGATGGATGTTACCATAGATCTTAGCATATTTTGCATTACTGGCTTGAAGGCTTTTGTGTGTGGATTAAAGAAACAACGATCGTATTTCTTAGCGAACATTTCTGGTTGTTTCTCATTAAGCACAGCCGCAGCGGCATGAAATTCGGCCATCTTTTCCAAAACCAATCGAGTGTGTTCAAGATCCAATTGCTCAATGCGATTTGCCACAGTATAGTTTTCTAAAGACATGTCCTCAAACATAATCGAATCGTGTTTCCTATCAACGTTCACAGTGCCGGCAAACATCTTTCTTTTATCGCCCAGCTCCTTAGCTATTAAAGTTGCAAGTTTGGGCAACACTTCTTGGTACATATCCATTTCACGAACATAAATGCCATATTGCTCCAACAAATGAGCAGCTGGATCCTTATCAGCGAATGTGGTTTTTATGATAAAAGTGGTCTTTTCTTGTTGCTTATTTTTGTCCACATACTCCACAGTTACTCGAGTCATGACGCTGGCATAGTTCTCTCCATTGACAGTAGCTGGTTTAATGTGAAGTTGTTGCAGCTGCAGTTTTGTATCCTTCAGATACTCTCGCAGCTTCTGTTGAACGTAATCGCGGGTGAGCCACACGGGTGCAGCATCAAATTCGTGCACAGTTTGTTCGGGCATGATGAAGAATTCATACAGTTCTGAGCTAAATCATTAGAATTGTTCTACTTTTATGCAATTCTCGAGGCTGCGATAAGAGAACAGCTGCAACTACGACTACGACAATATCTAAATCGGTTTGATTTAATGGCTCTAAAACACATGTTTACATAAAAAGATTTTCTCGACATTCTAGCGCGTAATCGTTGTGCCTCAATTAAGCTAGTACCTCAGTTGTCAGAGCATCTAGTACTTTTTATTGAAGTCAAACAATGTCTCACGTTGTTTGCCGAAGGAAAATAAATCTACCGCTGATTTGAAGACTATATAATAAAATGACGTTCGACTGTTATGGGCTTTAAATGCTCTGCTTTGAAAGTCGAATTAAAATATTATGTATATGACTTATTTCATCTTATATTCCGTTATCCTACAATTGGATTTGACAAATAATCAATCTATGAATAAATACAATTTATTTCGTTTTATTTTATAAGTATTTAAACAAGTCAAATTCAACAACATTGATTAGCCTCGAGCAGTCCCTTTCTGTCGAATACTGGCATCAATGCCTTGAGATTCTGCTGGACAATGGGATTGTTATAAAGGCGATTCTTGAAACGCAAGGCACGCTCATCATCATTCATTAGAGCATTGAAACAGGCATCTGTGGGATCCTCACTGATCATAACAGGCTGCACAACAACAGCCGAATGCATGGCTGAAACGAAAATACAGTTAATATAAACCATTAAAAAAAAGCTCAATATAAGGTTGTACTAACCAAAGAAACGTTTCTGTTCCGCTTGCAGCTGAAACTGATGTAAACTGGGAATTGGCTGTTGTTTGTAATTAAGTTTCCTTAAAATGTTTCTAAATATTCGATGATAGAATTCAAATAGAGCACCCTGCTCCGCTCGTCGAAGCGGTTCTCTCAGTGAGGTATTAAAAAAATGATGCAAGTCAATTGTAGGTGAACCCCAAAACGAATACTGAAAGTCTATAAGCAGGATATCTACAGGACGACCTGTGACTTTATCGTATTTGACCATAACATTATTGGTCCAGACATCACCATGAGCCAAAACATTTACTGACTCCCGGAGTGGCGCAAAACACTCCCTTCCAATGTCCATGTAATGTGGAGCCAGCTCAAACAGTTTCTTACTATAATGAGCACACTCTGGCTCCTGGCTCATCCAACGTGCAGCAGCCAGCAGTCCACCCACAAAGTAACCACTGTACGCATTTGTATATTGATTAAAGAAACCACGATCATATATCTCAAGGCAGCCGTTGGAACGTTCATTCAACACTGCCGATGTGGCATGCATCTTGGCCAGCTTTCTTAATATCAGGTGAGCATGTTCCTTATCCAATCTCATAACACGATCAGCCATGACATAGTTTTCCACTGCCAGATCTTTAAAAATTATTGCCATGCGTTCGCGATCCACCAAAATGGCGGTGGGAAAAAGTGGCTCAAATTCATCGATTTCCATCAAAAGCTCATTCAATTTTGGCAACACCTCCTCATAAATGGTCATTTCACGATTATAGATGTCATAGGGTGCCATTAGCTTCTTGCTCAGCTCATCATCATCAATGGAGGTTTTAACAATCAGGTTCTGCAACTTCTCTTCCTGTCTCTTCTGTGATAGTGTAAATCTAACTCGAACTCTGGTCAAGACACCGCCATAGTTCTCTCCAGGACCCAGGGCCGGATTCAGGTCCAGCTGCACAATTTGCAATTTGTCATCATTGTAATGTGTTTTCAGTGCATTTTCAATGTATTCGTGTGTCAGCCATTCGGGTGGCGCTGCCATTATGTCTTGCTTTGAATGAGCTCGCGTCTTTTGTGATGCATATTAAATAGGATCACTGACTTTTATATAAGTGCGGAACAGTAAGTCTCTACCAACTGCCTTAGATGAAGGTGTAATTCACACCGAACACGTTCTGTTCGTGATACACTTACAAAATAAATGATCTAAACACTGCAAGAAAAAGTATTTAGAGAACGTTAGCGATATGTATGTTTATTTGTAATTTACCAAAGAAATAACTTTAAATCGAATTGTATAAAAGTTAATTGACAATCGATTTTAGCTATTCCTTCCATTTTAATAATTATTTTAAATTATTCATTTATTAGTTTAAAATTTGTTTGAGTGTTTGAGTGCATCTTTAAGTGCATCGCACTCGCGGCGCACAATAATTTCATATCTGAGCAAACTTTTGCTGTCGACGAGAAAACGTTCCTATTATATTTGTTTCAGGGCTTAGCGCAACTGTGCGGCAACATGTCCATTTCTCGACAGATACGTGACGTGTGCCAGTCAAATTGCTGATTACGAAAGCGAATGGATAAATTATTTAAGTCTGTGTTATAAATTTACATGATATACGGCTGGGAACTAGAAACGTTATTCAAGTTCAAATGTATTTTGTTGATCTTTTTGAATGAACAAAAACTCAAACTATACAACAAAGATTATGATTCAAGCTTTATGTCTGTATTTATTTTCTTATAGCTGTTAAAAGTAAACATTATTACATGCTTTTATTTAACTTGACTTGTCTGTCTGTCTGTCTGTCTGTCTGTATGTTTGTTCCGGAATCTTGTAATCAAATTTTCACCAAGTACCCGAATACCTAGAGCTCTGAAATTTTCACCAAAGATGTGTTTCAGATGACAATACATGTTTTACAAGTTTTTGGCACGCTAAAATATGTAATATCATGTAAAAACCACGAAAAACTGTTTTCCCTTTTGCTTAACTTACTAATTTGACTGTCAAATATGACAAGCTTAGGTGGCATGAAGGGAAGCCTGCCGCTTCGTAGGCCGAAGGACTTAGGTTCGATCTCCGATCGAAGCTTATTTTTTTAATGTTGTTTTTTACATTTTTTTATTATTCCCAATAAAAGATTTTCAAATCATAGTTGGTGATGGTTAGCTATATTTTTTTTTTGGCTTTAAATTCTCAATTGGCTCTAGCCTTCTGAGCATTGTATTAAACCTTCACAACTGGACTAAACTTCCCACCTGTGCTTAACTTTGTCAGAATGGTATGAATCATCCTAACTAGAAATATTGTATTTCCTTGATTGACAAAAAAAAAACTGAGAAATAAAGTCGAGCTATCACCACTGCTTTATTTTCGGCAACCGCAAGGCTGCCTAAGAATCAGCAAGTTCAGCCTTGCCGTCACATTTTATTACAAAAACATGTTTGACATTTGGGTTTTGCATGGATGATAGTAAAAAATCGAATACAAATTTATGCAAGAAAGCGTATAAAAGCATGTCTTCAAAATTTTTTTTGATTTACTTGTTTGTTATATTTAATTTAATAACAAGAGGCCTGCTTAACAAGTGGTATGGAAGCGGCGGGGATGCGCGATGGGTAATGCAAATCCTTCGGGGATAAAGGCGTTTCTGATCTCAAAATGTGGTACCTTCGGTGTTGTTCGTCATTTATTAACTTCAATGACGTATTTGCTTAGACATACATTCGATAATCTGATTACATAAACAAAGTAACCCTTAACCATAGAAGAGTATATCTGCTAAATCCCCATAAATATTTGCCTAGACGTTGTAACTTACTGTACAAATATTTAGATACATATTACTTAAAAATTGTCTCCAGCCCTGCTTTTCTTACGACTAGGTACATTTATCAACGTCTATATTTGTCTTCAAACAACCCCAATTTAACACTCAGTAGAGGGCAGTAGCAACAGCGCAAAAAGATGTAAGAATTTAAATGAGTTGAGAAGGCAAACAACTAATAAAAGTAATAATCTCAAGACGCTTTTCTCTCGCCTCTGTTTAATACAGGGGCAAATCCTAAGTAGACAGATAAATCTCAATTGTGATAGCAACACACGTCGCTGACACCTGCTGTTAAAGCGTGTCGTATAAAAAGTCGAGAATTTCGGAAAATTTAAAACAATACCTCAGGGCATAGCCTTAAGAAAGTTTATTGTGAAGAATCAGTTAAAACAGAGGAAAAGTATTACCAAAAATATAGATTATATATTCTTGAAAAAATGTCCGTTACGGATCTGTTGAATGCATTTGATGCGCATCACAAAGTATCAACAGTTACATCTGACCCAAATACAAGTTTTGTAAATGCGCCAGTATGGTTAACAGAAAACTATCTACAGGATGCCTTACGCCAGTATTATAATGATACAAAATTAAAGATAACCGCCTTGGATGGTCGTCCTGCGTTGGGACGTGGTGAAAACTACGGTGGAGTACTGACACGCATTAAGGCGGAGTTTACTATGAGAAATGGAAGCTTCAAGAGTGGTCATTACATAATCAAAACCTCTTTTGAAAGCGATGAATTCTCACGCATAACAATGGAACCCTATGATATATTCAATCGTGAAATGTCAATCTATGAACAGATATTGCCCAAACTCAATAAACTGCTGTTAGAGATTAAAGATGTAGAGCGAATCTTTGCAGAAACTATGGCTGTAGATTATGATCGTTCTGCTTTGATCTTCGAAGATCTCAGTGCACGCGGTTTTGTTATGCCAGATCGTTTGAAGGGCTTGGATTTGTCCTTGGCTCGTATAGTGCTCCGCAAGCTGGCCAAGATGCATGCCACATCGGCTGTGCTAAATGAGCGAGAATGTGGTGCTCTCGAGAGCTATGATCGTGGCATGTTCAATCGCTATACTGATAACTATGCGCCATGTTTTCTGGGCATGATTGAAGCTGCAAGTCGACGTGTGGCACAATGGCATGGCTTTGAACAGTATGCGCAGAAGTTGAATGCTCTACTACCAGTCTATATGGAATTGGGCAAAAAAGTATTCGATCTCAGTCCAGGCATTAATGTCTTGGCCCATGGCGATCTCTGGACCAATAACGTCCTAGTCAAATACAACAAGAAAACAGGTCAGCCAGAGGATGTTATTATCATAGATTTCCAGTATGCTGTTTGGGGATCGCCGGCAATTGATTTGTTCTACTTTCTGAATTCATCGCTGCAATTGGATTTCAATTTGCACCATCATGAGGAGCTTATTCAACATTACTTTGCAATATTCGCTGAAACTCTTAGAAAATTACGCTTTCAAGCGCATATTCCAAGTCTGCACAATTTTCATTTGGACCTGAAGAAAAAGTCTTTCTATGGTAAGTTGAGTTTAGAGCATGCTTTTCATTTCAATAACAATGACATCCTTATTTTTTAAGCCATGCACACAAGTATTGCCATTTTTGCCATTCAACGAAATGTGGAAACAGATAATGCGGACTTTAATGCTTTGATGGAAACAAATCAGCGAGCGATTAATTTTAAAAATGCCTGTTACACAAATCCTATAACTCAAAAAGTACTTCGTGAACTCTTGCCTGTTTTTAATCGTGAGGGTTTATTGGATGCTGATCAATAATTGCTTTTAAAAAAATATCGCAGCTTATTGAACGTTTCTATGATTTCTTGTATAATTTTATTATCATAATTAAGAATTAAGTTTTTTAAAGAGAATGATTAAAGTATCGAATTAAAAGAATTAAAGTTATAGAAAGACACTTTTGTTAAATTAACAAATAATGACTTTAACATAAGAAGATGTTTTTCGAATCATTGAAACGAAATTAACGTTTTAAAATGTTTTACTCCAATTGCTTATAACTTTGTGGTCGCTTGATTAATATTACGGACGTGAATCGTAAAAATTAAATAACAATTTAAACGTTTAATAATACATTACCGATGAGCTTATTTAAAAATCTTATCTGTAGATGTGTTTTCTCATAAATCGCATAAATTTCTTGCATTTCATATTCGTAAAGCTTTTAACCAAAGCCTACGGCAATACACTACAAAATGCCGCTGCACGACCTTTCTTTATACTTATCTTTTCCAAATATAGCAACAAGTTGATTTGTAAACAGAACAAAATCGATAGCTCTCACACTTTACTTACTCTCCCTCTCTGTCGAACAGTTTTGTTATCGCTCTCAAAATAAATAACGTTAGCTCTTTACCTTATATGGCTGTATATAGGTGACATATGTATACTATAATATATTATGAATTTTCATGAACGTTTGAGCAGTATTTGAAACTTTTTAAATATGTACCTAGAGACAAAGAATTGCCAAGTCGATTGGAAAGCATCGAACTTTCAGTATTAAATTGTTGCGTTGCTCTCATCGAGAACATAAAAAAATCTCTCAATATTTTTAATAGTAAATATATAATGTCTTTGAATAACTACAATCCGGATGAACTGGAGACACTGGAATGGCTAAATGAACAATTCTTTACTGAAGTATTAAGTGAATATGAAAATACAAAAGAATTAAAGTTATGTGAGCTCAAATTGTCCCCAGCAAGTGCTCGGGGAGATCACTATGCAAGTGTTATGTTTCGGGCCACCGTGCAGTATTCAACTCCAAATGAAAGTATTAACAAATCCTTAATAATCAAAACAATGCCGGAGAAAGGCGGTCTAAAAATGGTGGGTGACTCACACATGTTCGAAACTGAAATAGAAATGTATATTAAAGTGCTGACCAAATTCGAGGCGATTCTTCGAGAGGCTGGTGAAGAAACACGTCTTTGTGTGCCATGCATTTATAACTGCTTGCAACCGCGTCAGGTGATGATCTTTGAGGATCTGGTGCCACAAGGATATCAAGTAATACGCGACAGAAATGCCACCTTGGTTGAACTTCATTCAGCGCTTGGAATGTTGGCCAAATGGCAGGCGGTTAGCCACAAGTTGTTAACGGAACAACCCAATTTTTTCGATCAATTACAATATAATATCTCCACTCTACCAAACTTCTTGAATCAAAGCTTTTTGACAAATGCACTGCCCAATTTTATTTATATGCTTGGTGAAGTGGAAGGCTTGAAAAAGTATAAAGCGTATTTTGAAGCAATGCGTGGAAGTTTAATTCAAAAATGGGCAGATACTCTAGGAGAATATCGTAAACAGCCTCAGGAAAGTTCCTATTATGTTCTATGTCACGGCGACTTTCACATCAGGAACTTAATGTTTAAAGATAACGATTGCATGCTGTTGGACTTTCAGCTATCTCATGTGGGACCTATGGTCAATGATTTTCTCTACGCCATGTATATGTTGTTTTCGGCAGAAGAACGTGGCAAGCGTCGAGATGAAATGATAAAATACTATTTAGAAATATTTAACAAGACTTTGGCAAAGATTGGGTATCAAGGAAATTCGCCGTGCTTTAAAGATTTCCAAAGTCAGCTGCGCGATAAAAGGCATAATGGTATATATAATAATAAATAATCTTTTTCAGTAAATACAATATTTTATATTGTTATTATAGAGTTTCTGCTGCTTACAACATTTTTGCCTATGCAGATTTCAGCGAGGAAAAATGCCATTGATCCTTTTAGAAGACGCACAAGTATGTACAAGGATAGGGATTATCAAGAGGAGGTTGCATATTTATTGGAGCGTATGCATTGCTTGGGTTACTTTGAAGGTCTTGAAAAATGATTTAAACAATCTGAAACTTTATATTTAATAATTGTTTACATATACATATATATTTATCAAAAATTCCTGGCTTGGTATACATAGACTTTTCAAGTTTATTGATATAGGCGGAAGCAGAACGAGCGAAACGAGTAGAGCAGGTTGACGAGTAGGCAGAGCGATCGAGTACAGGGGCGAAGCTCACGAGTATAAATACAGAATACTATCAGCAACTCTCTTAGTTTGTTTATAAATTCGCGACAGAACAGAACTGTTTCGTAACATTGAAAATGTCGACAAATAATGATACGTACAACACGGATGAGCTGGAAGCACCTGACTGGTTAAATAAGCAATTCTTTCAGGATGTGCTTGTTAAACATTTTCAGCAGCCCAATCTGAAAGTAACAGAAGCCAAGATGTCTCCAGCCAGTGCTAAAGGGGATCATTATGCGAGTGTTATGTTTCGCGCTAGTGTTGAGTACTCCTCACAAGGAAGAAAGTGCTCCAAATCATTGATCATAAAAACAATGCCTGAGATGGAGGGACACAAAAAGGATTTCCTAGGAGATTCCAAAATATTTCAAACTGAGATTGCCATGTATACCCAAGTGCTGCCCAAAATCCAACAAATTCTTCGTGAGGCGGGTGAGGAGATAACATTTTGTGCAACCTGCGTCTTTTACAGCCTAAAGCCTCGAAAGGTGATGATATTTGAGGATCTGGTGCCACAAGGATATCAAGTAATACGTTATAGAAATTTGACAATGGAAGAGTTGCGTTCGGCATTTGAAAAGCTCGCCAAATGGCATGCAGTTAGCTATAAACTGTTGCCAGAGCAGCCAGAATTATTTGATAAACTCAACTATGATTTGTCTACGCTGCCAGGCTTTTTGGAACAGGATTTCATGACAAGTGGGCTGCCAAACTTTATCAATATGCTAGGCGAGATCGAAAGTCTAAAGGACTATCGCAAGTACTTTGAGCCTATGCGTGAAAATATCCTTACAAACTGGGCAAATGTGATACGTGAATATCGTGAGAATCGTCTAAAGAATGCTTATTATGTTCTGTGCCATGGAGATTTTCATCTAAGAAACTTGATGTTTAAGGGCACCGATTGCATGTTGCTCGATTTTCAAATGTCCTACGTGGGTTGTATGCCGAATGACTTACACTATGCCAAATACATGCTGTTCGCTGCCGAGGAACGCAAGGAACACTGTGATGAACTAATCTATCATTATTTTGATACTTTTGCAAAGACATTAACGAAAATTGGATTCAAAGGCAAGCAACCAAACTTGGTTGAGTTTCGTAGACAAATGTTTGATAGAAGATATTCAGGTTGGTTTACTATACAACACATGTTTGCATTTAAATAAATCCTATATATGTTCTATATATATTTTTTGTAGACTTTATGCTGCTTACTATATTTTTGCCTGCCAGCTATAACATGCGTATGGGCAAGGATCCGGGTGAACTTCTGGAGAACGCAGATCATCGTATCAAATTGTATGATAATAAGGATTATCAAAAGGAATTGGAGTATCTATTGCCTCGAATGCTGCATTTGGGTTACTTTGAGCCGTGTACAAAATAGTTAACAATAAATTTATTGCAAATGATCAAAAAATACGCAATTCGTGCAATTGTTTGCTTTGCTGTTGGCATTTTTAATGTCGCTTATCTATTATGAACAGGGCTGTCAAGTGATTGCAAATATTATTAATTGGTATTCTTTTATACCCTGTAATGCCAAATAATTGAAACTTTTAATTGCCGAACTGCTTTTACTAAATTATCATCATTGATACTTTATTTATTTATTTTATTTTTTAACCACGAGGTATTTTTATAGCCAAAATAATTGATAGCTTTATACAATTACTTCCCAATTGATATAAATGTTTTTTTCTTTCTTTCGTAGACAAAGATTATTCTAACGCAAGTAGTATTCTTATCAATACATACATATTATCTTATAACCACAACGAGCCTGCAATAGAACTTATTAAGTAGGTTTGACAATTATGAAATTTAGCAATAATAAAAAGTGTGAGTTTGTGTGTATTCACAAAAGAAGCAAAACAGAAATGCACTAGACGAATGATGAATGTTGGAATCCCCTAATAAAATATAAGTGCCATTGTGGTTATGTAATTATGGAGTATATTTGAAATAATTGCATATTTTGCTTCGTTTGTAAATACACACACACATACTTACAACCTAACATAGCGGACTTCTTCAATAAGAGAATGAACTGACGAATGATAAACCCAAATTCAAAAGGTAAACCTACAGTTACAAACACACCAACAAACAGGCGTTTACTCATAGCCAGTGAGTTCCAACACTCATTGATTTTTTTATTTGTAATCTCTTAAACACATTATTTAAATCAAGAACACTGGTAATAGTTAAATACATGCAAAAACAAACATGCTTGCCTCTTTAGTTGTTTCTGCACACGAATGTAAATCAGCTTCGTGAATAGAGATACGAAAAGGACTGTCCTTCTCTAACTACATAGAGCGATCGTTACCTTCCACAAGCCTACAAATTTCACTTGTTCTCTTCACCCACAACGGCAGTAAGCCTGGAACTCTGGGCGTATTTACATCGCTGGGAGCTTATCGTCCGTTTATTTATTTATATTATAATTGATGCGCACTATATTAATAGTCAAATTGTGTTTATATTGCACACTGAACATACGCAAAGTATTTATAACATTAAAGAATCGCCGTGCAATTGCTTTTTAAAGTGTTTTTAAGCAAATGAAAAATTGTGAAACGCGCGCCATTTTGCTGCTGCTTTGCCGGGTCGCGAAAAAATTAAAGAGAGCGGATAACCGCGCTAATAAGAGAGTGTTGTCTCCATAATAAGCGAAGCATTGAAGATGGTATTAATTACATTACTTTATTTTTATTATTTTTTAATTGTGTGTTAAGTGCAGTGAAAATAAAATAAAATAATGTACATACATATACAAATAAGAAAGATGAGAGCATCTCAATTAATTAATGTTGTGTGAGCTTTTTGTTTTTGTGAGAGTTGTTAGTGCAAAAAGAGCGAAGAGAGTGGGAGCTCTTGCCTTGAACGGTTTTTGTGTTGTTGCTGCTACAGGTGAGTGCATTCTGCATATTCTATTTTATATTGATCACCCTGTTCGATTGGATACAGTTATATAAATAATTTAAATTGCTGCAATTCCAATACACTTTTAAAAGACAAGTATATTGCTTAGTTTAAACTTCTCAAATATTTTTATGATCGAAATATGTGTACACATATAATTTGTTTAGTAGTTTGGTATTTATTATACTCGTTACCGAAGGTAACGAGTATATTGGTTTTGTTCAATGCCCGTCATGGTGTCTGTCCGTCTGTCTGTCCGTCTGTATGAACGCAACTTTTTTCCACACTCTTTTAGTTAGCCGCTTGTCGTACACCTGAAGCGAAGCCCTGGGACAAAGCTTTTCTTACCAATTGCATTATCTTGTCATTAAAGGGTCTTAGGCTATACTAAGCAAGAAGAAATGTTAGTGAAGAAGAGTGGATGTTCACCCAAAGATAACATATATAGTATGTATAAACATAATGTATATACTTAAACTCTGTCAGCAGTCGAATAATCATTAAAAGCTTAAATTAAAGTTTTTATTTATTTGCTTATAAAAATAAACAACACGTGCCTCAACTAAAACAAGTAATAAAGCTATATATATAGCTATATACCATAATACACTTTTGTAGAGTCTACTTGATTTTCAAAGCAAAGTTTTTTTTCATATCTGCAATTGTATGGCAGCTTTCTTTATGCTATGATTGTCCGAGATACTGCGACAAAGCAAAGACTTTGACCAAAGTTTCAGCTCGATAGCTCAAAATCTTAGGGACTTGTTTGCATAGAAACAGGCGGATATGGCTATAACGGCTCTGCTCGCGATGCCGAACAAGAATGCTTCCTTCTATGCGTCAAACATTTAATAACAAAATTAATGTTTAACTTCCAAGTAAATAAAAACATCAAGCATGTTAAAGAAATCTTATCAACCAGACAAACTTTCCTGCTGACTTCACGATAGATCTTAAAATGTTCTTTTTTTCATTTTATCTAATGAGGCTCAGAAAATTTTCTAGTCGAGCTTTCACGACTAGAGCCTTCTAATTAGTCTTAAGGTCGTACTCATTCTCATCATGGTATTAATGTTGACAAGCAAACAGGTGTGGTAAATAAATAAAAAAACTATTGCAGAAGCCATCAACAATGTATGCAATGACTGTGCATAATAAATGAAATTGAGATAATTATAAAAAGTCTATAAAGATATAAAATGAAAACATGTATAAAAGCTTCTAAAAGTGAGCTGCTTGAGAAATTGTACATTGAGTTATCTATTAAAGCTGAAAGTAGTTGGTTTAAATTAAAAAAAAATGCCTCCAAATAGTGAATTTATAAATGGCGATGAGTTGGAAGCACCCTCCTGGTTAAACTTGGAATACTTCAAAAAGGTGCTTAGTGCCTATGAAAATGATGAGAGTGTGCAAATAACGGGTTTAAAAATCTCACCCGCAAGCGGCAAGGGAGATAACTATGCAAGTGTTATGTTTAGAGCAGCTGTGGAATATTTGAGAGGCACTAAAGGCAAATTCTTCAAGTCACTAATTATCAAAACTATGCCGGAAAAAGAGGGACACCAAAAGGAACAGATTGGGGAATCGCATGTTTTTGAGACAGAGATCGCTATGTATACGGAAATTCTGCCCAGATTTGAGGAGATATTGCGACAAACTGGAGATGAGACAACATTGCATGTGCCTTGCATTTATCACAGTCTGCGTCCCAGACAGGTTATGATCTTTGAGGATCTGCTGCCTCAAGGATACATTGTGCTGCGTGATCGTGAGCCAACTTTGGAGGAGATTCAAGCTGCTTACGCCAAACTAGCTAGATGGCATGCAGTAAGCTTTAAATTGTATAAGGAACAACCTGATACGCTTGAGAAGTTCAAATATAGTCTCTTTGAATTACCCGGCTTTGCGGAGGATATACATATTTTAACCGGTATGAATTACTTTATCGATATGCTTGATGCAGTGCCTGATTTAAAAATCTATAAGCAGTACCTTGCAAAAATTCAATCCAACTATATTCAACGCTGCCGGTCATCGATGACGGAGCATCGCCACAACCCGCAGGATAATGCTTACTATGTACTCTGTCACGGTGACTTTCATCTTAGGAACCTAATGTTTCGGCACAACAATTCGAATGGAAATGTTGATGACTGCATGCTGCTCGATTTTCAGATGAGCAATGTGGGCCCCATGGCCAACGATATCATCTACTCGATATATCAGATGTTATCGCCGGAGCAACGACAAAAACATCGCGATGAGATAATTTACTTTTACTTTTGCACGTTTACGGATACACTGAAGAAAATTAACTATGACGGTGTAATACCTAACATATATGAATTTCGTCAACAACTATTCCGGCATAGATATTTTGGTAGGCTTGAAACGTTAAAAGAAATGTATAGTTTAACGTTTGAAAATCTATTTAATTATATATTTCAGAATTCTTTTTGCTTACAACATTTTTGCCTCTATCGTATGCGCTCAAGGATAACAAGTTTGAACTTTCTGAAATGATTGAAAATTGGGAGCTGAGAACGACTTTTTATTGCAACAGTGCCTACATTGATGATGTCAAATTTCATTTAAAACGTTTCTTGCATCTGGGATACTTTGAGGAGTTGGAATAAATGGGTGTTATATTTCACTTGATAACAGACTTTGTTTTTATTTTAACGTTAGTTTAAGTGTATACCAAACTCAAAAATGGCAAAAAACATCTTGTTTACAAAATACAGATATACCCTATACATATTTATACACGTTGAAGAATTTATATGCATTCTTATTGCTAGAAGTCAAGCAACGAACGAAAATTCAACATTTTTTTTATTTCATACAAATATCGATGTTTTACGTTTCGCGGCAACTTGTAGCGATAACACTTATATCGATTACTAACGCATACACAGCTGTTGTAGATAAAGTCCTAAATTTGCCATAATAAATATTATGGATTGAACAAAGCGTCACATCTGCATGCACAATTTTAAAACTATTAAAGTAAAAAAGTTGCTATGTAAAAATGACTGCGCAGTTAAGTGAACTGCTTTGCCGCGTTTGCTTAAAACAAGACGAGCTTCTGGTAGACATCTACGAACATGTCGAGGAGCAGCAAACGGACCTTTGCACGTTACTTCAGCGCTGTGGCAACATTAATGTGAGCAAATAAAACAAACACAGTGCGTTTTCCTCAAGCTTAATTTTATAATTCAGGTCGAAAAAACGGATAATTATCCAAAGTACTTGTGTCAAGTGTGTACACATGAGTTGCTTATCTCGGCAAAGTTTCGCGACAAATGTGCTGCAACGGAACAAGCGCTTAAACAGCAATGTCTCCAACGTTTAGAGGACGAAGAAGCTGCTTTGGCTATTACTGATTTGGCTAGAGAGGAGCTTGTAATTATGACAGAAAATGTGGAATGCAAATTTAATACTGATGATTTAATAGAATTCGATCCCATTGAAAATGTCGACCCATATGAAGAAAGCGAAACGACAGTGCTAGAAGCTGAGAGTAAAAAGTCAACAGAAGCACTAGAGCAAAATGTTGAGTTGGATGTGATGGATATTCCCGAAGCCAAGCAATTAAAAACGGACTTCAAGTGTGATGAGTGCGGCGCTGCCTTCCGCCAAACAACAATGCTGCAGCGGCACATAGCAAAACTACACCCAACTGCAAATTGTTGCAAATGCGACGATTGTGGTTATTGCTGTACCCAGCAGATACATTTACAGCAGCACAAATGCAGTGGCTTAAAGAAATCTGCTTTGCATAAAGAGGAACGGAGCCGTCGTCGTTGCGGCTACTGTTGCGTCTACTGCAGCAAATGTCTGAAATCGGCAGCTAGCCTAGTCATGCATCTGCGTACACACACCGGAGAGCGTCCCTTTTCTTGCAACGTTTGCCCCAAGACCTTTAAAACTAATGGTGGACTTGAGCTGCATCAGAAGCGACACAAAAAGCTAATTGCATTCGAGTGCGAGTACTGTGGCAAGGGTTTTCTGGAGTCCAGTAACCTAAAGCGACACATCATCTCGAGGCACACGAGGTATAAACCGCACACCTGCACAATCTGTCAGCGCTCCTTCGCCCGCGTTAATGAGCTTGAAGTGCACAGGCGAACCCACACTGGAGAACGTCCTTATGCTTGCACCATGTGTGATCGACGCTTTGCTCAGCAGGGAGTTTTACGCAGTCACGAACTCATTCATTCTGGCAAGCGGCGACATTGCTGCAATCTCTGCCAGAAAACTTTCAGTCGTTCAAGCCAGCTTAAAAAGCATCAACTTAAATCCTGCCTTTCTTTGGACACCGAAACACAAATTGAAGTGGTCTTGGAGTCATAATTGATATTGTTAAGCAATAAAAACACTGATTTTCAGTGAATTTTTCATAAAACATTAATCTGCTTATATCAAAGTTACATGTTTGCAACCATTTCAACACGCTTGGCCGAAAGTGCATGGTGTGTGCCATGCGCGGACTTTTATAGTAGTCTGCGAGCGTGTAAATAATTCCCCAGGTTTTTTTTGCATCATGAAAGTTGAATACTTTTATCGTTTTTTCATAACTAAAGCCACGTGACTTTCAAATATTTTATATTTTAACACAGTCGGACATTCAACCAACTTCCGTATAATAAAGTTTTTTATATGACATATTATTTTTCAGAACCCTGCTAAAAACCTATTCTGTGTTAGGAATTTTCTCTGTAACAAAGTTTTTCATACTTACATAGTATTTTACTTAATTTGCACTACTTTGCAGGGGTTAAATATATATATTTATTTTATTCTGAATAAGTTTCTTCTTCCGAATCAGAATCCGCACTGTCATCGTAATTGTCATTCTCCTCGGTCAGGTTAAGCTGATTGATCTTCTCCAGCAGCTCCTGCCGAGTATGTCTGACCCGTGTAGTCGTCTCTAACGCTTTCCGTTCTTCATCGTCAAGCGGCTCCTCAGTTTCAGTCTCCTGTTTGCGACCCTTGGCCATGAAACGGAGAAAAGCGCGTCGTTTGCGCTCTGAAAACGATTTTATCAGACGATCCATTTCGACCTGCAGCTGTTGTTGCTCCTGTGGCGTTGGTTCTGGAGTCTCGATTGCGACTTCACAGGCGCTTTTAAGACATTTGGCGCACACTTGGTCTTTAATGGCACAGTCGCGACATATGACATGATACGCCTTACGTACGGTACGCTGCTGGCAGCGGGCGCAGGTCTTGGCTTGTGAAAGGGGCTTGTACTTTTTGTATTTAATTTTCCACTCGATGACTTCCTTGCAGCGTTGGCAGACTGTAGACACTTGCATTTTATTAAGCCGTGTCTGCTGTGGCGTTTTGTCATGCAAATCGTTTTTGAAAACATGGCGATTTTTGTGTTTTTGTGCACGTGTGCGAGATGCGTTTCCGCGTTGCGAACTCATATTCCTACTTTTCTGTCTGCGGTGACCGGTAGCAATTGATCACGTCAGCATGCGCCACTTGCATGACCTGTAAGTTAAAACTTAAGTTTTGTTAAAAAATTCAACAATATTTATTGATGTTATTTGCTGTAACAACAGTAGGGTATCGATTATATGAAAACAAAGATGTGTATGAATACGGTTCATGATTTACTTACTTACATATATGAGCAAACTGCCCAAGCTCTTTTTATAAACTCCAATGTTTATTGTTCAGAGTAGGTTTATAGTTTTTTATTGTTTCATTAAACCTCAAAAAAGAAATCGTTTCATTTACAAGATTGATGTCAATATTCATAAAATCTAACCTCAACACAAAAAGTGTGACCGAACTTGCTTAGGGTAGACAAACTTCTTTAATGATCGATTTGCTTGCCCTGATAAATCAAAACTATATTACTTTTGAACCGTTTTTGATAAAAACTTAAGCACTAAAAATAATAATAACTGCCTACCCTATATATAATTCTATAATTATGTTGAATATAATATTATTTTCAATTGCGCGGTATTTTGTTGTATCGATAACAAATGCGCAATTTGCCGATTAGGGACCAAATTCGCCAAGTTGCATCGAAGTCCAGGCATCACTTAAACAAAATGCACTTTAAAACCAATAAAACTTATTAAACTATAGTACGATGACTGCACAGTTAACTCAACTAATTTGCCGCATTTGCCTGAAGCCGGACGATCTCCTGGTTAGCATCTTCAAGCGTGTGGATGAGCTGCAATCGGATTTATGCACACTGCTCCAGCGCTGTGGCAACATAAAAGTGACTGCTTTAGCTACATATATGGTCAGCGTAACTGAATCTGTTTTCATTTAAGGTCGAAAAATCTGATTCTTATTCAAAGTACTTGTGCCAAGAGTGTACCGAAGAGCTGCTTATCTCGGCACAGTTTCGCAATAAGTGCGATGCAACTGAACAAGCGGTTAAGGAGCGGTGTTTGCAACGCTTAGAGGACGATGAAGCTGCTTTGTCTACAACTGATTTCAACAATTGTAATACAGATGACTTAATAGAATTTGATCCCATAGAAATTGTTGACGGATGTGAGGAGACCGAAACGACAATGCAAGAAGATGAAAGTGACGGGACAATAGAAAATGATATGGAGAATTCCGAAGATGAACAAATAATGCCGGATTACAATTGCGATGAATGTGGCGCTGGCTTTCGCCGGACAGTAAGGCTGAAAATGCACATAGCTAAAATACACCCAACTGCAGATTGTTACAAATGCGACGAGTGTGGTCACTGCTTTACCCAGCAGAAAAACTTAAAAGAACACAACTGCAGTGGTCCAGAAAACTTTGATTTGCTTCATGGTGGAAAAAAGCGTCATCGATGCGTCTACTGTTGCGTGTACTGTGGCCAATGTCTACAATCTGCGACTAGCCTTCTCGAGCATATACCCACGCACACCAGAGAGGCTCCCTACGACTGCACCTTTTGTAATAGAACTTTTACAACCCATCCGTATCTGGTTAATCATGAGAAGCGCCACAAGGAGGGCAATGAAAAAAAGGGACCAACTTTTCCGAAATTTAGAACAAAAACGTATACCTGCGGAACCTGTCAGCGTTCTTTCAGTACTTCCACTGTCCTTCAAAACCACATCCGAACTCACACAGGCGAACGTCCATTTGCCTGCACCAAATGCGATCGCCGCTTTATGTCGAAGATAGTTCTAAATGATCACGAGCGGTTTCGTTGTGGCAAACCTCAAAATATTTTTACTTGCGAACCCTGTCATAAAACTTTTAAACTTCAATGCCATCTTACACAGCATACGCTTAGATCCAGAACCCATAAACTTAACACACAAAATAATATGAGTTAAAAAAAAAAAAAATTAATATATAATTTGACGTTTTGTTTACAACATAAAACTGCTTGTTTCTGGTTTTTTTTCTGCGACACCGTCGGTTCTATGGATACTTTTTTAAATTGACGAATTATATATTAATTGGTCGATGGTGTTTTCGATGATTCCAGAATTCAGGGTAGCTCACAGTGAAGCTTCTTCTATTTTTCCTTTTATCATAGCGAAGTTTTACTTCAAAAAGATTGCTAATTTATTTTTAGGGCAATTTAGCCAATGCAGCAACCTTATGGGTTTTATAGCAGCCAGAGACCAAGTACCAGAAAGACCGCCGGTCTCCCTTAACGACAAAAAGCTGTTCTTGTTTTGATTTTTAGTTAGTCACTTGGTCTATGGTAGCAGCATGGTATCGAGTACATCAACCTGAAAATAAATAATCAAAATTTCCTGCCCGTTTTTCCCCAGTACTAAACGCTGGGAAATTTATTTGTAATGTTATTTTTTATTGCATGCACATAAAAGTTAAGTTATGTTTTCCTTTTTGTAGTGGTTTACATTTGATTCCTATTATTATTAGCCTACACGTTACAACATATTACGTAGGTTCACAAATGCTTGTTATGCGCCATACAATTGGCAACATTAATATGTGTTAATTTACTGGGGTTTAGTATTATCATATCAAAACTTTTAATATTATCGATTTTATCTATTTTTTTGTTGTTGAAAAATTACATAATTAACATGCATTAGTTTTGAGGGCACAAATTCTTATTTTGATTTTCATAGATTTCTATTTTGTACCTGAATATATATACATATATTTGTTATCATTTAATATATATAATTTGATTCGCATGCATTTTAAACATATATTTTTATTATATTTTGAAGAATACATATTACGTCAAATATATAAATATATGTATGCATATACATTTGTTATAGTAAGTACATCAAAGCTTTTGACTTATGACTAAGTTTTGTTTTATTTTTATTTTTTTGTATTTATGATTATAGCAAGCTTCGCGTGAACGTAAATTTAATGTTAACTAAACAAATATAAATTATATAAGTTGCATTATTTATTTAAGCTTTTATTAAAACCCAAACAGATATTTTAGATTGGAAATAAAACTCGTTTGTTAATTTTGACATCTATAAAATCAACCTTTATGTTTTAAGACAAAAAATTTAACAATATATTTTGTGTTTTTAGTCAACTATTTACTTATTTGTAAAAAGTCATGGGAAAAATTTGTTGTGCTTAAATTGATTAATTTTTGTATTTTAATTATTAACTGTTTAAGTTTCGAAGCGACCACTGTTGTAATCGTTTGTGAATACTTAATATTATTTTAATTAGCTCAATAAGATGGTTTTACGAGTGCTGGCAAAATTTCAATCCAAATATGGCGCAAATCTCTTTGGTTTTGTTAAGAGAAACTTATGATTGCTTCCTTAATGTTTGTTTTCGGCGGCGGCGGGTTAACTATGCTCAATCCAAAGCTGTATTTTTTATTTTTGAATTGGTATCGCTATATCGTATCGTTATCGGTATCGGGGGTCATAAACGGGGGTCGGGTATTATTAATCTACAAAAGCGTCGCTTCTGCCAAAAATCGAATCAATAGAAATATTATTAACACACTGGGTTATTTGAGCAATAAAAGAAATCATATGGCAAATGTAATGGGTTCGGTGAGCAGTTAAGAGGGTGGTTCTTATAAAGTGGGTGCACCCTAAAATCCTAAACCGCTGCGCTATGCTCAGAGCGCCGAAAATACTTACGCGCCTGTACGTTGAGATCATCCAAAAGCAGCTCATTTGATGATTTGGAACGCTTGGGAAAGATCAGAGCATTGCGCAGCGGTGTCACATGCGCCACATTTGAGCGTGGCTTGGGCGGTGGTGCGGGTGGTGCACGTTTCTTTTGCTTATAGGAGACACGCTTCAATTGCCGCACAAACGATTGACTCAAAGTAGAGCCACGATTGAAGTCCGCTTCAGTGTTGAGCTGCCCCTGTGCTGCATACTTGTGCAGTGGCGTGGGATTCGCAGCTGTTGCTGCTACGCCCGCCGGCAACTGTTGCTCCGAATGGGTTTTGCTAAGCGTGCGAGTGTTTTTCAAGCGCTCAAAGAGATTGTTAAGTGTGCTTGAGCGTTCTTGTAGCGGTGGTGGTGCTGGAGCTGGATACTTTTGCATGGACTGACTGTGCTTTGGTGTCCTTCCAGCTGCAGTCGCAGTTGTTGGTGTGCTTGTTGCTGTCTGTGCACGACTCGCAAACACATCGTCGTCCAGTTCGCTCAGAGAAACCAACATGTGCTCATCCTCAAATATGTCATCCGTATTGGTATTGGTATTGGTATTGGTATAGCTACAAGGTGTTTGATCCTCCGTCAACTCTTCCTCGCCATCGTCATCATAGCGCGCAAAGATCTCATCGAAAGCCGCATTCACAATAAACGTCTCATTTTGTAGCTCCTCGGCACTCGATGGCTGTCTTCTCGCCTTCAACGTGCCAAAGAGATTCTTGCGATAATCTTCTGCTATGCAGCCATAGGGCAGCTGCTCTGTGGAATGTGCTACCATAGCGGGACGTGGCAAGGTTGCCAGCTGGGTGGCAAGGCTTTGACTGCTACAACTGTTGCTTAGCTTAGGTGCAGGTGCATTTAATACACAGTGCTGTTGTTGTTGTTGTTGCTGTTGATGTTGATGAATGTGATTAAATTGTGATTGTTGCTTTTGTCTTTGCATTTGTTGCAAACGCTGGCGCAGCTCCTGTGATCTACGCTTCACTTGATTGTACTTGTTGCTCTGGTTGTGGTTGTTGTTGTTGTTGCACGTGGCACGCTGCATCTCATACTTACTCTGCTCACGATCAGCTTCGGCCAGGCGTCGCTGCAGTGCCAACGTTTCAAAGTTATGCACAACGCTGCCAACATGCGTATTAATCTCCGGTATGCCCAGATCCCCGCTAAAGAGATCCCGCTGATGTCGCTGCTGGGTGGACAATAACTGACCACTGCCGCCTACGCTGCTGGCGCGTGGATGGGCATGTTGGCAGTGACGCACTGGTGGCAGTGGGCATGCCACATGCGTTGCCGCCATGCAAGGGATATGTTGTTCAATGAATTCGCTGGAATCCTGCTGCCAGAGCAGATTGCCAAGCTCATCGTGGGCACTGGCGCTGGCCAAACTAGATGACTAGATTGGAATCGGGATATTTTTGGTTGTATATTGTTGTTGTTGTTGTATGTGTTGTTGTTGATGTTGTTGTTGTGTACAAGTTGTTTGGCATTTTACGTTCAAGCAAATTGTTAATGAAATAAATAAATAAATACATATATGTATATATGTTTATCAGATTAGCTAAAGGGTCATCAGAAAAAGAAAGAGCGAGTAAGAGAGACAGAAAGAGGCATAGAAATTGTGGCTGATTTGGTGAGCAAGGGGGGCTGGAGGGGTACTTTCAAGTTAAAAGGGGTTGAGGGTTTATCATTGCTTAAAACTAAATACGCTTAGCTTAAATACTTGCACTTAAATTATATTAAATTTATTACTATATACACATATTGACCACACATTTAACAATTAATGACTTTTAGCTCGTATAAACAAAATAAGAATACCTACAACATTGACTTTGCTTCTTTAGCTTATTTTTTTTTGTATTGTTACTAACGCATTGCATAAATTTGCATTTTGTTATGGGTATTTTTATAATGTGTGTTTGTGTGTGTGAATATTTCAACTAGCATCTAAATTAAGTATGATAAACTATATAAATGTAAATTTGAATTAAAGCTAAATAAGGTTTTATTTTGTGGGCTGCCATTGCATTTCTATTATAAACAACAACACAAACAGCTGCCATATTTAGCACAGCAGCATCGATTTCAAATTCGTGTTTGTAAAAGTGGGCTGTATGTTTGTGTGTGAGTTTCTGTTTCTGCATTAATGCTTCAACATTTATGAACTTTTTCATTTGCATTTTGTTAGTGTATGCCACCTATCTGAAATTTAACAATTATGAAATCAAAATCGCGGCACGAAAATGGTGTGTCAAAACTTAAGCGTTAATCAATTGTTTTGTGGTTCAATTCGCAATGAAATTGAAAATGTAATGCTCTAACTTTTTGAGACATAAATGTTTTTAATATTTGGTGACACCTCATATAAGAAAGAGTATTCGAGTTTTGACAAGCTGCTAACCTATTTTTTTTTTTTATCACATTCAAGGAGACTGACCATATTTCTTCATACTGTTAGTTCATAAATGTTGAAGCAAAAATGCGCACAAAAGGATGCAATGCTTTTTGTTTAAGCATATTTTGCATACGCCATGTTGTTAGAAACCAAATTAAAAACTGTTTGAATTTGTGTGTGTGTGTGTTAGTGTGGCTTACGTGTTTATGTGTGTTTTTGCTCAGTGTGTATGTGCGTTGACACATTGAGTTGCTTGTGGCTGTGCATTTTTAGACAGATGACTTTTATGTGTTTGTTATTTTTGGGCAAGCGACAACATTTTACAACTGAGACGGCAATAAGTAAGAGTGTGTGTGTGTGTGTGTTAGTTAGTGTTTGTGAGTATGTGTGTAAATGTGTAAATATGTTTTTGTGCAAATTTTAATAATAGTTATTTTCAAACGGTAGACTATCACTGGAACTGGAATAGTGTTGCTTGTGCTGTGGCAAAGACTGATTGTTGCTGTTGCGCTTATGCGATTGCTGCTGCTTGCTGCTGTTGCTGCCGTTAGAATTGCCACTGTTGCACTTCTGTTGCTTATGCATGGCCTTAAAATCGTCCTGTGATTTGCTATTCTTTGAACTATGCTTACTCTTGTGACCCTTGTTGTGTTTAGTGTGCTTCAAACTATGATGTTGGTGGTGTGCTGGTTGCAGTTGCAACTGTTGCTGCTGCTGTTGGTGTGTGTGACCGTGTTGGTAGTGGTGCTCAATGTGCGCTATATTGCTGCTGCTGTGATACTGGGGAAATTGTTGCTGCTGTGGCTGCTGATTGGAAGTATCGCTGGCAGTGCCGCTGCTGCCATAACTATAAATCTGTGACTTTGACTGACTGCGATGCGGATGTGGATGCAGATTTGCCACACTATAATGATCATGATCAAGACTGTCGAATGTCTGTAGATAATGCGGATTTATCTGGGTGCAATAATCACCCTGTTGCAGCTGCTGTTGCTTGCGATCGAGTGTGTTGTTGCTGCGCGAGTTCAAGTGTTGCAGATGTGTCATGTTGTAGCTGAGATGTTGGTAGTGTGAGTCAGTGTTGTTGTGTTGCTTGGCACCATTTTTGATTGGCAATGGAGGTGGATGTTGTTGTTGTTGTTGCTGTTGCTGCTGCTGGGCATTTGGCGATCTGCGGTTTGTGTTGTTGCCATTGGATTTAAAACTATTGTTGCCGCTGTGCAAGGTGAGACTGTTGCTGCTGTTGTTGCTGTTGTTGCTGCTGCTGTTGTCATTCTTCGTTTTGATGGCAATAAATGTGTTGGGCAGCGGCGGCAAAGGTGGTGTGCCAGTGGGGGTGGTTATTGTGGTTGCCGATGATGAGCAAGTGGTTGCTGTTGCGTTAGTTGTTGCTATTGTTGTTGTTGCTGTGTTGTTGTTGATACTGTTGGTGGTGCTGGCCACATTAAGTTCCCGCTACGCGATGTGATGCCCGCCAAATGTGCGCAGCACTGGCACGCTCTGATTGTGGTTGGGTGGTGGTGGTGGTGGTGTTGTTGTTAGTGGTTTGGTTTGGTTGTGTTGTTGTTATTGGTGTTTATACATTGCAGTTGTGAATTGTTGGTGTTGTTGTTATAGTGCATTGTATGGTTATTGTTGTTGTTGTGGTTGGGCGCATTTGTTGTGGTTGTTATCGGAAAATGAAATTTTCAGAGCGTAAAAAGAGACGAAAAAAGGAAAAGAGTAGACACTTATCATATAAGTTGTGTATGAGATATATATATATTGCTTATATGTATTAGTATGCGTTTGTGAGTGTCTGTGTGTGACAGTGTTTGTGAGAGTATGTCTCTTCCTCTTAACAACGTGGTGCGTCAGGTAGCCCAGTTCATTTATTTTTTGTTTTGTCTGCAGGACGTGTCTGATTTATTGAAATATTTAAACAGACTACATTGCATCTAACATTAATTAAATTAATCAAGTTACGAAGTGCTTCGAAACAATAAAAAAAAAACTATTGAAAAATAAATTAAAAATATATTATAAAATTAAAATTAATTTTTCAGTTTTTTTTTATGTTCTACAACGCTATTTACATATATTTAATAAACAGTTAGTACGTAACAATATTTCAACACGATTATTTGTGTACTACTTAGAAAACTAAATTTTTGTTTGTTGGTAAGCTTGCGTTAAGCCAAAGATGAGATAAATTCCAAGCGTGGCCAAGCGAAATTTCATGCATCGATGCGGCTGCTGTGGTATTCAGCATAAAGTGGCGTGTAAAACTTAATAAACTCAGGCAGAAGACACAGAGATAGCGAGAGAGATAGAGATAACCTCAGGCACTTGATGGGTGGAGGAGCATAACGACAAGAGTTGCAGCAGCAAATTAAGCAAACCCCAAACGCAAAAAAATTTAATTACCAAAAAATAAAGGCAGTAAAAATGTTGCTCAACCCAAAGGCCAGAGATAAATACACTTTCGAAGCAGAAATATACAGCCCTGATTTTATATTATTATTTACATATACAGGAAATAGTTGATCGTTTCAATAGGATGATATTGTAGTATATTTTCTATATTACAAGAAGCGTTAAAACATTCGAAACAAGCAGGTATGCAAGTAAAAATATGTTGAAAACTATATTAAGCTAATATTTCAATGTATTTCTTATATCAACGGACTCAATTTCCCAAACTTAATCCATAATGTTCAAAACTTGCCGTTCTTCTCTTAACAAACAACATTCAATAACGATCTAAGATTTTATTATAAAAAAATTCAATACAATTAAACATAATGCATTGAAAATGTCATTTCTAGAGCAAAGCTCGAAAGTTATTAAGTTGTTAAGGGTATGTCACCCCTTTTAAATTTATAATAATTATTATTAAGTTATTGTTTAAAGACGTTTGTTTTCAATGGGGCTTGATATAAATTTAACCTAGAGTTTCTTAACAGTTTTGTAATTTGGTAATCTGATAATAACCGATGCTTTGTGAGCTTCAAGCTAACTAGCATTATGTTTTGTTAAGCTTACTTTAATAAACACTGATATTTCTATTAACACATCACAAATTTAACGACAAATTCAAAATACCCCAAGCAAAGTGTATGAAAAAAGAGCAAAGGGCAAAAAGAGCAGAATGCTGAGAAAGCTAATTAGTCGGGACAATTTGGGGGAAAAAAAGTGAGCATAAGTTTTAATAAGAAGCGAGACGAAAATGAGTGGGTGTGGCAGCAACTGTGCAACTGTAACTCAGTGTTCCATTGAGTTAGTGTGTGTGTGTGTGTGTGCGTGTGTGTGCTGCAATAGTGTGTGGAGCTTGTAGGATTACCAAAAAGTTGAAACATTTAAAGTTGCCAGTTGACAGACGCAAAATTTTACGTTTAAAATTAAAAAGTTGCACAGGCAAGTTGCGAGGCACTTTGTGCAGCTGCAACTGCCACGGTGCCACACTACAACTGCACTCTTTATGCATAGTCAATAACAAATGGAGGCGGCACACACTTACACACACGGGAGATAAACATGCGCGGCGAAAAAAAGAAACTTTCATTCATTCCCTCAATGCACACTCAAAGGCACTTCACTGGGGTAAGACTGAAGTGGTGTGAGCGGGACGCTGAACTTCTTCTTGGTTGCAAAACACATACACATATACACAGCTACATACAAACGTACGTACGTACGTACTCTTTTATAAAAGTTGACAAGCGTTGACATAATTTTACACGCTGTGACAAGCTGAAGCAGCAGACGCTGCCACCGGATGCGCGACCCTCAAGTGCCTCGCAGGCAAATAAGCGCGTAAGTAAGTGCCACACATAAACCACACACAAATATATACATAATGTACTACTCTACCAACGTCCCAGCCACCCAACGTCTCGAAAGAAAAGGCAGTCAGTAAGTGGTGCATTTTCTGCATCATTTACTAACAAGCGAGTGCATTGATGGCAGTTTAATAGACGCATAATTGCGGCTCACATTTATGTAACGCTATTAATGATGGATTATGGCAATAGTTGACAACAACAACCGCTGGCCAATCATCAAAGCAGCCAAGAGGCTATAGTTCGTCTTAAAAGGTGCACTTCATTTGAAGCAGTTGCAAGCAAATATCGTAAGATTATCAATGGAGCTAAGATGGGTTGGCAGCATAGTTTGCCGACATCAACATCATCAACAGCCGGAAGTTGGGTGTCGCTTAGCGTGCCAGCCTGCCATTACAGTGGCAAAGGCAAAGAGCACAAGGCACTGTTACTGGCAATGGCAGCAGCAGCAGCAGGAAGTTCAAGTCGTTTCCACAAAAATTTAAAAACTTTGTAAACTAAACTTTTGCACTGTGCACTTTTGCTGCTGGCGCGAAACGAAACGAAACGAAATGCTAAAGAAAAACATCAGGCGACGATGCGCAGGACCTTTTTAGACAACAACACTATACAACAAACAAAACCATTCCAGTTAATAATGCGTACAATTTCATTACACCCTTTACCAAACCTAAAGTTAACTTTAGAGGGAAACTAGACGGTTGACCGCCATCTTCTGGAGCTATTAAAATATGACGGTATTTACGTAGATTTAATAAATATCACAAATTATAATGTTCTTCTTAGAAATCGTTCAACAAAATGAAAAATATTTGTTCTGCCTAACACTTAAGAAGTGTTATTTCATTATGTATAGTAACTTTTTTTTACTGTCTCAATACACTTAACAAAGAAGCTTTCAATATCTATCATATAAAAGTGCCAATAAACAAGAGCTTTATGAGTTTTACAAGCTCTGCGATAATCATCATCATATACTTATTTTTTAAAACATTTTCACGATGCACAGGGTAAACAACAATGTAGAGATATATGTATGTTTATATTCATCTATATAATATACATACATATATTGGCAACCGTCTACCGGAACTTGGACCTCATCCTGACAGTTGGTTGTTTGCAACTGCACAAAAGTTTTGCTCACGGCAAATGTGATTGTTGCACTAATACAACAACAACTACAATAACGGCTACGACTGTTTCTTGGCCCAAAACTTAGTGGCTCTAACAGATGGGAGGCCAAAAGTATATTCTATTCCGCTCTTTGCATACAGTAACAATAACAATGCTTTCATCAATTGTCCAGCGGATGTTTGGCTCAGCAGTCGTTCTCCTCTCAGTCGTTGTCATCCCTTTGGCTTCCGGTGTGCTCGTCTACATCCGTCTGGCAGCGTCACGCCCTGTATGCCGATCAAAGCTAACTGCACTTCAAAACTGGCTTCTTTCTTGCAACGCGCCACAAAAAGAAGAAAACTGCTTTGTTAACATTTCACCCCGCTTCTTAAGTTCGTGTTGCATTGCGCGTTTTGCATTACATTTGAAGAAAATGCAGCAAAGTTAACCGACATGCCTCTAACCCCAACACCTTCCCTCCTACCCGTTGTTGTTATTGTTGCTGCTGTTGCTTTTGTGTACAATTGTAATAACTATCTCAGCGAGTGTTTGAAATGCGTTTACCGAAAACTTTTACAGCTGCCAGCACAAGAATGTTTATACTTTTGCATTTTTGTGTGTGCGACTTCTATCGCAAGAAAATGCTGTAAACTAAACAAAAAAAAAAAACAAAAAAAAAACTACGATGGCCTGGGGGTAGGGCGAGCAAAGAGTTTCCAGTTGAAAGTGGCAGCCAGCACGTAGTTATGTAAGTTGCAAATAAATAGTATATAGTAGCAGTAGCATTTGCGCAACGTGCAACGTGCAACTGCTGGCAACAACAATGTCCCTGACTGGGAAATATTTAAATTCGCGCTCCCGAAAGTATGCAACAACTCTTGGTGTCTGCCCACTGTTCCCCAAATGTTGTTGCTCATACGCCCCGTGGCCCAAAGTTATGTTAAAGCATAGGGAATGCAATTAACAATTTAAGTGCCTTAGGTATTTTTAATTATGCAACCATTCCCGGTGTTTTTACCATTCCTATAAAAATAATTCAAACATTAATTATCAAATTTCAAAACTGAGCGAAATAATTTTGTACTATCTTTAGAAACTACTGAGCAAAAATTAAAAATTATAGTTATATAGTAATAATAACTTTTTCAACAAGCCCTATTTCAGCGTCTTGAATATAAGTCAATCGTTGCTTTACAACAACTGCACTAAACGACTCAATAAAATGTTCCCAAGCCAAAGAAGCTACAATTCGAAATCACGTTATTGTATACTGCTTAATAAATCTTTTAAAAAGTAATCGAAACCGTCCATTTGCCTTTCTTCACTCTAATGTACCACATTACTCAAACGCCTACAGCCCAGCAGCCATTTTGAATCTATAGGCAAAAAAAAAGCGCATGCAATTAACCAAATATCAGGAAAAAGTGTGGCATAAAAATTAGCTTTTTGGCATTGGTTGCACGTTGCCCGCACACATTGGGTGCAAAGTAAATCATAATAAATTAGCAGAGCACAGGCGACAGCCATATATTTGAATATGCGTAAGTGTGTGTGTGTCTGTGTGTGGCCTGATTAAAGGCGGAAAGAGCAGGACAGGAGCATGAGCTATCATGTGTTCGTGCCTTAATTAAATGATTAACAAGATTATTTACGGCACGCGCCGTTCGTTAAATTGGCCCAAAAGCAAAGGCCACTAGTTTTTGCCGGGCTGTGTGGCGGAGCGGGCGTGGTGCGTAGTGGTTGTGCGTGCAACACGGCGTAAGTTTTTGTATGTTGCACAAATGTAACGCGGTCAACGGGTCGCGTCCCGCATGCTTTATCCACTTTAACGGTTCAAGGACATGCGGAAACGGAAGTGAAGTTTGTGGCAGTGTTTGCATTGTTGTTATTGCTGTGGATGTTGCCACCGTTGAAAGCACGTAAATTGCCGTATCCAAGAGCAACGGTCAATTGCTTTACTCAAACAGGCGACGCGTCGCCGTCGTTCAACAGCAAACGGCAACGCTTGTTTTGTTTGCTGATTGCGCAAATATTTGTGCAGGCATTAAAATAAGAATTGGTGGTCAAACAAGGTGTTGGCGTGGGAGAATTACAACAAGGGGTATTGCCATGTCGGCGTCTCTCGGCCGCAATATAAATTTAAATATTAACGCCGACTTAACGGCAATGAGTCTGTGGGTAGGTTTTTTTGTTTTTTTGTTTTTGTATCAACCTTCTACTCTGACTTCTTGACCGTTTGCCTTAATGCTAACAGGCTCGTTACTTTTTATTGCACGCACAGTGCGCTGTTTGAAGCGAGGAGCAGGGGTCGCGGAGGTCAGTAGGTGGGGCTGCATCAGGAATTCCGTACAGTCATTACGAGGCATAGCCGAAAAAAGAAACATAAAGGAAAAGGTACGAAAATGGTGATTATGAACACAAATTTGCGCTTAAATTGTGGGCATTAGTTGTGCGTTAAGCAACAGTAAATGCAGAAACGGTCAAATTTTTATTAAAAAAGCGCAAAGTCATTAAATTTTATTACAAGCTAAATTTTTCAATAAGGCGAAAGCCACAGAAATGGCGCAAAGGGAAAGACTTTGAGGTTTAAGGCCAATTCAAAAAAGTTAATAGTTACTGGGCTAACCGTTGCCAAAGGTTCCGAACGCATTTCTTTCTTTTTAATTCAATCAAATAACTGTTATGCTTCACTTTCGGATGGCTATATTTATGTTAAACATATATAGAACACACAAACTGGACATTTGGTAACTATCAAAATAAATACCTAACGCTTTATTTTTATTTTTTTCTGCAATTAAGATTAATGAGGATTGGATACACAGAAACACTTAAGAAATTCAAAGGTTCATTTATAAATTACAAACGGTTTCTTGTTGGGATAAGTTTTATAAGGTTTTTAATATTTTGAAAAGGTTATTGGTCAAACAAATCGGATTAGATTGGTAATTTATATTGAATTTTTTGTAGAGAATTTAGGTAAAATAATATCAACTCATATAGAAAATAAGAAAACACGGAAACGATGTGAACACAACGTAAGTTTATTAAAGAGACAGATTATTTTTGAGGTTTACAATATAAGCTAATCGATAGCTTCATGACTTGACAAACATTTCCAGGGAATGCTTAGTGGTGTCAAACGTAATTATCGAATTTGCAAACTTTTACAAAAAACTTTACTTCAAATGTTTTACTCGGAAATAGCATACAACAAAGTTGTTTCCTTGCCCTGTTTAGCCTCTCTATAGTTAAATTAATTTAACTTTTTGCTGCACTATCTGCACAATTGTTAACGACTTAATTTGGCATTAGTGTATTTATGTACGATGAATTTTTTCATCTTGGTGTGGTTGTAAAAAAAACTTCCGGTTAAGCATTAAAATGCAAATTTGTATTTGTGCTATTAGTATATAAAAAGCACCTGCAGATAGATGGTGGTACTCGTTGCCAAGAGATACGTAAATAAATTACATTTATAGTGGCTTTGGCTTTAGTCTAAGCGTGGATAAACACACCTACCCTTACACACATACAAGCATACACACTCGCACACATACACAGCGTATACTTAAGCCCCTTCTTTTGGAGAATGCCATTTGTGACATCCGTGCACAAAAAAAAAGAGAAAGAAGCAGACAAAAAATCTGTAGGGCTGACAACAATAGCATAAGAAACATGGGATTTTTTTTGAGTTTGGTGAAAACTTGATACTCTTGCAAAATTGTAAGTTAAGTTTTGTCATTTGATATTTAAGCTGTTAAAAAAAGTAGAATGATTATCAACATTACTTTTAATATTTTTATATTGAATTTGAAGGTTTATTGTAATGCCAATTAAATCCAAAAGTATCTCTTTCAGCAGAAATAAAGGTATAATTGGATATTTTATATTCTTAGATCTTTCACAATTGTTTGCAGAACAAGAATACCCATTGTGTAAAGTGTATATAAAAATGGCGAACGCATAAAAACCATATTAAATGCCTTACTCTTAGCGCTATTGTTTTTTGGTCGTCTATGAGTGTCTGGAGCAGGACTACTATGGGCTACATACAGACTACGAATTTCGTTTGTCATCTTTTAATGGTGCAATTAGAGCACACAAAATACGTTTGCTGAAAGCTGAGCTGCGGTTGCTGCTGCTACTGCTGCTGCTGTTGCTGGCATCATAAAGGATTTTTAATAATAACGCCAAATTACAATAGGCAGTCGCACAAAACAAACACACAACCACACACACACACACACACACAGATAGCGTGTGTGCAGGCAAATTGCGTATACGCCGTGGCACTTTGAAACAAAAGCCACGACAATGCGAAAGCTCTGGCGATAGATATAGTGGGAGTATCCTTAGTGCTGCTTCTGTTTTCTACTACATTTTTGCGTTTGATATTTCTTTTGCTGTTGCTTGTTGTTTGGTGTAATTTGACGCGCCATTGTTTGCCGCATGCGTTTTTCATTGTCTTCGACGACACTTTAGTGTCAGCTGAGATTTTTGGCATGTTTGTCGTTGTTGTTTGTTAGTTGTTTTCAACTGGTGTTTAGTTCTCGCTTAGCTATTGCCATGCAATCTTGTTGTAATTTATGCACGTATTGTTTCTTCATTTTGCGTGGCAGTTGTCATTATTTAAGCATTGCAGGCAGCAGCTGCCAGAATTTATGTAGCATTGTTTTCAGCTTATTTGAACCAGCCTCAATGCAAAGTTTTGGTCACAAGTTCACAGACTCACAGTTTTTTGATCAACGACATAATTTACTTTAAATTGTTGTTAGCTGCAAGTTGTTCTTCGCACTTTCCAATTAAAGGGCGAAATATTATAATGATTATAGCTGGGCGCTCTTTAAGAGACAAAAGACGGCCGGACGTGCATTGAAAGTCGAGTCGCTTGGCCATGCAGCTCAATGAACTGAATGCGGAAATGCAAACGCAATAAATTATTGCCGTGCCGAATGAAGCGACACACATGGAAACCAACGAACGCAATGAGAATGAGGCTGACGATGAGGCTGAGGCTGAGAATAGGGCTCTGGCTGAGGTGGACCCCAAAGGATACTCTCTGACCAAACATAAATCCTTGCGGAAATTTATGGTGCGTTGAACTTAAAATGAAATACAATAAAATGTTGCACATGCACAGCTGCAACGAAGATGCGACAACCAAGAACGTTGCACACACTCTCACACACACACAAAGGGCAGCAATAACAATGGATTCACAATACATACATAGCAATAATAAAATTTATTAACGTTGAACAATTTTGCATTTTCTGCCCAAAGGCCAGCAAGCAAATTCTGTAAGAAAATGCTCCAACAAAGATGCAATAAAATTAATGCCAAAGCATTATATTTTATATGCTTTATGAGAGTATTTGTGTTTGTGTGTGTGTGTTCGATGGGGCATTAAAATGGCGCTGAAAGGCAAACAAAATGAATGGCGATATAAAAAGCAATGACACAAGTATTGTGTTAAGACAAGCTAGTATGAAAAATCGCATCGAAAGTGTTGCGCAACAAACGATTGGGAGCTTATCAACAAATAAATTATTTTGAACCAAGTTGATGAGTGGGTCAATAGAGAAAACTATTATGCAAACCGATGATAAGCCCATTTGATTGAAGCTCTACGATATTTAAATGCATTTAATAGGGGACCACAACAATTTGTCTTTCAAAGCATCCTCAAACCTTTTAATATCCAGCTGACAAATATGCATGAGCATTTTAATGCAGATTCAAACAAATGCACATTGATAAACTTTAGTTGAAACGTCGCATCACGTCTGCACATAATGTTAAAGTTAATCAATATAAGCTTCAGGTACTTACGTTTTAATTGTTATTGATAGTTTTATGGCTTGAAAACATAGTACAAGTTGATACAATTATTGTTAGAAACGTCAAAAAGTATATCTCGGCAAACAAAGATAATCTGTTAATGGGGACTTGTTTGACAAATTAAATAAATACATCTAGCGAAGAAGCGAATGATTTATTATTATTTAATATTAGTCTCGAAAAAAATAATGTTTTGCAATATGTAAAGTTCACTTCTGGTGAATATTGTTAGTCTGTATTCTTTTGGTATAGAAATATATTTAAAGGAAGATTTTGAGACCGTCAACAACCCATCTTTATTAATCGAAGATATACTTTTTTGACTTCTGTTATCTCTGAAAAACGATGAATTAAATTACTTAACTAAATAGAAAAACAAATTTAGAATGCAATTTTATATCCCATTTATGTTCGCGTACTTGCTTAGAACGTTTTACAGTAAATTCAAGCCATGCTTGTGGTTGGCATTCTAGGAAAAGAGCGAAAAATTCGATAAATACATAAGGATATTCCCCAAGTTCATCAGAGTATGTCAGATCGGTGCAGGCTATGAACAAAAGTGGTGCGTTCTTCAGGCTTATTAGTGCAATAATAAAACTTGAGAGGGGGCAGGGCAAGGCGAGCTGCTTTTGCAGCTTAATGCAGGTGGCAAGCAATTCAACGAGCAGCTGCAGGTGCACTGGAAATGCAAGAGTGCAGTTTGTGCGGATGGTGAATTTGTGAAAATTATAATTACAGTAATAATTGGTGGTCTTAAAACTTAAATTAAGTCAAAATATATTCTTTTATGCAAACAAAATGTGTGGAAAGAAAGAAACAAAAATTTGTTATAATTGATGCTGCGGGTGCAAAGCCTCATTATATTTTAACTACGTATTTTGATAACATTATTTTTACACTCAAATTGCAGTTAAAAAACTTTAATTATATTTAAAAACTTTTAAACTGTTGTCGCTAGTTTCACATACACGAAAAAATACAGGGAAAAAAACACACTGAAACCAAACAAAACGCAAACTTTGTTGTATGCTAATTAGTTTAGGTTGCACATTAGAAACGCTAAGGGTGTTAAATTTCACGGGTTGTTATGTTGTCTTAATAAAGCTAAAATGCAAAAAACGAGACAAAAAAAAAAAAAAAAAAAAACATCAGCAAAAAACGGAAACAAGACACGAGAACTGTGCTGGGTGGCTAAGAGGGTGGTGGTTGCTAGTGGCAAAGGAGTGGTGCTTGTGGTGTGCTAATATAGTCTATTGTTCTTGCTGTTTTTGTTGCTGTGTTGTAGGCCGTGTGGTTTTGTTAGTGTGTTGCTGTTGTTGCAGTCTCTCTGTGGAGCATATTAATTCATTAACAAATTTAAATGGAACGTGAAATTATTAATTGCTGGCTTAATTAATTTATAATGAGTTTGGCCTGGCAGCTGTGCCGAGTCATAAGCCATAAACCATAAGCCTTCAACCAGAAATGTTTTCAATGGCAGATCGCCACAATATTAAGTATACGCAATATGATCGTGACAGAACATAAAACACACTACGTGCTCATGTGAGAGTGTGCGTGCTTGCGTGCGTGCGTGTGTGTGTGTAAATAAATAATGAGGCACACTAATTACTTGAAGTGTTTCTATGTGTTTATGTGTATTTAAGGCCCTTGTGTGGCTTGGCTGCAAAGTGTACTTGAAAGTATTTTTCTGTTAGGTATATTTTGTTTGTATACATGTTGTTTGTTTGTTTGAGGATCTCTTTGTTGTTTAGCGCTTCGCTGGTTATCACAGAACATTCAGTTAAAAATTACAATATGCATTGGATGATGCGTACACTATATGTAATATATATGTATATATGACTAGGTCGTACATATGAATTAATTGTCGTTAATAGATTAATAGGCAATATGTATTTTGTATATAAGTACAAGTATTTAAAGTAAAGTGTTTTGGTTGTTTTTGTTTTGGTTTAATTTTGTGTGTGTTTGATCAAAGTAAATAAAGTTCAAAAAAAAATGTCGTATATACGCCGGGGGTTGCACCACATAACAAATCATGATCATATCATTATCAGGTCATCAAATTATTAGCTTGGTACAAGTACAATTAGTAGTAGTAGTAGTAGTATATTATATATATTATGTAATTATGCTTATTAACTGTTAATTGTTGTAATTGTAAATTGGTAAATTGTATGCGCAAATCACGATCATCAGCAGAACGAACGAACGAGCGAACGAAGGAACGAACGTAGGAATTATCAGCAATTTCCATGGTTTTTTTTTTTAATATATATATGCGTTATGTACGAGTATGTATTTATATATATGGATATAGATATGGATATATAATGTATATGTAGATATAAATGACAATTCAATGGACATATCAAAGTAAAAAGTCAATTCAATCCAGTTCATTCGCTTATAATTACATCATCAAAGGTCATCAAAAGTAAGAAAAATAATCATATACATAAATATGTTTTCATTATTATTTAGATATTTGGTATGTATATATGTATATATATAAAATTTGTTTTATATATATATATATATATTTAAATGTTTTTGTGTGTATATATAAGTAGTCAATTCATCAATCCATATCAATTAAACAATTTACATGTATGCGGTTTAATATATAAATATATTTAGAGAGAGTGACAAAAAGAGAGGTAGAGAGAGAGAGCGAGAGAGACACAAGAGATAAGAGAGAGGAAGTATACGGGTTGGGGCGCTCACCAAGACCACGCTAAAACAAATAAATTTAAAATATAAATGTTATAAAAAAAAAATCAAATTTCATACAAGGAACTTGAATAAAATATAAAATAGTTATTTTCTCTGACTGGATTGGAAAATTTTCAAAACAGAAATGGTAGGGGGAGAGGAAAACCTTTTTTTTCTAACAAAATGTCTCTCGTTTCAGTTAATTAACTTGATAATTATCAAGTTGTTACTTTTCATAATAATAGCCCTACAGCCACATGTGTGTGTGTGTGTGTGTAAAATAAAACTCTTAATTGGTGGGTGGCTAATGCTGGGTGGTTTTTCATGGGTTGCATGGTACACTATACTATAATTATAAAGGGGCAACGCAGAAATTATACAAAAGTAATTATAGTTTCGAGTTTAATAAAGTAAATTCTAAACATATGCAAGTCAAGATATTTGCCAAGGTGTCATTGTGGTTTAAGTGTATGGAAGTATGTGTGTGTGTGTGTGTGTTTGTTTAAAGATACTGCATTTGATATACGTGGAAGTGCGAATTGAGGCTGAGGAGTTTTCTAGCATTCAGTTCAACGAATGCATTTGTTGATTGCCAACAACAGTCCCAATTACGAGTACTTGCAGTCTGTTTTTGTTATTTTACCGAGTATCGAGTATATTCATTGTTTGTTTTAATTTGTGAAAAAGTAAAGAAAATAAATAAATATATATATATATTTATATTTTTCAATCAACTAACAGTGAGCGCACAGAGCTTTTAAAATTCATAACAAACGGAGCGAGCGCAGCGCTGGGCTCATGAATAAATCAGAACTGAAAAATAAAAACAACACTTTTATTGTTCCATCCATACACAAGAGAGAATGTGTGTGTGGGTGTGTGTTAAAGAGAAAAAGAGAGAAAACTATCCAAACGTTTGCACAAGGCACGCACACATACAGCGGCAAAAAGGTGGAGTACGAATACAACGAACCAAATTAATAATTATTAATGTAAATAATAATTATAATAATGCTCAATGCAATATTAATGAGAAACTCAACTGAAAATGTTTTAAGGCACACAAATGAGCAAATATTAACTCACACACGCATACGCAATTAAACTGTATTGTATATGTTTTTTATTATTATTATTATTATTATTTTCTTGTTTCGTTTTTCTGTTATAAATTTGTTCATCATTTAATGCGGTACTCAGTTTTTTATCCATTTCTTTTCTCTGTTTTTTGTTTTGTTATATGTTGCTCTGCATTATCCATAATTATCATATAAATATTTGTATAACTTATTTATTAAATTTATATTGTTTTTTTTCCTTTCTACATAAAATACAAACTGTTACAAATTGCAACTAACACATGAGCTGAATGAAATTAATTAATAAACTAGTACTTTTTATTTATCACGCTAATAGGGAATTTAAATAGGGGTTTATTTTCTATCCAAATAACTCAAATAACATATTGTACGATGCGTTAATTTAGATATTTTGATATCATGTGTCGAAGCTGAACAAACTGAGCTGATTTCGATTTATGCTAAGTAATGAAATAACTATACTATATTTAAGATCAGGACTCAATCTAGGAATACTTTGAATGTAATAAGTGCTCTTTTTAAATAGTTTGTTGTTGACTTGACCGCAATACCATATATTTAAACATATATAAAACAAAAAAAACTAAAGACAAAAAATGTAGGAATATATATTTTTTTGTATTTATTATAAATCATTTTCGGTTGCTTCTAGACGTTTCAGTTGCAAATAAATAGACATATAAATAATTTTTATTTGTAATTTACACTTAGTTATACAAATAAAATACACGGTGCACACATTTACATTGCATTTCACTTGAGATTCAAACGTCATATTCATCACCAACATCTTCATCATCATTCTTACGCCCGGTCTTTGTGATCATTATTTTAATTGGCTTCTGCAAAGACGCTGTTTCGTATATCTTTACTTTTAACTAAAAGGCATAAATACAGCTCAATCATTAAAATAAAAACATCGATTGATTAAATACATAATTTGGTAGCATATAAAAGTGGATAATTAAAAATTTATGTAAAAGTACTTAAATATTATATGTAGTAATAATTAAACACATTTAAATCAAAACAAATAACCAAGCAGAGCGCCTCATAAGAAATAACCAAAAATGTTGTTTAAGTCTTCAAAACTTGTTGCGAATCATACAAAAAAATGCATTTGTGTTTGTTGTTCAGACAAGGCAAAAAAATATACCACAATGTAAAAACAGAAAAAATTTGTATCAAACGTGCCGTGAGAAACTGTTTTGTTGCTCGCTTTTTGCATAGATATTGTAAATCTGTTGCAAAAAAGTATTTAAATAAAAGTGAACTTTGATTGTATATTGTTGTTGCGGCAATTATTGTTATTGTTTGCATTTGATTTGTTTGGCTTGACTTTTGGGTATGCTAGGCAGAGTTAATACTTTGTTGGACTGTAAATGTCAACTGCGCTAAGCCTTAATTGGCTGTAGTTAAGAGTTTATAATTGAGGCCACTGGCATGCTTAATGCTTAAATGCAACATTTTCTAGTTGACAGCGCGTGATATGAGAATTTTTCAAAATGTTATTGCAATTAAATGATGGCAAGCAAAACTTGCAGTCAGACAAAATCTAGCGAAAAGGGCTTCACAGTGCGCTTTGTGTGTTTGCTTGTGTGTGTATATGCCAAGTGAAGTTTGCGAGTGTTAACATGCTCTATGTGTGTGTGTGTGTTTTCTGTTTGTTTGTTAGTGCGCATATGATGTGTGCTGGCTTTAATATGCATAAAATACCTGCAGGCTGCTGCATTTTTAACTGCTGTCGAGATTATCGCTTTGGCACTTAGTTATTTTACTGAAAACTTTTGCATTGTTCGTTTCGACCATTAGCCAGAAAACTCGAAAGAATTATTTGGTTTATGAATTGGAATTAACAGCAGCTGCACAAATTTGGCATAGATCTTAAAAGGAGTTAACAGAAGATATTTGTAGCTGTGTTATAATGCAATAAAGTATTTTTGTTGATCCAAGCCTTTTGCAAATTGCATAAAATGTTAACTGATGCCAAAAAGGGGGGGAAAAAAGTTTTGCATGTTGTCCACCAAAAGAATTTGCGACTAATAGTTGAGCAGCACTGAGAGATGGAGTGCAAGTCCTGGTTAAGTGGTTGAGAAGTGTAAACTTTTGATTTATGCACTCGGGGGCAAGTTTTGTTCGTGGTGCGTGTTGGCTGCTATGACTGGCATTTTATTTATGAATGCTGTTAGTTTGTTTTCATAGCCGTAAATATGTTGCGCAAACAAAAAGGAACTAAAAAGGGCAACAGAGAACATAAACGTTAGCTATCCTTGAAAGTATTAATTACAATTCATTGCCATGGGGTTAATTGAATGCAAAAAATCGAATTCATGATATTTTATCTGATATACGCAAGTAAAAGGAAATTATGGAATAACTTTAAGAGTATGCACACACACTTGCACACACACACAGACAGGCAGACAGCATGGCATGCCGCATGAGCAGATACAACATAAAATACACAAAATTAAGATGGCAAAGAAATGAACTGTTATGTAAGGCATAGTAAACAAGTAGTAAATCAAGGCACAGGAAAATTTTGCCTTTTATGATGAGGTATGTTGTAAGATCAGGAAGGTTGCTAATAAAACACAAAATGTACTAAATACTTGCGTGTGTGTGTGAGTGTGTGTGTGAGTTATATAAAGTGCAACAAAAATGGAGGCAGCAAACTAAGAAATTATTATTTGGAAAAAAGGTAAAAATAAATTAACTAAAAGATTTGTTTTTCGTTAACATTCTGTTTACTATTTTGTATTTCGATGACCTGACTCACATATAAGAAACATGCCTCAATTCGCAGAGACAGACAGAAAGAACACACTCAAAACAATAAATATGAGAAATTAAATAAATACGAAACATTGTTGCATGTTGCATGATTTGCGACACGTCGCTAAAAGTCGCGTGCAAAAGTCAGGCACAAAAATATACATATTTTTCGAGCTCAAACTGAATTGAAGGAATAATGGGTAAGGGGTAACGGATAGCGGTGGATAGGGGGTAAATGCACAGTGATTGCCGTTTTTGCTGATTCGGGTTGCTTTTTGGTTTAGTAGACACCATACAAACGTTATTCAAAAACAGAGAGAGAGAGAGAGTGTCATCAAACAAAGAAGGTGAACAAAAAAAAAGAAACACAAACAATAAATTTTTGTAAAAGAAGATCGCAGGAACTGTAACTGTTATGAATTTCAATTTGTTGAGAGTTACCAAAGACAATAATGCACAAAATGCATGGAGCACATACATTGTTAAAGATAATTATTATATATATGTATGTACTATGTAGTATGCAGAGATATTACTGGTTACTTGCTTTGATTTGTTGTTGTTTTACATTTTGTTTTTTGTTTTTTGTTTTTTGGGTACACATTCCGTTGTCAATTCAGTGTAGTTTGTGATGAGATTATAACATATGTGAACGTGTGTGTATGTGTGAGAAAGAGTGTATATGTGTGTATTGGTGTTTTGTTATCACAACCCATTTTGTGAAAGAATCTCATTGAATAAAGTTAGGTATACGTAAGTAAGTAATAAAGAACTAATTGTAAATGAACATTAAACTAAAATTAACATTAGCACAATGTTTGTTCATAAAAAAATTAATACGAGACGAATGCAGCAAGATGTCCTAAGTAAAAATTACTAAGTATATAAGTATATATATATAATCATACGGATTACTTAATCATACAAGTTAAATGTTAAATTGGTGCAGCTAGGGCTGCGCTTTTTGGTTGCCTGTTGCTGTTGATATTTTTTTTTTTTTTTTTGTAGCATACTTAAAACAAATTTGGTAAACATGAACATAGGCTTAGGCATTAGAAAATTTTGTTTGGGGGAAAAAGTATATAGTATATAGAAGTATATATGGAATATATAACTGTGTTGGATTAGTATTCGTTTTGAGTCTCTCGCTTTGTATAGGCAGTTAGATAGTGTATATAGTAGTAGTTACTGTCATTGTACGACTCTTGACTTTTGTTCTCTATAAATTCTCAAGTACTGCAGCAGTCTTCGTCTTTTTCCTATAATTGTTATCATTCCTTTCCCGCAAACTCACTCAAGCTAAATAATGTGATTGCATGGCAAGTAACAAAATAATTGCACGAATTAACTTTATTAGTATTTGCGTTTCTGTTTCGCAACTGATAAGTTATTAAATAGTAGTTTATGCAACACACAAGCGACAATGATGCAAGTTTCGAGTCAAATATTGTGCGCACCGCATCAAAGAAAATTTAATGTGACTTTCATTAATTTATATGCCGACTGTCTCCACGTTGCAACATTATTGATGATGGGGAGTGAGGTGTGTCTGTGTGTGGCATGCAACAAACAACTGCCGATAAGTTGATGGTCAGCCATAAAGTATGCCATGAATTATTATTGTTGCTTTCGTTGTTGCTGATGCTGCTGCTGCTACTGCTGCTGCTGCTGCTGTTGTTGTACAAAAAGCAAATAGCAATTGAAACGGCTGTTGAGGTCCCCGGCCAGGGATCAACACGATGCACAAACTGGGCACACCAGCGCGGCATATGCATAATGCAGCAATTGCTGTTGTCAACCCCGGCTTCTTCTCTTCTCTTCACTCTTCATTTTTTTTTTTGGGGCAGCTGCCAGCCAGTAAATTAAGCGGAAAAGTGTGCTGGCTGCCCAACAATAACAGCAAAAGCAATGAAAAAAGAAAAACCGAGTTGGAAAATATTGCACAGAGGTAGAAGGAGATGGAGAAAGAGTAGGGCAGCTGCATTTGGCCGAGCTATTTGCTGCAGTTGGAAATAACTCAGCCGCAAATGAGATAAATTGCTCGCACACAGATAATTGCATGGGTGGCGAAAAGTGTTGTAGAGAGGGGCTTGAAAAATACGAGCACATGCGGTACGCAATAATTTTCATATGTAACTTTTGTAACTTTTTGAAAAAGTAAGAAGCCAGCTTGAATATACATATTTGCAAATGTGTGTTTTAAGCAAATATTTATCCTCTTATTTTGTGGGCTATGATTGAAAACATTACGCAAACGCTCTACGTGTTTTTTAAATGTTTAAAAAAAAGTATGTAATGAGAATTGCGAGAGTGTTGATTTTTGACGCCAATCTTTCTGTTTCGTATCGTTGCAATTAAAATAAGTTGTAGTTGTATTTACAGTTGTTGCACCTAAGGGTTAAACATTAAATTGAAGTCACACATAGTAAGTATTTGTTTTAACTGTATTAAACAGTTCCATATATGCATATCTGATGTGGCGCCTCGCCAGCTAAGCCGCAAACATCAATTTGCGTAATACGCTCTTGCAGCATAAATAAATTAATTAAATATGGTTTCGCCCGCTACGCTTCTCTCTTTCGTCGTTTTTTGTTTGTTTTTTTATTATTTGCTTTCAGCGTAGTTACAGATTTTCATATTTAATGCTTTTTGTCATTACATTCACCGTTGTTGTAGTTTTTGTTGTTGTTGCTATTGTAAATTTAGTTGCTGTTCTTAAATGCAGCGAGCGTTTTAATTTCGTTTATGTTAACGTGGAAGCTCAAAATTGTTGTTGTTGCATTTTGTTTTACTTTTTGCTACGACTTATTTATGTTTATTGTATTGTTTTATTATTGTTAAATTTTTCAATTAAACGTAATTTCATTGCATTTGGTTAATTGTGCCTATTTTAACCACTTGACGCGAAAATATCAGAGATCTGCAATGATTTACATTAAAACATATCAACAACTCTTTGTTATGCCTTTTGATTCAATCAAATAACATCATGTCTATTTTGCTTTAAAGATAATCATCAAAGTCAAATGCTAAAATTGGTAAGTGTTATTTATAAAAATACTACGAAATACATTAAACAAAAGTTAAAAAAAAAAAGTATATTAAATCAGTTCCTTGAAAAGTAAAAACTTTGTAACTTAAGCCAATTTCAGATCTCTGATAGAAACTTAATACGTTTTTATGGTTGTTGGACAAATTTTAAGGCATTTTAACAGAAAAACTTAACAACGCTGAAAGAACAATCGAATATTCGCATTTTATATAGTTTATATATCAAAAACGATTGTTAACGATTAGCTTGGATTTTAAGTTCATCAAAATTCGATAATTTTTTTAAGGATAATTTTGGTTTAGTAGTAGGAGTAAGCTTGTTTTTCTTTTGAATTTAATGTTACTATAAATTTGATTTATGCATTTCCTTTGCAATAGTTTAAATACAATTTTTATGTTGTTGTCGTATTTCGCTAATAACTTGGCTAATTAATGTAAACGGTAATTGAATTGTATTATTGTCAGTAGTTTACGATAATGTATACCTAACTATACATTTACGAGTATATTGTATTGTATGTACTTAAATCTTATCTAATCAACGTCAATAATAATACATATACTTACATATATGAATACACAAGTAAGTTAACTTACACATACACAACATATATAGCTTACATATACAGCATAGGATAGACGCCTTAGTTTTATATATATATATATAGTAGTATGAATGTATATATACGCTTTCTGTTGCTATTTGGTATTCAATGATTCATACAGGACATACATATGTACACATTTCGGTTTGGTTTGGGTTTGGGTTTTGGACGTTAATCCAATCAGTTGCGTTAACAGTTTGTTATTGTAATTTCGACAAACGTAACCCCATAGCAATTGCATAACAAAGAAATAGACAGTTTGAGTGCTGGCAATCTGTTGTCGTCGCCAGGTTGTGCTAATGTGCAGCCACAACTCTGCCGTTTGGATCGATAGTAATTTAAACGTGCGCTAACACTCATATTCCAATATAAAAGTCTCGGATGCGGAAGTTGTTGATGTTGCTGCTGCAGCTGTTGCTGCTGCTGCTGCTGTTGTTGTCGTGGCATGTTGCTGATGCAGCAATGTGGATCTGGGCAAATTTACTTGTGACAACATTGCGGTTGCCGTTAATTTGCCATTGTATGCCAGAACGCTGCCACCACTACTGCTGCTGCTGCTAACGCTGCTGCCGCTAGCCAAGCCATGACCATAATAGTTGAGCGCAGGTATTAGCGGGGGAGCATTCGATGTCATCTGCTGGTGCTGTTGACTGCGACGTTGCTGCTGTTGCTGTTTGCTTATGTAGTCTGTTGCTGCTGTTGTTGCGGGAGTTGTTGTTGCTGCTGCCGTTGATGATGCATTGCGCAGGGCTATGAAGCTGTCAAAATTGTCAGCCGTCGATGAGGCATTCGATGTGCTGGAGTTGCGACGTGGCAATAAATGCAATTGCTGCTGTTGCAACTGTTGTTGTTGCTGTTGGTGCTTGGTTAGATTTAGCTTGTGCTGTTGTTGCTGTGACACGGATGAGTTTGATGATGATGAATTGGACAGTGAGGATGAGTTAACCGAATGTGCGGGCGGATGTTGCTGTTGATTTGCATAGTATTTGCGCATATGCTCCAACATGTAGCGATTATTTGCGTTCGTATTTGAGTTCGAGCTGCCCGCAACAGGCGTAGCAATTGTTGGTGTTGCCGCTGGCAAAGGTTGCAACTGCTGCTGCTTGCTGCTGGTAGCATAAAGCGCATCTGTGGTAGGGCGCAACAAACTTAGGTTGCTAACGCTTGTTGCGGTTAAAGTTGCTGGCGTTGCCGATGTTGTTCCTGATCTCATTGCTCTGGTGCGCTTATAGCTGCCGTCTGCCTCGAGGCTACTTGGCATAAAGTGACGTCCTGCCGTTGCTGATGATGTTGCTGCTGTATCTGCTGCTGTTGGATAGCTTTTTGCATAGTGCGCTTCCATTAAATCCGCCCTACGTTCCAACAAGACCTCTGTTTCACCACCACCCACAACAACCCCACCCCCACCACTACCACCAAAACCATAATATTTGCCCCGAGCATAAAGCTGATCCAAGTCTTCATTTCTGTGCTCAAAATCGCTGCGACTGCGTTGAAAATGCGCCAAGTAGTTTTCACCGAGGGATGCTGCTGCTGCTGCCGTCTCCCTATCTCTTGCTACATCCCTTTTTTGCTGCTGCTGCTGGTGCTGGTGGGTTTCGCTGTCAACGGCAATTGCCTGTCGCTGCAAATGCTGATTGAGAGATTGATAGAAAGTGCTCTCGGCTAAATTCTCATTATACACTGTTGTTGCCGCCGTTGCTGTTGTGCCCAGTGCAAGTTGCTGCTGCTCCTGATACCAATCCACATGCTCGTTACACTCGTTGACATTGACGCGAATGCGTATATCACGCGACAAGAAATCTGGCTCGTTAGTGGACAAAGCTAAAGTTGCTGCCGCCTCCTTCTCTTGCTCGTCATCATCATCCGTTTCGACTTCATCGTTATCATTGTAAAAGTAGTTCGCTGATTTGGCGCTTTCGGCCAACAGCAGATCTTCACTTTGCTCCAGTTGCAGCGTATAGCTGTTTAGATTATCAAAATAATATTCACACATTTTATCAGGGTGTTCGTAGCGCAGTTTGAAAGCAGTTTGCTGCAATGGCTGCTCTTCAACTGCTTGCATCTCTTGCTCAACTGCTTGCACTGTTGCTGATGTTGCTGCGGCTGTTGTCGTTGGTCCGCTGAATACTGATGCATAATCTGAACTACTTAGCGAATCCGAGTTGAGTTGATGTTTCCTTGAGATAGGTAGTGTGCCCAGATTTTCGTAGCAACTCTTGCTGTTGTTATTAGCTTGGGATTGACTACGCTTATGGCGTCTTCGAGGCGTCTCTTCCTCCTCCATCTCCGTCTCCCAATCCCTGCTACGCTGTGCAGCTAAGACTTTACGTTGAGCTCCGCTTATGCGACCCACAGAATGCGCCGACTGTTTACTGTTGCTCAACTGCTGCTCAAAGTTCTGTTCAAGGTAATGCTCCAAATAGTGCAGATTCTTGCTTAGATCAATCTCAGATTTATAGCTTTTGTATATTGTCGCCTGTTTGCCCGCTGCATGAGCTGCAGCACAGCGTGATTCATAGCTGGAGATATTTGCCCGATCACTTATGAAACGAAAACTCTCATCTTTGGCTAGAGTATGAAACCCACTAAATTCGCTAGCATTGCCACTGCTGCTGGCATCACTACTACTCGTATTGGTCTTGAAGTTACGACACTTGTCTCGTATCTTTTGTATACCCTGACGTGTCTTTGCCTGCAGGCGTTCAAAGTAATTGGATTTGGGTGTGGTTGAAACTAATCTCGGTGGTCGGTAGGCAGTGTGTTGTATATCATAGCCACCACTGCCCGTTGCACGCATACTTTGTATGCTCTGTGTGCGATTTGGATAGCGATAGCTGAGCTTTAGCTTAGGCGCCAGCTGATCCTCAGGTTTGTGTAGTTTTCGTAACGATAGCTGCTTGAATATTAACGCCTTGGAACGTTTCGTTTTGCCCGTTGTGCCGGAGTTTTGGCTAAAGTCCTGGCGCTCAAAGCGACGCACGGGCACACCATGCAAATAATGATGACTGATCTCAGTTGGAATTGCTGCTGCATCATGTCGACTACTACTACTCTCAAATAATCTCCGCAATCCTTTGCCACTATTGCGTTGAGTTCTGGCTGAATTATTTGCGCTACGCAATCGTGGATTAACGCCAAGTGTTAGAATCTCATCGTCGTGAAATATTGAAAATGGATTCGTTATGACCGTTGAGTTGTCCGGCGCTAAGCTGCTTACAGATCTAGTCTTAATGCCAGTTCTGGAATTACTTAATGCTAATTGCTGCTTACTGTCTAATACAACTACAACTTTGGCTTTATTGTGTTGTTGTTGCTGCGTATGTTTCTTGTGGGTGTGCGACAGATCTGTTTCGGATCTGTGACGACGCAGCTGACAACGTCTTTGCAAACGTCTCAAATCTCTCAACGAGTTGCTCTGTTTGCGAAAGCGATAAAATGGATTATTAATGCTCAACTTTTGTAGCAAGAGCTGCGTATCTTCACTACTTAGCTGAACTACTTCTGGCCGATCAACTGCTTCATCTACTGCTTGACCTACTGCTTGATCTACTACCTGTTCTTCACTGGTTACATTTAAATTCATTAGCTTGCCACTAGCAACTGCTGGCTTTAGTTCACTGTTCATATTATTCTCCAGTTGCTGCTGTTGTTTGTTGCTGTTGTTGCTGCTGCTTCTGCTGTTGCTACTATTAATCGTACTGTCTAGGTTTAAACTATGCGAACTGTTGCTGCTGTTGCTATTAGTGTTGCTGCTGTTGGCTGCTTTGTCTAACTCTATTGTATTTTTATTACTAATATTGGTCAAAGTTGCTGTCGTTGTTGCAGTCATTACTGTTGTTGTTGTTGTTGTTGTGTCAGTATTATTGTTGTTATTTGTGTGAGCATTACTATTATTATGTTCATGTTGTTGTTGTTGTTGTTGTTGTTCTGGCTGTTGTTGATAGGGAAGCTCGTTGCTTTCGTTATCAACTGCCTGCTAGACCCTAGTGGGCGGTTGTAATATCATTGCAGCCATGCGTACCTTCATTGCCTCCGGTGATCCATGTCCCCCATACTGTTGCTGTTGAGCATGCTGTGATGCTGCATGCAATGCTGCCGCTGCTGCTGCCGCAGCCTGTTGTTGTTGATGTTGTTGTTGTTGCTGTTGTTGCTGCTGCTGTTGCTGGTGATGATGGAAGCCGGCGGGCGTTGTGTAAATTGAATCACCTTGGGGGCCACTTGTGCTATCCGAGCGTGATTTCAAATCAGCCTTTTCGCTGCAGGCAAAAACAAAACAAGAAAACAGAAATGATAGAAATTGTTAACGAAAATTCTTGGAGCAGCTAAGGCTGTAGTGACAATTCAGTTTTGTTTTTTTTTGGGGATTATGTAAGGGTGTGGGTAATGGAATATATTATTGGATACACTTCTTAAGGGCATATTTGATTTTTGGCAAGAAGTATGGTTTCGATCAAGTTAAAAAGAAGCCATCTAAACTTATTTATTTTATATTCTCGGTATTAAAAATATTCTGCCAATTTACTACTTTATATCTTTTTGACGTCGGCTGTGCAGTTAAGCTAATTGCAAATTTATATTTTTTCTTTTCTTTTATAAAAAGTTTTGTGTGCCCTAAAATGTTCTTATTAAGAGTATGCAATCTTTGGCATTACAAAGCTGAATATTATAGTTCTAATTTGCGGCCGTTTGATTGCCAATTTTAATGCCAACGGCATATCTCAATATTCAGCTGCTTCATCTGCCTGTCGGCAATTGTTTACTTAAAGCGGCAGCAAAGAGATTGGATTATTTAATATCCCTTCCCTCTAAAATCCCTGAAGGCAGCAGCTTTTGCTGATAAAAAAAGATTCTGGTTCGATTTGATTGATACCAAATTGTATGAATTGGAAATTTGTTAGTTTTTAGGAGGACAGTGTTTTGGGTTTTGGTTTGCAGAGGTCGCATAAATATTGAATGCCGTTAGGAAATTGTGTGATGTGGCTGCTGAGTTGCCCAAAAATACTTATAACGGAAATTCAAAATCCATTTCCGCTGCAACAACACAAACAATAAAAATCTTTTGCCATAACAACGCGCCCCAAAAACTATTCAATGCTATTTTTGACCAAACACGCGTGTGTGTGTGTGTGCTCCATAAGCGAAATATGGTAATTTTTAAATATACGAACAATACGAGAGGCGGACCACGTTGAAGCGGCAAGCCAAATAGCCGCCACAGCCCCATAACTCATGTCAGAACAAAAAAAAAAAAAACAGAGGGGCGCAGCTCCAATGAGCGATTGTTAAGGGGCGTGTTTGCCGTGTGAATGTGTTTGTGTCTGTATGACTGTGTGTATGTGTGTGTGTTTGGCGTTGCGTGGCAAAACAGTGCAATATTTTTGCAAGAGCCGACTTTGCAATATTGAATATATGAAAAATGTGGAATATACTATCATGCACTGCAAGCCAGTGCTGAGCAAAAGATTCGTGTGACTTGACGTGACTTTTCGTAAGGGATCGTTCCTCTTCCGATATAGAACTGCTGAAGAATGAATACTGATCATTTAGAATAGTTCCTGCTAAAAAATCAGATAAGTCGGAGTACATCTCTCACTCAAATACTATCCTATACATAAGTTATAAGTCTCATTATATTACACTCTGCTAGCAAAAAGTATTTATTAATAGAAAAATGTATTTTATTTAAATTGTGAAAAAGCTGATATATTTTATCCTACCAATTTAAATTTTCGTCAATAATATATGAAAGTAACAGTCACAGTTTTAATACAAAATATTTTACACTAAAAAATATCGCTCATATTCACTTTCACGCGCGCAGACAATGCGCATTGTTCACGGGTAGAAGCGGGTGTGTGTGTGTGTGTGTGTGTGGCCATTCGGGACGCATAAATTGGCATGCCAGCGCCACCTGTTGGCTGTTCGATGTGCCCGCATTTATAAAAATGTATCATAACCGGCCATTTGTTCTGGGTGCTTTTGAACATGTGTGTGTGTGAGTGTATGTGTATGTGAGTGTGTGTTTGTGTATGTATGTTGCTTTTAGTGAGTGTGTTTCGCTTCAACTTACCTGTCCTTATCCGATGATTTATAGCCAGTGGAACCTGCAAAGGCGAGCAAAAAATAAAAATAAATACAAATTCGAGAAAACTTGTTCGTAATGTTCGCGTATTTCCCATGTAGCAACTTTATGGAGTGAACTTATTCTAAAATGCTGAGAATTACTAATTCTCGCATTCAGACATTTAGACAGAGGGACTGACAGACATAGATAGATTGCAAGATGCACACATAGATACACAGATCCATTTGTATCTGCAGATCTAGCTTTTGACAAATGAGCCCTAAGCCTATTGACGGCCATAAAGGTGTAAAGTTGCCTAAAGCCTAAAGGTTTTAAGAGCGGGGTAATTTTGATGGATTTTCAAACAGATGAAAGGGGTTTGGGATATTTCAGGGCAATTGAATATCTGCCAAATGCCAAACGATAACTTGGGCGGCAGCTGTGTATAGTTGCTCAAATTTCCACGTTTTTTGCTGCTGCTCTGTGCAAAATTGACATTTTGATTGACAGCTGAGAAATTGCTCGCGCCTGGCGGCGGAAGGAATCGATGAAAGGATTCACGTCTTATTTACAAGACCCAGCCAAATTGGCCAGCCTCGAAACAAATCCGTTTAACTTTCCTTGCAATTGAATGTCCTTGAGCAAAGTTTTATTTCGGCAAAAAAGTTTTCTTTTTACGTTTTTTCTTTTCCAAATAATTTTTCTCTTTCTCTCTCTCCCTTCCTCTCTCTCTCTCTCTCTCTCTCTCTGTGTGTGTGTGTGTTTTGTTAATTGTTTTTACAAATGTGCATTTGAATTGCGCGTTGAACAAAAAGTTTTTTTGGTGGCGTGATTTTGATTTCTAATTAGGGTGAGGTTGAATTAAAAAAAAAAAAAAAACAATGACTTTAAACAGCAGACGCATTAGTCTAGTAATGTTTCAAGGGTGGCACAAAAAAAAAAACAAAAAAACAAAAGTTGTTGTTGGTTTGTTCTTAGCGGACCTTAACCCTTTTGTGTTGGCCAACTGACCGCAGGCGCTGACGGCGCAAAACGCGCTAATGAATATTTTATGAGATTTATTTGAGTTTCCAAAGAAGGAAAATAATGGAAAAAAAAAAAAAAAAATATGCGCGGCTTTTCTATTGTTGAAGTTGTTTGTAAGTTCTTTTTTTTTCTATGTTTTGGCTTGGCTGCAAGTTTCTGTGTGTATTTCTTGCTATTAGTAAGTATGACAGCAAAAATGTGGCGAAAAGTTCAACGCCATCTGGCGGCATAATGAGGGAAATGCTTTAATTTTTGCAACGCGTTTGCTTTGAGGCGCTTTTAATTAATATGCGGTCCATTTTTTGAGCTGGCAATTGTTTGCCAACCATTGCAATTGTTGTTTTCCCTGGTTCTGCCACTATTTGTTGTTGTTTTTCATAATTGAATTTTTATTTTTAATGAGCATCATCCTTGCGCACAGGTCAGCACAAGGACCCGCCCAACAACTTACCCTTGAAGCAGCATTTTTTGCTCTTGATGGCATAGATGCACAAACAGATCAGTATCAAAATGGCGGCCATGCAGCCACCGGCGACACCCAGCAAGTAGCTCATCTCCAAAGGTTCTGTGCGTTTGCCAATTGGTCCCAATCGTGATTGTTGTTGTTGTTATTATTGATTATGCAAGCGTTAAAGGAATATTAAATTGGTATTCATGGTAAAATTTTAATTGGAATAATTAATATGGCGGAGAAATGAAAAATATTAAATGAGTTATTTATTCGCATGCATTGTATTTTGACGTACTTTATGAAATTTAATTAATAAGTGCCAATTGAGCTGCGTTCACTGTAAACAATTGCCAATTGACCCAATCGGCCATTTCTGCAAACATTTAAATGAATGAATTTTTCTTTATGTACATTTATATTCTTTTTTTTTTGACAATATATTAAAGTTTAATATAATTGTATTACTTCAATTACAATTGATTGTATATCCAATAAATAGATTTAAGTATCGATAATGTTTGCAGAAATGTTCATATTTAATGTTTGTATGAAATAACTAAGATGTTTAAATGGTAGGAAAAATAAACAAAACACTATGCACCTGCAAACGTACCCTCCACAACTAAATGAATGGCATGACGATCGGTGCCCCGCTCGTTCTCCACCACTAGATAGTAGGGTCGCGAATCGTGCTCGTCTGTGTGGTGAATGTGCAGTGTGGACAAATAGCAATCCTCGCGGGCATCCTGTAACATATCATCGGCGCGGAAGCGATCTAAAAAAAAGGGTTCGAAAAGTACCAGATAAATAACCATAAATAAATATTTCGTTTCCGTTGAATGTCGAACAATTTAATTTGTGTGGCATGTAGCAAATAATTCGCATTGAAATTACAAACAATTTGTCAATTGATGAGTGTGCACCAAAAAACCTCAACAACTAAATAATCCCAAGCTTGAACAATTAAATGCAGCGGCAACAATGAGGCGTATGCGCAACAAGAAGCATAAAACTGCATGTGGTTGTGGCATTCAATGCGCTTCGTTTGACTGCTGTCAGTGGCAAGTACGCAGGATTAAACGCACGGAGTGAGACCGTCTGTCTCAGTAGATGGACAGCAATGACTGCAAGGACTGAAAGGACAGCAAGGATAGCCCGGATACGCACGCAGACAAGCTGAAAATGAAGAGTAATGCGCGAGATTTGTTTGGTAGCTGTTGCTCTTTGGCTGCAGCTGCAACAGCTGCAGCTAGAGAGATGGAGATGGATACGCAGCTGGCAAAGATGCAATGCAATGCAGTTTAAAAGTGAAAAACGAGCTGCACATATGCTTGTTGGTTGCTGTGTTTTAGGTTATGGTTGCTGGCGTGTCGCTGTCTGTTGTAGCCGGGATTACCGGCAGCTGACAAGCGTGGGAAGTCTGCTCCAATGGACAGGGCAGCAGGCATTGACATTACACTTACAAAAAAAATCGTAGCCAAGGGCAGTTAAACCTATTCTGTAAGGTGAGTTGTCAAAAGCGATTGTTAAATCCAAGCTTTAGCTATTTTTAATTAAAGCTAAAGCAAATTTTACATTTAAATAAGTCAGCAAATAAAATCCAAACTATTATTACCACTATTAATCGAGTTTTGTTTGGAGTTGGCTTGAAATTTTTAGAAATAAAAATATACTTAGTAGCGTTGAGAATTCGATCGATTCGAAATAAAGCAGTATTTTGTTCAGGCTACCAAAAAAATTTCTAGAAAACACTAGAAAGTTTAAGTTTTAGTTTGATTTTTTATTGTGTAATGCCTCCCTCGCTTGTTGTCAATGCTAATACCACACTAGAGCCAAGTTTCTCCCTCACTAAACATGATGCTTGGCGTTCGTCTGATTTTGGCTCGTCGTCTCATTGGACGTGTAATTTGTCTTGATTTGTGCGAAACACACAGATTCCGCTGTCCGTTGTCTGCTGTTTAGCCACACGTAGCACAACACACACGCTCAACGTTTGTTCAGTGTCAAATTTGCGGAAAAGGTTTGTTAATGAGCACTCAAGCGTGGTGCATCCAGGTTCAAACCAAACGTGACGTGCGTTGGGCGTTAATTGAGTTGTTGCTTATTGAAAAGAAATGGAAAACTACAACTAAGCACAACTCTAATTGCATTTGCATTAGCTGCCCAATGAGGCGCACATCGTGTATACGCACCTATGCCTGAACCAGCCTCCAAACGCAGCGAGCCCCATTCCCAGGCAACACGCAGCGGTCGAGGATCCGCACAGACGACCATCGTTAGGGTGGCGGGTTCGCCGCGCTTCACGGACACTGTATGCATAGAAGGATGCAGACGAAGTACTTGCGGTGCGCCTGCAAAATAAAACAAAAAGGAAAAAAATGAACAAATTAATCAGTTAAGTTACGCGTTGCTCTTAACACAATAAGTCGTACGCTAGTGCTCATATGAATATATGCACATGCTCAATGGAAATGTTTTTAAACTGGATCACCGGAATAGCCTAAATAAACTTTAATATATATTATTTTAAAGAAAGCATTCTGCGAGTATACAAAAAACATATTATCTCCTTACTTTATCTTTATCGAAAATAAATTATTTGTGTGCAATCAGCTTGATAAAAAATCTTTTTTGCGTAAAGTTTGCAACGATAATATTTGGCTTTGTTTTTTTTAAGCTGAGTCAGCCGTCCGTAAAATTAGTTTTTCAATAATTTTTTGTTATTTATCTTAATTTTACGAATGGATATTTAAGTAAATGTTGAGTAAATAATGTCATTCAAACAATAAAAATAAAAGTGTTCCAATGTCCTGGAGCCGATTCGATATTTTAAATTAGTTCAGGTTGTGTTTAAGCACTTTTTACAAACACATTTTTTCAGGCTTTTAATACATACAAATATATAATATTTATACTCAATATAAAGTAAAAAATGTCAATTTACCAATAAATATCATGTTTGCATGAAAACATTATCGGATTACATTTATTCGCAATGACATTTATTTAATACCAAATAAATGTGGTTAAGTATAACACTTGTGCCTTTACCATTCAAACTATGCACAAAAGTTCACTTATATTTTCGACTGTAGTTAGAATTTATTTATAAATTAATTGCTTCCACATTGCAAGATTAAAGGACAAGTTTTGAATTATGAAATACGTCTAATTAATAAAAATTCTTCTTATGACTGTAAAGTTTGTTAAATATATTTAATAACGGTGACAAAGTTCAAACTATTGCTCAACGTTTAACATTTCATAAACTATTTAAACGTATCGTTGGGGACCTGCAGCTGACACGTATACGAAACAGTAAAATGACCTGTCCAGTTTAAAACTAAAAAACTTTATTGCCTGTAGGGTATGTAATAGTCGTGAGCGCACTGCTGCACATAATGAGCTATGAGTTTTTTTCTTCTTTATTTTGTTTTTTATATCATTTATTTATTTTATTTTCTTTGTGGTGAGCTGTTGCTGTTAGTTAACTAGTTCGTTAGTTACACTATGCATACACATATTTGTGTATATACTTTTATATAGATAGCGTGCACACAGTTTTTTTTAGCCATATCGTATATAGCTTCTTTTTTCTTCCTGGCTGGCTCGGCTAAATTGCTCGTGTCCTTGGTTGGTCATAAATTATGTACGTGCTGTGGTATTCAGCACTAAATTTAAATATATATATTTTTTTATGCTCGCTTTTTTTCGCTCCTGTTTTTTTTTTTTGTTGTTTTTGTACGTCGCTGGTTTGCCCGTTGGCTATGTTGGCCGTGGCAGTTGTTCTATTCTCTCATTTTATCCGCGCTTTTTTTGAGCTTGAATATTTTTTAGTTTTTGTTCGCTTTGCATTTTTTGTTGTGGTCATAAGTTCATTTTGATTTTGTGTTGCATTTTGGTTTAGTCTCTGTTGCCAGCGTCAGTTGCCGCTTGCTAAATTCGTGCTGTGCGCAACCAGCGGCGCCTGCAGCCGCCAAATTGTGTGGGGAGAACCGTCAGACAAGGTGGAGAGGGGATTAAAAGGAATAATGCAAAGGAGGAATGGTGGAGCTCGGAAATAGTGGCAAAATCGCAGGCGCTTAAAATGTTTTCGACGCGTTTTCCGGTTACAGTTTTTAATGGAGTTTTGTGTTATTTTAAGTGAGCATTAGTTGCACGGGGAAAAGAGAGGGACAGAGTGAGAGAGAGAGAGAGAGAGAGGGCGACTGTGCCAAGTAAGTAACTTGGCTCACACATATGGTGCTCACGTTGAGCTTGTTTCTTTTAACGTGGCTGTAAATTTGAGAGAGTGCCCATAACTTTTATGTTGCTGTCATTGTTGTTGCTGTTGTTTTTGCTGGTCATCAGCTTGCCTAACAGTTGCTCACATTGTTTGTCAACTCATAACTCATTTTTCAGTAAATTTCAAATATCATATTTTTTTTTTTTTTTAATTTTACACTATTTTTTGCCTGGTTTTTACAATGTTTGCTCTGGCGACAGTTGTGGCTGTAGTCATATTTTGTGGTGTTGCGGCTCTTGCGGTTTGTTCCAGCAGCAACATGTACATAAAACATTGTTGTCTATATGTGTATTTATATATACTTATGTATAGCCCCCACTTACCCACAACTTGTAGGGAAACAGGGTCGGATATGGCAACCCGTTCCTGACCATTAATGTAACTAGTGGCCCGACACTCATATTCGCCCTGATACTCATAGGTGACATTGTCGATGACCAAACGGGGTTCGTTGCCTCGCTCCACATACTTGGAGCCATGTGACATTCTGCAAGTAAAAAAAATTAAATAAATAAAATATTATGTTAATTAGGAGCTCATTTATGTTTGTAATTTGCTTTATTTAATAATGTTAAGTGTTCAAATTATGTTAAAAGTTTCAACGCTTGCAAATAATGTAAGCAATATAATAAAAACAAATCCATTATTATAGAACGGCTGGTAGGATTTGTATTATATCCCAACAAGAACCCTTTCAATGTTACATATTAATCAACCTAAGTGAATCCTAATATTCTTCAGATATCGTTTTTTGTCGTTTTGTTTTTTAGAATATTTTTGATGTTAATTTATTTTCGATCAACAAGAGTTCAATTATTATAACGGTCTAAGTTACACTTTGTTATTTCTGTGTTCTTTCTATGCAGATATTACTTTTTGTGATGTAAAAATATCTCGATGCAATGCATTTAAAACAGCTGTTAGTAAAGATTTATCATAGTTTTAAGCGCGATTTTCGCCTTTCGCATTTCTTTTCAGTTTTCTTTATTTATTTATTTATTTTTGGGGCTGTCTGCTTGCGTCAGCTTTTTGAACTGCTAACCGATTGGGAAAAATGCAACAGCCACATTGCAAGTTGGGTTGTGGATGTGAGCGGGGCAGCTTATGTTGCTGTAGTTACTGCTGTTGCAAGTTTTGAGCAGCAATATTGAAAATTGCGTTTGTGGGCGAGATATTTTCGTTGATGCTGCCTGCTTCGTAGCAAGCACAAAAAATATTTGATAATTTTTTTTTAATATGAGAAATGCCTTTTATGTTGCGAAATGCTTTCAGCACACAGCTCACAACACACACACACACACACAACATCCACCCAGTTTTTAAGAGTGTGTGCGCAGACAAATTCCTTTGATATAGCGTACATAGCTGTGACCAAGCTCGATACTTTGGCATAGACTGTATGTGTATGTGGTTTTCATGCAGATTAAAGCGCCAATTAAAGTGGACTTTGACCATCGATGCAATTAAAAGCAATACATTATAAAGCCAACTAAATGCAAACGTCGCACCACAAATGAAGTCGCAAAAATTCGACCAACCTACAAATATATATGTATACCTATATATATTGTAAAAAAGAAGATAAGTACAATGTTAAGCTTACAAATCGTTAGGTTCTTTTCTATTCAACGCAGCTTTGTGCTGGTTCCGTCGAAATTTTCCACGTAAATCAAAGTGACATGTCTTTTCCGATGCCTTTAGGTTTTTTCTTATATTTTTTTTTTCGAAAATACATTTGCAAAAGCCCAAGTTTTGTAGTTGCATTTGCATATGGGTGGGTGGTGGCTGGCTGTTGTGGTTTCACGTGTAGACATTGTTAGCCAGTAGTTTAAGCGCCATTCGCATGCAAGCCTCAACCGTAGCTTTAGCTCTAGCAACATGGGTAGCCTGTCAACGGGTCACACCATTGATTTATTATAGCCAAACATTGGCCTCCGTGCAGATTTAGCTGGGCACGCGCCATTCAATGTGTCTCAAGGTAGTTGGGTGGTTGCGTGGGTGATGGTTTGGGGTCTCAAGCGGCGAAATTAGTTTTCAACAATTGACATTTAATTTCTGATAAACACGCGCGGGCACGCTTCATTAAGTCAACACGCCAGACGCGTGTTGCATGCCGCATTTGTTATAAGAATTTGACTCTAGCCAACGAATCAAATCAGTTCATGACCCCTACCCATCAGTCCTCCCCTTCCTCCTTTTACGCATACACATTCATATGAAGCTCCTAAAATACAAACATTTGAAATCACAAATCACGTACAGACACTGCTTGCCGAAAGCGAAAGGGAGCCCCTCCTAGAGTTTGACTTTGTGCCACATGAAACAGCAATAACGGCGTGCAGGAGAATAGCATGGAGGGCTTGTGTCCTTTCGTTACTAAACACGACGTCTTTCGTGTTGAAGAATCAGATTGTAGAACTTAAGCTCAATACAGTACATTTTGCAAAATTGTGTTGCAAATATGAGGCACAGCATTTCAATGGTGAAAAAAACTTGTAGATAAATAACAAAACAATAAAAGTTGTAACAAATGAGATTTATTATTACGATTTATATCGAGCTAATATCGTCCTAAATATATTCAACACGATCCCATCCCTGGAAAAAACGGAAAGGGAATGAAAGGTTTGGGGCACGTGGTTCGATTTTACTCGGGTACGGCCACTGTGCATGACAAGCTTTCTCTGCCTGTTGAATGGACAGAGAGAAACGAAAAAGAGCGGCCGGATGAGTGCAGCACTGCTTTGCATATTAATGCTCAAAGAGATGCACACAAAATGAATACAAAAAAAGAACGAGTAGCTGCTGCAGTCAAAAGGCTGCCTGCTGGTCTCTGTGTGACGCATCCTCACAGAAAAATGTGACTGCCCCGACCCCCTTCTCTCTTTCTATACCTCTTTTAATTCTGTTTCGTCTTTCTTGTTGCATCTTTTTCTATTTTTTTTTGTGCAAAATTTCCGCTGTGCAGCTAATTAAAATGATGCAAACAGCAAGTTTAATAGATAGCGGGCAGACTTAATAGCAGATGTGCAACTGCTGTTGCTGCAACTGCCACTGTTTTGGAGTTTATGGTACTGTTGCATGTTGCTCTGACTGGTTGCGCCAAGCCACGCTCAACAGGAAGCTCACCCGCATACAGGAAATTTCAATTTCAATTTTACTTCATAATCATATCTTTACAAAAATAACGCTATTTACATTTTTATGGAGCTTAAGTAGCTGAGTTATTTGCTTTACTTATATATCATTTTGACTTTGTCGGAAATTATTAAATGCTGCAGAAGATTGGTATGCTAAATCAATGTTGACTTCTCTATTAGTTGTTAAATGTTGTCGTTCTTTCTTCATTTTGAATAATAATCTGAACGTTTATTTCGGTCGATTGTTTTATGAAATGATGTTATTATGTCAGTACTGCCTTATACTAATTGTTATTGGACTTAGGAATTATTTTGTAGATGTTTTCGTCTCTTAGCTAGAAAACAGCGTCCCACATAAACCAAATATTACACAATTTTAAACTTAGCAAAGCTTATTTAAAGCAATTGTAGCAGTATATCTGCGTTTAGTGTGTATACGCCATACAAGCAGCAACAAATGCATGAAATATTGATAAAGTCCGCTATAACAAAGTCTTTATTTAAAAAACAAATATAGCGCATACGCATTGTGGTTTAATTAACGCCGCAGGGGAGTAAAACGCAAAATGCGCCCAGAAGTATGCAACACAAAAATGTTGGACGTTGTGTGCAAACCTCAGGTTGTGCATAGCTCTGGCTAACCGTAGTTGAGAAGGTGAGAAGGTCTGTTTAAATTTTTGGTCTCGCTTACCTTTGGACCCATTTGTAGGACGGCATGGGATTACCATTGGCTACGCATTCGAAGGCGGCGGGACTGAAGAGTGGCGCTGTGGTAAGACGATCCGGACCGGCTGAAGTTATTTTTGGTGGATCTATGGTGCAAGTAAACAGAAATGAAAAGAGAGGTGCGTCAATACATAAATTTAAGCCAAAAGTTGTAAGCCCAGCAAATGCAAAAGGCAACCGAAAGACAATAACAAAAATATAGAAACTAAGATAAATACAACTTGCAGATGTACAAGCAAGACTCACATTTCACGTCCAACTGCACCGACAGCTGCTCCGAGGTGCCCACCGAGTTTTGTGCCTGGCAGGTGTATAAACCAGCGTCCCGACGTCCAACAGGACGCAACTGCAGAGTTTCCTATGAATAGCAAGAGAGAGAGGGAGGGAAAGAGAGATAGCAATTTAATACAATTACAAATTTCTGCTACACTTAAGATAAATACGGCAAAAGCGACGTTGAAAATTTTGTTGCAACATAAACAACGAAGAAGCTGGCACAAGGAAGGAATGCCAAGCAACCCGCTTGCGGGGCTTACTGCCGAAGTGAAGGGAAAGGAAAGGAAAGGTTTTGGCTTACCTGCAAGCTGGCTATCTCGGAGCGTCCGGCACGTCGCCAAACGATGCTGGCTGGCGGATTGGCATCGGCCACGCAGCGCAGGACAAGCGCATCCTTATCCTCTTCCAAGTCGATTTCCGGTGAGCCAATTAGACGAATGGTTGGCGCGTCTGCAAAATGCACAAGAAGACAAGCAGCACACAGCAAAGTTGACTCTCTGAGGCAAAACAAGCACAGGCGAACAAGCGAATTCAACACAAAACATTTTCCTAGCATCCTAAGTTCGTCTTTGGGGAGCAACCCAAATCTTGAATTGCTTAACAAAACAGGAAATTGCTTCAAATTGTGGCTAATTGAATTGTTACAGCTGTTTGCAATGTCTTTGCCAGTTTTTGTGACTTCAAACCAAATGCAAGTAAGTGCAATCAAATCGCCAGTCAGTCAGCCATCCAGCTAAATAGCCATAGCAAAGGACCTACATATATATGTACAAATGATGTCCAGCCAGACTGGAGTCTAAAAACTTGTTTTTTCATGCCCATTTACAAAAATGTTTGGCTATAATAACATTCTGTTCGTGCACTTAACAGGCATAGAAGATACATCTCTGTCTTCATAAGGGAGATGTATAATTATTGTTTATCAGTATGATAAGTCCCTTCAGTAAAAAGGTATTCTTGTGCTCTTTCAGCAATATCTCCTGGTTTTCATTAACTTGTGATAAAGTTGAAGTTTTTAGTCTATGTTTTACTTTCATCAAAAACGCAGTCTGTTAAAAAAGCAACGTTTACGACGACATAAATCGAGATATTCCTGTACATCAATTTTATTTTTTGAATACCTGACAACGCTTTCAAATTTTTAAAATTTGTAGGACCATAGGCTAAGGCTATATTGTATTTTTTGTTATGCATGCACAAGTTTTTTTTTGTTTTTGTTTTACTAAAAATTGCATAGCAATTGGGTTAAAATACACAAAAGTTATTAAAAAAAACTCTTTTTCCCAACGTGTGGGTCAATGGAATAAAGCAACACAGCTTGCGGCATATGAGCTTGTGGATGCGAGTGTGTATTTTATGCTTTATTAAAAAAAAAATATATATATATATGCACATATGTATATGTATATGCTGAACGCAACATTTTTTGTTTTGAAAAAATATTTATACTATAGGCTTGCAATACAAAATGTGTGTTTTTCCGTATGCTACATCTGTGTTAGGGGAACTGTAAGAGTTTGTTGGTAGTGGAATTTGGTGAAAATATACTGATCGGAACACGAGAAACATAGAATGGGCAGAGGAAAAACGTACACAAAAAGGACAAAGGATTTAAAAAAATAAGCTTTTTATAAGTAAGAAATCTAGTTTGACATGTGTGGAATGCAGTACGCTTTGACATCATTATAATAAAAGAGTGGGAAAACACAGACCGATTTTTCTTTTAAAATGAAGTTATTTCCCTGTTTAGGTTTGTTTAAAATGTTAGCGCTAGAGTACGCAGGGTATCTCCCAAACGAATAGTTGCATCTAAACTGAATTAGCTTTTTGTTTTCTTCTTTGAGTTTAGTTTTTGGGTTGTTTGGTACTTACATTTGACATCCATGCGAGCCTCGACAGGCACCGATTTGGCCTCATAGTTCTCGTGGAAGGCCACACAGCGCAGCATGTCGCCGTGACGTTCTCTCATGGCTGAGACCTGAACCACCGAGGTGGCTGACCAGGTGCGTGTATTATCCGGTTCGGTGGCATTCAGTTGCGGGTGTATGGGAGAGATTTCCTGGTCGCCTGTTAAACATAAACAGTGAAAGAGGAATAGAGAGCACAAATCGTTGAAATTAATTAACACGACAAATGTTACAGACAGCCACGAGAAGGATAACAGCTGCAATCAAAGGATAACAACACTCCCCCGCTACGTCTCTCTCTCTTTCTCTCACTCTAAAGCAACACTTACCCAAATACCATTTAAGCGTTGCAGGAGGATTACCATAATGTGAAGCACATTTAACCGTTGCCACGGCGCCAGCATCTACCGTTATGTTGTGACCCGGCGGCAATGGGGCGCTCTCAAACTCCAAACGTGGACGTTGTGGCGCCACTAAAAGTGTCCAGTGCATGCGTGTATATTATGTGTGTGAATGTATACGTGTGTGTGTGTGTGTGTGGAAAGAGCAAAGAGAGGAATTGCATATACACAGATTAGTTATACGGCTTGCGGTTGGCAATAAATGTCAGCAGTGCGGATAGCAACCGGCAAGCAAATTTAATTAAATCTTCCCCAAGCCCCAAAAACGACACAAGCCGAGGGACGCAGCAGAAAATGCAGCTAGGAGCATGACTTACTTTATTATGCATTAGGTCAAATAAATGATACCAAGCTCACCTCAAACTAAAAAATAAAACAAATTTCAAAGCGAATTATCTTTGACATGCCGTAATTAAAAAACCTTACCTTTGTAAAGCAACTGAATAACTTTCTATGGTTAATTTTGTTTGCCAAATTGCTCTACTTTTGGAAATTACTAAAAACCATTCACGTTTCGTAACGTGGGATGCTTTCTTGAACTCTTTAAAAAGATTTAGTTATTATTATATTCAAAACATAACAAAAACTGCCATTATAAGCCCAACAAGATTTTAGTAGATTCAAAATCGAATTCGGTTTTTAATCAGATATATTTCTACAACGAATGTTTTGATCCTAATTTATTATTTTCTATATATGTTGTATGTCTGGTATTGAACCAGTAGCTAGTTTGCCTTCTTTGATGTTTTAGAATCTTTGTCCTGCAACTGATTAAAAAATTGCTTACAAATGCTTTACTAATCTCGTTCTCTTTCCAACTTAACTTTTGTTAACAATTTCCTTTGCAAAAAATCTTTGACTTTGCATGCTTTGATCACATTTTGCGGTCATAGCTGTCACTGCATAAATGTATGTTGATGAAATAAACTGGGTTAAAATTGCTTTATATCTGCAGATAAAAAAGCAAGGCATGTTATTTAAAAATACCCTATAAGGTTTCAATCTAAATAATTTGACAATAGCCAACAAAAATTAATCATAAGCAACGTTGAGCTCTATTTCATTGCATGCAGTACGTTATCAACTTGAGGTTATTGAATTAACACTTACCACGTACGACCAATCGCACTGGTTGACTGGTGAGCGCATCCTGTGCGGTAAAATCACTGGCCGTCACTTGGCACTCCCACAAGCCGTCGTCAAAATCTAGGGTCGCCGAGCGTATCCACAGGGAGCAATCGCCACCGATTTGCATGGGCGGCGGCGGATGTAGATCGAGATGCAAGGCGCCATTGCCGCTCAACGGACGTGAGGCCCATTCGTATTTCTTCGGATAGATGCCAACGGGCTGTGAGTGTACATAAATAGAGGAATGGAATGAGACATTACTAATGGCTGAAACAATGGAGCGGAATAAGGTTGTCGATGATGATGATAATGAGGCGGGCGGGGTTCAGTGGACAAACGACATGTTTAGCATGTTTAACTTTTCGATGTAGTCGGGCGTATAATATCGTCTACGTTTTGCAGCAAGCACACATCGAAATAGGGAAAGACAGCGACAGAGAGAAAGAGGTATAGATAGCTTGCAGGTTTGGCTATTGAATTGTACTGACCCCAATGCACAACACAGTTCAAACCGCCCCTCTGCTGCCCTGCCCAGATAGACGGAGTGCTGCCTCATTTTCAACTACGTGTCGTTTAACTCCACTTACAGCAGACATCGTTGTCTCTGTCTGAGTTTGTTGTTGTTGTTGTCGTTTCTAAATTGGCATTAGTTTGTTTGCTAATTGGAAATTAAATTACAATTAGTGATCTTTCGAGCACAATTTAAGTATTTATGTTCAACGCCCCCAAACATGTTCCTTTTTAGTTGCCTAATTGCGTTTCCATTTGCCGCCTGGCAGTTTGCACTGTCTTTTTTTACCAGCGTGATGTCTGCTCCTCTAATGGGTTAAATTAATTTAAAACGCAAGAAAAGGGATATCTGTCTGGAAGTTTGATTAAATTAAGCATTCTCATTTTTGTTGAATTTTATACTTTTGTATTAGGTAAAACAACAGCAAGTTTTTTTCTTATTGGTTGTAATCGAATGATTTAGTCAAGTAGAACATTTTAAGTTTTCCTGGGTTTTTACATATATTATTCGTATGTTAGGGCCATTATATAAAATTGAAATTTACAGTTAATTTACTGCATTATGTAAAAGACAGACAGACAGGCAGGCAGGGCTAAAGTATTTTATGCTTTTTGACCCAAAAATAATATTTGTAATATTCGCTACGTAATATTCGCTTCGTATTCAGTACTCGTCGTAGCACTATGCAAATGTATTCATTTGCATTTGGCATTAGCTATTATGTGTGTCCAAAAGGCATTCCCTGTGCGTTAGAGATATTGAAATTATTATTTCAGTTTCGTTTTGACATTTTTGTGTTCGCTATCTTTGGTCAACCATCGTCTGGTCAGCTTTAGCTACGTTTGACGGCGACCCGAGGTTAAATGACCTTCTATCTTTCTCCATCCGTATACCCCTCTCTCTTTTTTGTGCGCTGGCCAAAATACAAAGAGAATGTTGTCCTCTATGCTGGCGCATAAAGCAGCTCTGCCAATTGTCAAAATAACAATTTTGAAAGCCAGCAAATATTTTCTTGTCTTTCGAGTTTCTGTTTGTGACTGTATAAGTGTGTCTGACGTATTTTCTATTGTGTGTGTGTGCATGTGCGATTTGTGGCAACTGCCATCAAAGTGATCTAAATCGTTTCCAATCGACATTATTTTCCATACCACCCTAAACCACTGCATCACATCTTTGTTTAGTGTTCAATGCTAGCTCGCCGTGTGACTATATACTCTGTACCTAAATCGTAGAGAGGTATATGCAAATATGAAAACTCTTTTGAATCTCAAAAAGTTTCTATACAAATAGCTTAAAAGTTTGCACCTTATTCAAAGAAATAAATGTGAATAATATTAAACAGAAAATAAAACGTTATTCCTTTTTTTTTTTAAGTAAAGGATATCACTTAGCCCATACCTGCCTGCAAGCACATGCGTGCTGTTTATTTATGATTGCCACAAAATTGGGAAGACCAAAGAAGTTTGTTTGAATAACTTCATTGCACGAAGAGTTAAGAACTTTCACAAATGACTATAACAATTCACTCCATTCTTTTTCCCATTCCACCCACTAGATTGCTGTTTTCAGAGAGAGAGAAATGTTTTTTGACAAAGGTGAGCATCCCAACAACCTTGGAATGTGTCTGAAAATAAACATTTTAATAGAATAAACATGCAGTGGGCTTAAAACATAGACTTTGTTGGAGTGTTTTTGGGCGAAAAGTTGCACTACTTATGAAAATTATACGAAAAATATTTAGTTGGAAAAGAGCAGCACAAAGTGCGATGCAAGTTAGCTTAAGAAGCAAGCAAATACACGAAAAACAACAATTGCGATAAATATGCAAAATATATGTAGAATTTTAAATGAAAGCTAAACAACAACAAAAACATCAACAAGCAACTGAGAGTGTGTGTGCGTGTGGTTAAGGATGCTTATGCACATGAATAGGACACTCGATGCATGCAAATGCGTTGCTTGGCCATCTCTACATACATATGTGTTTTGCAGAAGTAGAAGTCCTAGCTCCTTTGCAGTGTCCCTGGAGACACAAACCATGTAAACATTTAAGTTTATGCTGCGAAAATCGAGGCAATGAGATGCAACGGTTGCTTTGCGATACGATCCGTTGCGATGTGCAGCATATGAAATACTACAATTGAAATGCTTTGTGATTTTTGTCATGAAAGTAACTCCACTAAAGACAACCACCCTACATTTCCACCCGATCTCCTACATAATTTCATTTTGCATAGCCACCCGACAGGACAACAACAACAACAACAACAACAACAGCAGCAGCAAGAACTACAGTTTAAAAATGAGAAAGAGGAGAACTTTGCAAAAAAGCAAATAAAAGATGTGCCACAAACGCATACAAATGCCATGAATAACAAGCAGCAGCAGCATCAAAATCATTTTCTCCATCTGAGCAAAAGACGATGTGAAATTCTCATGTATGTATGTAGTAAATTGTACTGTATAGCTTGTATGGCTTTGAATTGCGTCCAAGCCCATAATGAGTCCACTCTGTGGCAGACCACTTTCGTCTGTTATGCAAATAAGGAAGGATATGTTTTAGCTACACACCGAAAGCAATACAGCTCACATGATCAAAGTGGAGCAAACTGGACAACAGACAAAAGCTCAGCTGAAACTAGTTTAAATTTTCTGAGGAATTGTTATCGACCATATGATAACTTGCAGCTATTTAACAATTTATTAACACCTTATTAATTCTTGTGTGATACAAAAAAAAAACTATCCATGCAGCAACTTACATGAAAATATATCTAGAGTTTGTAAATTGTATTAAGAATATTATTCATCACTGAATCATATCGAATAATCAATCGAATAAGTGGCATAGCGTCATATCTCCGACGACATATCTCCGCCCAGTACATTTTGCTGGCGGAGATATGTCGTGTTTTTTGCGGCGGAGATATGTCGTTTTGTAGCGACATATCTCCGCTCGGAGATTTTAAAGCAAAATTATCGAAACACCAACTTGATACTATAAGAAGTATTAATTTATAAATATTTACTATAATTAGCCGCCGCTGCGGACTCTTATTAAGATAGTAACGCCTGAAAGCGCCGCAGGCGAAAATTTTTTTTCAAAAAAATCGCGCGATTTTTTCGAAAAAAAATTTTTGCCTGCGTCCTTAGCTAAGTAGTTATTTGTATTTTTCGTTGGTGTATCGACATAATTTGCTCAAAATTGCTGCGCGGAGATATGTCATTACAAAACGTCATATCTCCGCTCGAAGATATGACGTTTTTTTCTTGGCGGAGATATGACGTTTTGTAGCGACATATCTCCGCTCGGAGATATGACGTTTTGAAACGACATATCTCCGCCAAGAAAAAAACGTCATATCTCCACTCGGAGATATGACGTTTTTTTCTTGGCGGAGATATGACGTTTTGTAGCGACATATCTCCGCTCGGAGATATGACGTTTTGAAACGACATATCTCCGCCAAGAAAAAACGACATATCTCCGCTCGGAGGTATGTCGTTTCTCAGCGACATATCTCCGCTCGGAGATATGTCGTCTCAAAACGTCATATCTCCGAGCGGAGATATGTCGTTTGTGAAACGGCGGAGATATGTCGTCGGAGATATGTCGCGACCCCGAATAAGTTTGTTACTATGCGGCATACATTTGCGGAACTTTAAAACATCTCTTGCCACATCTACAAAGTCGCAGGGTATTTGAAACTTTTCTAATATAAGCTGGCAAAGAGCAAAAGACGAAAGCAACTTAATTGGTTTGCAAAAACATATTGCAGGTATACAAACATACATGTGTATCTTTATACCCTTTATACCCTGAAAGGTTTTGTGCAAAAGTATGTAACAGGCCGAAGGAAGCATAACCGACTTCATAGTGTATTCTAGATCAGCATGAACAGCCGAGTCGACATAGCCATGTCCGTTTATCCGTCTGTATAAACGTGTCGATCTCAGAGACTACAAGAGCTAGAGACTTCAGATTTTGAATATAAATTTTCCTTTACCATAAGCAGTACATGTTTGTTGTTGTTTGTGTCTTTAGGTTTTAAATTTAAGCTCTCTTATAACAATTTTATCTTTTATAAATTTGATATATATATTGAAACTGGGTAACTTATAGTCGGGCTCTCCCGACTAGAGCCTTCTTACTTGTTTTATTTGAATGTACATATTAAAGTGCATGAATGCAAGCAGATGACTCTATGTATTTCTTCTTTTCATATTTAAAGCAAAATTAAGAAACAAAATAGTTTAGGCCTGTGCTCGTTTTTCTGTGGCACAACTATTGCCCGGTAGATGCAATTAAGTGTTTCCGCGTAACGCAGCAGCGAATCTAATTTAGTTGATATCCATGTGTGCGTGTTTGTGTGTGAAAACTGCTCAAGGCTTAGGTTTGAGTCTCTCACGCATTATCGATTAAAAGTTTACGCCAGTCACATGTTCTAATCAAAACCAACAAAACGAAAGAGCCGCTGTCCAGAGGGCAAAGGTCTCGCATTATTGGCTCGCCTAAGCCGAATGGCGTAAATTAGTTTTTGCACCCACGCACACGCAAAAAGAGCACTTAATTGAACCACATGACGTGGCACGCATATTAAATGACTTTTTGCTACTGTATGTGTGTGATGTGACAAGTTAACCAAGGATATTTATAAACTATATCGGCAAACAACAAACAAACACACTTTGTTTTCTTTCTCGCTCATTTTGTCTCTCTTTCTATAATGACTGAAATGAATGAACATCATCATCATCATCGATAGGTTGTCGCCAGAGGCATATATATAACGCATGATTACCTTGTTGTCCTTTTGCCAGGAGCACGAGCCGCGCTTATCGATTACTTTGCATGTGAGCAACGCATCCTCACGTGGATTCACCTCAGTGTATTTGGGCTGCTCCGAGAAGCGTTGAAAGCACTCAATGCCTGTAAGGAGAGACAATAAAAAGAAAAAAACACAGCAAATAAGAAATAGTCACGTGTGAAGTTAAGAAATGTGCTCGAATGAACCGAGAGCTGTTTATTGCACTATAATTTCAGAGCCTTCGCTACTTAAACTTATCTGCGCTACAAGTTCGAGAGACTCGTTGACATTGCTGCATAGCATCATAAATAAGCAGCGCTGCCTTCGCTCTCCACTAGATGGCGCACGCTGCGCATGTAAGTATGCTATATTTTTTAATATCGCTCCTCACTGCGTTCTTGCATTTGTCACGCACGCAGGCAATTACCAACGCGCACTCGCCGCGGCAGAAGCGCACTGCGGCAGCCATCATTTGCTTATCTTTGCCACCTGCCACGCCCAAACATGGGACGCTTCATTATCATTCGTTTTTGCGTTTGTTTTTATACGAGCGGTTGTAATATAGCACTTACAGCAGGGTCTATCCATTTACTTATGTAAATTGTTACGCAGTGCAGAAAGTCTTTACTGTCTCTATATGGACTCTATAATTGCAATCGTCGACTGTATAAACTAGCCTCTTAGTTTAATTGCTATCTAAAGCATGCTAATTAATGTAGAATTTTATTTAACTCGGTTTAAATATCACTTTTTTTTCATAGCACATTCATTTATACTCTGTGGATTGTTTACAACTAAAAGCAATTATTATAGATTTTAGTTCTTGGAAAGACTTAACTTTTTGGCACTTCAAAGTTCGTTTGATTTGTTTAAGAAAAATCTTTAAAAAATTTAAGATTTATTTTGAAAAATATGTAGCAGTGTATTTAAATGTTCGTCATTGCTTCAATGTACACTCGGCATCTGCACTTGGCGAGAGCCGAGAATTTATGTTAATTGCTGGCATGTTGAATATTTTCTTCGCTCTTGCACTCAATTACACCAATTACAGGTGGAAATTACACGCGCTGCTTGCGCACGATAAAAGCTGCTGCTGCTGTTGTTGCTGCCACGTGAGGCTAAACCAGTTCTTAATGACTCGGAAAGCGAGATGCCTGACGAAACGGGGCAGCTCTCAAAACAAGAAAAAACGGGGCCAAACCTCAAGCTTGAGTTAAGCTTTTCTGCAGCTCAGACCTCATACTTGGTTTCTGTCATGAGTTAATCAAGGTTTTTTTTGGTTTTATATTTATTTTGAATTGCCATTTGCATAAGAAGAAAGCACAGCAAGCCACAATGCGTTTTCCTACTATGTGTATCTGTTTTTGTTTTATGCGTTCGCATTTTCTTGGCCAGGCTACCTGGCAAGCCAACTTCTGCTTTAATATATGGCCCACCAATAAACAAGCATAAGAAAACATTGTGTCGGTGTTTTGTTGTAAGACTGCTTCGTTTGGTGTATTCTGACAACACGTGACCGCCGTTAGCTGCTCTGAGTTCTTGTCATTTTTGACATTGTTACACACGCACGAACACAAACATATACACGCACACGCACACACACACACGCTGGCTTGTTTATTTATGTGTGTGCATACTCTCACGCAATGATTTATTACGCGTGATTGGCGTGATTGCCACTTTGATGCTTTATTTCATCTTCCCCGATTGTTGTATGCTTGGTTTTTGTGAAACCATCAATGTTGCTATCGGCTGACAGAATAGCAGCCCCCCCCCCCCCACAAACGCCCCCATCCAGCATCCCAGCCGTTCGCTTTGTTTGCATTTTATCGCATTTCGTACATAAATTGGCTTTGTATTTCAATTATGGCAACGGCCTTTATTCGTATCATGCCCAACATCAACACATTGACCATTGACCATTGTTTCAGCTTATTTCGCTTTTCGATTTGGTTGCATTTTGAATTTGCAGCTCGTATACAGTGGATGCATTTGATTGGGTTTGCTTTTGATCGAACAGGGATTCTAACTGGCCCAAAATACATTTTCAATTAAAAGCTTAATAAATACTTTAATATAATTAATATAACTTTTATTGAGAGAAATTTATCACAGCTTTTGTTCGAGTAACGATTATTACAGTTTAAGGTTTAACTATTGGGATCTCACTGTGTTTGGCGACTGTGGCCTTCAAGTCAACTTTGCTATTGACATGTGGCCGCCAATGCACTTGCCATTTATGCCACCAACAAGTGCGGCAAGTCGATGCTGTGCAACAATATTATTTTATTGCTGCAGGCACAGTTGTTGCTTTGTAAGTTGAGACTTTTGTTTGGTGCTTAAGAAGCTGTTTCAAGGACTTGCTCGCTACTTAATTAAAAGGCATTGTTATACAAAGATTTGTGCAGCAGTAAATGTAAAAGCGGCAGACAAATAAATAGATAAATAAAAACAATACTAGCGCAGTTCTTCTTTACAGAAGGCAAATAAAAATATTAAAAATAAATAATTGCGCACAGCTCCAAGGCAAATCTAAATTATGCAGTGGAGCAGAGAAGCTTTAAAAAAATTTATATATATCTATATACATATATATATATATGTAAAGAACAATCAAATGGATGATAAGGGTGAATTTGTGAGGGGGTTGGTTACAGCGTTTTGAAAACCCCAAACGATTGCAGTTTTAGCTGCCTCTTGTTGCCTTCTGCAGGAGTATTCAAGGATTCAAGTGCGTGCCGCTGAGTGCTGCTTATAGCTCTTTTGTTGTTGTTGTTGCTGTTGTTGCAGCTGTGCGATGTTGCCTACTGCCTCCGTCGTGCCTCTGCGTTCCACGCTCAAGTGCTGTTTGTGTTTTGTGTAGTGTTCTCGTCGCTTCTTCATTCTCCCTGGTACTCTAAGTCCGCGCCGCGTTCCACGTTTCTGGAGTGTGCAACGTGACTGCGCACAGCGAACAAGGATAACAATTACTTTAGCTGGCATGTCCGTCATTCTCTTTTTGGCTGTCTTTCTGTTAGTCTGCTTTTCAGTTTTCATTTTCGTTTTCGCTGTACGTTTTATTTATTTTCAATTGCTTAGAGCTTAAATACTTAAATACACAGCGAGTTGCCATTGCTTTAAATACATTTTGCAGCTGCTGCTGCTGCTACTGCCGCTCTGTCGCTCTCTTCAAAATGTCAGAGGCAGTTACGTCTGCTTACTTTAGATGATGCATTGCAGCGTAATAATTTCACGCAGATGTCCGCGGCATGCAACAACCAGCAGCACCAGAAAAAACCAACAACAACAGTTAAAAAAAACGGGTCAACTGCAAGCCTCTTAGCTGCAGCTGGTCAGAATTGTTACTCATACGCCGCGTGTGCTCAGGGCTGCTAAGGCACCAGCTGCGCTCATTTAGTGACAACGCCTCACTCTGCTCATTCTCTAACTCCCCTTTTTTTACTCTCTCTCTCTTTCCTCTTTAAGGAAATTCCCTATGTGAATTTACATATTTGACTACATTAGAGTTGGTAGCATTTCTTCACTTGAAGACATTATAATGTCCAACATGAATAAAAAAAAGGGTTTTTAAAAATATTAAGATAACTTAATTATTTAGGAGAAGCTTTCGGTGAATGTGTGCGAGAAAACAAGAAAATATTTTTATCTAAAATTTAATCGTGATAAATGTGAGAAACGTGTTTTAAAGAATATAAAACATGTTCATCTCTACACCATCCATATCTATCCTTCTCACACTTCACACCTCGCAGTCTAGCCTTAAGCCATTAGGTTTTTCCTTTGAGACTACCTTTCTGCTAGCTTAGTCGGCAATCAATGAAAGCAATTTGTGAATCTCTTGTGCAATTTTTCAAAATACAAACGAGCTCAATCCGCAGGCACAACACACATTCACTCACACACACATGAGATTCAAGAGGTTTTGGCATCGTATGAAAGAAAAAAAATCTATGCAAATCAAATATGGACAATGATTTGTACATTTTTCAAATTTATAACATAGTAGAAGCGTACCGAAGTAGCTGCAAAATCCCATCCCCTAGAGACTCTCCTTTACCCCTCTCTCAGACACTGCATCAGTAGGTGCCAAGCAAACATACAAGCCATGGGAATTATAACATGGGAAATTTTCGTTTGCTGTACACAAAAAAGGCAAGGCGCAGACACACCCCAAAAAACAGAAACAACAACATAGCAAACACCGAGAGAACATCCGAAAAGCAAACGCGCAAAATGTTTAGGTCTCAAAGTCATATGTGCGTGTGTGTGTGTGTGTGTGTGTGTGTGCGTGTGTGTTTGTGGGTGTGTGTTAAGCTTAAATGGTAACCTTGCGTTATTCTTGGTGCTTCGGGCTCTTGTTGTTGTTTCTTTTGTTAATGCCTGCAAGCCAGTTATACGGCCACCTACTTAAGTATAATGATATATTTAGCTTTCGAAGTGATTGTTATTTGATATTCAACAGATTTCTACGCTTTTGCTTGTTATTGCATGCAACAATCCGTGGCATATTCTCATTTCTTTTAGGCCCTTGCTTGTTATTATTTCATAAGCATCGCTTCTCATCAAAACACAAACACATTATGTTTTTCGAGCCCTCGAAAAGCTTTCTAAGAAGTGTTTGTGTCGACAGTGCGTATACGTAATGCGCCTTAAACAGATTTGTTTTGAGCCTACCATACAAATGAAACCCAATTGCGTATCCAGGATTGTACAACACCAGCGATTGCCCGTCATAAGGCTAGAGCTATAAATAAATATTCATTGTTAAGGTTGATTTAGGAAGGAGTGCGTTCGTTCTTTAAACAAACACATGCGACAACCTTGAAGAAGTTTTTGATAAAGTAATTTGCAAATTGAAACAGGCAGATGTTTTATTTAGGGTTGACGCCCAAGGATTATTCCTTATATTTATACACTGTCCTCTTAAGCATGGATAGACTTGGGACAGACTTTGTCTGACTGTCTGGTCTTTTAGGTTAAAGTTTAAGTTAACTAAAAGAAACAAAAATAATAACTTACCTTTGAAATACATTTTGAAATTTATTTTTATTGGTCTTTGAATATTATAATAGCTATCGAAACTTTTCTTAAAGATCTTATGAAACAGGCTTGATATCAATAAAGTAAAGTCACAATTTCAAAGCCAACTTCCAAAATGTGTAAACAAATATTTATTTTCATGCCTAGTGTATTGCGCAGTCGTGTGTAACATGCTTACGTTACGTTGCCTGCCACATTTTTGTAGCTCATTGACTGGGGCGTGAAATGGTTTGTAACGCTCTTGCCTCGAGCTGCCATTATTGTTTGATGTCGGTGTTGCTGCTGCTGTTGTTTGGCACTTGAAATTTATGCATTTATTTGTAGCTGCAAACATGTTGATTTATTTTCATTTTGCAATGTTTCTGCCTGAGTGTCGCACTCAAAGGCAGCTATAGGCATATGCATATATATTCAAGTGGCCACTTTTGGATTAATGCCATGGCTCTGGTTTATGTGTTACTTCTATATAAGCTTTTTTTGTTGTTTATATCCATCGATTAGCTGGCATCGTCGTATGTTTATAAAAACAATAGTGCACTCGAGAATTTAATAGGGCGAAATAGTGACAACAGGCAGCCAAACAGGCTTTCGTGTCCTGGAAATATGAAATATGGGCGCGCATATTTAATCAGTGAAAAGCCGACACCAAATGATATTGGATGGCGAGAGGTAAGTATCGATGTTGTTGCGGCTTAAAAGCCAGTGTCAAAGGCACGCAAAGCACCAGGCAAATAGCTAAAAGTCTGCGCAGGGTAAGCCAACACACACGCACACACACATTCACATGCCGTGTCGACGTTAATATGCAAAGGGGGTTTTTCGCTTGTGTCACGAACCGGGTCCACCTGGCGTATGCGTTACAATTAAAAAAAAAAAACCAACAACACGGCGCATAGCTAATATGCCAAACACAAAGGACTGATGGGGGTGAGAACGTGGGTTAAGTTTCGTTGATAAGAGCAATAACAATTAATTAAAATCTACTCGTATATAGTATCTCAGATCTGGCGGGTTTTGGTTTTTGTGTCGTAAACGTTTGATATCTGATGTAACAATTACCCCCCAGCCTTGCACGTACAAAGTGGAGGGGAAAGAGTACAGTTTTTGTAATAAACCAATTAGAGTGCGACATGTACAAAGGGGGAGAGAACAAGTTATCTTTTATATAAAGTAATGAAATACTTTTATGGATTATAGATAAGAACGTGTTGTGATATCTTAAATTCTTGTTATACACTTAAGACACTGAAGGTTATACATAAACTTCATGAAAAGTGTAAAATTATATGAGATAACGAATTAAATTTATGAAAACTTTTCTAACAGGTATTTCGAAAAAACTTAGGTCAACACATTTTTGTATGTAACTTCGAAGACGTATCTTTTTCTCTTGAAATTAAACTTTAATATATCTATTCAATTGAGCATTGAATGTTTGGTGCATTAAAGAAGCTAAGCAGATTAGTCTTAGCACAAATAATGAAGCTTGAAATATTATATATACTGATGCCCATGTCACGCTCCATTGCAATAATCAGCTCGACTATTCAGAATTATATTCATTCATGCAAAGACAAATAGTCAATTTAATATCTGTTTCATTTTCATCTTTCTCTATCTCTCTTGTTGAGCGAGTGTGCTTAAGTGTATGTTCATTTGCTTTGGATAGCAACAAGCAAGAACATTCTTGCTTATTAATTAAATTGATTAAATTGCACTTTATTATATGGCCGAAACACAGACTGGCAAATTGCCATACAATACAAATAGGAAGTTTATTTCAAGGAGTCTGAGTCGGTGAGGCAAAAGGGGAGAAAAGGCAGCTTGTTGGCAACACTTTGCTTAAATTAATGCACTTAGACAAAGTTATGATGGGTGATAATCAAAATAATAGAAAGATCTCAAGGCACAATATACAATAAATATATGTATATTTCACATATAATGCAAATCGAATTATGTCATTAGTTGCGTGCCAAAGTCTGTGCTCTGATCTTTTGATCTATTTCTCTGTCTCATTCCCATATGTGCCTCTGAAATTTAGCTGCAAACATTTTGATTGATGTGATTATGTATGTGTCTGTGTGCTGCGTTTTGAGCAGTTAGAGATTTGTCAAAGGTTATATCAGCAGCTTTGTGTGTATATAATAATGCGTGATGTCAAAGTTCAGCTAATCAGAGTTGGTTTGGATGCTTTAAATTGCACTCAGTCTGATAGTCGAATATGTTAACTTGTGTGTCTTTTATTTTTGTGTACATTTATGCTCAAAGCTAAATTACACACACTCACACTCACAGACATAGACATTAACAAACACTTTTATGACCCCCTGCAGCGTTGAACATCTTCTCTGGCTATTCAACACTTGAGCACGTTAGACGCAGTCTCGCCCGTCCCAAGCCTTTCCACCCCCACAGCTTCAGTTGGCCACTGCTCCCCTTTGGCTGGAGGGCGTTGCTCACTTTTTGTTGAGCGCGTCTTTTGCAGGCACTTAATGTGTCGCTTATTCTCTCTTCTGGCTGCCCGCTCCAACTGTATTGTTGTTTGTAGGAACGAAAGCTGCCTAAAAACAATGCAGATGCAGGCGTCGCACATGCAACAACAAGTTACACAACAAGCAACAAAAGCAATAACAACGAATAACGAGCAGAGGACGAAACAGGACAGACAAGCAAATTTCAGCACGGAAGCGGAAGTCATTGTTGTCGCACAATGGCGAACGCGTCGCAATTATAATAATTTTGATTGCATGCTCCCCTGCTGTGAGGCACCATCCTTTCACCCTCTCACCCCCTTCACTAACCAAGCAGGCAGCTTGTTATTGTTGACAGTGGTTGGCATGAATTTTGCAGCTTCCTAGCCCCTTCCATCCACTGCTTTTCCTAGTGGTAAGGCTGAATGTGGCAAAGCTTTGTGTTTGACGTTTTTTTTTTGGTGAATAAAAATCAGAACGTCAGAACCCTTCAACACGACCATATGACACATAACATACGCGTTTTAAGGAATATTAAAACGCAACGCAAGTTCAGAAAATTTTTGATGACAAAAGTCTTGCTTTTTAAACTAATATAAAAGTAAGCAATAAAAGTTTAGTTATTTCAAATGATTGCAGATTGCATACTAATATTATTGTTAAGCAAGCATTATTAGGCTAAGGATCTTGAAAATACATATATATTTTATATTTGTTTAAATTAAATTTACAGCTCGTTGTTGTTGTTAATTCCAGCTCCAATCCCTAAGCAAACCGCCAACTGCTGGCAGATACACGTTAAACTTGTCCAAGGTTGGCTTTTTGTTTTGAAGTAGATTTTTATTTTAATTACGAGCACTCGACGCCTTTTGTTTGCCACTGCCGCCGCAGAGCAAGGGCCCTGGGCAAGTGAGGCGCTAGCGCTGAACTAATTAGATAGTACAAAAATGGGCAGGAGCTAGTGGTCATTAGGCTCTTGAGTATCCAGCTGATGGTGGAAAAGGCTTTCTTACAACTCATTTGCTAGATTGTGGCAGACTTGTGTCAGTCGTTGCCCGTCTTGTGTGGCAGACGTCTTGGCCAGACATTGTCTATGAAAATAATTTTCTTGAAAGCTGGCCAAACGTGCGCTTTGATTTGGCTAAGTAAACTTTAAAACTGTAAAACTTTCAAAGCCGCAAATGGAAAATTCTACAAAATTGCTCTGAGCCCTTAACCAAGTGTGTGGGTGTGTCAAAATCTATGTATGTGTGTGTCAGGGCTATCATTTGCTTTTAATTTGACTCAAGGGTATAATTAAAGAAAAATTCAAAAGCCCTTTGATTGCCAGCCAAAAGGAGCAGGAGCAGGAGCTGGAGCACAGACAAGAGAAATGCAAATCACAGTAAAGTAAGCTCACAGCCAAAGATTTAGAATGGATAACTCGCAGTAAGGAAAGAAAACAAGAAATAATAAGAAAAAAGTAAAATAATGAGAAAGAGAGAGAGAGAAACATTTGGTACAGCAAAAGTATAATATAAATCTCAAAGAAAGCAAACTGATATACCACAATGATATATATTCTTGTTTCATTTTTTACAATAATTTTAAAATTAATAATAAAGTAGATAAAATTCTGATAATGCATAGATATTATATGTATTTTGTTTTCAAATAAGATTTAAAAAAATATCAAAGTTAAGAAATATATATTTAGCACTGATTTTATTTAATTTATTCTGAAACTTGAGGGCCTACTGTATGGTGATAATTGATTTAAGGCACAAACAGCAAGCAAAAGCAAGCAAATTTCACTCAATGCCTGTAAGGACGATGCAAGTAAATTCCATTTAACCTGACGCTGCAGGCCCTGAAATGAAGATTGTTGAAGCTATTTTTCCATGCTTTGCTCTACTCTGCTTTGGTTGGCTGGCTGACTGGTTGGTTTGGCAGGCGCTGAAAGGCACTGGACTAACACATAAATTTGCCTTTGTTTCAGTTGCATAACACATCCTGTGACACACACACACACACACACGAGCGCATACACGGACACCGACACCAGTCAACTTTTACTGCTGACTCGGCACCAGAGAAGTGCAAAAATAAGCTAGCTAGAAAAAAAGAGTGTGCCAAAACGTTTGGAAGTTTGAAGGAGCAGACGAAGTTATGCAAAGTCAGCAGCAGCGGACATTGACATGCGAGCACACATATGTGTATATATGGATGTGTATGTGTGTGTGTGTGTGCGTGGGTGTATAAAAAAAAAGTGTGATTCAATTTGCAGTTTTGACATAGCAGCATGTGAAACTAGAAACACCCACACTGACAGAGAAAGAAAGATGGAGAGCGCCAAAGTCAAATTGCCATATTTCATCTATGACTTTTATGACTCTTTTTTTTATTTATTCTTTTATTTTTATTTTTCGAAAGCTGTGTGTTGTTTTTTTTTTTACGTTCTTTGTGCAACACGAATTTATATGTATGCCTGCAGAACTTTATGAACTTTTATACATTTCATTTACACGTATCGCCTTTTGACTGCTTTTGCGCTCAAAGCAACTCTGCACTCGACTCTGACTACAGCAGATTCGATTCAATGTCATCCACGCACTGTGTGAAATACTTTTAAGCGAGTCGACATTGAGCTCTGTTCGTATAGCATTGCTTGGAGCACTTTTGCATAACATGAATGCGCTTACAGTTGTTCACGTGCAGGGAGAAGGGCTTGCATTTCTCTGCGATAAATTCAATATCCGGTGAATGCAGCGCAAAGGGCGTTGCATGCAGCCCTTCATTGCAAACAAACGAGTAGTTACAAAGCGTTGTTAAGCTGGACTTAAACTTAAATTCACGAAAAGCTTCACCTTTGGTATAGGCCTCGACCATAAAGGTCGAAGTTGTTGTCTGCGGCCAAATTAAATATCCGCCTTTGTGGCAAGGCTGGGTCGAGACAGCTGACAACAGCTGTCAAGAAAAATTTTCGGTTGTTTTAATAAATTGCCCTTAACAGGTGAGTGTGTTTGTGTGCGAGTGTTTGACACTTAGTGTGGCATTTGCGCGCATAAGCTTGCAGCTTAGCTCGCCATTAACAAACAAAAAGAGCAACAGCTGAAGGCATTACGAGCTAAGAGCAGGGTATCAAGTTATCAGCCAGCAGATTGATGTGCAGCTTAAAAGATTGTTGAACGCGAACTCAATTTTAAATAACTTTCTTCAAATGGAATTTTTCAAATTTGTTTCTTTACATTAAGCAATTGTAAATGCAGCTTAAGTTGCTTGAAACATTTACCTTTGCAAATTTAAGACACATTTTTTAATCGTTTTGGGTATTTTTCTAGTCATAATTTTTAATCTAATTATTTTACTTTTAAATAGACAAATAGAAACATCGACTGGCATCTGTCATTACATTTCGTTGCTGTTTAATTAAATGATTTCATTGACTCTACGCCCAATTTGAATTATTTTTGCCAATTAAAATAAATGAAATCATCAAAGTGGCCATTCGACAACCCAATCCAGCAGACTAATAGACATACAAATAGAACTAACTTGTCAGGTTTGGCATTTGACAACATTTTTTAATGACAGGCAGCCAAATGAATAATTGAATAATAATTTGATATTAAAATAAATTCAACTGTTCCCCAACGAACGCCTCCTTCTGTTATTTATGGACGCTTCAATCAAATAAACACTTTTTGGGGGTCAGTAAATGAGCAAGCAGGACATCAATGACGTTGTTGACATCGCTGCTGTCGAATGATTAATATTATTGGCACGCAAACATCACGTATACGCAGCACTAGCGCCCACACGCAAAAGAGCATAAGGTCAGAGTCAGAGTCAGCGCAGGCGGCGGCCGTAAGCCAAGTTAATAAATTGTTTGGCGTTGTTAACTATATTTTGATTACCATCAGGTGGGCGTGTAGGGGGCGGAACAGGCACTGTGCTTTTCTGGTCAGGTTTAGGTTGACTTAAACACAAGGCGGCAGCAAGCAAGAGGACTTTTTCTTGATTTATTGATATGCTAATTGAGTGTTTGCACGTTGCCCTATTTTTTAAATACCTACATTGACTTCTGCTCAAAGTGTGTTTCAGTGATTGTGTTGTTGTGTGACCGTACGAAATTATGAGCCATGGCACGCAATTTACATGGCAAGTGTTGTCCAAATTAATTGTAAATGGATGTAATTTGCTGTCGCTGTTGCTGTTGCTGTTGCTATTGCTTGTTACTGTTGCCACTGTTTCTGTTTGCTTTTCGCGCTTACAGTTTAATTGCAGCTTACATGATGCCAATTCTCAACTTTGCCTCCTTGATGTGGCAGCTTTAATTAATTTATGGCCATGTCTGCCAGCAAGGGGGGGCGGGCACGCTTTCCATTTGCTAAATGCGTCGTCATTCTGGACTTTGAGCGTGTTTAACGTGACGTATGATTGATTTATGTTGATGGAGTGCACACGTAAAGCGATGGCCTTCTGAAACAGTTTAACTGTCAAACGTCAATCGACTCATTACATTGATATATACATTAAAATGCATAAATATGTATATGGTTTGCCCAATATTATGTATGGTAATAATTCAGATGATAAACAGTACGATTGACTTTGATTCCTTGACAATAATCTTGTTTGCTAACGATTTTTGGAGTTCAACTCAATTTTTACTTTCTATTGGCAATTCTTGAAAAAAAGGTTTTTAGAATATTTGTGACAAGTCTTAACAAATAAGTAAATTGCTTTTTCACCTGACTATAATGATGATAAATTATTGACAAGCCTTTAAATTAAAGCCTTTTCATAGTATTTATGTTGTCATTGAAAACTTTACGGCTTAAATCTCTGTGATTTTCACTCTAAAAATATTTGCACTTATTGCTTTTTTCATCACAAGCAAATTCAATAGAATTCCCCTTTTAAGCCAACAAAACTTGTCTCTACGTAGAAAGTGCTGTCAAAAGAAGCTTAGACCTACTTTAATACCCTACATGCGACAATTGACAACACCAGCAAATGATTTAAGTGACGAGCATGTAATAGTTACATAAAGTATTTTGTGTATAAAAACTAATTTAACTTGATGCAGATATTGAGCTGATTATACTTAGACATAACACTAATATATATTTATTAGACAACTCTGCATGAAGCTTACTTTTTGCTATTTGCCACACAAATACACAGTTGCCATAATTGTCTTTGTTATTGTAGAGTTGTTTTTTTTTTTGCAGCTTAGGGATTTGCTTGCATAACTACTTGAATCACAAGTGGGAACTATTGAGTTGGATCTTAATGCCTCTTTGACTGGTTTATTGCTGCCGTTCACTTCTACTGCTTGTTGCTGGCTCGGCTCTTTTTTAATGAAATTATTTGTTATTGTTAATAGTTTACTTCATCGTCTACCCAAGAAGCTTATACATATATCCAAGCCTGGCAGGCATACCATGTAATGTCGTCGGGGCACGCAATTTAATTATATTTCCTGGCGAACATACACAAGTTTCTCCCTCTGTGTGTGTGTGCCGAAATTAGTAGGAAATTGTTAACGTGATAACAGATTTGCTCGTTTGCTTGTGTGTGTATGTGAGGCTGTGCTCAGTTGCTAGGCAACCAAATGGGCTGGATGGGAAGCAAAAAAAGTGGCAAAAGAAAATTTGATTGCGCCTTTTTCTCCCCAAAATGATTTAAGTACGTTGCGAAGCGATTTTCATTTTACGACCAATTTTACCAAGGGAAAGGAATTCATTAAGGCTTTTAAAGCATGTTGCATCAGCAAACTAGCTGCGAGCATAACCAGATTACTTTACTGCTCGCTGGCAGTCGCACTTAAAGAGATTCATTCTCTCTACATGCCACATTAATCGTGCCTTATAGACCAGCTGATGCCTCCGACTGCTATTTCACTGAGCAAGTGAGAAATTCATTGAAGACGCATTTGCGGTAAATGCCAGGGCGTGTACACCAAGTGTATGTGTCTGAGTGTGTGTAGTAGTAGTAGAACTAAATTAAAGATGCATCTCACGCGGCTATGCTGCCTTAAGCAGAGCATATCACAGAAGCGGCAACAGTGCAGAGCTGCTGTCGCCTTTCGCCGCACATAAATCAGCTTTAAATGCGTATAAATAAATTGAGCTGTTTGCCGCAGGTGGGCGGTACACACAGTACACTGTACAGTGGTTACTCGCATTAAGTCCAGCTGGCAGCAGAGCAAGCCCGTTAACGGTTTTATTTCAACGTTACTTAACAGCATGAAGCATGAAGTTGAATTGCCCGAAAGGTCATAGTTCAGAGTTGATCTTATTTAGGAGCTAATGTTGCCAACCGTTGCCAAACTATAATAATAGCTCGATACGCAGGATCATTACTGTGATTTAAAAAGGAAGTCGCCAGCAAGGTCTTTGACCATGAGTGTTTGCCCTTTAACTCGTATACTTGCTCGCATATAATGAAGCCACTTTAATTGCATTATAAATAGAGTCATGAACGAAAACGTTCTCTTTAATTAGTCAAGTCTCAAAACAGAACCATTAATAAGTTGCCTGACCTGCCGAAAGGTGCTGGATCTAAACTATCGTAAGCATCGATAGTCTTTACTATCAATATTGGCCCATCTCAAACACACAACAAACTCTAGCTCGCGTAATCCGTTGCCTTCGCTTTGACAATTTATGCCATCATGCTCTGGGCGCACCGTTGGGATTCCTTGCATGTCCTTGGTCATACGCCAGAGAAACACAAGAGATGCGCAAAAGGAATGGGTAAGGGCAAGTTAAGGGGGCGAAATTGTCATGTGTCGCCGTGTTTGTCTTGTTGTTTGTTTTTCTTAGCTGAGAGTACGCGTACGGGGTTGTTATGCATTCAATGTATATTTAAGCGCGGGCAACTGAACACAATTTTCTTCTTGGGAAATCTCCATTTTGTTCCAGTCCTCCTCTCATCTACATATATTCTTTGTTTCTCGCTAATGTATATACTTGACTGGTTTTAATCAAAGGATTTTCACATTAAATTTAACTAATTTACTTGCCTTCTATTTAATTTCCCTAGCGAAAATTTCATTGTTTGCTGCCTCGCGCTCCGCTGTTATTGGAATTTCATAGTCTAATTTTGACTCGAAATTAAATTTTGATTACGCGCCCTTTGAGAGCTAGCGTGTGTAAGCCATTTTGGGCCCCACTGTTGAGCTTTGAATGCCTTTGACAACAATTTTGTTGTCGGATTGCGTTATTAATTTTTATCTATTCACACCCAACAAATTGTGCATGCAATGGGGACTCTGGCGAAAATTTAAACGTTGCCAAATGAAAAAGCATAGCATACTTTTCTGGGTGCTCCACACATAAAATACATTTGTTAAAGACCGCAGCAAAGTTTTACTTTCGCCCAACTGCTGGAAATTGTTGTGTCAGGCGGACTTCCTCTAAAATAGACACACCAACACATTCGCATAGTCGCTGCAATTTTTGACTTTCTTTGCGGTTTTTGTGTGTGTCAGTTCCTCTCTCTTCCGAAAACAGCCGCAATGATAAGCTTGACATAGCAATGCACAATCCACAAACACACAAGCACAAAAAATAAAAATAAAATTTGAAATGCAGCCATAAACACTCAGCAGCAGCAACAACAAACATATTAAAATTTTTGGCATTTGTTTTTGGTTGCGATTCGCGTTATTTTGCATAGAACAAAATAAAAACTTAACATGGGCAGCGCTGACAGAACAAAGAGAGAGAAAGAGAGAGATAGCGTGAGAGAGGGTGGGGAGAAGAGAGAAAGAAAGATTGGTAATGAGTAAATACGCTTCAAGAACTTTAAAAATAATTAAATAACGATCAATATGTTCACATAATATTTTAAGTAATTAATTTTGCATGAGTTTTCCCGCAGAAAACGCCAATAAACCATTACATACCAATACATATGTAAGTGAAAGTATAACAATATTTCGTTTCACTATATTTGGAAAACATCTGTGTGTTTGACCCAACTCGTGTTTTAATCAACGTTGTATTGAATTGAACAAATTTGCTTCTAATTTGCAGCATGTTGAACATGCCATTTGGGGCAAATGCTGTCAAATTAATGTCGTCAGGTGGAATTTCATCTACTCACAGAAGCTGCAACGTATTTGCTGGCAGCAACAGCACAGACAACATTTGACTATATTTGATTACCAACGGCAGCTGTTGAAACATTGCAGTAAATTGATTCTTGAAAGATTTGAGGTAATTAGAAACTGTTTGCTCTTTTTCAAATAGGAACATTGCCAAACAAATATTTAGCTTAAATAGAAACCTTAAGCGTTCCACTAACCAATTTTACTTTGATATATGTATTTATTTATTTGTTGGCTGTTAGTGTTTCATTTGATTCTTGGATTGCTGCGACACCATGTCACACATAATTGCTGCAGTCCCATCTCTCACTGCCTTTAGCTAACTGCCTATAAAACTGAGCTGAAAATTTGTACATGTCAGCAAAAAAATTGGGAAAAGCCAGGCGAATGATAAGCGGGAAAATATACTGTAAAAAGCTAAAGGGCATTTTATTGCACATAAGTCGAGTATATAATTATGTTTTGAACAAAAGGGCGACAATTTGTCGTTAGAACCTACTTAATTCACACAATAACAACTCTCGTTTCAAATGAAATTTGTCTCCTTATATTAATATCCTACCAAAAAAGAGAGGCAATTTTTGTCTAAGGATTGTGTGTTAAGTAAGTTTTGACTGTTATTACATAAAAAAAGGAACTCCCACTTTTAACATTTTGTTGCTTATATGTCAATTTTAATTATTGGGTTTTCCACATGCACAAACCTAATAATTAAACGAATGACGAAATGTCAATTGATTTTAAAGGTTTATTCGAAATTGAAATAGACATTATTGACAAAGATACCCTTTTTTATTTGGCTGTGTGGTGTAAGTATTTTCACTTTCCGGTAAACGTAATTATGCTGACCCTTGCACTTCAAAGTTCATAAAGTAAAGTTAAAGTTCTGAAAAAAAAAAACACAAAATTTGAATATGCAGTATTTAGAATGTGTTGGAAATGCAAATGCGATGTTTTTAACTGGCGACTTATGAATTTCCCGATAGCTCAACACTTGTTACACAAGCAGCTAAAGCTGTTAAGCTGAATGTCAACACTTTTATCAACAACAAGCAATTTGAGATTCGAATACATTTGCGTGTCAGTGTGTGGGTGGCTCTAAAGTGCTTTTGGCTCTCAACCAATTGATATTGACAAGCTGGCTGCAAGTGAAATGTAATCAATATGCAACTTTTATATGTTACTGCCTCGAGGCACATACATCTCCTCGCCCCTTCCGCTCATCGTCTTTGACTCGCCCTCCTGTGAGTCGTTTGTCATGCAAAATGTGAGCTTAAAATGATGTAGCTGCAAATACGCAAAAAAGGAGTTGTCAATTTTGGACTAAATTGACAACAAAATAAATTGAAAAGTAAATGCAACTTTGAAGGTGTTGCAAAAGTGTTTGCCTTGCTTTAAATTACTTGACTTGGCTACATTTCCACAATGTTTACATGCAACTCAACTCTGTCTCAATCTCTTTATCCTCCCTTACCACCTTTCCAACACAAATTATGTTGCCCGGTAAAAAGAAAAAGGAAAAAACAGAATTTATATGCTGCAAATATAAAATTTTACGAGTCGTTTACACAAATAGCAACACTGTTGCCAATAAACGCCAGGCGAGCAGTGCCCCAGCAAAGGTCGTGTCAGCTTCCCACCAACCTCCTACCTCCACCACCCTCTTTTAGTTCATGTCGCAATTGCGCAACGGTTTTTCTTTTTGTTCTATTTGTTAACAATTTTTATATTGTTGCAAACTGTTTGCGTTTCAGTTCTCTTTTATTTATTTTATACACACACCCAAAAACAAAAAAAGTTGTTGTTTGCAGCCCTTTTAGCAGCTGCAGCAACCCCCTCCCCATCATGCTTTTACGTTCCTGCCCCACTCAAACAGTTGGTGATATTGTTAGTTGCGGCTCTATCGCCCTTTTTTTTTAACAGCGAAAGTGAATTGGGGTGAATTTCATGCTTTCGTGTTGTGTTTACTAAAATAATGGAATTTTATGCACATTTTATTGCCAAGGTGTTGGGGAATTTTTATTGGAAGTATCACAGCGAACAAAAGATGACCGACACACATATAATGGGGATTATATATGTAAGCTAGTATTATTGGTTACCCTGGGACGTAACAGAATGCAGCGTTTGATGGTAAAAGACAAATAAAGTTTTGAGCTCGGAAATGGGTCACTAGGTAACAAGTTAGTAAAGTTAATCAGCTAGCAAACTTGTTTGTGGATGATCAACATGTATAAGCGTGAAAATTGTAACTGACAAAGTGCACGACTTGGCAAAATGCAAATGTTTACAAAGAACAGTCAAGGCGGCAAATGAAAATGGCAAATACAAGAGCAGCGCAAAACAGAAATTGCAATAGAACTTGTACCGTCTTTGAGGAATGAAGGCAAAGAAGAAGGAGTAAAAAGCATTGTTAAGAGCTCTTTAAGTCTTTGTGTCTGTTTGTACCTGGCCCAAATGTGTTCACATTGAAAAGCAAGCAAATGAACACTGGCCAGCAAATACAATGAACATGAATCCAATCTAGGCAGTATTTATAGATATGATTGGTTAATGCAACAGGGTTATTCCAAACAAAAAGTATGTTATAACTTCCATATGTTCTTAAGGGTGGAAGGTTCGAAGCCTGAGAAGGCCTCATAATGGTTAAAGAAGCAACTATTCCAGGTTAAATAAATTGCAGTTACTTGAATCCTAATATTCCCCATGCTTCAATTATCGATGAACTTAATTAATAAAAAAAAAAGATTTAATATCATTGCTCAAATGTAGACAAGTCAAATGGCAACACATATAAGAAATCTTTTTGATGACTTTTGCAAAGCTTATGCAACTGCGAATCATAAAAATATATGTTTTATGGCTGCTGCTGCTGCTGTTGCTCGTCTTTTTCTAGTATATGCCCGTACACTGATAAGGGCGCATAGCGTTCTGTAACTACAAAGCTACAAATGGCCGCATAGCACATAAAAGGCAGCCCATAAACACAGACACACACAAATACACTCACAAACACGTCTATATTTTTGTGGCGCTGAAATTTTTTCTGTTTTGCTTTCACCTAGTTTGCTACCTCTTACTTTGTGTGGCTCTCCCGTTTGTACCCTTTTTTCCTATAGCTGCTGTCTGCTGAAAACTTACCTTTTGAAGAGAACTAGTTCACTCAGAAAAATAACTTAGCCAAAATTTTGATATTACAAACGGTCTGAACATTAAACGAATTTTGTTTTTCTTATTTCTGTTGTTTCAGAAATATTTTTATAGGCAAGGAATATATTTCTTTGAACTTACAAGTCCTTCAATTTTAAGATATTTCCTATGCTTAAAATGTTTTTGCCAAGTGTATGACAATTCTACTTGTCGACTCGTTTTCTTACTAGGTTTTCATTTGTCCGCCTTGCATTTTGGCTTTTGCAGCGTTTCATGTTGTTGTCGTTGTTGCCTGGTTGCTTTGGCTCGTTTAGTTGAATTTTTTATATGCATTTTTGTGTCACATTTAGTTGTTGACGTTATTTTTATTATTTCTATTATTTTTATTCCAGTGTCATTTTTACTGTACTGTCTTGTTCGCTGTCTTTGCGTGTTTTATATTTTGTCACATAGTTTTTGTATATATTATTTAGCAGCTCAGATCAGTTCAGTTCAGTTTGGGTGCTCGACATTTTCCTTACTATGATGTGAAGTTACTTTGACGTGACATTTTCTATATGGCACTTCTATGCTAGCGACGACTTCATGCCATACTAATTTGCGGTGTCTCGTTCACATTTTATGAGTTTTCGTTTGGTCGCTTATTGGCTGCTTGTTAGCAGAACGATATTGTCGTGTTTCCTCCTGCTGCGTCGCTGCCATTTAATTACTTATCGCCCGGACAGCTATTGTCAATTTTTAAAATGCGCACAGTTTTGTTCGCCTCTGACACTTAACTGCTTTTTATTAGCCTCAAGTCTTCTCGTTCACGCAACAGACATTTATCATAGCTCCTTGAGGCATTGGCCTGAGTTTCTTGTTAATGTTTTATGTGCCTGCTACTTTTGCTGCTGTTGTTGTGCTTGTCGTTGGTTACGCTTTGTTGCCTCTTTACAATGTTGTCATAAAAACATTTATGACCTCGGACGTTGACTTTGTTCTCATGCGATAACTTGTAGATATTTATTTTGTTTAATTAAATTTTAATTTCAATTGATTACCTCGATTTACTTCCCACTGATTGCACCTAGAATAAGCAATAGCTACATATAGATAAGTTTTTTCTTCCATTCGTTAACCTGACCGACAAAAACAAGAAGCTGTCCTACAACCCAAATTAAATTGCTTTGAGCAGTCGACATGACTTGGCAACGTTGTACAGCACTAGAGGACATGATGTTGTGCTGTATTTAAAAGGATTATCCTCTTCTCTGTTTCTCTTGAAGTACAGGAAATGCATTGCAAGCAGCCGTTGTTGTAAGCAGTGATAAATTGCCCTTCAACTCGGGGGAAAAAAAACAACAACAATTGAATAGAAAGACGGAAAGAAACAAAAGAAAATGCTCGAACATCTTGCTAGGTGTCATACAAACGAACAGTGGCGTAAGCAGTAGGGATTCAGTAAAGCGATCTTCTGAAATCAGTTTTAAACTAGTGTTGATTAAAGTGTATGAAAAAAAAGTTTCTTAACATTGGTTGGATTAATCAATTTAAGTAAATTCACTTTTTTATATTCTCATAACTTTGAATTTGATTTTGATATTAGAAAATGTAGATAAAGTTTATTCTATAAATTTAAACCATTAAACAATTTAAGGTATGACTTATTTTTTGGTTGTTATTTAAAGCACATTTATCAACAAATCAATAAATACTTTATCCTCATATTACTCTTGGATTTAACATTTTGTTCTTTGTCATAAGCCCCCTGCAAAACTAACTAACAGCAGCTCTGCTTGCACACACACACAAACAAATACATGTCACCTCCCAACACACACTAACACACAGGCAGACATTTGGAGCACATATGTGAGGGTACTGTAGCCGTCAGCGAAAAACAATTGCAGAACGGAAAAACTTTTATTGAAAAACATTTTAAATGTATTGCAGCAGCTTTTTGTTGCTATAATCACGACATCTTGTTGCAAGCGCTATTGTTTTTGTTGCCCCTAATTTTAGTTGCCAGTTTGAAATTGCTATGACCAGGTCCTTGAGTCAACACACACAAACACACACAGTGTCAAGTAGAAAGTGGAAAACAGAATCCAATGCTGCTGCATAAAACCAGGCAACATTATTCATCAGCATTGCCCCCAGACACACCACCTCTCTCTATACCCAACATCCCCTCGCTTGACTCAGATTGGACAGGCGTAGTGTCTGTTGCAGCCACAAAAAAATTACATATGTATGTCTCTGCATTATTTCCATTTCAAATTGTGTTTTGCTGCTGCTGCACTTGATATATCTTTATATTTATTTGATTTGAAATGCGTTTCGGAATTTTTCTGCTGACCTTTGACATTTGTTGCTGCCAGCAGCTTATGTATTTTAATGAAATTAATTTTTGCATTTCTAGCACTTTGGCAGCTGAAAATTCCTGCATTGACACACCACACACAGGCAGAGTAATTTATGTGTTTTGATTATGTTTATATATTATTATTTTATGCACATATCTTAACATACTACATAAATTTTCATTATTATCTAAGCCTAACTTTGCTTATGATATATAGTATTTTTGCACTTGCTAGCTAATATGTAGGTCCAATCAAACACTTATCAACAACAATTCGTATTCCATGATTTTGTATGTTGTCTTTTGTGTGAAAGTTTTCTAAGGATGTTTTTGCCAAATTTTTGCAAACTTTGCCTTTTTACCCAAACACTAATGCTAACTGTTTGTCTGTGTTGTGGCTCTGGCTAAGGTTTTGAGTTTCTGTCTCTCTATGTGTGTGTGTGTATTTTGTTCTTCTAGATTTTGTTGTGTGCCTTGATTCAACTGTGGTGTGCAGTGCCAAAGAAACAGGAAAGGCCAAACGAACTTCATTTCAGTTTTGTTTGCTCTTCGGTTTTTAGCCCTGGTGTCACAATTGTTGCTGCATTTATTGTTTTGATTTTACTTGTTTTCTTTTGTGGCTCCTTTCAACACTTCAAACAAATCCAGCTGAGTCAAAGTGTGCGAAATTCCAGCAATGACTCAACAAGGGAATTTGCCTGTTGAAATTCCTCCGAGTGTTTCACTTTGTGCTTTACAGCAAGCACCTTTCGCCATTAAAGAGCTATGGCTTAGCTAACCAAAATTGCATTGAAATTAACTTAGTGCAATCGTTGCAGGACAAAAGAGTGAACGAATGCGAGTTGGACTGGGCTTTACTTAAGGCATGAAATTAATGGTGACAGGTTTCACTTAACTCTTTGAATGCCATCAAAATACCAACTTTCCCAAAATTCCATTTTTATATGAATATTAATGTTTTGAAATTCTTAAAGGAAAATAACTCGAAAATTGAATTTTAACACTTCTTTACAAATGATTTAAGCGAACATTTAAACAAGAGCAATTATTTTAGAATTAAATACCATATGGAAATTGTTTGCAATTCACCTGGCCAAACTAACCGAAAATACATTTAAATTGACTTACTGAACTAAGAAACTGAAACTCAAGGGGTTAAGAGTTCAGAGGTAAGCTTGCAATCCAGCTTTTAAATACTTAAGCACACACACTTTTCCTAACTACCATTTTTGCGTAACCCTTGATACTGCTCATTGCACCATTGCATTTACAGTGAATAATTGTGAACCAACAGCAGAAATTTTGTTGAGGCATTTAAGGGAAACTTGCATATGCTGAAAATAAACTCGAAAATGCAAAGATAAAGAAACAAAACGGTAGAAAAGGCGTCTACATTGGAATCGTTTTTAAGTAGCTGCTGCAAAACGGCAAAATGTTTGTATGTTAAAATATATATATACAACACATACGCAGCTTGGTCAGCCACAGGAACTGCTGCAAGTCAGCCACGTTAGTTAGTTGTTCGGTTAGTCCAGCTAGCAATAAATAACCAACAACGGCTCTTCGGAAAGGTGAGTTGCTGTGTCAGCCAGACCTAAGGGTGGCGTTGTAGTTATTTTATGGAGTTGAAGGGAGGAGTCAAAATCGGATTCGTAGCCGGCTGGAGTCATAGTCAAAGTCATAGAGTCAATGAATGAAGAGAAATTACTTAATGGTACCAAATTGTACTTTGCTTAATTACTTGGCCACTGACAACCCAAAGCCATAACAACACTCAAACTCCCACATGTCATTTATACATTCTGCTTCTGGTGCGTTTCGAGAGGCGGATGGGGTAAACCGAGTCGTGGGTGCCGTAAAAACAACGTTACGTATACGCCGCATGCTCGTAAACTTGTATTTGAGTGTGTAAATAAATGTGTGTATGTGTGTGTGTGTTTTTTTGTGTGTTCTGCCTTCCTTATGGCTTGTTTCTTTTGAGCTTTGCGTTTTGTGTGCCTTAACTTCCGTTCCATATTGTTGTTGCTTTTGCTACTGTTGTTCTTATACCCAGCAAAAATTATGTGGGAAGGGAATACAAGATCTGAAAATGAATTGTTCTTGTTCTTGTTCCTAAAAACTATACCCTGATACCTGTTTTGCTTCTGAAAGCTATTTTCCCAAGGATATTTTCTAGCCGCACACTCCCTATTTTCTTGGTCTTTGGTTATTGCCGTTTGGCCGTGTTGGTTACTTGCTCGTTTGGTTTGCGGTTTTTTTGCTTTTGCCAAGAGTTTTCTTGGGTGTTCTTAATGGCGCTCGACTCCTTCGAGCTGAAATAATTTTCAACTCCGTTTTAATTTACGTCGCGTATACGCAATATATGACATTTTAAATTGTTTATGACTTTCGTTAAGGGCGCCAAAGGGCATACACCAGATAAAGACAACAATATATTGCATTATCTCTCTGGCTGGTATTGAAGTTCAACCTCAACCAACAACCCTTGTTGGCCACTGACTATTGCCTAAATGGTTTACCACAATACCCACTTGGCTAATAGAAAAGCACCCACTTTTCTCAGTCTATGTGTGTGTGGGTGGTTTTCAGTTAATTGTTAAGAGACTTGCCAAATTGCTGATATTTAGTGATTGATGCGCAATGCGTTGATTTGTTTTAAGGGCCTTTTGGAGCAGCTGCCCGAAATATTTGGAGTTAAGCGGTTTTTGCCATAATTTGTAAAAAGTTGTCCAACAGCTGATTTACTGGATCCTCTCCCACACTCTACACTCAAGTGTAAATATTTGTTTACCTATGCTGACACCTCCTTCCTCCCACTCCTGCTGTGTGTGTGTGCTTTCAGTTGAACGCACAGTAAGGCCAGACATTGTTTGTTTGCACATGATTTGTTATGCGAAATGTAAACAGTAAACAGATAATAGTTCCGCCCCTCACTATTATCTCTGCACTTGATGCTGCTCGCACACAAATATGTTGCAAATATTTTAATAATCATTAATGCAGTGCATTAACTTTTGCCTTGCCATTGTTGCTGCAACTTGTAATTGCATAATAACAACGCTGTTTTTGTTGCTGGCTGCGTTAGCGTTTTATTTTTGGGTGTGTTATAAAAACAGCACGAGTGAGAGCGAACCACAAAAACAAACACGTAACAGCTTTTGTTATTGCTGTTTTATTTCTGGCATTATTTGTAAATTATTTAGGCTCGATTGCTTTTGTTGGGTTTTCTAAATTTGGGTTAATTAAAATCGTATTTGGGGCCGGCTGTCTAAACAGCTACAGGATACAATCACACACAAGCACACATAAAGACTTGCTCAAAGAGAAAATTTATATACATATTTAAACGCTTGTGCGCTCATTACATATGCTTAATGGCATTGGCCCCGTTTAACAAAACGTTGCAAAATGTTTGGCATCGATTTGCATTTTGTTCAAATTTATTGCCGTTTATTAAAATAGCTGTCATGTCTGGCCATTGAGTGTGAGTGTGTGTGCGGGTTGCTCTTATTGTGAGTAATTAATATGAATGCATTACAAATGTGTTGCATACTTAAGGGCTGACACAATCGGACAGGACATGCTCTAACTCAGGCAATCAATTTGAGTTGCTGTCTACAATAAATGAAAATTGCATAACATTTTAAGCTCAACTATACATACATTTATACCTAATATATTGTATATTTGTATGTTTGCATGCATGCATGCATGCCTTGACAAATGCTAATGCGCTTGAACTATAATAATATTTTCCAGCAAATATCACAAATCGGCAATGGCAAAGTAAACGGCTAACAAATATTTATAGCATTCGACGAAAACCAAGGAGCAACCAGCGCCTGCAATATTTATTACAACTTGCATTCAACAAAGCAACAGACAACACAAACACAAACAACAACAACAACATCAGCAACAATAAATACAATGTCTGCTACCAGACAAAAACAAGCAGCTGAAAGACATTGCCAAAGCAGCAGCTGCAGTCAGTTGCACTGTGGAAAACGTCGACTTTTTTTCGGTTAAAAATTCAAAAACTTATTTTGATTCGTTGCAACGACAAAGGACAAAGGACTTTAAACTTGATCCGAAAAGTCATAATTTGATAAACGAAACATTTTGATTAACCTTGTATCAATGCAGAAGCTAAAAGTTTATTAAGCAAACTATTTCCAAATCTTTCGCCGTTTTTTTTCTGTTGTGCCAATGGCAAGGGCAGTCGTAACTCGTGGCAAGTAACATAAGAAAATGCAAAGGCAAAGCGACCAAGGAAATAACAACGGCATATTGCAGTCAGTCTATTGCCATATTCAAGGATACTGCGCTAAACCAGAGCAGCTGGGCTGCCACTAAGACAGTAAGAAAACAGCCAAGCATTCGAGAAGGCAAGTAAAAGGCAGTCGCAGTAAAAATCATTTAAATAAAAGTCAATGTCATGTTATGCAGAAAAGACAGCGAATAAATAGTCACAATTCGCGAAAAAGAAAAGGAGAAAAATAGAGGGACAGGCAGAAACAGTTGAAAACTGGCTGACACCAATGGCTAGAATGAAATATGGGGCGTATGTGTAATATGCGCGACAAGAAGGATTCAAGAAGCGGCAAAAGTTGATGCGCTTAATATGTGCCACAAGGAGCTAAGCTCGTCACAATAGCACCAGCAGCAACAGCAGTGGCAACTGAACAAAGAGCAAGATGAAAAAATAGATGACGAAGAAGAAGGAGAAGCAGCTGCAAATCTCGGCTTCAACACACATTTAATTTGGCAACTAAATGAGCTATTCTGACAGATGGCCAGGCAGAAGCTGGCAACTTTTTACATGGTAGGCAGTCAGTCAGGTAGGCCGTCGTCGTCCTTAATGTATTTTCGTTTTATGGGCTCATTAATCTACGCTTTATTGCCGTTAAAATAAAATATTATGTGATAAAAATGCCGAAACTGCGTCTCAGCGAAGGGACGCCTTCAAAGAAATCACATTTTAAATACGCTAATAAAAAAGGACGTTCGAGACATGCACGAACTCTGCAAGAACTCTATTTGAAATTGCATGCATTCTAAAGGACATGTCAGAGAGTGTAGCATGCAGTTAATAGTTAACAGTTTGCAGTTTTCAGTTGAAACTACTGAAACATTCCTTTAGTAGTTGTCGTATGTCTCAAATTAAAGCAAGCGAACAGAACACATCAACTGACTTCAAACCCATTAAATGCGTTACTTTTATGTACCCCTTATGGGTTTTTATTCGTATATATGGTGGTTGCAATGCAAGTGGCAGTCAAAATATGTCATTGAGAAAGATTTTGAATCTTTGACTTTTACTTTCTCAGAATTCTCTGTGTACAATTTTTTTTGAAGTCCAAGAATAAAAGACAGCAAAAGATTTTCCCGACACACAAAATTAATACGCAAGAATACCAAGAATTTTTGTTTTTAACCTCTTAGCAGTGTGTTTCTTCATGCACGATGTTGGCTATTGTATTATCCAACAACTATCCTGCATGCCAGAGAGCAGCGTCCATCGTATTGTTTCAAAGAGCGTTTTTGCAATCCGCATTTTAATGTTTTTTTTTGTTTTGCCATCAGCTAAGTCAACAAAGGACAAACAAAGGAATCTAAAGTTTTCTAAAAACAATTTTCCAAGAATCTTTTTTTGGTTAGAAGGAGTTCTCCAATAATCAATACCTTTTGTATGTTGATTGATTCTATTGAAGTTAATTCTTTCTGGCTAGCCAAATTTGTACTTGAAGTCTTGCAACTTTATTTATATAAGAATCAGTGCCTTCAGCTGCTGCCTTCATTTTTAAATATTTAATTTTTGCCGTTGAGCAAGAATCTTGTTGTTGCTGTTGGTTTTTGTGTGTTTGTGTTTTCTTTTTTCGGCTTGTGACATTTAAATAAAATGAATGAATACGAAGTAAGAGGAAGAGTAAAAAGGGTGCAAGGGTCGCTGTTCTCAGCTCCTTTGCGTTGTCGTTGAGCTGCAATTTGCCAGCAAAAAATGTCAGCCAAACTAATCGGATTAGTGTGTCAGTAGTTTTTACAGAAAAGTGTACAACGTCGTACATGTATGTGAGTGTGCTTGTATGTGTGTGTGTGTGTGTGTGCATGTGACGGATAGCTGTTCGCTAGCCCAAGTGACCTCCATTTGAGACTGCCGGCTACAGCGAATCTTAGGCTCAGTGGACAGCGGCACGTTTTAGTGTAATTAAAAAGATATGCATGAATATGAGTTAAAATAACAGGGCAGACTTAGGCTTTGATTTCTAGACTTCCGTAGCTACACTTAGAAAAACAATATATAAATGTTATTCAGAAAACAGGCCTATTTGTGGTACACTTTTTTCCCAATAAAATTATGTAGTATGTAGATCAAAGATTGCGTTTTTAAAAGCAATAATTGCTTTTTATAAATTTATAAAAGCTTTCAGCTCTCGGGTAGTTAGGTTTAATTCTTATAATCCTAAGAGTGTCTTGTTGGTGGTTTCAAGACAACCTTTTGCAGCTAAATCTGTGCCACTTTTGCATTTAATTTGAATATTAATTCGGAAATTTCAAGAAGGGAGAAACGGAGAGAGATAGATTTCACAGTTGTGCTACTATCCTCAGAGCTATGAGCTCTAAGAGCTTAGCTTGATGCAGGGCATGCAGTGTCAGCGTGACATGAACAATATCCCTGACATATGCGATTACAAAAGGAAAACAACGACAAGAAACGAGACCAACAAACGTGATATACCTGAAAGCACAACACGTATACGCAGAGTACGCAGGATGACTCCAGTGTGACTGTGACTGCGACTGCGACAACTCATCAACTAAACCATAAACAAAGCCACGCCAAAGACAAAGGCAAAGGCAAAAGGCGAACAGCGAGCAGAGAGTAAAGAGAAATAGACACAAAAAGCAAACTGAGCAATAAAACAAGAAACAGCGCCAAGCACAAGTACAGGGAAACAGCAAAACCACATCAATCAGCGCTAGGGGATTGGGGCAGGATATTCTGCAAGGGATAAGCGTATTGTGAGAGAAAATAATAAAAATGTTCAGTGTGTATGCGTGTGTATGTGTGTGTTTAGTTGCAGCTACAACAGCAACAGTTGTAGTTGTTTCATGCCGCGTCTGTCGACCACAAACTACCTTCCAGTCACGAAACTGTTGGCAGGGGATGGCAGTTGGGGTAAAATGGCGACCACAGTCAGTTAGCGGAGACGGAATGGACGTCAGCTACATGAGCATAAATATAAAATATGTAAGCGCCACTTGTGTTAGCAATGTTTACATGTAACCATGTATGTGTGACACAACAAGATTAAAAGTGCTGCCATAGCAAAAAAAAAAAGTTGTCCCTTGGTGTATGTGTGTGTGTGTGCTTGTGTGTTAACGATGCACGTGTATGTTTGAGAGTGCTCGCTGGAAAAAAGCTTAAACGCTAGTCAACAAAGTTGGCCCTAGCAATTAAAGGTGGCAATTTCATTTAGACTGTTTTTGTGCCCCTTTCACAAACTATGTTTTTATGTAGCTGTAAAAGTATATGTGCTCTTGTCATAAAAGTGATGAACAAGTTATATACTCTGTATTCGTCGAAAACTAAAACTTAGACACTTTTTCAAAACGGTGGGAATGGTATGAATAAAAAATCAATGTAATTTAATCCCAAACACGGCCAACTTGTGGCTTTGTTCAATGAAAAGTTCCACTAAGCTTCTTAGCCAGAGAGTTTAAAAAGAAAAATCTAATTAATTAATACTAAAGTCTACATTCAACATTGCGTAGCGTTTAAGTAAGATTAACATAATAAAGGCGCAACAAATCTGTTCAAATCTCTTGCCTCAATATACAGCTAGACGTTCCTTAACTAGACAAGTATGTTATGACAATAAATGACAGCTGAGACCAAAGTGAATCCTGGCAGGCAAATAACTTACCCAAAACAACAATAGCAACAACAACAACGGCAAAAGTCAAATCAAAATATGTTTTGTGCATGTGTTGAAACTGTATGAATAAGTAAATAAGTATATATTCTTATGTATTCAGGCACATAATGAACATTTGTCGGAGCGTGTGTGTGTTTGTGGGTATAATTTTATGGCGCATGGTAATTACAGGTGTCGCTATAATAAATTACCTTTGAATTTACTGTTTGTCGTTCTCATCGTTGTATTTGCTGCTGCTGTTGTTGTTGTTATCGCAGTTGTTGTCATCGTTGTTGTCGTTCTTGTTGTAGTTTGTGTGTTCGTTGTTGTTCTTGTCAGTATTGTGTCGAATGGGTGGGTGCCAGCGTGGCAGTTGAAGGTGAAGGGGCAGACTGGAGAACTGGATGCCTGGCAGTGTCGGCAGCGGCAACTGCTTCAACTGCCTCGAACTCTGCTTCGGCTCTCAGCTGCTGTTGCTGGCAGCTCGCATGTTATGTCATTGATAAGCTTTATTAAAAAGGATAATGAGCCTGCGGCTGTGTGAGCGTCAGTATCATTTGTGTGTGTGTGTGTGTGTGTGTGTGTATGTGTGTGTAATGCGGTTTTGTTCGGTTCGTGTTTGTGAGTGTTTCAGTGTACGTGTGTTTCACTGCCTTGTACATGTGTCCATTATAAGTTTTGTTGTTGTTTACGAGCTGGTGTTGGTTCATTGCTGCTGTTGTTGTTCTTGTCAATAGTTATGAGTTAATGGTTTTTTGTTTGGCTTCATGTTGTTTGTTGTGTGCTGTTTTCCGTTTTCATTATTATTTTCGGATTATTATGATTACTTTTGTTCCGGCATACTATAATCAAATTAACTGTATGCCATTGTTTACCATTAACTGACACGACCAATGACTGTTTCCACTGCGCCTTATTCGATATGCGCAAACCCAGAATACAACCACTTGGCCCACTTGTGAGAGTCCTATTGTAGATGCTGCTGCTTTAGCAGGTGGCACAAAGAGCTCAACGGATGTTGCATATATTCTGGTGCGAAACTTTTAGCAAACGACTTTTTGATGTTGCTGATTAAGTTTTGATTAGCTGCGCCATCAACAGCAGCAAAACACATCGAAACAAATACAAACACACATAAAAACGACGTGCACCATAAAACAAGTCGAAAACTAGAGCAAACTGGAGGCAGGATCAATAAGTTGTCGAAGATAAAATACACTAACAGACATCACATACATATGTTCCATATAAAAAGTTTCTTGAAACAAGTAATGCTATACCAATTATTTATTTATAACTAGATTTCAACATTAAACTTCTCAAAAACAATTATAAAAATTAATTTAATTCACTTTAAAACTTGGGCAAGAAGACATATTTATTTATTTATGAAATCCATGAACTCAATTACAGGAATTCAAATTCAATATTAATTTGCATTAATGAAAGTACTAATTCTACTTGTTTAAATATTTTTAGTAAACTTACTAAGCTTTTTAAATTCTGTAAGCGTAAATCCTCTCTCACATTAAGTTCAATTGACCTCTGTAAGGGTAAATACAATTTTTCGATCAATGCAGTGCCAGCTGTTGCATAAACTCTCTCCCCATTCTTAGTCATTGGTTCGCCTGAAACAATGCAAGGCGAAACGATTTATCGACTTTAGTGAAAAGCAAAAATTATATTCGTGTACATATTTGCGTAGCTCCGAATGGTGTTGAGTCATAGCTCACACTACACACTTTCACACTGCCCTATCCCCAAACTCTGCCTTAAAGCTCAACAGAACTTTGGCAATTTGATGTGCACTCTTCTTCTTTACCTTCTTCGTATTCTACTTTTTCTCAACGGGTAGCGCATAAAAAATAATTCGTTATGTGAATCGCTCGATTTCCCTTGGAGTTTTTCGGTCTGCAGACCAAATGTTATCTGAGCGCAGTGTTTGCTCTTGACTTGACGTCGAAATTGTGGCTGCGTCTTCAGGGTGCAACGAGTGTGTGTATGTGTGTGGCAAGCTGTTGGGTTGTGGAAGGTGGCAAGGGGAACGGTCTGTTGTGTCAGCGGTATGTTTGAGTTTCTTTTATTTGGTTTTTTTTTTGGGAAAATTCAACTGCAATTTAAATGCTTCAGTTTGGTGTTTATCTTGTGCGCTGTTCTCGGCTCGTTGTTGCCCCATTGATTGAGATGCGGTGCACATGCAGCTTGGCAGCGCTGTGGCAGCCAGTGGCCACGGGAATTGCTTGTGCCACCTGCACGTAGACACCAATGGGGCAATGTCCAGTTGCTCATCACGTTGCAAATGCAATTGCTTGGCCACAAGTGACAGCAAATGTGTGAAGCACATTTGATACCCTGTATCTTTTGAAAAGTATGTGGAAATCGGTATTATAGGGTAAAGATATATGCGATATATATACCTGTGTTACAGGAAAAGAACTAATACAGTTAAAGCTGTAATTTTGCGAACAAATTAAGTTTATGCAAGGGCTGTGCGTTGATAGCAATCAGTCAATCAACCAGCTAGTCATTCAGAACAATATTTGTTAAATGCTTAATAATAATTTTTAATTTTCTTCTTCTTATTCTGTTTAGTTAGAGGGCATCAGCTTATTTGAGCACCCCCTACTAAAGACATTTTTACTGACTCCATTTTGTATAGCATTTCATTTAGTGCGCCGTCGCGTGTGGCAACATAATGAGCACCGCAGTTCCAACAAGCAGCACCCCATTATTCAACCAGTTCCCGCCACTCCTCAGTCCCACCCCCAACGCCATCGTGAAAACGACGCAACGTTGCATTTGCGGCTGCCACTCGTAGCTAAGCAGGAAACGGAAATTACTTTGCAAACACTTTGCAGCACCTTTTGCACCCAGCAACAACAGTAACGGCAACGGAGTCGCGTGGCATATACGTAAAGCCAAATGCTGCAAAAGTCAAGTGAAGGCAGTTGCCTTCTTCTCTCCCCTTATACTACTAGTCAGCTATTCCTTTTTGCGTAATTTTCTTACGCCATTCTTGGCATTTAGTTTTGGTCTTGTCCAAACCCACTCCTTTTATGGCCATAAGCAATGTGAAATATGAATTGCGGTTACGGCTAAAAATCTCTACGCTCGCAATTGCCAAAGCCGAACCGGCTAACCCCTTAGCTACCAAACAGCTAAAAGCCAGTTTTGGCCAGTTGAATGTCGAGGCTACTTCAACACACACACACAAACAAACACACGCGCACACACTCTTTTACTTGTACTAAAAGGTAACAGCTAAAGCATCAACTGCATTTAAGTTTTTGTTGTTGTTATTTTTGCGACGCGCAGCCATTTTATGGCTAAATCCACTTTAGCTGCCAGCAAGAAATGATGTGTATAGGTGTGTGTGTGTGTGTGCATGGTGTTTTTGTAATTTCTGACTGGCTGACTTTCTGGCCAAAGGGACGCAAACATTGCCTTGCGTCGCCTTATTGAAAGTTGTTGTAAGTTAAATTATGGCCAAAAATGCTGTTGGCTATGTTGGCCTGTTGGCTTGTTTTCCTGTTTTGTCCTGTACGCACACATATGCAAGTATCTATATGTGTGTCGTCGTAGCTGTTGTTGTTGTTGTTGTTGTTGTTATTCTTGTTGGGTTAAAATTACCTTTAAATTGAAAATTATTGTATGTGCGCGCACTCAAACTCACACCTTCCGTCTTCATTCCTCTGCCCCCTTTCTTGTCTTTCGATACACTAAAAACATAAATTTCTGTGGTTTGCTGCTCAAAATTGCGGTAGCTTCACAATTCTCTACCCTCTTTTTTCGCCCCCACTGATTGTGAGTGCCATATGGCTGTGTGGCTCTGTGGCAGCCTCGCGTTGGCTTGTGGCTTAAAATGATGTCGAGCTTTGAATTACTTTTTCAATTTGAGGCTCTTGAGGCCATAGCAGCTCGGCAGCTAAATGAATTAATGCGGTGTTCTCAGAAAAGGTAGCTAAGCGCACAAGGTAGCTCAAGCAACATCTAAAGAGTTCAATTTGTATTCATAAACGAGACGAACTTTGTTTGTTGTTGTTGACTACCTTTTTTGTTCGTTCTTCCTTGTTCAAAAAGCAGAGCGTAGTTTTTGATGCTGTCTTTTTGACTTTATTTTTTAAATATTTTTTTTGCTAACACGAAAAAGGAATATGAAAACGCGACTAAACGAAATTAAAACAGGAACTTTATAAGTACAAAATTGAATTATTGATTAAGGTTTTGTTGTCAAAAAAAAAACTTTTAAAATTATCTTCGCCTTTTTTTTTTCAGGAAATACAGAATTTACAAAATACTTTTTCTTTATAGTTGCAATATATAAAACAAATGCTTTTACTAAGATAGTTTAGTTTAAATAAAATTTGTTATGTGACTTTGATTAAAAAATATTTCTCCATCTATTTGATACGTGCTCCCAAAATTGTTATTTTTGTGAAATATGCATTTCATTATCTATAAAGGTTTTGTAACAGTTTGCAGCATTAATATCCACAATAACTTCGAAGCAAATTTAATTTATTTATCCTGATTTTCATGCCTGTTTTCCACGAAATTACTGCTTTTCACGTCGAAAAAAAACAAAGCCAAACACGGAACACGGGCCCAACTCTAAATTTGGGTCAAGTGCTACCTAGGAAACAAGGAAAAACGAAGGCACGCTTCGTTAAGCCGCCTTGTATACAAGCTGTTCCTTGGGTAAGGACAAAATACGACTCGTAAACCTGTAAGCACATGTTAGAAGTTTTCTGTTGACTTGCTGCTCAATGTGTATGTTGTGACCAGAGTAACCATTGTGTTGTGTTTGTCTTGCGTCAGTTTTGAATGGGCTTTTAAAATGATTAAATTTCATTTCATAAACACATTCCACATTCCATATATCAAAACACACAGGACACACACACTGTCACAAGCATATCAGTTTCACAACTTTGACTTGCTGGACTGTCCTGTTTGAATTGGCAAGCACTACGAATCGCATTGATTGTCCGTTTAAAGTAGTGAAATGCTTTAAGGCCTCGCCCACTTTAGCTTAGGCGTACGCCTTTTTGGGCTATAATTCTTGTTACTTGTCACTTGGCAAATGTGTCTGAAGAGTCTATATATATATACTTATATATAGAGCGAGAGCAACGCCTCAAGAGGTTGACTGGGTTCAACAATTTTGAACTTGTACATGCCGCTGACCACCTGTTCCTCCCACACGCCTCTTCATCTCACGAGCTAAGAATTGTCGCGGCTGCAACTTGTCATGGCCCTGACTGCGATCTCTCTCTCTCTTTCTCTGAGTCTATAGTGGCTTGTTTGTTTGCCTAGCGGGCATGTAAATAAATCATTTGATAACTTGACGCTGCCTTCGATTGAAACAACACACACACAAACACACTCACTAATACTAATACATCGATGTCCTTTTGGTCAAGGACTCACCTCAAGCGGATAGCGCTCTCTGGCGTCTGTTGCTGTAAGATTTCGTGATTTATATGCTTTCGCTTTGACGTGACCCTTCGACTGCGTCTACTCCCCAACCCCCCCCCCCCCCCATGCATCCTCTTATCGATTTTGGGGCATGTAGCCAAACTTGTTTTGTTTTGGCTTTATCTGCGGCTGCTAGCCCGCAACGCCAAACCTCGAAAACCAAACTTTGTCCGATGCGAAATGGCGTCGTTAATTTTTAGTGTCTGCTTCCAGAAACGCTAACAAAGCAGCCACAATGAAAAGTTATAGCCAAACTCGTACATATCTTCTCGGTTGTATGTCTGAGCGTATGTTTTCAATTATCTGCTAGTTCAGCTTTTGGGTTACACCACATCTTTTAGTTGCAAAACACACTAAATTGATTTCCTTCATCACGTTTGCAAATCCCACTGACACTCTTCACATCTAACTATGCAAATGAGTTTAATTCATTGAGGCGGCCGAGACAAAAGTAAATCCTTTTCAATAGCAAAGAAAATAAAAGTTTTGGCAGTTGCTGAAAATAGCCGTGGCTATATGAACAGCTTAGCCATGTTTCTTGCTCGTTTAAAGTGCCACATAAAATGTTTGTAAAGTTTAAAATCAGTTGACAAGAAACACTAAATAACTTTATAACACAACAAGAGGCATCAACATGATTTTGTACTTAGCCGAAATGCACTTTTATCCAAGAGAGAGAGAGTGCGAGAGTGAGAGAGAAAAAAGGCAATCGTAGGTACACATAGAAGGTGGTTTTTTGGGGAGGGAGAATGGTTGGGAGGCACTGCCATTTTGACCTATATAAATATGGTTTACTTAGGAAGAGCAGCACTTCTCATAACTACTTCGCGATGCGATTCTCTTAAAAGGATTTACTGTCATCTGGTGATGGGAGCTCAACCAATTTGCTATTAATAGCATTTTCGTCGGGGCCTCAATACAGGGGACAAGTGTGGAAGCGTTGTAAGTCGTTCCTTCAATTCACCTATTTAACAGATTTGCAAGATTGCGTATGTGTGTGTGTGTGTGTGTCTTTTCAGAATCAACTTAAATACTTCACATAACAGACTAAGGTTATGACAAACCCCTTTAGTGACAGGCGAAGAGCACATCGAGATTAAGTCGAAAAAGCACATAAGGAAAAAAAAAGTACAAGCAGCAATTGCAAGCTATACAAGACTGAATACTCTTTGAAAAAGTTTGTATACAGGCAGATATTTAAGTATTTAAAATGAACATCCATAATAACACAACAACAATAGTAAAAGCAAATATTCGTTTACGTAATGTTAATGCATATTTTTTAATCTTCTTGTCAGCCAAATTAAATTGGCAACTGACATGAAGATAAAATAAAAATAGCTGCTTATGACAACTGTGACATTTACATCTCGATTTGGTCATTCGACGTTCCGGTCTGATAATTTGTCGATAAAGCGCTGCCAATTATCGATACGAATCATTACAATAATTTAAATCTCTTCAAGGAAAATGAGAAAATGAGCAACAAATGCCACTGACATAAATTTATATTATTATTATATTTTTGTATGCTATGTTAATGATAACAACTAAAGACTTTTGCCATTTTGGTTATGTCAAAGCGTTTTAAATGTTTTGACAATTTATTGCACGTGATATAATCTGTTTCACATGAAGCAATTTTATTGTCATCAAGACATGACTTAATCTGCTAATATTTTCTTACAAATCGCAACTACAATGACTAATACCCTTTGTTAGTGTATCAGTAGAAAAAAAAGAGTGGATATAATCATGGCACAAGGCAACCATGCAAGCACTCAACTCGCTGCCTGTGTGCCAAATTCATAAGCTTGTGCAGAGAGTATATAACACTTCCACTCTCCCACCATCAACCATTCCATCCACACTTTATCCGCACCTATCATCGACTGTGTGGAGGGGAAGCGGGCATATCACTATCGTAACTGTGCGCTTAAAGCTGCTCAGATGTTGCCTCGAATGCATGGGGATTAGGTATTTCAAAAGTTTTTGACCCAAAACGGATTGCCAGAGAGAAATATAGATGGAGAAAGAGAATAAGAGAGTAAAAAAAAACAGGATAGAGTCTATATATGTGTGTGTGTGTGTGTGTGTGAGTGCCAAACAAATGTCTATGGTAAGGTTTTTTGCTTGTTTGGTTGACTTTGTTGGCACTTGGCAACAATAGCAACATGGCCCTGGTAGAAGAAAGTCTGCCTATTTGCCTGAATAGCCATTATCTTGATCATCGTTAAATGTTGTACAAAAGGGGAGTGTGGGCAGGCAGACAATAAGACAGTTTAATGCTTTGAACCCTTTTTCAGCGTTTTTGATCTATGCCACACACATTCAAACACACACCCAAAAAGTTAGCAAGTTCTTGAATTGAATAGTGGGCTCAGTTCGTCTGTTTGTTTTGCTTCAGTTGTCATGACAAAATTGTAGAAAGTAGATATTCAATTTGCTTTGCCGTTTAAGCATCTTGAAGTTTTGTGGACAAACTTAAGTAGCCGCAAAATTGACGCAACAAATCTGGTTTTGTTGTTACTAATTTTGGTCAGCAAAATAAACTTTTGGCAATGACCGTGTCTTGAATTACATTCTGCGACTATAAATTACTCCATGCACTTTTCTTGGTCCATCAAGATTTATTGCAGCTCAAGCGCCAGTTGTCTTGTAATTCCAACTCGTCTTGAGAGTTGGATAAAAGCTGCCGAGCTGAACAATTGCCAGACAATTAAATTTATTATTTGGAAAATGCCAGAACACAGAGAGAGAGCAAACTATTTCAAATGCACAAGAGACTCTTACAGCACTAAGGATAACAACACGAAAAATGTTGAAAAGCCGCTCAAAGCCTCAAGAGCAGCGCCAGGTGGATGGAGACAGGTGGAGAGTTGGGTTTAAGGGTGGGATACAGAGTCCATGAAAATTCAAACAATATTGCCAAAGCTCATCAGGCGCATCAGCAGGTCTAAGCCATAGCCCAGAGCTGCCAGCAAATCTGCACTATTGTTAAGGCTCGGAGGTTAGAGAGAGAGTGAGGAGAGAAGGAAGTTGGGAACGAGCAGTGAAATTTAAAATTTAAAATGCATGCATAATGAATGTGTTTGCAAGCAAAAGACTTTCAGTAAACCACAAACAAGGCCACGCCCCGCAGCAAACCCAATGCTTGAAGCATACAAAAATGAACAAAAAAACAAGCGCAACACCAGCAGCATGAGGCAAACAAGTAAAAGTGTTCTTGTCCAGAGTGGGATAGACTAGAAGATACTCATCATCTAGTTGAGTTGACTAACAGCTTGGGTGACAGACGTATATGGCAATATTGGCCCGAGTGTTGACACTTTATCATACCCGCTTTGGCCATTTTCAATTTACATAGGGTATAGAAAAGGGATACAAACCGTCAACAAGTCCACTCAGCTCGAGTCGACTTGCCTTGACTGGCAAAAATCCTTAATCTGTGCGAGTTCTGCTTAAAAGAGAGTAAGCTAAATGCTGCAACAACAACTCTTTGCTCAGTGTAGTCGGGTTCTGCAGCTGCTTTTGTTTAGCTTGCTTGTTTTGCATTAGAAAAGTACTTGCATCATCCACACACACACACACACACACACACACAAGCTGTGCTTGTGGGCTTGTGTGCACATATTTGCACGACTTTGTTTGCGCTTATCTTCAGAGGATGGCAGGAAAGGGGAAGGAGAAAACGGGTTGTCCTTCGCTTCGCCCGAAGCAGCTACGTCTCTTGCAAAAAATTAAGCATAATTTTGTTAGAAAAAACTATGGTTTTGCTTTTGCTATCAATGGGTAATACAACACACTCGACCTCCTGCTACACCAGCTCTTGACTTTAATTTTTCTGCAGGTTGAATGTTATATTAAATCCCTTAGTTTAATCCTTATCCTTAGTCAGTCACAGACATCTCTAGATTTCGTGCTCAAATTTCCGTTTTCTAATTTCTAATTTAATTAGGCGAATGCCACACAACGCTGCTCGTGAAGCCCCAACGCAATCAGTCGCCAAAAACACACACATACGTACATACATATACCCATTGCAATGGGTCCCTGTTGATCCACAAACAAACAAACAAACACACACACACACACACATACACAGACGTGAAGCACGTTCACATGCACGTATCTGGTATTTGCATATGGGCAACATTTTTATTACGTGCACAGAAAAGCCCCAAGCTCCAAACCAAAATAGGGGAAGTTGACTTGCGCACATTCTTTTTTTTAACGTCTGAAACATTTTCTATATTTCTCATATTTTACAAGGGCAACAGTGTTGCGAATTATAATGTTTTGAGCTCGAATCTGGCGTTTTCAACGTTTGACGGAAAAAAGTAAAATTAAATTTAAGAGATTTCAAAAAGCGTTTGTTTAGTCTTTGCCCAGTCCACATGATATTGGATGGCTAAGTTTTAATATTTAACACATATCGTTTTCAAAATTTAATTGCAATGGAATTTTGGCTGTTTTTGAAGAGCTTCAAACTTTGCCATCATTGATAGCAACCTATATTTTGTGACTGTTATTTTTTTTTTGTACATTTTTTTTCTTTTTTTTTTAACTGTTTTGCTTAATTGTTGGACCAGCTTTACAACTGGCTGCCTGTATGGGTTAAAGTGTGTGTGTGTGTGTGTCATGCAATATTGATTGGCGCGCAACGCATTGATTAAAGTTCTGGCTTATAATTATTTTAGTGTAATTAAAAGTTGCCCTTGGCAACCCTCGGCTGCCTTGCTGGCCAATCAGGGCAAACTTTTAACAACGGCCAAAAACTTGTTACCGGTGTCGGGTCAAATATTAAAGAGCCACAGGAAAACAATTCAAAAAGTGCAGCACTCTCTTTTAGTATTTTTTTTTGTGCCTCAAAAAGTTAAATTTTCATTAACATTACAAACACACACACGTACTCACACACGCTTACACACACGTTGGGTGCACAGATGATGGTCGGTCTTTTTATATACATATTTTTTTTTTCATGGTGCTAGGGGAATGCAGTCGGAGCTATTTGAATAGTTCTCACTTGATAAATGCCAGAGCGGCGATGCGAGCGACCCTTCGACGCCATAAAAGCCCATTAAACACATTTCAAATTGAAAAGCCATGCTGGATAGTAAAGCTTTCTGCAAACCTTCATTCCCCTCACTAAGTATTTCCCCAAAATCCCACAAGTTTGTATTTGCATATCGCCCGCACAGTTTACATAATGTTTTACATAAATTTGACTTTTAATACTCAAGTTTGCCCAACCATTTGTCCATTTGTGTGTGTTTGTCCTTTTCTATCTGTATATCTTTCTCTCTCTCTATTTTTCTGTCTGTCTGTCTTTCTGTTTGTCTATCAGCAGCCATTAGGCCAAAGCTTTTATCAGCTGCAGTGCACGATAGAAAACTTTTAACTTCGATTACTCGTAAATCTGGCAAAGGACTTAATCCTTGTCATGTTAGCTAAACAAAAAGATGCCGACAAATTTAGCAATGGCCAAATGCCAACATCCGTAATTAAACACACATATTTATACGAGCACGCACACATTTTAAATGGCATTATAAACAAGTCAGATAAATTTTAGCTAAACTACTCGACTTGGCAAATATGCTGTAACTATGGAAAAGCCAAGTCCGTACAGAATTTTTACAAGCATCACAAATATACGAATTTTTAATGGTATTTGCATAATGTTACTTTAATCTTTAGATGTTTTTGTGGTTAAAAAAGTATTGATTCAATATATTAAGTATTGTTTCAAAGTACTTAACTCAATGTCTTTGAAGTCCGAGAGCGATTGTTGGTAGAAAAATGTTTATGCTACATGCCTTCCAAGCTTTATCAACAAACATATCCAAGATCTAGAGGCAAAAGTCATCTTTTTAAGTACTTTAATGCTTGAAGGATGGTCAATTTTTAAAGTGAGCCTTTCTCAAAACCCCAAAAACCTGTTTTACACATGAATTTTTAAGTGCTGTGGGTCGCACACGCATCATAAATTCCTTTCGGCAAAACAAATGCGTTCACTATTTAGAGTCTTACTTAAATTCAAACACGCACACATACACACACACACTCACACTCACATGTGTGTATACACTCACGTTTACGGATGTGAGCCTCAATAATGGCTTGACCATTATCCTGCATATAAAGTTGTTCATTTCCTTGTTCTTTGGACTTTGATTTTTGTAGTGGGGACCTTCTCGTTCCTCGTTGTCGTCATTTTGTATGCAGTGTAAGTTTTGCCGCTTTGCCAGCAGCACACCACGATCTTAACTTTTTGGCCCCCGCATCGATTGTTGTTATTGCCATTGTGTTGCATACATAATAAATTTTATGAAACGTAAATTTTGATTGTGCCCAATTTTTGGCACAGCCATAAAATGACAAGTGGAGCGCAGCAGTCGACAAATAAACTTACTCTTTGGCTCCCCCCATCCAATGTAAGTTCGCGTTGACAATAAAAATCGAATGTTTTATTTATGGGCTCTACGATTTGTAAAGATTTCTTCTTATGGTTCCACAGTCTGTTTTCACTATTTTTCCATGCTAGTCTCGTATATGGCTTGTGCTTTTAATTTTTATTTAACTGCGCAGCACACTGGACAATATTTAGTGTTCTTTTGTGAACTATAACCAATTCAGATAAGGTGTCGAAACTTAATAATGCTGTAGGCTTAAAGTATATCGAATTTAAAAAAAAATATAATCAAAAGTCCCATTAACTTTATTATTTCATAGAATATAAAACAAGTTCAAAATAAGTTTTATTTAGTTTTAAATTAAACAAAATCATCAAAGCTACACGCATATGCACAAACACATTGACAAATGAAAACAATGTTAACATGATTTTTGTTGTTTCGTAAATTAAACAAGACCAAAAATATTGCAAGCAAAACAAAATTGAGGCGAAAAATCGAAAACCGTGCGAACGACTGACATAAAAGCAGCCACCCAGCTGTTGAGTTGGGCTTATTATTATTTTTTTTATTACTTTTCGCATTGAAACGAATCGAATCGTTCATTTAACTGTTTCCTATTGTTGCGTAAGCAAAACAAACAAAAAACGAAATAAAAGAGGGATTGGGAACTGAAATTTCTGTTACGTTTGACAGGAAATGCGAAAATGTTTTCAAACCATTGAAGCACAAAAAATGTTGAGCAAACCACTGGAAAAAAATATTGTCAATGTCATCACAAAAAAAGGTGTGCCTAAATCAGACTTTCAAACACATTACGTATACGTTATGTAAGCTAACCTGGGTATCAATTAATTATGTTTTTGGATCGAATTGTAAAAAGTGCTTTAGTGAAACATTAAATTGGCAAACCTTTTATAATGAAACATAATTATATCACAAATGTATCGATAAAAACAACTGACAAGTTAACCGCAGATTAAACGTTTTTCAGTCTTTTTAAAGCATAGCATGTTGTTAAATTGCCGTCCAGAATTGTAACGCACATTTAACAAGCCTTTTGTCATGGCATTGAATATGCATAGGGGCTTTAATTTTTATAAATAAATATAATAATAATATGCTAATTCCCTCAGGTTGGGTAATTAATTTTCAATTATGTAAGGCAGTTAATTGGGTCAGCGTGAGGTTATCCAATTAATCACAGAGCGGGAGTCTGGAGAGAATAGTGCAAATGCCTCTGGGCTGGCAGTTAGTTGGATTTACTTGACCCAGTTACAGCTCATGCCACACAATATGCACCTCAAGCATGCAAATGCTTTGCATTCGGTTAGTTGAAAGGACTCGTCGTCAACGTCATAATCGAAATCAAACTCATAAGGGCTCACGGCTCATTAACACGCTTCCCGCACAGCCAACGCAGACAACTTGATTGAACATCAATGGCCTGGCAGCGAGGTGGAGAGTGTGTGCTGTGCCGAGATTAATGCTAATGTGACAACTTAATCGAAAGCTGTTTATAAGTCATGTCAAGTGGAGACCTGAGCCGAGCCGAGCCGAACCGAGTCGAGCCGGGCCTTGCTTTGCCAGCTTCCTGCCTGCCATCCTCAATGAATGCCCACCCAAACGCCTGCCGGTATGGTTGATTATCAACTTTATGACAACATTCGATGTCAATGATGACATCGCCTAAATGTAGGCAACAGCAACGGGCATGTAAGAAGCGTTGGAAAGCGTCTTTGGCTACCTTCCAGCTTCTAGCAGTAAGCATGACAGCGTCAAATCCATAAAAAAATACCGTTAAATATTTGCATTAATTTTGGGCAACGATAAGTCAGCCACGAACATATATTATTAGTGCGAACTGTGTAATGCTCTGCAGGCAGTCAAAAACCAGATATGAATTGCAACTTAAGGGAAATCTTTTTATGTATTTTTTCATAGTTAGTTTTTTTTTGTTTCTTCCTCTTGAGGATATTTAATTTTAAAGAACCAAAAGTTTGATATCACAATATCATAAGACATTGCGAACATATTTGGTTGGATATACTTTAATGTTCATTAAGAACAGAGTATACAGCGCGGAAACATAAACGGAGAATGAGAGGGGCACATTTCATTTGGTTGGCACTTACCCGGCAAGCTGAATGTGATGCTGATAAGAAGCAATAGTTGCGCTATCAGCTCTTTGATGCTCCCGGTGCTGTTGCTGTTGCTGTTCCTCCTCCTCCTCCTTATGCTGCTGCTTTTACTCCTGTTGATGGTTGTGCTCATTTTGTATGTCGTTTTTGGGAGCCTGGTCGTTGACTGTGCTTCTGGTTGACTTTTATCTTGCAATGCTTTACGTTAGTCAATGACACAAAGCGACTCACTCTGTTCCTTTTCTATCTGCCGAGTGGTTTCTTAAGTGGCACACACTTGACTTTTATTGTGAGACACACACTGTTTACCGCTGTTTGTACACTATTTGGGAGCCGCATTTACGCGTTTTGTTTGTCTAGTAATCAATTTTATGTCTAATGTAACATATGGTTGTTTGTTGCGGGCTAACGATAATAAAAAATATATGCATAAATCACTCACGCACTGGCAAATATTCGTCACAAATTAAAAATCAACAATTTAATCAATCAAAAATATCAACAGCTTTCAAAAGCTGTGTTTCTGTATTATTATTGTTTTATTTTTTAATTATGTTTTCTTTTTTTTATGTGATTTTCAGCTTGTGACGTTTTTCACAACGAGCTGCAAGTTATGAAAGCAAATTGTGAATACGTTAAGATTTGCATTGGAAGTGATATATTATTGTTGTCCTTTTGTTTCGGCATACATATATTTTTATTTTTGTAATTTTTTTTTTTAATATTGTAATTTATATTCGCTTGTCCTGCCGCAATTTCCACTTTCGCACAAATTTTCTTTATTTGTTGTGTTTTTTTATTTATTTATTTGTTTCTGTTTTTTGTTGGGGTTTTTAATCAGAAATTTACACAGTCACCGCATCGGGCGTTGGTGGCAAACAAATTGGCGTCGCGGCGCATTTCTTGTTGCAATTGTTGTTGAATGCTTGTTGTATATGAATGTTTGTATATTTGTGTTTTCAATCAAAACTTTTTACTCACTTTCTGCTGTTGCGATTTTTATTTTGTGTAATCGTTATTCTGTTTTTTTTTTTCGTTGTTGCTTTTTAGCGCTCGTTAGCTACAACAATTCTTCTTTTCTCTTTATATTTTTTCTTCTCTTATTCGTTTTTTTTTTTTTCTCAATTTTTAATGCAATTTCCACGCTTAACTGCACTTTTTGCTGTTTTTGTCTTGTCTGTTCTTTTGCTGATGCTGTTTCTGTTTCTTTTGCCCCGTTTCATATAGCATTTATTTACACGGACACCCTCATACCCAAATAGCAACAAAAACAAACACTTTTACACACAAACACACACTAGCGAAAATATGTACACAATTTGCATTGAGTTCTCTCTATCTCTCCTTCTGTCTCTCACTCTATCTCTTTCGCTATGTCAATTTGCTTTGTTTTGTTTCCTGTTGCTCGCACAAATTCAAATTACTTTTGTCGTTATTTCTGGTATTGTTATTGTTGCTGCTGTTGTTTTGTTGTTGTTATTATTGTAATTGTTGTTGCATGTCATGTTCATTTCTTCAAATCAGTTGGCAGCTCTGGCTCGAGTTTGGCCGCTGCGCATCGTTGTGCATTTGGACATGGCTCATGGGCATGGCAGCCACAAGATGTTGCACATGCACTGCTTCAATTTGTTGCTCCACTTTATTTTATGCGGCCTTGCCTTGTGCATTTTTTTTTACATTATTCTCAATAATTCCGAAAGCCTGCAAAAGATCGAAAAGATGGAAAATTATTTATTTTTATTTATTATATTAATGTATTTAATTAAATAAATGTATGGTTAAAGGCAAATTTATAGATTGAATTACAATCAAATTGTAAGTTTTGTTTTGACCAAACATTTATTATAATTCCCGATCGCATGCCGCATCTGTGTTACTTTATTGCCATAATGTGATAAGATTTTCTTTGTTTCTGTTACAGATATAGATACATGTATGCACATGCATGAGCCTTGACTAATTTAACACATTCTAGACATGCATGAGCCTTGACTAATTGAAAATTTCCTTTGCCACAACTCACTCGCTTTTTAGTTTGCTTTACTTTTCTTTGAGGCTTTAATTTTCAATTTTTCCGTTTGACAAATCAACTTTTTTATCAACATCTTTCGGCAAACAAGTAGGAGCTGAATTGGTACTACCCTCCAAGCTCGAGGAATTGCATCCAGCCATATAGGTTTGAGTATGTATTATGCATGAGTTTTGTGTAGTCCGCTGCAAAACTCTGGCCGGGGAAATGCGACACTCTGCTTGCTGTGCCTCAGTCTACGCACAGCCGAAGGTCGCAGCAGCCATAGAGAGACCGACCAACCGACTGACTGACTAAATGTTCGCTGTCTAGGCCTTTTCATTTTTCCACCCTACCACTACCAGCAGTTGTGCCCGATCCCGTTGATGCTGCTGCTGCTGTTTGCAGTTGCAGGTTATGTGTTTCGCAGCAGAAGCTAAAGTGCAAAACAGTGACGGCTATTATGCTCTGTTTTCCGCTTGACACCTTTGGGCTGCGTTGCGCATTTCCTTTTAGCATCCAGTGTACAGTGTACAATATACACCTCCTCCTCCTCCTCCTCTCTACCCACCCACTCTAAGCAGCTTATGCAAGTCTTTTGCTCTTCGGGATTTTTGTATGTACATTCGCATAAAGCCTTTTGCTTTCACAAACGGCGTACCCATTAAAAATGTTCAAACAGGGAATTATGATGTTGCAAAAACAGGCAAACGATGTTAACAGTTTCGGTCCTCAGTCAATACAGCGAGTTGAGTTGAGAGTCTATAGGTTAAAGAAACAGCAACTCCTAACATTTACCACAAGATTTTCAATGACGTTTAAGTGGTTTTAAAACTTCTTCAATTTATCATTTTTGAGTCAATACTTTCACGAGTTAAAGTTGTGGATTGTAAAAGAAGGGTACAGATTTGACAGTAGGGTATTTTTTAGTCTTATATCTAACTTTCACAGTCATATTTGTCTTTAAATTTCTTTGTATGTTGTATTTTGGCGTCACCTTTTACGTAAATTTTTAGCTGGCCCCGTGTTGAACTTTGTGCGAACGGCATCTGCATGCGTGGCGGCGCCACTGAGTGCTGTGTGGCAGCATCTTATCAACGTGAAATTCGACATCAACATTTCAAAAGAGAGGCAGAGACGACGCGTCGTCTTATGAGTTGAAATTTATTATTCTGCTTTGTCGTGCGTGCATACGTGTATATGAGTGTGTATGTATGAGGCACTTTTGTGCTATTGCTGCAACCCCTTTTTTATGAGTAGGTATTTAATATTTTAATGTTGTGCCTACCTGTACTCTGTTTGCCAGTCATGTTAATTGCTTTCCAGTTGGGCAACTCAAACTGTGAGTACAGGGGGCTAAGGGAGGAGACGACCTTTGATGTGCGCAATTCTTTCTTGTGCCTTTGCACTTTGGGATATTGTTTACATGTCTCAATTATCCTTTTTACATTTTGCGCACTTGCACGCCATTTTGTTGTTGCCCTTTGCCCCTATCCCGCCAGTAGATGGGCAAAGTTTTTGAGTTGTTGTGCTGTTGTTATAATATCAAAGGAAACTTTTGACAACCTTGAAGTCGGATACCGCATAGAATGGATATGCCAATGGAATTGATATTGTTGCGAAAAAAAAATCGCGTGAAAAATTTCTGTTTTATACAAGCATTTTGACAATAATAAGTATATTTCTAAGCAAAGCCGAAAATGATGTAGACAACTTTTGATATCTGGCCTTGAGAATTATCATTTTTCTTATATAAATCTTTTTTTATTTTTTAATAGGCTTTTTCATAGGTCGATTGTATGGGTTGTATGAATTGGATATGGAGTTAAGTTTTTTCATCGTTTTTTTCGTTATCATAAGTTTTAAAATGTAGAAATATTGCAAATGTCCACGAATTGTATTAGCAAATTTAATACCGTACATGTCTCTAAATTAAAGCCCTTCTCACAACTGATGGCATCTGGCAGCCCCTTAAACCATTATTGTTGACTATAGAATATACTTGGACATATTACGAGACCATTGAATAATGCATTGAACAGCTTACAACATTTGATATTCTTGTCAAAGTATATTACATTTCTGATTGCAATTAACATAATATTGCTATAGAAGCTCTTATTAACAGAACTGAGCATATGCTCTTTGGTAATTTAATAATCTTGACAAGGTCAACTAAGAATAATAGGCAGTGGCTGTAGGGGCAGCAACTGATTATACACACATAAAAGCGTCATTTTCATAGTCGATTATATAAGCCAAATGTGTGTGCTAATTCTACATCTTCCCCTAAGCTCGAAGGGCCCCTTTACTTATTTAAGATAGTCATCATTGAGCTTCAGGCAATTTGTTAGCCCGCCAAACCGTAAGCAAAGTTTTTTTTTGGTGGGGTTTCACACACATAAAAAATAAGTTGTTGCTAGTTTTTTTTTGCTGACATCTGCTGTTAGTTGCGGCTTAGCACTTGTAAAAAAGGGTGAGGGGTAAATGGAGGGGAGCGAGAAATTATGCAAAGATTGTGTGCACAAACTTGAGACGGACCCTTGAAAACGGGCTGGAAGGGCGGTAAAGTTTCTTCGAGGGACCAGAAAGCTGAAAGGTCAGTTCAGGCTCAAAGTTTGTCGAGTGACATGCAAATCTTGCCCTGGGCTGTGCGCCATTTTGTTTTGCAGTTGCCGTTTGCGGCAAGAAAGAGTTGGCCGCAACAGCGAAAGCAAAAAATAAATAAAAAGACAAGAAAAATGAAGAGAGAAAAAAAGTAGGCGACCTCGACATGATGATAATTTGGCATACTCCGGCTACACGGCCAGCAGCCATCGGCAAGCCATTTGCCCAGGAGCCACATTTTCTTTCATGAAAATCAGTTAAATGAGTTTGTTTACATGTCTCTGTAGCGTCGCTGCTGCTGCTGCTGCTGGTGCTGCGCCGAGGCGTGGCAGAACAAAACGCATATAAAAAAAAACACACTTTAAATGTATGCAAAGTGAGTTGGGTTGTACGGTTGGTAGACATGGGACAGCAACAGAAGCTGTGGTGGTGGCGGTAGATTGTCTGGACGCTGCACTGTGGCGGCGCCATCCCGTTTTTCTGCGGAAAAATATACATGTACATAAAAAAAATCCCCCATATAATTTACCCAAATTTTTATTTTCTTTTTTAGATGGAATACTCTTTCAGTGCAAGTATGCTGTGACTTGTTTATGCAATATGTAACCGCAGTGAAGCAGAGATTGAAAGGGTTCAACTGAAATTATTTGGAATTGAGGTATGTATTAAGATGGTGAAAGTGAAGAAGGATTCTTTATATAATTCTAATTAAGAAAGATCAAATCACAAAGCTTGTGCAGTATTTATCTACTTCTAGTACGCATACGAAAGTTCAGCTAAGGATCTGCTTAAATGTTCATATCCATTTAAAGTATCCCTTTTGATCCCACAAGCTTTGAAAGTGTATTTAATATTTGCCATTTCAATGACAACCGTTTATGCTGGGCTGTTTTCGATGCTTTTTGCAACTTGATACGGTAGGTTGGCTAAGCCTAAAAGTATGCAGCATGTAATTTGCGTTTTGTTTGCCGTTGCCATTGTTAACGTTGTTGCTGTTGCTTTAGCTGATGTTGTAGTTGCCGTTTGCTTTATGTAATTTGCATGTAAACATGTGCTTATTTACGTGCCTCCTGGCAACCGCACACACAGACACACACACACTTAGGGAGTTGTTGCTTTCGAGGGGGAAAACCAAATTTACGCCAAACATCAAATGATTTTGTTTAACATATTTTGTTATTAAGTGTGGAAATGTGCATATTTTGCTCAAGCCTCCACTTTTCTTTAGAAACATTACACACACATAGCCTGGGCCCAGTATGTGTGTGTGTCTTTGCTAACCCGTTTTGTTATTTGTGTGTATGTGTGTGTAAATGTGTGTGCGTTGTTCGTGCTTGCAGTAAATTTCCGTTTGCCATCATTCAGGGCAAGGCAGGCATACTTCACTTGAACTTTGTGTAGCGTGAACTTCTTAAATTATTGGCTAAGGCTATAAACTGCATGACCGGACGAGGCCCCAGCCCAACAGCCAGCCATATTGCCAGTTGAACTTTGGCTAGGGTTTTTTCATTCATGATAATAGACATGGAATGAAAGGGACGGGAATGCTTAAGCGAATTATGTTTTGTAAAAGTTCAAACGGATTTTCGAGTCTGCTACAAACTGCTGCCATTTGACAATTGACAGTTGGCACAAAACTTTTTTTTTTGCCAATTAGTTCTGTCACGCTACGCCTACAATGATGGTCCTTTATTGCATTAACCAACACTACAAATGCGTTTTTTTTTTGTGCTCTGTGCTGTACATGTCATGGCTGTTACAAGTTGGATACACAGTACAAAAAAAAAAAAGTATGTAAATTGAATGTCAGGTTGGTGCTTTTATGTAACAAGCATAAACATTTAATTAAACTGAAACCACTATAGGAAGTTAAAAAGTGTACGTGAAAAAATGGGTAGCTCAGAATTGAATACATTTTTTTATTGAGTAAGTTAACATTAAAAAAAAAATAGTTCAATTTAAAATAGCGTTAGAAAAAATACTATCCCAAACACAACCTTAAAGCTAATGAATGATGCCTAAAGTTTTGTTATCACAACTCAAGTCATTAATATAAAAAATTTTTCAAATTTTTAGGAAAATGTTTCTTAATAAACTCACAGCATACTTATATCCAGGAACAACATTTTACACGGCATGACATTTTATCATGGATTGTTGATGTTGATTTTTTGGCATGAAATTTTAACACGGATTTTGACCAAAAATCGAATTTCATATAAATGTAAATATTTTAATGCAGTTTTATTCTAGTTGCCAAACCATGACTTTTAAGGTATTGCTTTTGAAAATCGGTTCAGTTTTGACGAAGTTAGGTTAGTCGAAAGATTTGCCAAAAAGATGATGTTGATTTTTTTGGCATGAAATTTTAACATGGATATTGACCAAAAATCGAATTTCATTTAATTGTAAATATTTAAATGCAGTTTTATTCTAGTTGCCAAACCATGACTTTTAAGACAATGCTTTTCAAAATCGGTTCAGTTTTGCCGAAGTTATGGAAGTCGAAATATTTTACCGATGCCCAAGACATCTTTTTGGCATAAAGTTTCAACATGCATTTTGACTAAAAATCTAATTTTGTATTAAATTAAGTGAACTTCAACCTCACTATTATTATGTTAAGATAATAAGCTTAATTGCGCTTAATAACCTAAACTTAAATCAGTTTTAAGCTTGTAAGAGAAATAGGAAAATTTGTTATTGTGTATTTCTTCAACAAATCCGATTTTTTTTCATATGTATTGTTGAAGACAGAACATTTGCAAGATGCAGACCGATATGTAACAAAGAAAAGCGTTTCAAAAATACACACACGACCTTATGGAACAGACCGACAAGCTTCCCATTGCCTTGTCTTGCCCATAACAATTTGTGTCTATGTATGCGTATGTTGCCGCGTGTTGCATATAAAGCTGGGCATCAAATGTGTGTCTGCGTTACGTGGCCACACTTAGTAATGCCATAGAGACTGCGCTTTGTGGCAGCCCAATCAACGATATGTCGTATCCTCTTCTCTGCCAGCAACACCACCCATCCCTTCAAACGCGTTGTCTTCAACTTTATTGGCGTAAGTCGAAGACATTGCTCCCAACTTCATTTAATGCTTGCATTACTTTACTCCTTGCTCATAGCTTATAGCCTTGTAAGCGGTAAATGTGCTTAAGCCTTTTAGTTGTTGCTGTTTCTATTTCAGTTACAACTGCTGCTACTGCTTCTTTTTCTTCTCCTGGGAGCTGAGTAAATACAAAGTGTTAAATGCTGTGTGGGGCTTAGAGCTGGTAACTGGGCGCGCGCCTTAAGCACCACCCACAACAGCCGCAGCTAAGCAAATTTATTCACTAACATACATACATACATACATATGTATGGGTAGTACGAACATTAAAACTAAACTCAAAGCTGAACAAAAAGGCGTTGTATTCATTTCTTATTTAAAACTACCGTACAGCTTTAGAGTACAATAAAGATATACAAACTCGATACTCTTTATGCTTTCCCTCTTTTCAGTGTGTTTATTTATTGAGCTGTGTATAAATATTTTTACCAGGGCATCAACTTGAAGTACCTCAGACACACATCGAACGCGCATTCACAAACCTAAGCGGTTTCCATACAAATTCTCGATCCCCATCCCCACTAACCCAGACTACCTCTTAACTCACTTGTACACTTGTGAAGACGAATCGATAGACACTTGAGGCACAACTTGTGTTGACTTTGCAGTCTTTGCAATGGTCTGCAATTATATATGTTTCTATCTACATATATGTATGTTTGTTAGTATGCTTGTGCTTAAGAGCAAGTGTAACCTAATTCAGAGCTGGACTTTAATGGACTTACAGGCTATTGACTCGTTGAGTTAAATATATATTTTGGGCTTAGGCAAAGAATTGGAAAGCAGCAGACCACTTTGAATGTTCATTGATTGTGCAGACTATAAAAAAAAAACAAATGTTATGGTTTAACTTGAGGAATACGAAATACTCTGCATATAAGTAGAAATTTGCAATTGCACAGAATTCCATTTCATTCATTTAGAAAATCATAAATGATTCAACTATTGATATGAAACTTTAAATTCGATTTCTTAAATTTGAATTCATTTTTCTAATATCTGAAATCAATGATATGCAAACAAATACAATAAATAAAAACAAATGAAGTAATTACGAATTTATTTTGCAAAATCATGCCACAACAATCAAAAGCATAATTTCTCAACTTTTCCATTGTATCAAAAGACACAGTTTTATTTAAATTTGTATAATTCTTTTACTTTTTTGACTGGTCAACCGTTACACATCAGTCACACTCAGTCAGTCAACTGTTTTATTTATATATGAGCGGCTCTTTTGTGTTTGCCGCACATTTCATGATAAACTACAAGCTCTCTCCGAGAAGGCATATAATAAAGTGGACAACTTACAATTGAACTTCATCTTCTGTGTAAGTGTATGTGTGTGTTCGTTTCTGCGTGACGCAGCTGCGCTCTCATTAAAGCCAAGTGCTATCGAGAGGGGCTTTCTGGGCAAGGTCCTGGCAATTGCTCTCCCTGCACACTTCCTGTCCGTACTTACCAAGCTTTTGCTCATTCACTAAACAGAGAGGGGAATGCAGGCTAAAAAGGCTCTTCAGCTTTATCGCTGTAATCAATTGTCTGCATTTGAATAGTTGACAACCGATTTATGGACCATTGACTGAACAGCAGCAGAGACAGAAGCGCCAGCGATGCCGAAACCAACTGTGCTCCGCCCAACGCTCATTTCTTTTGTACTTGCGGCCGTCTTTTTATCCCCACAATTCCTCTTCCTCCAAGTATGTCTTCGATTTGAGTGGCCACTTTTTTTCTTGCTGTATGTTTGTATTTGTATTTGTGTTTGTGTTTGTGTGCTTGGCCAGTATCCTTTTCGGAAATCAAGTGGAATGACCAGCAAGGTCTCAGTTTTCATCAACAGCGCTCTCACACATTCGCTATCTCTATCTCTCTCTCTCGCTCTCTCTCTCGCTGACTCTTTTTGTGTGTGTTAATGTATGTGTTGCTGTAACTTCTGTTTTTCTATGTTTTACGTAATTTCACAGAAAAGCCGGAAATGGCTAGGAAATTGAGCCAACAATAACAGCAGTAAAAACAGCATCTATAACTACACTGTCGAAAAAGCACCATCAAACTCTAAAATCACTCAAAGATATACAGACAATAAAGCGATAATTTTCAAATTTTCCAACTAGTTATTAAAGTATTTTACAATTTTAAAATGTATTTTTCCTTGGCAATATTTTGCAATCTAGGTTGATTGGTTTTTGCGAAGTGTATCTGAGCAATAAAAACAACTGACATCATGCACGAATAAGAATAATAACGAAAATGTTAGACCAAGCAGCAATTCATCCAACCTTCTCTATCCGTTAGTCCATCCGTCCATTTGTCCTTTCATCTGTTCATCAGTTCATCCGTCTCGTCTGTCAGTGGGTGAGTTGGTCAGCCCAGTGGCCCAGATAATGTACTGCCAAGTGTTTTTGACCTTTTTTCTTCTCTGCTTGTTTCTTGGTTGATGTTGTTTGGCTGTTGTCGTTGCTGGCTTTGCTCTTTTGCGTTTAGCTATTCCATATTTGAATGAATCTGTCATAAGGACAAAAGGATAACGTAGCCGTTTGGCAACACTCCAAGCTACTAGTAAAAAATAAGAAACCGCTCGGGCGACTCACTGTCATCAGCAGCTGCTGCCGTCGCGCTTGTTTCGATCCTCACCACTTGCAATTATTCAAAACTCAAATGCAAATCAAAAGGCAACCCACGAAAGTGGTCCAAAAATGAAACGAGTTCAAGTTTAAATTAGAGCCTAAATGCGGCCTTCACCCATTTCTCTAACCAGTCTTGCTGGTGACAACATCTACGGTTTTTGGATGAGGGATTGAAAAGTGTGCCAGGTTAACTTAGGGAACTTTTTGTTTAAAAGACTACAGTAATTTGGTCAACTGTATCAATTTCAACATATATTTCAGCCAAGAATTTAACTCTGCAATGAATTGTTTCAATTAAGTTTCTGCCTTTTCTTTGAGTTCTGCAGGCAGCTGAACGGAACTTTACATTGTATAATTTAAATTTGCTATTGCTACAATGGACTGATTTTCTTTTGGCCAAGTAACCTGTACAAAATTGGTAACAACAGCACTACGAATATAATTTTGCTCTGAAATTTAGATTTAGATTTTTAGCACAGCATTTGGGCCTTGATGTGAGCCCAGCTCTTAACTGAACTCTGGCAACTGGCAGCTTGCAACTTGCCGTTTGCCACTGAATCCCGTGCTGCATCAATTCATCTCGTCACGATGTGGTTGCACAGGCCACACACTCACACACATGCAAACACTCTCGCTTTCTCTCTTGTTCTCATGGGCATTTACTTGGCAAGCTCTTGGCACGGCTTTTCATTTGGGTTAATGTAGTATTTGTGTTCTCGGCTCTGAGAGTAACATCAGCAGCAGGAGCAGCAGCAGCACCAGCACCAGCCAGATTGATGTCAGCCCCGCACAAAGCTCACACACACATACAACCGTTGCTCCCCGTGGCTTAGCTGCCTACTCATCTGCTCATCTCCCACCCACCTACAGCCACATTCTCTTCGCAGTAGTTTTCATCATTGGATTGCCGTAACGGGCGCATTTTGTCAGCAACTGCACGTTTTGCTGCAAGTAAAATATGTCAACGTCTTCCTCGCTTTCGCTTAGATTGGCATTGTCATAAAATGCCATACACTCCCACACACACACTCACACACGCTGCTACATGCACAGTAAAAATGCACATGACTGTGATTCCGGTGAAGGGCTTCAGTTGTGTCTTCACCGTCACCGCGGACGTGGTCTCCGTTTTAAAGAATGAATTGCACTTTATTGTCGGCATTTTGTCATGCGGTTTTCGTTCTTTTTTTTTGCCAGGCACGCTTTGGGCTTTAAATAGCTAAGTAGCCACCAAAGGACCACCAACACTTATGACAGCTACTCCTAGTAAAATCACCACACTCTGAGAAAGAAATCCTTTTCAAGAATTTAAAACGTGCTATTTTTATAGCTCCTTCTAAGTAAACTTCTAAGATTGCCTCATGGCTTTCATGGCAAGAATGTTATTATTTCTTAATTTCAAGAGAGATTGTCCTTGAATTTTGTATATCGATTTGTGAAGTATGAATTACAAAATAGCTTTAAAAAAATTATATCAAAATTTTTTTGAAGCGTTTTCTTTATTTGGAGCAGTATTTTCTCTGAGTGCACAAGATAAGTGGACGCAGAACGTGTAGCTATTTGCCTGCATGCCACAAAACTTTCCGGCAACCACAATTTTCTCCACAATCTCAATGTGCTGCAAGCTGCAACCGCAAAGCACAATATTTTTGACCCCGCGCTGTAAGAAACCAGAAAAACAAAAACCAAAAACAAAAAATTCAATCAAAATTGTTGCCATTTAGTTTGACATTTCATTTTGATGGTTTCCAGCGAAAATGATGATGAAGTGCACTTCCAATAGTGGGGCGTGGCTTTCAGCCACCCACCCCGGCAGTTTGTCCAACAATTTCGCTTGGCTGCTTGCTGCTTTTTATAGAGTGCCAAAGTGGCAACGAAGAATTTTTCTAGCAATTTTCTTGTGTTTTCGTTTCGCTTCAATTTTTTGTGTTTTGTTTTTTGTTCTTGTGGCACAAACGAAATTGTCAAACTGACCGCCTGCTGTTGGTGCTGCTGTTGATGTTTCTGCTGCTGCTTGGTGGCTCGTTTCAATATCACGGAAAATTGATTTTGTTTTTACTGCTGCTGCAGTGGCAGTACCATCAGAAGAGGAAGCATTGACCGTACCGTACTGGTCGCCTGGCGATAAGAATTTGCGTTTTCTATTCGCACCGCAGCACTTAATCAGAAACTTTCTTTATAACTTGCGAAACAGTTCAAAATAGTTGGAATGGAAGCGTGTTGGACTATTGAAACAGGCGGCACGATAACGAACACGAGCAAACACGAGCTTAACTAGAACGGAAATTTGCAACAGGAGATTTTTTAAATCATGTGCTGGGTTTGAACAACTTGTTGACCTTGCTATACAAATCCCACAATATTTATTAGTATATTGCTATTCATTCAAAATAGTTTATTTATTAGGTTCGTTTCAAACTTATGCTCCCCAAAATCGTTTTAAAATTATAAATAAATAATGAAGTGTTTTGGTCAACATTCAATCATTTTAAATCTGTTGAATAATACAAAGGTCCTTTCTTTTAATATTCGATTCATTAATTTTTTGTTCTTCCTTCTGCGCTTGACAGGCGCCCAACTCTAGATCAAAACTCACACTTCCATCACTTTTGTTGTGGGTACAAAAGTTGTTGATTCAGCTTGAGCTTATTTCGTTTTCAATGATTGACTTTTAATAAATCAGCGTGAAAAGTGTATTTGAAGTTCTTAATAATAAGATGATTCAAGCATGAAACACAATTCTTTTGTGCACGAACAGAAAATTTAACGAATTGTCTGCCTTACACATTTTTTCACACATTTACCCAGAACGCCTGAAAGCGCACATGAGAATTCATAAAAGTCTGTTGACTGCCTTGGATGTGAACAGACAGACAGACATGCACACACTCCACACTCACACACACACAATCGCACATCGGCTATAAGAAGCTATCAAGAAATCACAACAAATTTACAAGTGCCACACAAATGTTTGACAAAAAGTTTTGTGAAAAGCTTTTCACTGATTTCGCAACGTCTCAACGATTTCTTCTGGTTCTCGTAATAGACTGACAAAATAAAGGAGGGTGTTGTGGGTGTTGGCCAAAGACATTTATGGGCCAAGATGCTATCGGGATGACATAAGTTAAGCTGCTTTGCTTTTGCTTCTCCGGTTAAACAACAGCACCGACAACAAGATCCACAAAATTTTGGCAGCGTCTGCGTATGAAAGAACAAACTCATGTGCGATAAGTTCGTATGTGTGCGTGTGCTTGTGTGCTTGCGTAACATAAACAGTTGAAAAGGATGCTCTCAAAAGTGTAAGTGCGGGGCAACAAACGCACTAAATTTATACTTGAGATATATTTTTGAATGCCCAAACCGCACAAACTTTTCGCAACTGCGTGGCGCCAACTGTTCTTGTTCTTGTTGTTGTCGAACAGTTAGTGTTGACACGGCCTGGCAATTTCGGGGTCGAAGTGGCTCAACTCTCGCAAATATTGCGCATACGAAGCGTATCGCATGCATTTTCGCTTTTCAGTTATTAAATAAACTTGCGCCATTTCCCGTTAAGCTCCTCAAAGAAAACCGCAAAACAACCCTCTTACCCTACCTACTTTTGTTACGCTTATTGCTTAAAGTATAAATAAGGGGTAGGTTGGGTAGGTTGCTGGGAGTTCTGGCTTTCTTTCATAAGTAGTTTGCCCTGCTGCGATTGCCGTGTGTTGTTTTTTTTTTTCTGTGCACATTTTGTCCTCCAACTCAAAGAAAACTTGACTGAAAAATCGCAAGCGAAAATCATCTTATATTATTTGCATGAGCGTGTGCGCGAGTGTGTGTGTGTGTTTTCGTGTTTGTTTGCGTAATACGCAATACAATGGGAATTTAAATAAATAGCAGAAACATTTTCAACAGCAACGCTGCGAGTGAAGGGAAGGACTGTCTGCATAGCTCTCCTCCCCCGCTCCTTTCTCTCAATCTAAAATTTGAACAGACACACACGCGCTCCTTAGGCTAGCTTAGAAGCTGAAAGCTGGCGCTGATGAAGTGTATAAGATTGATAAATGAGCTACAAGTACGAGACTGTGACATTAATATTGAATGTGACTGTGATTTAAAAATGAACAGCGACTGTAACTGTGACTTGTGTGAGCTAAGACTATAATGGCAAATAGAACAAGGATTATAATATAATGGGTTAATATAATAATTTTTACTTTAACCATTTATCTTACTCTCACTTCACTGACACTCAAAACGTGACTGAGACTGTAACTGTGAACTCATATTTTAATATATCTGAGACATTGCTAACTTATACAGTTGCTCAGATTTCAAATAACATAAATTCAATAAACTCGAAACTGTGAAAGTGACAATTACTGCAAAAAAGAAATAAGCATATTTTCTGTAATTATTTGTTAACTATGCCTGTAACTGTAACTTAGACTGTGATTGCAGATGAGTTAACTTTCTAATGATGATTGTTGCAATGGAAACTGAGCTTTAACTAGTAAACGTGACTAGATCCGTGAGTGCTAAATTTATAATGTGACTATACTGTTGCTTCACTTAAACGAAGATCTTATTTCAAAATAAAGGCAATGTAAATGTCAAAGTGCACTGAGCTTATTATTTTTACGCAAATAACCATGTCACGATTATTTTTATAAGTTTTTTTTTTCAATTTTGGCAGCCGTTTCTTTAAATTTGTAGGAGAGCAGAATAAGAAGTGCTCCCTAAAACTTATCCATTCTGAACATTTTAGGCAGAAAATATATATATGCATTTCGAGTGGAAAGGTGTCTTCATTTATAATCGAGATCTCTTTTTGTTTGTCATTTGTTATTTTCAAATAAGTTGTCATATCAAAATGTTGATTTTCATAACGTACATTCCTGCAAGTAATATTATTGCGTTTTAAAATAAGATCAAAAGAGTGTGTAAACTTAGTTTCCATTTAAACATAGCTATCATTGTGACTTGAAAAGTGAGTGTAACTGTAATTGTAATCTCAAATGTAACAATGACTGACATGTATTGTATATTTTTAGCTTTTACTTTCACTTTGACTGTGTCATTGTGACAGCCGCTGTTAAGCACACGCATGCAACACATAGCAAGGCGTATGCGTAGTAAAGCGTAAGTCGTAGCCATAGTCATAGTCAAGAAGTCAAAGTTCCATCGTCTGCCTGCCTGCCTGACTGCCACAAGCCTGAAAGCCACCGCAATCAGAACAATCGCTTTCATTAGCATTTAAGGCAAGGCGCGTGAAACTATTTGAATGCTGGTTTGCTGCTTGCTGCTAGCTGCTTGCTGCTTGGTTGGCAAATCACGCTGCCAATCCTGATGTGAGCTGATAAAATTCACCGAAAATTGGCTTCTCGTTGAGCGGTCGCATAAATTAGCGTGCCACACTGCGGCAGGACCCGCAGGACAACCCGCAGGCTTGTCATTGTCTTTATATGCGTTGGAAGGAAAGCACGAAAAAAAAGGCTAAAACGCGTAAGCGCTTAACATTTAAATGCTAAATAGCTGGTAAAAGGATAACGCATATCCTTAATGCCATAGGATAAAAACGAAAAGCACACAGCACAGTTTAACTAGCACTCCCGCTGGGCGTGGCGCCGCAGCCCGGCAAAAAATTAAAGTGTTACCAAAATAATAACAACAAATTGCCGCTATAACAACAACAGCAACAGCAACAACGACTAGACCCGTTCGCGTAAATGTTGTGACTTTTTCACAACGGGTTACAACAAGGACATTTTTGTGGCTCTCAGCCGCGCGATGGGTGGTCTGTCTGACTCTGTGTGTGTGTGTGTGTGTGTGTGTGTGTGGCACGAGGTCACGCGCAGCACTGCCTGCCACGACAGCCAAAACGACAACATTTATTCAAATTGCATTGCAGGTCGACATTATATCAGCTTGACATGCGATAGTCAAGCCAACAAACAAGTCTAAATATCAAGTCAGCAAGCAACCAACATTTAACATGCATACACACAAACATGCATATGTCTCGAATATCGGAAAGTTGTGCCAAAAACTAATCTTAGCGATTCAAAGGTTTTGCTTTCTATGTTTTTTCGTTCGCAAAGACATTCGTCTAAGTAATAAACGGCATAGCAATTGGAAGACTGAGTAAAGAACTTTCTAAGCTGTCTACTAACAAAATATTTACTTCAAAAGGGGGTTTTACTATTTATTTTTAGTTTGTCGTACTTAGAAAAAAGGATTGGGTTGACAATGCATTTGCTGATAGTCGTCAATATTTAGAATGGGGGGCTGAAGAATAAAAGCAAATATCGTTGACAGAAAAGAAAATTAATAGGAAAATTAAGTTTTTGATTTCATTCAAAATACACTGAAACATGTAGTCAAGCCCTTTCTAAACAATATTTTAAATGCTTTATATCAATGAGAATATTTATTCCTTTATAGTATCTTCGAACGATAGAATTGAAACTTCCTTATGATATACATATTTCTTGAATAGAAAATAAACAATTTTCTACCATTGTCATTAATAATAATTCCTTTTTTTTATTGACAACTTTTCCGTTCCTCTAGTTGGCAAAGGCATTAAGTCATTACATCGATTTAAGTGTTCAAAATGCTGAAAAAACGAGCGCAAGACGAGACGAGGCCATTACGATCGCTTTTGTATTGCAAATTGCTGAGGCAACAAAAATAAATTAAAGAGCGAAAATGCTGCAATTTTTCACTATTTTTTCTTTGGCGACTTTTGTTGGCTGCCATTTTGTTCTTTATAGTTTTGTAGCCGTTGGCGTTGTCGCTACTTTCATTCATTTTTGTTCTTAACATTTCTGGTTACGTTTCGCATTTCAGCGTTGAGAGCTGGTGTCCTTGGTTGTCCTTAATGTCCTTGTTGTCGCTACTTCTGTTTCAAACAGCGCAGCGCGTGTGGCGCTTACAATGTCTGAGCAGAAAATCTGCAAACTACAAACGCTACTGCAGCTGCAGCTGGGCTCCAAGCTGAAGCTAAGTCCCACGAAAAATGCCTCTGGAACGTGCGCAACGTTTGCCGGATATCCGTTGCGAAAGGAGAGCAAGAAGGGGTGGAAGGCTACCGCTGAAGCAGCATTTAATCGTGCCTCAAGAGCAGGGTGCTGCATCTTCGTTGGCCCGGAAGGTGCAGCTGCCCCAAGGCACAACTGGCTTGAGCTTGTGGAGTGTTGAGTTGTGGGGCATAGCTGGCGGGAGTTGCGCTGCTTAAATGTAATCTAAGTGCCCGGCAAGCGGATATGTCGCATAAAATTACAAAATGGTTGACGCTAAGTGGTGTATAGCTGACAAGCAAAGCTGCTGTCAGCTGGCGATTAAGTATATTTGCCCAAAACCAATGCAATAATTTAATTTATACCCAATTTGTATTTATGAAATAAATCGCACACAATTCTCGCCAAAGACGATGGAGTTAATTGCATATTATTGTCGAACAGCTGTGCTGCTAACAAACATGTGACTTGATTGAGATTTACGGCAAACACACGCACGGTCTGTATGAAATTTAATATATGTACACTGAAAATAACATCACAACAAAAAAATGAAATATCTTTGACGATATGGAAGACTTAAAGTGTTTTTTTTTTCTTATGTTATAGAATTTCTTTGGAACTTGAATACAAAGTAGTCTAATTATTAAGAAAAACTGATCGTCAAAACGCAGTTTGCATTTCAAATACGCTCAGATTTCGTTGCAGTGCAGCAGCGGTTAAGTTGCTGTGCGTTTCGGTGGATAGGTGTAACCAGTCTAAGGGCCATGCACAATTAGTTTGGCCGCAGCAAAGCTAACACCAATATATAATGCCTGACAAATGCAAACCGATGCACACACACGACAACTAAATAAATACGAATGGTCCTTGAGGCAGAGGGGACGAGAGAGGGTGAGGATTGTGTGTGGGTGGTTTGTACAGCATGTTAATGTGGTTATTTATGCTGCAATTGCAGTTGCGAGATCTGAATTTTGTTGCTTGGTGACATTTGCTTAACCTACCGTTGACAAACACGGCGAATGCAAATGCGTATGCTTAATATTGCATAGCCCGGTATGCATGCCAAAAAGCACATTAACTGCACCACATGCAAATACACACACACACACACACACTTACACATACATGTGCACACATGTACTTGCAGCATTTTGAATTGTGCTCGTTGGGCTCGTAGCGGGTTTTGAAATTGTCATGCGCCATCCAGCGTTTGAAAATTGAATTATGAATAATTGCGTTTTGTTGTTTCGCTGCCGTGTAAATGTACTCGTATGTGTGTGTGTGTCGATGTCGATGTTTCTGGCATGTTGCCTACTTTTGTGCGCTCGCTTCCGGCGTCACTTTCTCTGCTTTGCTCTCCGCAATTCTGACTATTTGGATGCGGCTACTTTAACTATTGCATAGACAGAAAGCCACCTGTATATGAATATCCGTGTGTGTTTACTTTGGCTTTCATATTGCAGCAACTCACAGCCCGTATTGCGTGCGCTGCGGCTAACAATTCCAGCTCATTGCATTGCACTGCAAGAAGAACCTTATAATCTTCTTTTCTTACAGAAATTAATTTATTTGCAAAATTTCATAATTAATTTATCTTAAGCTGGCATTAGCTTGACTCAGTTTTGGTATGTGTTCAATGCCTTTGTTAATGAATATCGTTATGCAGTCAAACCTAATTTGGCTTTTCTGCAGATTAGAAGGCAGCTCACGAGATAGTTTGACAAAGTCATAAATGAAATTCACATAATCAAATACTTGCAGCAGCTAGTGTAAGGAGCAGTTCCTAAAGGCGTGACAAACCATCCAAACAAAAACCAGCACACACATATATATATATAATATAAAGACTGACATTGGCCCTAATCTACTTAGTTAGCCATTCAGCGGGTGTTACAAAGCCAAATAGCAAGCGAACAATGAACGTAAAGTCCAGCAACAACCAACATCTAGTAGATTGGCCAAAGCTTGAGGCAATAGCATGTAGCTATTGTGAGATGCGCTGGCCTGCTTCTGGTTAGCTGCTCGATGCTGCGGTCTGAGGCGAGGCGAGGCATCGTTTGGGTCATTTGCTAGTTGCTTCAACGCGCTATCAAGAGCGAGCAGTTGACAAAATGAACCGACAGCCCTGATGAGTGTAAAACGGAAAATCTAATTTAGACCAGGCGAACTCAGCCTTGTTGGTCACGGATGGCCCACCATCCCTCATGGCATGTTGTGGCAACAGGCTGACGGTGATGTAAGTTGGCAATGCTAGGGATTAGAGCTGAATGCGTGCTCGTGTCAGTAGGTGATGCTGGGGATTAGAACTGAATGCGTGCTCGTGTTTTAAGATTAGATATTGTACATGTGCGTGAGTGTCAGGAAAACGTAAAGATAATGGAACCGTGAAATATATTAAAAGCAGCTATCAAGAAATATAAATTAAATAATAATAATCATCATATATGCAAATAACTAAATTTTAAGTTAATAAACAATTTTATAATGGTATATTAAATAAATAATTCTTTCACATAAGTCGCGAGTGTCGTGTTCATTTTTAGCAGACAGTCTTTCATCTCTAAGCACAATATTGCAGCAGGTGGAATGTAGCAGAGTTCATGGAGCGTACGGTGCTTGACAGTAATTTTGATAAATATATTTGCAGCTTAATTTTTATAAAGTTGCGCGAGGCAAGTTAACTACACGGTCGACTGGCTGTCATTTAAATTTTTAACAAACATTTTTGCCAAGGACCTTTTTCCCATCCGCTGAACTCTGTGCTACCCACTCATGTTGCCCATATGTGCGTCCTTATTATTATTAAATCGCATACTCATTGCCGTGGCCAATGTTTTTGTTGTTGTTGTTGTTGCTGCTGTTGGATTTTACTTGCTTGGGTGTTAAACATTGTTATAAGCGCGCGTCAACATCTAACAGCTGCTTGTGCTCGTCATCATAATGGATATTGAGAATGCTGCGGTGTTGTGTAAGGAAACGAGGAAAGCTCGTTGAAGAAGATGGAATGGGAAAGAAGGAGGCTTGGCCTGGGACTCGTATTCTTATGCCTTTGCCTTGACATTTATGTGGTGTGTCCTTGCTCAGCTTTTCACTGATATTTGCTTGCTGCTCCTGATGGGCGGAAGAATAGAAAAAAGCAATTGTTGCGCCTAATAGACATTCATGGGCAGCTCGTGCTGAAACCAACACAAACGCTGCGAGTCCATGACAAAATGTTACATATTATTAAGAACTTTTTTTTTTTTGCTTCGCTGTGCCATTCAATAAATTTAGTGGGGCATGTGATTACGCAAACACATTTGACGGAGCACACATGCCACGTCATTTTGCCACACGGCTCATCTGCTCGTACTTCATTTGAATCAATTGTTATGCGTCGACTCGACTTATGCAACGATCTGTTGTCCTCCGCCTCCTTCTCCTCCTCAAGCATTCATACCTACAGACAATATATAGTCCTTATTCAACACTTGGAGCGAGTCATCTTCATTGTCGTGCATTGATGCGAATGCGGGCATTAAAGGCAGCTCATTATGGCTGAGTGCCATATAATTATGGATTTTCTATGGAAATGTGGCATGCTTGCCTCACGCTTTGTAATTGGGCTTAAAAAGTACTTAGCATTACATTTCACCGAGCAATAAACAACAAGAAACAACATACCCTACACAAATCAAATAGACAATGCATAAGGGACTTGAGCAGGTCAGTTTATAGAACGTATTCACCTTGTAAAATCACTTTAACGATCTTGGCGGCTAAAAGAAAGTTTTAGAATACTAATAATGTTTCCCATTCATATCCCAAATACCTGCTAAGTAAACTTTGAAAACAATTTCTAGCACATCTGAAAAGTATTTATTAGTGAAATACTTTCAAAAACGAAACTAAACCACACACAAACCATATACTAAACTAAGAATCTTGACACCTTATTCGCCTTTTAATTAATTAGCCACACAACAGAAAAAATAAAAATAAAAAAATATCCCGGTAAAGGTCTAGTTAAATATATGCGTCCTTAGCACGCAACCATTGGTAAAAGCGTCTGACGCTGAAAGAGACGCTGACGTTGACAGTGACCAAGAGCGACTGTTGCAGCAATGAACTTTGACACACTGAACTGTAGCGCTTAAGGGATCTATTTAGCGAAATTTCAAGCAAAAAAGAACAGCAGCCTGACAAAATCAGGACACAGCTTGGGGTAGTTACAATTAGGCAGTGACTGCATAAAAGTACTGCTCAGCCGCCCACCTGCCAGCCCAGCCCCCAAGAAACTGAAGATGACAGCCAAATGAAGCTGGCAGCAGAAACTACTTCAACTGCAGCAAAAGTAGAAACAGAATAAGATTGCGGGGGCATGTAACATATTTTTTATAAACTGTCAAAAAGTTTACTGCTGCGTCTTTCTTTTGCAATGATGTGACAGTTGCCGGCTGTTGTGATAAAAAGTTTTCTTATTCGAATTTTTGTCAATTTTAAAGTGTGATGCATGCCTCTCGGGTGTAACAATTTTAAAGCTGGTGCCTAATTGAAATTTTTGTGGGTGTCAAACAGGAAGGCGGCATCTGTTTTCTTATTTGCCGTTTGTCGCGCGAACGCTTCCGGCTGTCAGCCGCTGCTAGCTGCCACATTTTTGGGACTGAGCTAAACTCTCAGACTCAGGCTGAGCATCTTCGTTTTGGCTGGGGACCATATGCACGAGCGCCTGAAGTACACACAGCATTGATATAGAATACGTGCAACCGCAGCGTGCGTGCTATAAAAACAAGTCAGGGTGGGGTTAAAGAAGGGGATATAGGGTGTAGGGGTGGGTGAGCAAAAGTTTTGCAGACGCAATAGAACAAAAAAATAAAATAAATTGAAGATATACAAGCGAAAAGGAAGAAATATAAAGCATAACACTTGACATTGACAAATTAGTTCCAGAAGCAGACAAGAGCTCGGCATGAGTTAAGGGCTTCGGGTTGCTGTTGGGGCTTACACTCATGTTAACAATACTGCTCTCACACTAAGTTTTTTTTCTACGATAATAAAGCTAAATAAAATCCATTCTTAACGTTTTCTATATCAAATATAATAATGAATTAAACTAGCAATTAAAGCTTACTTTTATTATTATTAATATTGAAAAGAATTTGTAAGTTTTTCAGAATTTTAGGATATCAGAGTGAATGTTTTTCTGAGCTTGAGCAAAAAGTGGAAGATAATCGTCAGAAAAAAGAAAGGTTTTCGAATGTAAAACGCGATGCAATGCCGAATAGTAAAAATGTTAATTTAAGGAAAGTTCATCTACCCTACATGATTCCAGATCAATATACTGTATCTAATACTGTTCAAATTGATAAAGAAAATTTTTTTAAGTGTATGTTGTTGGCTGGATCAGGAGTTGCTTTAGTTTGTTGTTTAAGGCAACTTGTGCCTCTGTGCAGGTTAAAATAATAATAAAAATAAAAACCTACTGACATGATAGACACGAAGGACTTTTCTTTTTATTTAACGTAGATTGGAAAAGTTTCGACAGCATCCACTGGACCAGCTCTCCCCCACCCAACCCTGGATATAAGTACGCTGGCACTCAGCTTGACTTAGTCGCACTTGCACTTAAGTAACTCCGCAACAATAGCAGCTGTGATTCGGCCCACTGACTGAAATAAAGTCCCATCGGACAGTACGTTCTTCTTCTTTCCTCTCTCTCTCTCGTTCTCTTTCTTTCGCTGTGTGCTTCTGCTGTTGTTTGTGTCCCGTTGGTTCCAAATACCTGAACATGTGTAGCTAATGCTGCTTATTATATAACTTGCAACTTTTTTGAATGTGTTTGTGTTTGTGTGTGTGTGTGTGTCTGTGTGATGTGTATTTGGGTCACGGCTGTGTGCAAAAGGGAAGGACACAAATTTTACAAAATTTATAGCATAACTGCAGGCGCAAAAGTAGTTAAAGCAAATCTCAACATTCTGGCGCGTCGCAGCGCGTCGCTTCGTTGCCGCCAGTTTGTGCATTAAACTTTGCCTAATGAGTTATATGGTGGCAATTGTGTGCAGCGGAAAGTAGCGTGAGAACGCGTGGGCGTAAGCAGACTTGCCACTAAAGCTGAAAAACAATTATAAGCACACCAAAAAGTAGGCAAGCATTTTTCTTTTTGTTTTGTTTCGCTACTGCACTCCATACTCGTACATTACTTAAGGCAGAGCTAAGCAAAAGTTCTGTCCGACAGGCAAACTTTACGCTCTTCAATTTATTTGCAACTCGTGCCTCGAAGCGGAGGTCGCGGTAAAGACTGGGCAACTGTGGTCAAAGCCTTGCAGCGGGCTTCCATTACTGCGTCCTACACTATGGAGCACATAAATCAGCGAGATCAAGGAAATAAGTGCCCATTCCTAATTCGCTTCAATCAGAACTTACAACTTGGCAGGCGCACCACAGCGAAATATTAACAAAAATGTGATGAGACAATTTTTAATAGTCGAATTTTAAATGTCCTTAAGGGAGCAATTTATTGTGAGTTTCACAGAAGCAATTTAAGCTAAAAATATTTGAGCTTATTTGATTTTGGGAAAGATCGAGTAAAAATTAAAATGATGCTAACAACGCCAGTAGTCTCAAACAGAAAGTGTATTAAAAGGAACGATGTACAGTTTTGAGTGCCCTGATTATTATTTACGAATATATTTTTCCCAATTTTTTTCAGTTGATGCCACGCGCAAAGTTTGTTAAGCAACACAAAAGCCGTAAGCACATTATACGTTTGGCCGGGGAGACGTAGGCGAAATAAGGACACTTGAGAATTGTTTTTCAATTTATCATCAAAATACATTTTCAACAACTTTGCAAATTTTTTTTTTTTGACAGCTCATTCCGTCTTTCATGCGAGTGTAAAAAATTTGAAATTTGTTTTGATTTTTATTTTTTATTTTGTTACGGCATTTGTTGAAGTACATTAAAAATTAAGCAACGAAAAAACACTGAAATTGTTTAGGCAAAATGCAGCAGAAGCATTTTCCTTACCCACTTTTCAGTCTTCTTTACTCTCGTTTAAACTTATTTATCAGCATTGCTCGATGTTGGCAACCCCTTAGCCCACATCTTAATTCGCTTTTCTCGTGCTCTACCTCTCCAGATGTCCACATCGCTGGGTACGTAAGTGCGGCACTTCATTTGCATTTAAAATGTTTTCGACTGTGCTCACTTTCAGCCACAATTTTAGCCATTCATTTGGCACATTTCTCTTTGTTTGCCAATTTTCAACGTTGTGGTGAGGCGCTAGCCACACCGCCACAGTGGGTCAAGTGGGGTTCGCTCCAATGTTTATTTGTTTTGCAGTAGCTTTTAAGTTTCTTTTTTTTTCCTTAGTCTCTATTTTCTTTATACTTAGCTTTTTTTGTGGTTTTAGCTTGAGTCTGAGCATTGTCAGATTGTGTTGGGGTTTATCGATTTTGATTACGCCCACGATAACGTTTGCGATTTCGATGATTGTTAAGGGTAACTTTGAACACTGCCAGAGGTTTAGCTGTAGGTTGCGCAAATTAAATGCTTTTTGCTTGACTCAAATTTTGAATAATCTTCGGTCATTTACGGCGTACCTTGAGTGTTGCCTGCTCCACCTCCGTCTAAGTATGCAATAAAATTTTATTCAAGATGCCTAATGAAATTTTGGGCATTTAAATTATTGTGCTTTTTACAAGCAAAGTAAATAAAAAGCAGCATTACGATTAAAGCGTTAAAAAAAAGGACGAGCCTTTTAATTTATGACGGACAACGTGTGGGCGTGTGGCAACTGGCAATCTACCCTCTGCCCAACACTTATTGTAGGCATTAAATTTTATTAACACAGACACGTACGAACGTATAAATATACTTATGTATATGTATGTGTCTGTAACATGGCAAATTAAACGCTAATTGTGTGTAGCGTGCTCTTGAAGATGATGAATTGGCGGATGGCAGACGTAAGAAATGGCATATTAAAAATTAATTTAAATTGTTAATTCATGCGCCCAATATCCACAAGCGGAATCCTGCTGCGCCTCCAGGCACTTGACCCCAAACAGCGCAAAATATGTCAAGGAAAAGAAAGAGAGTTAGAGCGGGAGAGCGAGAGCGATAGTGAGATTTAGCGACTTTTCATTAGCTACTTTAAAGCTTTAATGTATATTAACATTTCACTTATACTATGATTAACTTTCTAAGTCTAGATGCCTTCAAGTGGGCTCACCTTAAGGTTTGAGATGCTTTTTTTTTTGGCAAGGGGATGGTAGTTAAAAATGTTTTGTATAGCCGCGTGGCTACTTTGACACTTCCGGAAAATTAATTACTTTAAACTAAGCCAGCTTGCAAGCTTTTCAGCGCCAAAAGTAACTCGCTGCCACAGGGCCAACGAATTCTGACTGAAATTTAATAATAAATTATCATTTCAGTGCGAGCCAATGAAATGTGCCAAATTTAATGGTGCCCACGGAGCGCACATAGTTAGCTTTTGCTCTACTTTAAACTAATTGCTCGAATATTCACAGGAGACGAGAGAGCTACTGAATAGAGATAGAAAAGTTAGCGAATGTCTGTTGAAAGTGTTGCTTAAATTTATGTTAAGCCCAATAACATTATTAAATATTTTGAGAGTGTTTACAGAAATGGAAATAACCTATTTGTGTAACTACAAAACCAAAGCTTAATGGAACTTATTTTGACTCGTTTGAATGTTTGTTTGTTAATTCTGAAAGGAAATACTACGGCTTTAATATAATATAACAAAATGCAATTATTTATTTAGTTAATTAATTGGTTCTTAAGGCTCTCCATCCAAGTAAACTTTATTTTACTAAGGTTTTTCCTTGATGTTACTTTCTTAATGTAAGATGTAAAAAGGGCTCCCAAACAGCTATCTTAATGACATTAACATTCTGAAGTACAAAAAGCAAAGAAGTCTTTACATTAGAAGAGTTATATGAACTTCATATTACCATTTAGAGATTTGTTTATTTTATTGATTCGAATTAGAAACAAAGTAGTTTATGCTAAGCCTGGCATCTCCATTAAAGATAAAGGAATATATATGAATAGATAGACTGCATAACGCTTAAGGCGACTCTTTGTAAAATTCTTTATGAGTAAAATACTTTATTTCCTTGCATTCCTTTCGATTATTTTTCGTTATTCATAGTAAAGTCAACGGACTCATCTACGCCTGCTAAACCAAATTTCTTATATTCGTTATACCCCTTAAGCTATATATTATTGTACAAAGGGTAGGATAATTAATAAAAATGGCTTTAATCTTTCAGCATTATTTCATTTCGAATAATTATAGACGGTCTGTTGGCGGCGATTAAAAATGCGGCTCTTTTTTAATGTAGGATCTTTTTCGCCATTTATTTATTAGACCGAGTCTGTCTGTTATTTTCAAGATCTCGAACTGTTAAACAGCGATAGCTAAATGTTTTTGTCCGTTTGCCTTTGCCTATGCGAAACTCCCAGCTCTTCCTATTCACTAACTAGACAAAATACTGGAAGACGCAATTATATACGCAGACAGAAGCATATGCAATATGTTTGTGCTGGCTGCTGTTGTTACAATTTTTATATATTTCTATTCGCCAGGTTAGTCTGGGAAGAAATATAAGTGAGTGTAAGGGGAAAGAGACGCAACACCGGTTGACGAGCTGGCAGAAAATTTACGTTCGAGTGCACAGAATATTGTCAAAGTCAACGACTTGTGCAGTCAGTTTGACATTTAGTCAGTTTGTCAGTTCGTCAATTTGTCAGTTTAGTCAGCAAAATCGGCAAACTTACCCAGCGTTGACTCCAACCATCAAGAGAAATTGTAATTGTAGTGAATATGTTTTTGTAACGAATCTTACCTGCAAATTTAAAAAAGAGAATGATATATAAACATTAGCAACAGTTAATTTTCACAGGAGAGCACAAAAATAAATGTGAAGAGAAGTAGGCTGAATATTTAAAAATGGAATATACTCCAGAGGATGAGACAGATTACCCGTCGGCATGGCAGCAAAATGGGCATAAAAAAAGCAGCTTAGCAGCATTAATATATGTTTTATACATATGTATACGTATGTATATCTATACACACGAAATGTGTCAACACCTTTTTATGTGTGTGTGTGAGAGAAATTGAGTGCCACGCCCTGTTCAATCTTCCAATCCACAAACATTGCTTGTACATATACAGAAAATTTGCATATGACTGTGATTTGTTTTTTCCTTTTTATTTTGCGTGTGTCATTTGCTTTTGGGCCAATGGCAAACATTTCACTTTTTTTCAGGCTGGCCAAAAACGCACAGAGTGGAAAAATCTATATTCATAAGCAAGAAGCACACACGCATAAAAACATATACATATATATATATAGGGAGAGAGAGTTGCCTCGAAATTAAGAGGCCGCGTGCTACAGTTTAACAGAAATAATATAAAATTTTTGGCATGACACACACGCACACATGCACGCACGCACGCACCTCAACGCACACGCACGTCAGCCGTAACAAGTCGTCTATGTAAACATTGCGCTTGATGGCAACCCTTTGGTGTTGGTACCAATTTGTGCGCCTTTAAGTATACCACAACAAAAAGGTTGCACAATCGATAAGATTTCTGCTGGAATGACGCACAGGTGGGTGGACCATAAAAACCGATCTAAATCTGTCTATAAAATTTGACACAGACTCACCTTCACACACACACACACACACACTCACGCCTAAACACACACCCAAGCACACACATCGGCTAAGCACGTTCCCAAATTCAAACTCAGATTCAGCTCCAGATTCAATCGCTTGCTCAATGCGCCAAGCAGTCAGAATCATTCAAGCCGTACGTGTGTGTGCCTGCCCCACCCTTTTGCTCCCAGCCCATCCACACAATGTCAATGTCAACTGTTCTGCTTTGTTCCAAACCCGATTGCTACGCTTGTATTCTATTCGCCTGCTTTGTTAACAAAATTAACGCGCTTTATGGCTGTTCTGTTTTTTTCTATACCCTGTTCGTATTGAAATTGGTTGAAGAGATCACAATAACAGAACTTTTTAATTACAAAGACGAATGCTACAAAACACCAAGCAAGTTTTAGATTATTATTGTTAGTTATAAAGTAATTATTGACAGAAGTAAGATTTTTTTTTTGTTATATGAAACTAATCAAAAACTAAGTACTTTTCAGAGGGCATTTTTAAGCTGGCTTAAGTTAACGAGAAAATTATTTTTATTTTGTACATGCCAGCCGATTTTGTGTTATTTTCAGGTTCGCTTAGCGTCTAATGCTTGTAAAGAAATTTTAATTTAATGGCCAGGTGCCAGAGCCAAACTCTCTAGCTGCCAGGCACATTTTTTTGTTGTTGTTAGCCAGGCCAAGAGCTTAAGCAGAAAGCTGTTTTTGGCTGAAATTTAACAATGAATTATTCGCGCTTCAGTGGCATGGTTGCTATTGGTCTGAGGTGAAGAAGGCCTGAAGAGGTGTTTTGATGTGAGTTAAGCTGCTGCTGTGGCATGCAGCAATTGACAATCGCAACGACCAAACACACACACAAACGCACACTGAGCTTAGCGAGTCAAAATGCTCGCTCAATCAAATTGAGAGTTAACATTTGGGCAAGGCTGCATGGGGAGGTGAGGGGCAGTGGAAGATTATGCATGTGTGTGGCTTTTGGTCTAGGCCTGTGGTTAAGTTTTCGTGTTAAGTTGACAAATTGTTTTGGTAAATATTTGCGTAATCCCGATAATAATGTTGCGCTGATAAGTTTTCAGATTCAGACTTAAGCTTCGAATTCAGTTTGAGTTTGCTTTGTAGTCTGTGGCAGCTGCGGTTTACTCTTCACCACAAATCGTTGCGTATATGTGCGTGAGTTTGGCTCTCAAGCTATAACAATGTTGCTTCAAAGTGGGCCTGGTTACCTGGCAATTAACTAGCTGGCAGTCAGAAGCACATATATTGAATATTAATTACACTCCCGCTATGTGTTGCCCCCTCTTTAATTAAGGTACATTGACAACAACGGCGGCTTAAACAAACACTCCTTGCATAGACACAAAAACACTTTAGGGGCCCCCCACACCCATCAGATACTTGAAAATATCGCCTGCTCTGTGGCAGGGTTACTTCAACTTAACTATACTAAAGGACACTCGATAGCCCGTACGGACACTCGACTTTGTGGTGTAATTAACACCTGGTCGTAGGTGTGTGTGTGTGTATTTAGTGCCAAGCCAATTAACTGAGCGCCCTCTGGCGGCAGGCTTCATTAGCATTAGCAGCACTTTGAGTGTTGGGTTTGACAATCGAATCACGGACTGAAAACTCAAACTTTTTACGAAAGAGAAATACGAATAAAAAATAGCAACAACAGCTATGTAGATAGAAACTTTCTGACGCTTTGGCTGCAAGTATCCATGACCGTGACACATGCTGCACACAATGCTGGGGCATTGTCTGTGCAGCGCCCGTATCAAAAACAACAGCAACAAAAGGCAACACTTTCTAATAAACTTTTCGACAGACACAACAATTCTACCGCCAAAATCTAAATACAAATACATAAATTTATATGCAAAAGAGAACAGGTGAATTACATGACCATACACCATAAACATACCAAAATAAAGAGAACACAACGATAGAGAGAGACCCAGTAGCAAAGAGAGCATAACTATATAGAGAGAGAGCGGGAAACAATGGCGAAAACTATTTTTAAGCCGGCCATGACGAAAAACGACAGCTACAATGACGACTCATGGCGCAAAATTGAATGCAAAACTTGATGTGGAGTCAAATTAGCCGAGTTCACCGTATTTTCCGTTAACTGCAGTGTAACTTTTTGGCCGAAAAGCCTCGATTTAATTTGGCTTAAGCGAAAAGTTGATAGGAGAGCGAAACTCACAGAAAATTACGTTGGAATTTTTAATACCATTGCCGGCTGCACAAATTGATAAAGTTTATATGGTTTAGTGTTTTGTTAATTAGAAAATATAGTTTCAGGTATAATTAAGGTGGAATTGTGTTAAATTTTTTTCTCCATATATTTATTACAAGCAGAACTTACAAATTAAATTTTGTCAACTTTCTAAGTAAATCAAAAAACTATAGCAACAAGTTAAATAAGTAAGAGAAAGTTTTTCATTACTGACAAAATTTTTATCAAATAATTTAATTTTCCTGTATTAAATATTCAACGGCCGAAATAAATCCAACGAAATGTTTGCAATATAAGTAAGTATCGATTTTCTCAACTACTTGCCGCCACAATAAATTGTCTTATTAAATAATTAATCTGTTGCATAAACATTTATATAAGCTTTCATTAAAAGCAAAAAAGTATACAAAAAAAAAATTAAATAAAAAGAAATAATAAAGATAAATGCATAAATTGAGATAAAGTCTGAAAAGCACTTTTGCCCGCAGCTAAAGTTTGAAATTCAAGAGAGCTGATAAATCGCATTGATTGGCCTTGAAATGCAACAATGCGCCATCAGACAAGCAGGCAGGCAAGCAAGCAGGCATCATTTTCTCATTATGGCCGCACACACAGCAAAACACAGAACAGAACAAAAAAAAAAAAAAACCAAACAAAACCAACAAGCCAATTTCACGAACAGCCAGCGGCAACCACTCAATATAAGTACATACAGAAGGTAGAAGGACAGGCGGCAGGCAGGCAGTCAGCCAGGCAGAGAAAAATACAAACAATCCAGGTAGAAGATAGACAGACAACCAGTCAGAAAGAAGGCAAGGTCAGTTCTGTTCCCACCCGCAGCATCGATTGGGTGGGCGTAAAGGGTAGATTGGGGAGGGAGACGTATGGTGTGTGTGTCAAATTGAGAATTGGCAATTATAATGGCGCAAGCCAAAGTGCGTTGCGTTCTTGTTGCTTGTTGCGACTTCAGCCTTTGCCTGCCCCTGGGTCATTAATTATTTATAGACTCTAGACTTTACGCACATGAATATAAACATTATGTTAAATGGTTTATTAGGCAGCGCAAATTACCAGATGTTAGGCCAGATGACTCACACACACATACACAGACTACCTGTAACTGAACCTTAACCGAAACCTCAGTCTGCACCTGCTTTTATTACTGTTCGTTGCATGCATTAAAGGTGCATTAGCGAAGCGCGCCGTGTGTCTGACTGTATGGCATGCAACATGTCGCGACTGCATCGCATAATCAGAACTCTGTTTGCTTATCGCTTCATATTGTCATTGTTGTGCACCGCTGAACGTTGTTGTTATTGCTGCTTGTGGCTGTTGCCACTCATTTCCGTTGCACGTGTGTGCAAAGAGGCGTTAAAATGGAAAAGCAACAAACTCTGCTTTCATTTATTGAACGCAGATTACATCAATTGTGTCCGGCTGAGTTTAGGCATTGCTAATGGAATTTTATATTGACAAACAAAATGTTCTAAGTAAATTATTTAATAGAACAATAATCAAACAAACATTGCACAAAACATGAATAATTAATCAAATTGTAGCTTGTTGCCGTATGCAGACCAACAACTTAATTTTAGCATTCAAATAGAATTCAAAAACTTTCAACGATAAAACTTTATGAAGTTTTATGTTGCACATCTTTTAGCATTTATGGTTTAAATTAACACTTAAACATTCTTGGTGTGGAATCACTTTACTGCTGGCATAGCATAAAACCACCCGCAACAGACCATAAGACCAAAAGTCAGTCGAAGCATCATTTTTCCCAGAGGGCGAACAATTAAAACCATTCATGCCGACAACAAACAAAACTAATAAACCACAACGCCAGCTAAAAACCATCAACAGACAGCATCTACACTGTCCATGGTCCAATCTGCAACTCGGCTCCATTCCAGATCTCAACTTACAGTACACCGTCAGGTCTTTGTTTTCCTTATGACAGGGCAGGAAATGAGTCAAAGCCCTCAAGTTCGGGTCTTTCGAATATATTCTCTGTGTATACAAACAAACAAATGCGAGGGCGAAAGAATATAATTTCGCACTTCATTTAGCGTTAAATTAACAACAACGAAAACTTCTTTTTCAATTCCCAAACTAAATTCTAAATGTTGAAAGTGGCTTTTGACTCTTGGCATTTAGTCAATAAAGCACGAAATGTCCATAAAAATAAATCAGAGACGACACGAAGCAGATGAAGAAGAAGCTGAGAGAGATGAGATGCGAAGCGAAGAGAGGCCTGCTCTGTGGCACGAATGCGCATTTAATCACAACTTAAGCGAATATGCAACCAGAGCCGGCGATCGGCTGGCTGCGTGCTGTGGCATAAATAAAAATGAGCACGCGGCTTCCAACAACAACAATAACATAAAGATACAACAACCTTCCGGTGATGCGCTTCAGTGCAGCGAAACGAAACGAAACGAATTGGATGGAAACAAAACGAAATGAAACGAAATGAAATGAACTAAGCAGCAAAATTACTACCACCAGATCAGCATATTGCAGGCAGCATCAAAGCTAGCGACACTATTTATTTTTTTTTTCAAATAAATAAAAGGAAGATACTTCACAACGAAGATTAGATGCCCTTGGGGTGTAAGCTCTATGAAAAAATCAATGTAATGATTATAAAAGATTTGAATATTTTTCGCGTCAAATAAACTCTTTTATTGAATTTCAAACGAAAAATATATCAAATTAATGCTTCAAAAATGTTAAAAGCTATATAAACGTAACATAAAGTATACCCAACCTCTACATAGCATTATTGATTAATTGTTTTTAATATAATTAACCCATGTTAATTCACACATTGTTTTTAGCCTTTGACCTAAGCAATTAAAGTGAAACTAACATATTTATTTAATTGTCTTAACAATGGTCAGGTAAATAGAAAAGAAAATAGAGACATTGACCAATTCTGATCCATTAAAACTGGTTTATTAGCCAAGCGAGACGCTATGGCTCGTATGTCATGACTGGCAAAATTAAGTATTCGAGTAATAACAACAATTCTGCTACCTGAAACTGCTCAACGCACGATAAATAGAGGCATCAGATTGTTCAAACAGCTTTGAATAAGGCTTGGTGCTGCACCCAAATGACGCATCTTTGTCTCTGGAAAAGTGACCTTTGAAATAAATTTGATTTCAACTCCAATTAGTCTGTATCAATGTGCGACACGTTTAGTGAGAAAATTATAGTGCCCTATTGCAAGGGCATAAACATGAAGAGCAACATCAAATGCAATAACGGCAACAAACAATACAAAACATTCATTGAAGACACAAATCTCATAAATGCGCAGTCGCAACACAAAATAACAAACACCAATCGCTAAATGTGAAGGCCAAAGAGCCAGAACCAAAGCGTTGCTGCCGCTGCCGCTGCCGCTGCTGCTGCTGCTGCTATGTGGCAGCTGTGGCAGTGGCAACAAAGTGGCCGCTGGGTCAGTGGATGCTAACGATGCGACAGCGGCAGCGCATTTAATGCACAGATTTCTTAGCTGGCTGTGCACATAAAATTGAATTGAATAAAGAGCTGGCCCATTGTTAGATGCGGCTCCAGTGACTTTAACTGCTAAAGCGGCCAGCGGGCAGATTGAAAATTGTTGCTGCTGCAGCATAGAGTCTTGTTGCTGCGATTGTTGCCGCTGCCGGCCCGGCAGCCTTTCATAATCGCAAATTGATGCGCCAGCAAACGTCTTCGTCTTCGTCTCTTTCGGCGTCTTCGTCTTTGGTGCTGTGCATTGGAGCGTGGGAGCGCTTCGAGCTTTCGAGCGCATGTGGCAACCAGTAAAACACATTCGACTAGACTGGTTTTACGAAAACAGTGAGAGTAGAGTGTTTGTTGGTGGTGCGGGGTAGTGTAGAAGCGGGTCAAATTTTATTTATTGGCTAATGGCAAAACCATGCGTTGGCCAGCTGTGCGCCTTGGTCCGCCTGAATTGATAACCGCGAAATGACAAAAAGGCACAAAACAGCACAATACAAAAGATAGAAAATTCGTTACATTCAATTTCAAGTTGTACCCTGGACACACATAAAATAAGAAAATATCAGAAATATGCAACAAATATGCATGCAAAAAACGTGAAATATTAGTAACGAATCATTGTTATGCAATCTTATAAATATTACAGGTTACAATCATATTTATGATAGAAAATTAAAGTGAATTCTGTTGGAAAAATTTCATCTTCATTCTTGTTTTCCAATCAGAAGATGTTATATATTATATTTATTCTTTGGAATATAGGGTATCTATCTCCTGTTATCACACTCTTTATCATAGTATTTCCATTTGTTATTTATGAGTTTTACTTCGCTTCTTCTTTTCGATACATTTGGCTCGTCGCTGATATTTTTCCCGAATTGATTTCTTATTAATTTTACATTTGCAGCTCGTTCGCTTTCATTTGGTGACATCGTCGTTTGCCCTTCTCTCCGTTTTCTCTCTCTATGCCCTTAAGGGGCCTTTAGGCCAAGGTCCAATGCGTACTGCCCCTCAACTCCCACCACCATTGTCACAAGCTGGTGGCGCCTCAGCTTTTGCGCTCTTTTTCGGCTTTTGTTTTAGTTCTATATGTTGTTGTTGTTATTGCTGCTGCGGCTGCTGCTGCTGCTTTTCTTTTATGGTCTCTGCTCATTTTAGTGTTGCCCTTTCTGCAGCTTTTTACTCTGCTTAGGGGGCTGCCATTGTTTTAGTTAAGTTGACCATTTGTATACAATTTTGCAACGCATTGTGTCGCCGCACGCTTATCTTCAAAAATATATACAAACAAATAAAAGACGAAGCAGCACCACCAAAAGTACTGTCTTCAGGACACAGTGTCCTGTGTTCTGTGTCTGTGATTTCTCCCACCAGACAGACAGATATTCAGCGCATTTGTGGGCTCATTTATTTTCATTTGCTTAGTCATAACAATTTTTGCTTGTGGTTTCTTTTTTCTTTTGTTTTTATCAATGGCGTGGAGGTATTTGATTGTGCTCCTTTGCGGCAATATTCGTGCCGTTATATTCGAATTTGTCCTTTTTTTTTTGGCTAGCTACTTAATGCAATTGCCGCAACAAATTTGATTTGCCCATAGCACGGACAAAGTCGCACAAAAAAAAAAAGCAAATTCGAAATCAAATTAACATAATTGGCACAGATTTGTGATCCCTAGCGGAATAACGAAGTCTGCAGTTTGGCACTTGAATATTGGATGAGGAAACAAAATCTCTCCGCATAAAAATGACAAATGAGCTGCATGTGAACCACACGACATTAACCCATACATACTATATGTAAAGACAAATGTTTACTTAAGCGGCTTTCAGCAGCAACGACGAACAACAACAGCAACAATTACACTAACAACAACACCTTCGTGCTGTGCCATTTGCGTGGCATTCATCGAATATCGAATCTCGTTAGCACCTTAAATGCAAAAAAAAAAATACAACATAAAAATACAGAAAGAGAGAGAGATATAATGACCGAGTGCAAGCACTGTAAATATTTTATTTCCATTAAAGAGCGAAATAAAAAACTAAAATTCGAAATAACAAAATAAAATGTTCCTTCTCTTGTGCTCTTACGAATATTTAGCAATAAATACCATATACAAAATTTACAAAATTAATTAATTTAAAGAAAGTTTTGTCATTTTGGAGTACATTTGTAATCCAAATATTTTTCTTCTTTTGTTTCATTAACTTTTGTCTTCGGTTTCGAATCCCAATTGATCCTTTGCCCACTCTTAATTCACGAAGAAAAACATCAAAAATGTGTCACAAGAGTAGGTTTATTTTGCTTCCGGCTTATCGCAAAAGTAGCTTAGCAGCAAAGTTAAATGAAATATCCTAAGCAAACCAAAGACCCCGGAGTTCAATAGCCAATTTTATGCAACAACAATTTCAACATATCAAATCGATATCAAAAGTTTTTGAAGAGTGTACAAGTTTTTAGTTAACAAATAACATTTTAGTTCACTAGACCGAAAAATTATATTTTGTACAGTCAATATCTTTTTCGTTTTTACAATTTACATTTTGATTGTCAGGTATTGATGCAAACAAGAGAGCCACAATTTCGTACTGTGTATACACTAGTATTGTGTGTGTCAAGTCCAGTGTTCATACACGCATGTACATAACAACATAGCTTTCTGTGGATGCCACAGTCAAGCCAATTGAAAAAGTTTCGTAAAACGATATAGGAGTCGAAAGGCAAAACGTAAGCGGCTTAGGAGTCAAGTGCGTGCTGTGCGGTAAGGGGGTTGGTTGCAAAAGGAAAACTTATAGCCATAATAATAATAATAATAATTTTAAATAACGGACAACATCAAAAACTAGTAACGACAAATGGGCGACTTATGAGCTGCAAAGGAAATAAAATAAATGCAAAAAGGCATTCAACAAACAATTTTCATTTTTCGATGAGCTGCACGATGCTGTATGTTTTGGCTCATTACAAGCTGCACGTTGCACGCTGCACGAGCAAAAGTAACAAGAAAAGCTGCACAAACATTACTAATTAGATTGAAGGCAAAGAAGAAGCTGACTTCGTGAAGTTTGCTGACTCCCACACAAACATGCAAGAACTCTTGAGCTAAGCTTTGAGCAGACGACAAATTGTTGCCGACTTCCAGATACCACGTACTTAAAACTGTGTCAATGTCTGTGAACTGGAACTGGAGCGTTGAAATGCCGACGCGATGCTCAAAACTAAGTTTATTTTCATTTATTTATTTTTTTTGCTTTCTGTGCTCATTTCTGCTGGCATTGCAATTATTGTTTTTGATCCGCTTCTTTGCTGCTGCTGCTGCTGTTGCTGTTGTTGCTGTTGTTGCACTTATAATTTACACGGCCAGGCCAATTTACAGCGAATGCGAGATGCAGAGGAAAAGGGCCCTGAAAATCGTGCCGGGCCAAAACATCCAACGCCAACTCAAACTCCAAAGCTGCCTCTTCTACTTGCCAACGATGTTGCAGGTGGGCGTAAGCCACTAAATTGCCCATGCGAGTGAATCTGCAAGTGTATGTGTGTGTGTGTTTGTGTGTGTTTGGACACCTGTACAGCTGCACGAGTCAGCGAAGCGCATCGGTAAAACCGTCTCTATACTATGTCTACCTCCCGCAGATCAGCATCTGCAAATGATGGAGTTTGCATGTTCCAAGGCATCATTGACACCATTTAAATCTGCACCCCCACCCTCCCCCCTCTCACAATCACAATGATGCCGTTTAGCATAACTATACTAAATTATATACTATACTGCATATCCATTAGTGTACTGTGTGTGCATTTTAAGGGTTACGCACGTGACTGACTTGGATGATATCGAATACTTATCAAAATTGTCAATCAAAATTCAATTATTTCGCCAACATTGATTTGCTGCAGGAAGCTTGCAGCTTTTGAAATATTATTTGATAATATTTTTAAACATATGATTAATATTATAAATAAACTTTATTTAAAAAAAAAGCGTATGCTAAAAGCGCAAAGAATTTTTAATCCATTTTTTATGTAGTTTAAAAAATTTTAAATTAATTTTGATATACAAGTATTCGCCTTTGCCATTGTTTATTACTTTAGTTTTGGCTTATAAAATTGTATTTTCGGCTTTTAATAAGCATGCAAATTGCTATTTGAGTTAGCTCTTTGTGCATTTTGTCATATTTAATTGGGTTTGTGGTCATACAACATAAAGTTTGGCTTTTATAGTCCGTGTGCAGACATCAACATATTTTTGTATGTGTGCAATAAATATTTTGCAAAAATATATATTAAAAAAAAAATATGCGAAAGCTAAAGTTCATTAAAAAAAAGCAATACGATTTTTTTATGAATTTTGATAACGTGAATTTTGTTTAAATAGTTTTTTGCACCAAAAAACAACATTTCTGTTAAAAAATTCCATGTTTATTAAATAGAATTATTCTATGTTGATTTATTTAATTGTCTTTCTATGAACACAAAAAAGTAAAGAGTTATTTTTGCTTAATGACATTGAAAGAATATGTTTTTTTGTTTGGTCCCCTTGGACATTCCAGTAAAATTCTCTATATATTATTATAGATACATGGATACTAAATATACATACGTAAATAATTGTATATATGAAAGTAAGTAGAAATATAATTTCTATCATTATATAAGCTGGCCAACAAATGGATTTTGTTTTGTTTGTGCGTAATGGCTAATTGCAACCAGCAACAAGCAAATGAGTGAAGCGTCTCAAAGGGAGAAAGTGTTTGTCATTGCGGTGATCGTTTTATGGTTAATGGGTGAAGACGACACCGTTTTTTTTATTTTTTTATTTTGTTTTCTCGATGCCTTCAAAACCAAAAAGCTGCGGATTGCGTACGCTGGCGGCTGGTAACCTTCAGCTGCGGCTCGTGGTGGCAACAACAGAAACAACAACAAACAGCAAATCGCATTAAAACCCAATCAGAGTGATGGGGCGTGGCAGTAAAGGCAGGCAAGCCAAGTATTTCGGTATCTGAGCCATCAGCTAATGAGACTTTGACTGCGATTCCGAATCGGATTCCGACTCCAACTACAAGTCAGCCTTTGGGCTGATGGCTGTTTAGTTTTCGATTTGGCTGCCACACATACACCCAAAAATAACAAAAGAATGAGAGAATGAGAAATAAGCATGGAAAAAAACTATACTCTCCGCTCCCTTTTAAGGCCGACAAACTGTCAACGCATGTCAAATGAAAGACACATTTGATGGGCGGACAGTGGGACAGACGCTCAATTAAAGCCGTCAAATGAGCCTGGTCAAAAGTGAGCTGGGGGCAACGAAAAGAAATCAATTAGTGCAAATTAGTGTGTGTGTTCGTTGTGGTGGGCAACGTTTTGGGGCATAAACGCACAATACACACTCGCATTCTTAAGCTTGGCTTTTCTTTTGTTGTTATTTTTGTTGCTGTTGGCTGTTTGGCATTTTAAGTAAATTATTTGGCTTTTTAACATTTTGGCATTTGATATGGGCAACCAACTAATGAATTTCTGAGTAGAAATTCATCAGACATTTGATTCGATTTTGAATGCTTTATAATATTAAAGAAAAAAAACTTAACGACTTAATCCTAAGTGGATTTGGCTTTTAAGCTGGCTGCTGGTGCGCTGGCACTGCAACCACCCATCCCCGTTCCACCAGCAAACGTTGAGTGATTAACGGTACTCGAATTCAATTAGTGCATTTCAAGTGCAGCGCCCCGGGTTAATATCGCCTAATTGCAGCAAACTGCAACTGTGCAACGGCAGCTAATGTTGCCACTCGTTAAAATTATGCGCTTATCTAAATGCAACCAAATGGGATACCGAAAACACTCAAAGCTGGGTGCGGCGGAGGAGCTGAATGGCAGTAAAGTTCATTCGACCAAATTACCAAAGTGCCAGGAAAAATGATATGTGGAGCTGAATTGTTTTGAATAAACAGAAACCAGCTGTAGATATTTGTACATTTCTACGTACTAATGTGTACAAATCAGTCGTAATGGAAAAATTACAGTCTGATTGCCAAGAGCAACAGTAAATTATGCCCTGTAGGCATGGAAATTTCTAAAGAGGGATATACGACATGCCCATGATTATGGCTATGTTATTTTGTACACATGTAAATGTTTTCATCTCCAAGTAAAATAAATTATATTAGTTAGTGTTTGCTTAAATATACTTCTGTCACTTAGTCCTAAAGTCTGCTCAACTTCTTCGTCCTTAAATATTATAATTATTTCAGTCAAAGTCAAAGCTTAAATAATTTTTTTTTTGTTTTCTTTGCATTGTAAATATTGTTTTTGCGTTGCCATATTTGCGAATTCAACAAAAATATTATCAAATATTGTCTGAATTTATGCCGAAATTCTTACAGGTTGAGTTAAACTCAGTCCTTCACTCTATAAACTCAATGAAAATGATTTGAAACTATTTTTATTGATGTATTAAAATTGTTCTCATGACAAAATCAATACTAAAAGCATTTCGCCTTTTCTAACCTCTCTGTCTACCCGTATTTCAAATGTCAATTGTTTAACTTTTCGATTTCAGCATCAGCGCATCACAAGCCGATTCGGCGAAGTGGATCTGCCAGACTGAAAACGCAAATGAATTTTTGAGCCAATATGTATATTGACTTTTAATGTGCAAATAAAGTTATTGATTGACATTTGAGTAGTGGGCCAAAGTACCTTAATTATATTCAATTGCATTGTTTTTCCACGAAAAAGAAAACTAGCTAAACGAAGCCAAAGAAAAGTCACCAGCTGACTTAATTGTGAATGTGTTGCATTTTGAATGTTGAAGGCGGCAAATTCGCAGAAAATGTTTTGATACGCGTGCAATGGAAAGTAAACTATGCCAATTGATTGAATTGATTTCGCGGAAAGTGAATTGTATACACACACACACACACACACACAACAAACACTACACACATATGTCAGGCAGGTAATTGGCTGTGAATATTAGTGGGAGCCAAGTGTTTCAAGGACTTGAGTGCAACTGCCCACAGTGTAGCACACACACACACACACGCAAACACAAGTGTATGAATTATTCTAGTTAATTGAGAACACACACACATACGTACCTTTCCCCCACACACCCGCTTTGTGCATATTAAACGCAGCGAGGGTGTGTCCCTTGTGCATTTCCGTTTCCGGCTTTGACAAGCCAACCACTTGTATTGTTAGGAAAGGGGGGGGGAGAACATATTTGTTACACCGTTACAAAATTAGACTGATAACAATAATACACAATAACATACTCTTCTTGCTATGCAATTTGGCATCTTTGTTAGGAAACTTTGGCAATTGAATAAATATTGAACTGTATTTGATATTTGCATGGCTTTAATGTATCAAGGCTTTTGCCAGAATTCGCGATTATTTTATTAAAAAAAAAAAAGAACTCAATATTGTGACATATTTTTGACTCTGTCTTATTTCTTACTGTGCATGCAACTGCAACTATGCAACTGCTGCATTTTGGTGCGCTATGCCTCACTTGGCTAATTCTAGTTTAATATTCAAATTATTTTACATTTACACAAGTATGGAAATTTCTGTCGAGGGTGGGCTTCTCTCTACGTTTTCACCTACCCTCTCTCTCTATCTGACATTGTCTCTCTTTCTCTATCATTTGAGTTACCTGTAGGCATTGTTATTTTTTTGAGCTGGGGTGTTGTTATTGCAACAAATTTGCTGTTGCTATTGCTTTGGCCTGTTGTTATTTGTTGTTGGCTGTTGCCTCATTGCCAGGGAGGGGCGGCGAATGTGTGTTTGTATGTAGTTTAACAAACACAAATTCTGTTTTATAAACCTGCAAATACAGGCAACAAAAAAACGCAACGCAATGCTGCTCTGCCAACGTTCTGCTTGGTTGCCTGCACAACAAAAGTAACAAACAACACCAACAGAAAGAACAACACAGCAGGCAACAACAAATATGTGTGTGTGTGTGTGTGTTTTTGTGTTTGTTGTTTAAATTCATAAACGGCCGAGTTTAACGAACTGCGTTTTTCACGTTTTTTTTGTTCAGTTTTTTGGGCTTTTGTTTTGCTTACGAGTTGAGCCGCAATGGCAAACCAATTTTGGCGATCTCCATTCGCTTTTCGCACGCTTCTCTGCACAACGATTTTTGTGCATTGTTTTCCCCTGTCCACCCGAAGACAGCAACAAAACTACTACAACATTCATCAAGAACAACACAAAAAACCAAATCAAAACTTCAATTGAACATTTTTGCACAACAACCAACTTGTTTGTGTGTGTGTGTGTTTTGTATGCTTTTCACAAGAATTTTTAATTCAATTATGAATATTTCAACTCATTCTCGCCTTCTCGCTTTTGACTCGCTTTTAAAAACTTTTGCGTCTTTTCGGCCATCTGCACAACAACATCTGCCTAATGAAGTGATTGTGCGCCTTAAAATACAACAGACACAAGCGAGTCCTTGTTGAACCTACTATAATTGGTATTTCACAAAATCTTTTTTTTTTGCAGTTTCGAATTCTTCATCCATTGTTTGAAGCTCAAAATACAGTTGGCACAATTCACTTATTTTAAAAATATACTTGACATGCCAGTAATAAAAATTGGATGATTAAGCAGCATTTTCAACTTCAGTTATTGAAATCCGCATTCCAGTTTGCTGCAAATATATATTTACATTCGTTAAATACTCAACTTTTAAAAATTTTGAGTTTTAAGCTTAACTTGACTTCAATCTTTATGTACAAATAATCAACAACATTTTTTAACCTGTCAAAATAGCATTCCAAATTAGCTAGCAAAGAAAATATTTCAAACGACTAATAAAATAGTTAATTTAATTTAGTAAAACTCTGTTTCAAAGGTTAATCGCAGACCGATTCCTATCTCAAATCTCTGCCTGCTCTTGAATTGTATCGAAAAATGTCGTCAATAATCTACGAAAATTAATTAACGTTGTTGACTAGTTTTGCGCTTTATGCGATTAAGAGATAAGTTTGTTCACTGAAAAGGAATTTCTCGCAAAAAAAAATTCTATTTGATAAAAGTTGAACAGCTTGCAGCAAGGTGATTAAATTGCCAGAATCTATAAAAGGAAGCACAAATAAAAAAAAAAAAAAAACTTTTGCAAGGGAAGCAGCAATAGCGGCAATAGCAGCGACAGCTTTATAAACTGTATAATGATAACGATGCAAACGAATGCAAAACAGATGCGATGAAGGACTAACAAGCAGGAAATACCTTAGCTTACAGTGCCTTGCCACTTTTAACGCTTATCCTTAACCCCAAACGCCACCATAGCCTTGCCCCGTCACCATACAAACATACATATGTGGCTGAGATAAGAGCGATATTCTAACGGGACATGCAACATTTTTCTTATTTACGAGCCACGTAGCCATAAAACGCATACATAAATTTTCATGGCAAAGCCAAAATCCAAAATAGCTAACGAAGGAGATTTTAAGTTGAAGTTCGAGTGCGAGGATAGAGGGGGGGGGGGGGGATTTATGTATGTGTATGCAATTCCGAAAGGAATAAAGAAATTGATATAAATGTTTATGCAAACAGACAAGCTGGCGTCAATGTGTGTGTGTGTGTGTTTGTGAGTAGGCAAATAGATGAAATTATGTGAAATGTGCTCAAATTTGTAGAAAATGTCACAAGCCGAGAGTAACAGAGAGAGAGAGAGAGAGAGAGAGAGAAAAGGGAAAGGGTCAAATGAATGAAGAGTGGATGCTCGATATCCTTAAATATATGAAGCTAGATATTTTCACTTTCTAAGATTTATTTAACAGTCCTGCCTAGATATGGTGAACCCATTTTTGCAAGAAGTTTTTACAGTTATCGTTTTGTTTACAATATTTTATGCAAAATGAAAAGAAAAGATTTTTTTTTTTATATTTTTTATAACTACTTTTTTGTTTTCTGCTCTTTGTATTTGATTTCTTACTATTTACTATTTAAAATTGTAAATTTTTAATGCAAGTTCATCATATCAAGCTCTATAATATGACGAAGTGTTCATTATATTATTATAGATATATATATCTTTATGCAAAAACCCATCACAATAAATAAATAAACGTATGAAACAAATTTAAAGAATTTCCAATAAAATGTCTGCTCCTTGAACTCTGAGCTTGGAGTGCTTTATAGCATAGATAATGTACAGTAAATAATTGTTAAACTTCAAGTGTTCACTTTATCAAGTGAATACTTTATTCAAAGATGACTGCATTTAATATCCTTTCAGTTCATTTAGCTAAGGCTTGAGGCAAACTTTTATGCACACTAAATTGTATTTGTAACATAAAGCAAAATAAGCCAAAAACACACTCTAAAAAATAATTTTCGATCATTGCGTTTGGTTGTGATGGAGCGAGGGGGGGTATGCATATATTTGTTGGCTTTGGCTTTGGCACCGTTTACACCCACGGCAATAACCATTAATAAAAATGGCAGGCATTTAAAAGTAAATGACTTCAACTCAGTCTAACTGGTGAAAAACAAATAAGAAAGTACCAAACTTTTCCTGTTTTTGGCAATTTCATTTTGAAGTGTTTAATGAAATTTAATACCATTTGCATATCAAAACAAAATTAAACGCTCCACACACAAAACACAGCTGGCGCCGTCAATGGAAATTAAATTTCATTTCTTGAGTTGAGAAATGTCGTAGCGGCCGAGGGTTGGCGGGGCGGGGGCAGACAATTAGCGGAAAATGTATCAAAAATTTCAAGGAGCGGTTGCGATTCGAGTTAATTGCAGTTGTTTTGTTTAGTTTAGTTTTGTTTTGCTTTGGGAAGCGCCCAATGTCAAAATATCATTAACATAAATTAATAAACAATCGCAAGTCTAGCTTAATTAAATTTTATTGTGTAACCAGTTCCAAAAAGGATAACTCAAGGAATGTCAAGACTTTGAATGACAGCTGACTCATAAAACATACAAAAGGAGAAGAAAAGGCAGAAAGACAGCTAGAAACTGGCAACAAACTGGGTTGTAAAAATCAATTTGAATAATTGTCCATAAATATTTTTCACAGTGCAAACATAAAATACGCAACCAAGCATTTAATCCGTTGTCGCATTTAAAATATATATCCTACTCAATGTAGAGATTTTTATTATATTTTTTAGCCTTGGCCTCTAAGATGAAAGGCCCAAGTGATTTTTGGCTCGTAAAGAAATTTTGGTCGTTATTTTTATTGATGAACCCAAAAATGTTGGCATGATTTTTACGCTTTATTATTGTTAGTATTGTTGTTTGTTGCAATGTTTGTAACTTTTTGCAACTTTTTTCCTCCATTTTTTGTTTGTTTTTTTGTCGAGGACACTTTTTGGGCGAAAGTTAAGGGTTTAGCACGAAACTGGAAGTAAAAGTGTGTCAAAGTATTTGTTGCACGACAACACTGAAACTAATACACTTGTCAGGGGAATGAAAACACAAACACACAAACAAATACAAACACATATATTTATTTATATGTATAGATATATAGTTGGAATAGCATGTTGTACTAACCACAAGTTGCAGCTAGTAAATAACTCGGCGATGCATAGTTTCCGGAGCACGTGACTTTTTTGTTTGTTTGGTTTTTTTTTTATCTTTGATTTTATTATTCAAATATAAATTTGTAACATCAACTATTATGTATTTATACCTTTTCGCGACTTTCGGTGGGTGTAGCTGGCCCGAGTTTAAGGTTTTGCGTTGGGGTAGGTTACACTGTTCTCTTTCTTCTCTGTATTTTTTTATTTTTTATTATATATTTTTATGTGATTTTTCCTGTTTTCACTTAGTAGTTAGTGTATTTACTGGTAACGCGAGAGAAAGAGCCGCGTTCGCCGTTATGCCGAACAATCCCGCACGAAATCCCAAAGTGAACTGAAGTTCAGTGTTGACGTTAGTGGAACGTAAAGTCTCAACTTGCCGATTGTTAACTGTTCGCTCTCTCAAGCAGCGACTCGTAGCGCAACGCATGGAATTGAAATCGTGCGGGCGTCAGGAACGAGCGACCTATGACAATGTGCTCAAACATGTTGTGTTTCGCGGACCAAGCAACATGTTGTGTTTATGTTTTTAATGCCGCTTTGCCAATGCTTCTGCTCAAATACCGGTTTGAGCGCAAGTGTCATGCGCATGTTGCTGCAACATGCTTGAGCCACATTTTTTGTTGCCAACTTTCGGACCGCTTGAGTGATATAATTTTTTTTTTTAAATAATATCGAAACATGGGTTTAAATGTATTCTTAGCTTTCCAATATAAATTAATTAATTAATAATAAAATTACCTATTATACATATGCATAATATTAATTAAACTAAATTGTATTATTTTTATATGCCAAAAACACTAATTTTAAACATATTTTCGAGCATTCATTTTTAGCAAATACAAATGTGGTAATTGAAAAAATATAAACATGTGATAAACAAATTTACACAAAATGATATTATTTATTATAATTAAAACATTTGTATTTATATTTTGTATTAATAACTAATTCAAATTCAACCGTTTATGCATAAATTATAAAATTGTTTGCCATTAATGTAATTTTATGGCATAAATTAATTTAAATTTAATACAAACAAGTGCCCCAAATTTGTCTAGTGCTCATTAAACATGCCAAAAAAAAATGGTGATAATTTTGTTGTTTGTTTGAAATAAATTATGTTAAAAATAGATTCGATTTGTCGCTGTTTATACAAATTATTAATGCAAATAGCACAAAACGGTGGTTAATCGAAATTCCTTTTTGCTGATACAATATTGGAAAAAAATATAGAAATTGTTCAGCAAATATTAGAAAATTATTTCTTGACGCCTAAGAGATTTAAATAAATAACACTTTTATTATAATCGAGCATTTAACTCTTCATATTCGACAACTTAAATGGACTGCAAATGTTGCCTATTCAAGTAAGATATTTGAATATAATGTCAGATGCACAGCAGCAGCTTTTTTTCAAATTATTTTTAACTCTACTATAAACACACACGGTGACAAACATTGGGAAACGTTTTTAACGTTCATTTTGCCGCTTCAATAACCAAAAGTCGCTGAAACGGCTCTCAAATACTCGTAAAGAAAGTCGCCTAGAGTTGCCTATTAACAAAAATATATACTCGTACATATCTCTGCCCTGATTATGTCGCACAAATTATGGGCCTAAGGTAAACGCATAAAACGCATCGCTGACTTTTTGACTTGTTCTCCTTTCGTACTCGCTTTATGCCTTGCGGTCTACAGCGACATTTTTTACGCCCGACTGCCCCTCTCAAGACGAACCGCACCCACACCCACTTCAACAGGGGCGGGCAACGTTTAATTAAACATTTTTGGGTTTACATGCGAGGTCACAGCGAGATAAAGTTTCAAAAGTTTAAAGTGGCAGACGTTAAAATCTAAACCAACTGCCAGCCAATCTGTGGAAATTAGGCGAAAGTATTTCACCTGAATGAAATTGCCTTGCCTATTTAAGCTTTAAAGATGCAAACGCAAAGTAACCTAAGCAAGTTTTTGACATGCGCTTAAAACTCCATGTTAACAGTTTTCTTCGAGAATCTTTGTTTTTGACAACAAAATGATTTTCTCAATCGACTGCATTATTTATTAAATGCTTGTGTATTTACTTAAATGATAAAATTACCAAAAATATGCTTAATATTTATTTTAAAATAGTTTACAATGCTCTCTTTGTATAAATTATTAAGAAGAATTTTGGGAAAAGTCACCATCAAGAGTTAAATATTAATGCGATTGATTTTAGCATGTTAGAAAATGTTAGGTGTTTTGTTTAAATTATTCAAAAATTTAAGCTCGATATCTCTATGCTTAAGTATTCACCAAATTTTATAAAGACCAAGTTATTTAAAACAAATTTAAACTAAAATTCATTGCTGTGCACCCACCGAAATTCCCATTAAAATCAAAAGGAATTTCAGATATTCCAATGCGCGATGCCACGAATGGCTGAATGATGGTAAGGGGGGAGAAATGGTTAAGCTCAGACTGAAACAGAGAGAAAGAGAGAGAGGGAGAGAGAGGCCACTCAATGGGTAGCTTGAAACTAAGACGAGACGACAGCGTTGACAACAGCAGCAAGAAGCAGCAGCAGGAAGCGTGTGACACTGACAACACGTAGCTAATGACTAATGGACTCTTAATGATCTAACAAGGTGTACACACACACACACACACACACACACACACACAAACACAGTACTAGCAGTAAACACAACAAACAACATGCAATGAAGCGAAGGATGCGATGCGGCTGCTGCTGTTTGGCGGATGCGCGATGCTGCTGACAAAGTTCAAAACTTAATAATGCCACATTAGTTTTCGGCTACACAAGGACAGCCAGCCAGCAACAAGGAGTTGCAAGGCAAGACGCTGGGATGCTATTTGCAGCAGGTACTTTACAGCCATGCAACGTTTGCAACGTGCGGCACGTCCCAACTTCTCCTACTTTGCATGCATGCAAAACTCGTCCTTAAAGGACACACAGCAAAAGCGTCAGCAGCAACAACATCAACAACAACTTTGTCTGGTAGCGCTAAAAACTCAACAAAATTGCAAAAATTAAATTAGTAAATTTTGTTACAAACTTGTCGAAAACTTGCAGCAGGGGGAAGCAGGTGGCAGCTGACCAGCTTGCCGCCTCTCACGGCACAGGTCACGTCATTCTGTCTGTCTCACCCACTTCCCACCCCACCTCGCCAAGTTCTTATGCCCTGTAACCATTTTAAAATGGGTCAAAAGTGTATAATGCGTTTTTGTAACAAACGAATGAAAGGAGATACTAAATCCTATATTTATCAGAAGGGTAAACAATTGCTGCTATAACTTATTAGAAGGCTACAAAATTTTGAAATTTTGAATTCCAAAATAACTTGTTTGTATCATAATATCTTTAACTGTGTCTTTGCAGTTTGTTGCAAATAAATATTTATATATAAGTTGCTTGAATTTTAATTTCAATTTATGTGTGCATTTATTAATAATTTCGAGAAACTGTCAGCAAAAGATATTTGTGGTCAACATTACAAATTAATTCAGTTTTAACATGTATTTTCTCATATTGTCGATAAAGTTAAACAGTCCAGACATAAAATTTCTCAGTAAAACATAAAAGCATAAATTCAACAATATCATATATTCTTAATTAATATTTAGTTTTGTAGCTCAGAGGCCTAAAGAGCAAGAGAATGAAAACAAATAAATGTGTTTAAGTAAAATAGGATATTAAATAAATGAGAATATTCGTATTTGAAGACTTTGCTGTCGCTTTTGTTAACATAAAAGTCAAATTTTTTCTTATGTTTATTTGATCTGGAATCCTATTAGAATTTCAATACAGGATATCTTTTATTCGTTGACCTCTCAAATTTTACACTTCAACTATTTGTTGCTGTTGTTGGGACATTTTGCGCTACTCATGCGCTTCATTAATCACAGTGCTGTCAAGCTATGCTGCCTAGCCCAATGGGCCAAAGCTGCTGCCGCTTACCTAGTTCTGCCAGCCATCTTTACGCTAAGATAAGTTGAGGCAAGACAAGGTTAGGTTAGTGTTGGGTTAGGTAAGTTAAGGTAAGCTTGACTGCCGAAATTAAACCTGGCTAACCGGTAAAACGAAGCGAAACCGTTTTACACGCCGTCGCACAAAGCAAACGGATCCAAACATATGTCAAGTAATCAGCAGCCAGCCAACTTTGTGTGTACCAGCCAGCCAGCCAATTGAACTGCTCAAGTCTCAAGGCACAGTTACGAAGAGAAAGAGAGATCTTTGCTGATTCCGGTGCGAACTTTGTGACGCCAGCCTTCGCGGCACATGCCAAGCATAAAATTGAATATGTATCCAACAATCTGAGCAATCCCCCCTTACTCTCTCTCTCTTTCCCTCTCTCTTTCTCTTTTACCAAATCTCACTCTATATACCAAAATGAAGCCACCACAGACGGCAATCGCAAACGATAAGTTACTAGACGAGCCGACGAACTGTGCGTTAAGTAAACCTTGCAAAACAAATCTAAAGCAGCGACGCTAACATCTACTGCGAAGCCAGCAACGACGCCGTTCACGCCTCGTTGCATCAACCTCTGTCCAGGAGCGGACTGCTGGGACTTACCGGAGGGTAGCAGACATTAAGCTTTTAAATGCATACATGCAAAAAGTGATTTTCTAAAAGATTATTAAGAAAAATTGCTGCAGAAATAAATTTTTATATTGAAATAATTGGTTTCAATATTAAAAATAATATATGTATAAATAATGTGAAGAAGCTTTTTAGGGCTGTGATAGAAACTCAGTTCAGTCGAAGGTCTTTTACAATAAGTTCATAGAATGCCGAGACTCAAAGAGGTGTTTCTGCTATATTTACCCAAAACCACTGTAGGTAAGCCGGGCGATGCCGGATACCACAAAAAAGTGTGCTGATAGCGCGCAAAACGTGCTACCAAAGTAAATTACCAAAGAAAAATTGGATACTAGCATATTTTCCTATTTACCACACCGCAACAATACAAAACTATAGTCCCGCCCATTTAATGCGTAGATGTCAGCTTACCCGCGCTCCATAGCTTCCGCCTTGTGGTTCTTGACTTTTCTTAGTTTTTTGCAACCCAGTTTGTGTCCAGTGTGCTTTCCTTTAACTCTTTTGTGTCGTAGTCTTGTAATTTTGCACCCGCGTGATTTTATATTTTATTGGTTAGCGCCACGTGGCGTTTTCCGCGCGGGTTTCTCTAAGCGTTTACACGCACTCGGACCGACTCTCCGACTTTGACTCCCGACCGAGTCTAATTTGGCGCGTGCCTTTTAACAGCGCTGCTGCAGCTTCTTCCATTCATCTACTAACGGCGCTTTTCCCAGCTGCTTTGTCCTGCTCTAACATCCGCGCTTGATACCCCTGCAGTGTGTACTCTCTGTCTGACGATGCTTGCGTGCCATTTTTTGCATGTGCAGACTTGTCTTCCTGTCTACTTTCGGTGAGCGATCCTCTCTCGCTCTCATTATGCGCACATTTCACCAAGTCCCGTTTCTGTCAGTGCTGCTCTCCATTGTCAGTGATGTGCAAGCGGTATTGTTCTTTCTAATGTTTACCGCTAGTGGAGTAAAAAACACTTTACCTTATTTATAAGTCATTCATTCATTTTAATTTAATTTCTTTTTCCATGCATTGCTATTGAACACCTGTGCGCTATTTCGTATAATTATTCGCAATTAAAGAACGATCTTGTGGGCTTATGATTAAACCGCCCCTGAATTCGACCTGCCGCTGTTGTACACAACGTTCTCGCTGTCATTTCGAACACAGCACAGCCGCGGCTAGGTCTTGGTATGGGTATGAGTATATGGGTATAGATTTGGGCTTTGTAGGAAGTCGATGGACAGAGCGACGCCGACAAATTTTGACTTGCCGTTCCGCCCGACTGCACCAGCGACAAAGCAACGCAGCAGCAGCAGCACCAGCAAAAGGGGAGTTTTTGTTTACGTTTAAACAACAACTACTGAATATAGAAGTATAGTATTAAGGCCCATAAAGCACACGGCAACCGCAAAAACGAGAGCTATGCGCTAGGTTGGGGAGAGTTTTGTAAATTCAGTGGAAGTTATTTTATTTTTTAATGTGCATGGGAATGTTAAGTCTTTTTTTTATAATTTAGCCTTTGTTTCAGTTCAGTTGTTTAACCAATTGATGATAGTTGGCACAATGTTTAAAACGGGCAAACAGATCAAAAAGCTGTTGGATTTCCCACCGGCGGACAAATGCGCACAAAGGGATGTTTGTCTATGCAGTCGCTGAGTGGCATTTCAGTTTATTATGCGTTATAATCAACAAAAACAAGAACAACAACAACAACAACAACACCTGCTAGAGCAACAGGAAAAATCTAACAGCAAATACAAGAACAATGAGCAGAGAGAGAGGACATTTGCCAAGCATTCTTATATTCTCGTTTTTTATTCTGTTTTTTGCTAAGCAACCCTCAATGCGCCACTTTGCTAGTAACTGCCTGGCAGCGGCTGTTTAAATCCTCCAACAGCTTGCACTTTTTTTTTGCATCCCTTTGTTGGCCCCAAGAGGGTGAGGAATGAGGGGGCTATGTGCATGGTTGCTGTTAAGTGCTTTCCACCTGGCGGGCAGACAAGTTCCGCTATATGCCACACACACAAACAACACAAACACACACACACAACAGGATGATGGCCGCGATGCCATTTGCCCCTTTACGGTTTTCATTTTTGCTGGCTTTGCTCATTTGTTGGCTTTACTCATTTGGCTAAGTGCGTTGAAGTCGTTCGTTCGTTGGCCCCACGCTGGCACCTTGTCTACAGAATTAGGCTGTCTTCACACAATCACATACACATATTCACACAGAGTGCAAAAGCGACGTTGCCTGATAAATTAAATCAACTTTTACTACGGACATAGCGTTAAACGTGTTGCAAATTGTGTGTGTTTGTGTGTATGTGTGTGTGTGGCAACTGAAACGAGGCAGAGAAGTCGTCGCACTCGAGACTATTCAAATGATGCAACTTTCCGCTAGCACACAGCATCCGCGACAAGTGTCCACGTGTGTGACGCAAAAAAAAAAAAATTAAAACATTTGCAATCTCCATCGCTTGCTTATACCCTATTCAAATTTCGAAATAATAAGGTGAGAATGTTGTATTGATGTTAACATTATTAAGACGAAGAACTGAATCTTTGGGCAGGTTGTTAAAGCTAGAAAATCATAATTCATTAACCTTTTACAAGAAATTGTTACTAAAAAAAAGTCTGTAATCCAATATTGAAAAGCTGCTTACAGGGTATCAGTTAAATGTGCATTCCATAAAACCTTAACGGTTACTTTGTTTGAATTTTTTTTTTTTGTATGTTGCCAACAATTTAAATGGCAGCCGCAGCGGCTGCTGCTGCTGTTGCTGTTGCAAGTCCTGGCCTGCCGCTTAGGTGCACGCACAAGTGGTCACTGGGGTTTGACACGGAGTCACTGACACACGACTCAACACCAACACCAACAACAAAATCAACATTAACACACACACACATACTTACTTTTGTGAAGTTGCGCTTTGTCACTTTGCCCCACTGTGTGCTCATACAACACCATTAACGTCGACGTCAGCGTCGAAGTCAGCGTCAACGCGCTTCAATACTTTAATATAAAAATATGCAAATTATATTTTGTTGCAGTAGAGCTTGTCTGAGGACAAGGACGCTGGCGAGGACAAAGGAAAGGATGGAAATGTTAACGGGAAAACGAGATAGTGAGAGAGAGAGAGAGATAGTGCGAGAAATGACGATAACCAAGATGTCACTTTAATTAAAATTAAATATTTTTATGCCCGGCGACGACAAAATGTGTGAAGCCAAAAATATGCGATAGTGGCAAAGATAAGAGGGAGGGAAATAGCTGCACCACAGAATTATCAGGGAATTGATTAAAAAAATAGCTGAGGGCCACTTGCGCCGAACAAATGCGTATCAAAGCAAATTTTCTTTATCTTTGCATCTTCATTGCACGGTCGCTGATGAAAAGTATGAGAAATGTTTATCAACTCATAGCTCACATGCTCAAAGTAAAAAAGAATAATATTATACTGCATGCGGGCTTAAAACATATTTCTTCAACGTCAAATCCAATGAATTGTCAAGCAAATACTTTCATCAAACATACGTAGTATCTACTTCAGTTCAGTTACTAGACTGACTAGAAAGCAAGATAATAACATCTTTAAAAATATTCACTAATAGATATGCTGTACAAAAATGTTAAGAGTCCCAACAAAATATTATAAAAACGAGAAATGAAAAATATATTTATATTAAATTCGAAATAAAACAATAGAAAAAAAAAGGAAAATAGACAGAATGCAATGCTTAACAGTTACATATATGTAATTGAGAAGTTCTTCCATGAAATAATAATATTTTCTATGTATAATTTAATGCGTTTCCTTCCATATCCTACAGTTGTTTATTTTTTGCACCATTAAAACTCTTTTATATCGGCGTATTTTATTCCATATTTCAATCGACACTTTCAATCGCACTCCGCTTTCTGTTCTTTAATTCGCAAAAGAAAGAAATATGCTTTCAAGCAACATTAATGTTGCCTTTAGCATGAGCATTAAATGTCGACAGTGCTGCCAGCCAACAATTAGAAAGCTATTTTGCCTTTATTTCTCTTCACTCTTAGTGAACTAAAGCGAACTTATATTGTCAGTAAATAGTTGTCGGTTTTTATTCAGTTCATATACATACTAGCTAAAAATTCTTTCGTTTTAAGCTGCATTTTCTAGTTCGTTTTTCAAGAGGACCTCGCCTTGGGTTTTCAAACTCTTTTCACATTGTCCGTTGATTTGCTGTTTTAGTTGCTTGTTAAGCTGCGTACTTCTTGACGCTACTTACGACTTCCGACTTATTCTTATCATACCCTTTTGGGATCACAGTGTATTTCTACTTTGTCAGACAATAGAATTTTGAATAGAATTTTGGCTTTTTTGTTCACTATCAAAAAACGCTATCAAAAAACTCTAACTATTGCCAGCAGCGAAATGGAAAAATAATACACAAAAAAACCTATTGTAAATAACAACAAATTCAATTGCAAACTGTATGAAGTGTATCAAATACGCGACTTTTCAAAAAAGCTCTTGCTGCTGCCATTCTTATTGCTTTGTGTCCTGGTGACTTTGTAGTACGGGGTGGGTGTCAACAACTGGCAGCCAGCTGAAGAAATAACTATAAAAACTATTCATTAAGTTGGCTCTGTTTGCAAATTTATCATAACTTGGCCAAGCCGGATTTAAACTGGTGGTGCCACAGAAATCTTTTGGCACTAGCACAGAGACACTTTTTCAATGAATTAAATAAAGTCTTCGGCTCAGTTCAGCTCAGCTCAGCTCTCACTCTAGCAGTGTGACTTTTGCTCAATGCGTTCGCTTTAATAACAGCTTAAAGAGCTTTAGCTTGGACAGAGCAGAGCCATTGTCCACTACAGAAAGCGTACAAAAAAAAGTCAGAGCTGTATGAAATCGATTTAATTTCGTCACTGAAGCGAAAGAAAACAATGGCACCAAAAGGAGAAGAAGAAGAAGAAGTAGCACCAGAATTAAGCCACACGAAACAACAACAGTCGCGGAAAAGTTGTTGACAGCTCACGTTCGCGTTGTCCAATGTTGTTGATGTTGCTGTGTTGCTGTTGCTCCCGATGCTGATGCTTATGCTCAATGTATTTGTTTGTGTGTGTGTGTTTGCAATTGTTGTTGTTTTGCAGGCTGAAGTGAGTATACGTTATATTTTGGCGTATGCTTTCGCGTTGTCCAACCAACCAAAATGGCAAAACCAAATTAATCACAAATATTACTTTTTGTTCTGCTCATGATGTGCGTATGTTGTTGTTGTTGCCTGAGTTGTTGTTGCAGTTTGCCGACAGGTTTGTGCTTATGTGCCAGAGTCTGTAGACAACATGCTGCCATTTCGGACAACGCGCTATAGAAAAGTTCAATAAAGACATTTCTCAAAAATTCCATTTAATTACAATTGCTGTAATAAAGAGAAATGTATAATGGAATTAAACTGTTTAGTAATTGAGTTTTCAGCAAACACAGTAGAACTATATTAATTTTGTTTTCAGTAAAAATGGAGACGAAAAAGGAAATTCATTTAAGGAAATTGAATTTGATACTTGAAATAAGTCACATAACTCAATTAGAATTACTTTTTAAATGTTATAAATTTTTCAATGCCTTTTGTAAGCTAAAAAGGTTTTTTTGAAAATGCAATTCATATTCATTGCTCAGCTTTTATTTATATAGAAATTTGTTATAGCATACGAAAACTTATCATATTTTATGTTTTCCAAATTTACACGTTATTTATCTTTGAAAAAACTGCTCGGATTTCTTTCATTCTTTTTAACTTAGGAAATTTATGAATTTTACCACAGTTCCGACGGTTGGGCGTGGCGTAGGTATGATGTAGGTAAGAGAGAGGTTTACGTGGCTGCCATTCTTGACACTCACTCGACTTTGTTTTCAGCTCATGTTTTTGGAATTATTTCATTTCATTTTTTGAGTTCCATCTTCACAACACTCATTTCTCATACCACATTTTCTCGTTTTCTTTTTTTTGCACTCTGCACGTTCATTTCTGCTTGGCTTTTGTGTTGCTTTGTATGTGTGGCACTTCATCATTGTTTGTGTGTTGTATATTTATTAAATTGACACATGCTGACAACAAGCAGATAACGGTCCAAGCCAGTGGAGGCGTCAGACACTTCCCCTGTAGCTGATGGTCAGTAGCCGTGGCTAGAGCTGGAGAAGGAGCAGCAGCAGCAGCAGTAAAGACAACTGGGTTTCTTAAATTTCAGCTGCCAGATCCTGCCTTAAATAAATCACTCAAAGCCAAGACACACACGCGCACAGTACTTACTTTAAGGGCAGGGTAACTTCAATTTCAGTTGCATCTTATAAAGAGAAATTTTAATTTTTCGCAAAATTAACTTTACTCAAGTTATTATGCTCGACTATGCAAATGCCAACAGCAAACTGCATAACTTCAGCTGCAATAACAACAAGAGCAATAAGTATATACACACACATACGTACACTAATAAATAGTGCCACGCCCATCCGAATCACTTAAGTGGGCAAACGTCTCGGCTGCAGCTAACAGCAAACCATAAAACAATAATTGCAACATCAACAACAAGCAGCTGCGTTTTTGGGGAGTTGGAGTTTTTGGCCTTTTTCAAGCTGTTAACCCTTGACTGAGCAACTTATTATTATGTTTGAGTAATTTTGCATTTCCTTGGTAATGTGAAATTATGAATGCATTAGTGTAAAAAAATACTCTTAAAGTTCTGCGTTTCTTGCAAGAATTTTGTACACCAACAGTTCATCATTTTAGCCTTAAATTTTCATGGTCTATTTGAAAAGAATTTTGAAAACATACATTTTGTTTGCGCGAATAGCTAAGAAACTTTTTTTTATTCAAAATACATAAAGGAATTCATCATTCTTCAAAAAAAAAAAGGAAGCAATGTATGTAAAAATTTTAAAATTATATTATTGAACCTTGTTAACTTTAAGAAATTAAATTAAAAAATAATATATCAAGCACTTTTTATTTACATATGCAATATAATGTTGTTTATATCCATATTAAAAGTTTTTGTTTGCACTTAAGGGCATTTCTAAGGGGTTAAATTGTTTGCCTTGCAGACTGCAGTACATTGCTACTGCAACTACTTATTTTTCTTCTGCTTCTGTTTCGTGCTTTCGGTGTTACACTCGTTTTCTTACTGTTCGCCTGATTAATACAAATGAGCAGCGATTTGTCATGTCACTGCGTTTAAATTTATCATTTTAGATGACAGGCGCGAGCGCCCCTGCAATTGTTGTAGGGTGTTGTTGCTATTGTTGTTATGTTATTGTTGCTCGTTTCCTACATGCCTTTCCGTAACGCGCAGTTTTGTTTTGTATTGTTTTTTTTATTTTTTATAAGTTTTAAACCAGCCCCACATACACATATAGAAATGTGTGTGTGTGTGTGTTTGTGTTCGCCATCTGTAAAATTCGCTTGTTTGTTTTTCCTGCTTCCGGCAGCGCCCCCAAAGGCAAAGGCAAAAGCAAAAGCAAAAGGAAAAGGGACACAACGGCGCCAAGATCACAGCCAATGCACATTTTGGCTCAGATTCTTTAGACTCCGACTCACAGCTAAATTTTATGTGGCATATGGCAAGGCGCAACATTTTTGTTAATGGCTTGTAACAATTTTTTGTAGCATACACAAATCCGTTTTGGCTAGCTACTTTTTTATTCAGCTCAAAACTTGTTTTTTTGCTTGTGTTGCCGGAAGCCAAAATTTTTGCAGCTAGCTTGCTGCTTGGCCATTGACATGACTCTGCACATTGCAATATGCCACACCATGCCCAACCACCCACAATTCACAACAATTATTTGTTCGTTTACTTCCTTATATTTATGTTGTTGTTGTGGCTGTTTTTGGCGATTGCCAAAAGCATAATTCGATTAGCTTTTATCGCAGCGTGTTGAGCTGCAATCATTGCGGAAAAATGCCAATTAGAAAACTTATTTGCCCCTAAAACACGCTCTCTCTTTCTCTCTCTCTCTCTCTCTCTCTCTTTCTCTCTCGCTCTCTCTCTCCTTGCCTCTCTTTCGCTCTTATATATGCTGTGTAATTGCTTCAGTCACTGCTGACAGACTATACAATCTGGAGTTGAGTTCTTCCAGCAATTTTTTTGATTTGCAATTTGATGTTGCTGCTGCTGCTGCTGGCTCAACTTTAGCTAATGAACAACAGTGAAGCATAATACAAAGTCAATGAAACTTTTTGGCTTACAATGCTCAAAATAGCAAAACACAAAACATGCCCAGCACACAAACACATAAAGAAAAACCAGCCAACAATTTCGGTAACAATAAACTTCATGTTGCCGGCAACAGCAACAGCAGAGGTAACTAAAACTATTACACACACAGCACCTGGGATAACATGAGCAGACTCACACACATATACGAAAGCACACACACACACACACGCACGCACATATAGACCCACCATTTCCATAAACTTGGCAGTTTCGTTTTCACTTTAATCAAAAACTTTTTGAAAACGCCACCAAAAATTTACATTCATTTTAATTTTACGCTAAATAAATTATTATCTAAGCAGTAAATGTGCAAGTTTGTGTGTGTGTGTGTGTGTGTGTAAGCTTAAACTGTTGCAAAGTTTACCCTGATAAATGGGCGATGCAAAAGGTGGAGTGTTGCAAGTGCAACCAGCAAACTAACCTGATCTGAAGAGCACCTGAGTTGCAGTTTGAAGGTTCACGTTAATTTGGATTGATTAATGCCAGGAAAATTTTGAGCTGTCTGAAAAAAAAAGTAGGTAAAATATTAGAAAGTGGCACTTGATGCACAGCAACAAATGACTGCATTTGCAGAACAACGCAAGCATAATTAATTATTACTCAAGGGCGTTACACTGTTTGTTTGCACAATTAACAAAAACTTAATTTGTCAATACATATAAGCAAAAAAAAAGCTCTTTACTTAAATGAATTACATAAATGTAAATCTGCGTATATTTCTTATAGTTTTAGTCATTTGTTGATTAAGAAATGTTATTTTAAATTATCCAACTGCAAATTATTTAGAGCTGGTTGAGATTCGTATCAGCTGCAACTGTTGCTGTTGTTGTGCATATCTGTGCACACTGACTGCTGGCTGCAACTGAGGCGTTATTAGTGTTTCGCTGTCATTTGAGTTGGCGCCGATGCTGCTCTTGGATGCTGTCTTCTTTTGGCTGCTGCCAGGCACATTTGTGCAACCAGAGCGGAACTTGCGTTTTTGCTAACGTTTTAATGAAAACTGTCAGAAGCAGAAGCTTGTGTGTGTGTTTGTGTTTGTGTAAACTGCAAATAGATGACAACATGCGCCACACCCAGCACTCACCGAGCCCAGTTACTGATGATGCTGCTGCTGCTGTTGCTTTGTCAAGTGTGAATTCAACACTTGTGACTTGACATTTTTAGGCGAAATGCGGCAGCAGCAACAGCAGTAGCTGCAACTTATGAAGATTGCAGCAGCGCAGGCTTGAGGCAACCACAGTTCGCTCAAGCTCGCTAGCTTTGCCTTTTGTGGCAGCAGCTGCACTTAGCTGTACATTAGGCGTCGACCGAAATGAATGCGCGAAACAATTCTGCGGCTCATTGTTTGCCTAGCCGATGTGCGCCGTGCCCTTGCCCCTGCCTTACGCCTTGACTCATTTTCCACGACAAAATTAAAATTGCAAGCGTCAAGAGTGCGGCGCTGAGCTCGGCACTACACTCCGACAAAAAACACAGCAAATTTTAACAAAACAATAAACGAAATAAATTTAATAAAAATATTTATTAAAAATTGTACTATCAAAAAATAAAAAAGTATTTTCCGAAACACTTTATTTAATACACATCGAAATTTAAGCAACTTAATTTCTTCAATGCAGAGTTTACGACATTCTTTTGAAGCTTTTTATTTATCCAATAGTATGCTGATTTTTTGTTTGCCTTCCCGAAAATTTGTTCGCAGTGTTATAGAAGACGGAAGTAGTGCAGCTGCTTCACAATTTTGCATTTCAAATTTACACAAATTTGTCAAAATTGATTCGCTTCTAGCAGCAATTTGTGCTATTTCATGCTCCATAAGCTCCCCGACTCTCTATACATGTTTATATCAAGCATACGCCCGGAGTTACGTGATGTCTTGAGGTCTCGCTGACGTCCAAAGAGGGCGCGCTGATTAACATTTTAATTGTGGCAGCGGAAATGAGCTTTCGGGGCCACGTCAAACACGTGACAGCCTAAGCGCCAGCCACAGCGCAGGCAATTAAGTTTGTTCCTCACGCGCTCAAAAAAGTATGCAATGCAAAACGCATTTAAAAATGGCTCATGGGCGCCATTTTGTGAGCTTGGTTTTAGCAAACCAAGTGCTGTTGGCAACTCAATTTGAGCTGCAAACGACCAAAGCATTAACAGAGGGCGCAGGGAGCCATAGACCGCGCGCACTCACACACACAGAGATACGATTTGGATTGGCCGGCCAGTTGTATTTGTTTGTGCATCAAATTGCAATCGCCGCTGCACATCTTTGCATATACATACTATATGTTTCAACAACAAAAATAACGGCAACAAAATATACAAACATAGCTCTGTTTAGGCGCAAAGATGTGCTGCCTGTTTGTGTATTAGACCGAATGCATGTGTGTGTGTGCCGAGCGGAAATAAAACAAAAACGGATATGCTAACTAAGTGCCTGTACACACACAGCGGCCACATCCGCCGGCGCTACGTTTGCAGTAGACTTCAACGCGAGCTGCCAACTTGCCACGCCCTTTCCCATCCACATCCAAATCTATAGAAAATGCTCTATTTTTAGCCCATGGCTCTGCTGCCCAAGTGGCACTGTCAGTCGTATATTTGCATTCATCCATTTTCCTTATGTCTTATGCCCTTGTGCAGAAAAAGGGTTTTCTCGAATTTTGTTTTTTGATATGCTACGTTGAATAATAGTGGCAATTAGTGTGTACAGTCTTCTTATTTGATGAAAAACGAAGCTGAAAGTTTGTCAATAATAAAAATAAGTGTTAAAATTAGATGCACATTGCCGAGTGCATAAAAATAAAACAAACCCTAATTTGGTTATTCATCCTCTTGTCTGCTACTTTAAAAAAATTAATTTGCAAGAGTATTTAGCTGTCGACACGATGCGAAAAACATTTCTTTGTCCTTGTTTGTTATTTAGCGCTTTGTCTAAAGTTAGTTCGCAAATTCGTTTGTATGCTTTGAACTGAAAATTGTATCGTCGGTAATAGACAGCGTCAATTTAGTAGCAATTTTTTTGCAGAGATTTATTAAACAATTGAACTGTAAACTAGTGCAAAGCTACTAAGTTTAATCTCTTATTGCTTATTGCATTGCCAATAAATAGAACAGTAGCAGCAACAACAACAACAACGAGATACTCAATTTAAACATCAGGTAATCTTTGGAAGCACTAACAACAAAGTTAAATGTACTGTTCAATAAGATTTTGCTACAAGTTTTTGGTGTCACTGGAACTGGAGAAGCAGACAGTAACAGAGAGCAGGGCCAGGAGCAGAAGCAGAAATTGATGTTGAAGATGCATCGTAGCTTGGTCAATAAAGCCAATTTCCAACACAGATTGAATGTCACGGTAGATATCATATGCGCTGTGCAGGCGCAAGATGTTTCACTCATTCCAACATGTCGTTTTTGGTGGCAACCACAGTAAACGTTAGACGTTGTCTGGTGCTGGCAAAAGTTTTAAGCAAAGCTCCAAAAACTTTGACAGCTTTTATTCATTTACTTGCACATAGCCAAAATACACTTAGAGATAAAAGCGACAAGTGGATAAAAGCTGCGTTTTAATTTCAAGATGATAAAGATTATAAATAGTGTTTAGCTTCTAAACAAAATTACTTTTGAGCTTTTGGTTTTTGACTATTTTCATAGCTTAGCAAGATCGATTTACAAAATATCATTAAAACCTGTGTTATCTCAGTGCAGCATACGAATTTTGGCTTGATATGTCATATAATTCATAGCTCCCAACAACTAAGACCACAGCAGCAGAAGCTACTGAAATTGGCGATTAAGTCAGTGTCGCCTTGCAAAAGGCGATAGCAGCGCCAACCACTAATTATCACTGCAAAAAGGGCGTGTCAACCGCCTTCGTTTTCGCGTCAACACTTCAAGCTCTATTGTCTCTTTAACACCTTCGGCCAAGCCATCAGTGGCCCGTTAAATCGCCTTAGAATTTGGCTGGATGCCATCTCTGGGCGGCGGCTACAGATTTGAGCAAAGATTTCCGCTCGGTTCGGCGCTTAGTCAAATTAATCTTTCAAATTAGTTTTGAGTGACAGTCAGCTGAGACTCGCGTTCCCTTGCTGATGCTATTGTTGGTTCATTTTACGCCTATATATTCTCCTTTTTTTGCTGCGTGCCAAAACGAATTTGATCGCTGCCCAACAAGATGATTTGTTTATGCGACAACAACAAGAATATATATTCTATAGATGTATGTAAAGTGCGACAATATTTGGTTTGAAACGAACGGTGTGAAAACAATGCCACTGAGCAATAATATAAATACAATAAATTGAATATCATTTGTTTGTGCGCTCCAATGCGTTTACCAACTGACAGGGTCGCACAACAGCAACAAACACACACAAAAATACACATGTGTGTGCGTGTGTGTTTGCGCACATGAAATGTAATAAAATGCGAACATTGCAGGTGTCAGGCAAAACGACGGGCAACTGTCAGGGCGATGACGCCGGCAAAGGCCACACTTTTGCGGCTAAAATATACAAGAGCACAAGTGAATACACACAAACACACACACACACACACACACACACACACACACGCAAGCTGATATTTATGCAATTTAAAGTAAAACACAAAACTGTCCCGCTGCTGGCCAACGTGAAGTATGCGCAATATGCATGTGCACAGAGCCAAAGCTGTCACACAATAGTTGGTTTGGGTTTGGATTGGGTTTGGCATATGCACACAGGTGCACTTGCGTGATGGCATCTATGTATGTAGGATGTATACATACATTTACGCTTTTTCAATTCTGACCAAAAAATGTCGAACGCGCTTAGCCTTAGTCCGGCGCCGTTGGCGACGCTTTGACACGAAACAAATTTAACTTTTTCATCTCGAGCGCACAAACAACGAAACAAACAAACAAACACACTCAGACACCGAGCGATTTTGGGTGGGATTGGTGTTATTGTGGTAGTGATGTTTTCGGGTCGTGAGTGAGTTGCAACTTTATTAGAAAACTTTATTAATACGATTTATGTGTTTAGAACTTAGCCATAGCTTAAAAGACTATTGATGGTATTTAAAGCTCTTCAATATTTATAATTCTAAAAAAAACTTTATTCAATCTGCTGAGCGTTCTAACAAACTTCTACAACTCTTTAGAACTCTGCATATTGACATGTTCGGTTGAATATCAAACAGAAATTACTTATAGAGAAATTACTTATCTAGCGACAGCCAAGGGAACGGGCTTGGAATAATTAGCGGGGAAAAAACTTTTTTGAGCTTGAAAACACAGATTGAGCATAAAAATTAAAATTAATAGTTAAAATGATTTATTAACTAGGTAAAAAAAAAACTTGCAGCTTGCATTTGAACTTGAAAAAGTTGCCTTATTCTACCTGATCAAAACCATATATAAAAAAAACAGCATAGCTACTTATAAGCAACACAACTTAATGTAAATACCCTGCATGTCTTTCCTCTTTTTGGAACGTTGCCCACTTTTCTAAAGTTAATTTTGACATACGTTTTGGCAAACGAGTTTTCAATCTTGTTGTTGTGCTTGTGAGTTTGCTTTGTGGCCGCATGTGGACCACAATGCGAAATAGACTCTTCCGGTCTGAGTTTGCACTCCCGTGACACGAAAGAATGCACGAACCGTGGCCAACTCAAGTCCTTTTTTGCTGAGAAGCAATCGGTGGTATGTGGTACCCTTTTGCATGCTTTACGCTCTGCTGCATACTTTCAGGCTGCAAAGCGATTTTGCGTTTTTGGCATAGAACGAAAGCGTCCCCAAAGTGAGAGCAAAAAAAAAACACAAGTATAAAAGTAAAGAATGAATGATGAAAAAAAAAATAAGCGAGAGAGAGAAAGAGAAAGAGAGAGAGTGCCAAATAAAAAAAAATGAGCAAAGTGAGCAACGCCGCAAAATGCATAAAATATGCACATATTTAATTTTGACTAGGCGTGCGGCCAGCAGAAACTGAAGCTGGAGCAGGTGCACAATCCAGGTGCAGCTTGCAGCTCACAGCTTGCCCCATGCATTGCTATACGGCTGTCGCGGTTGCTGTTATTTTTCTTGTTGTTGTTGATATTGTTGTTAGTGTAGCCCACTTTCATAAATATGCATGCGCCAGTTTGTACTTTTAATTAAAATGCAGCGCATCAGACAATAAAAAAAGAAAATAAAAAGACGAACACCCATAAAACTGAAGACAAGAGCAAAGCAAAGCGAGAGCACAGAAATTTTGAGTTTGCCTGAAGATTGATTGACTTTATGTTTTCTCTATTTTTTTTTTCTGTATTATTTTATCTTGGGCGCTACAAAAGAACAATTTCAATTACACAAAGTATTCGAGAACGATGAGTTTTTAACACAACTCGAACTCAACTTTTTGAGGCTAATTAATTCATGCAAATGCTCACCGCCCCGCTAACCCCACAATTGGGCTACAATGAGGCTAATTATGCGGCGCCATCCCCAAAGATTCCCATTCCAACCCCTATCTCACCCTGTCTGTCAGCATTCACAGTAGCATTGACAGTTTTGTCAATGTTGTCATCATGAAATCCCGAACAGAAGTGTCCTAAACTTTGACAACAGCAAAACTCCAAATGACAGTATCCCCACATTATCCATCTTTTTCTTCTTTTCCCTTTTCGTTTTGTAAAATTAATTAAACAAAAATGTTAGAAGAGTGCAAATAATTTTCTGACGCGTGCTTCCAACTCGACAAAGTCCAACTTAAATGAATTTCTCAACAGTGAACTATGTCATAGCCTCGATAGATAGGTCATAGCAATTACGAGTTTGGGGTTGTCTACAACTTTTTTCATTGGTCCTTTTACATTTTTCAAGCGCACTAACTAACTGAAATTGTCACCTTGGTGCGTTTTATTCTTCATTATTCACCTAATTAATTTTAATTAGTTGCTAATTTTGGCTAACTATTTATAAAAGACGGATGCATAATTAATTTCTGATATATTTGCCATTTGTACTTAAACTATTAAAATGTATATTCAAGTATTAAATATAATTGTAATGACTTGAAAAAAAAAACTCTTTAGTGTGTGTTGATTTGTAGAAAATTGCAATGAATATTGCATTTGTCAAGCAATAAGCAAAAACGTGAGGTAAAATTGTGGTAAAACTGCTCCTCGCCGAAAAGCAACCACAATAACAATGTAATTTGGTACAAATGGTTTTACACGAGAAACAAACAGGAGGTAAAAGAGAAAGGCAGTGGCAGTGGAAGTGGCAGTGAGGAGGCCCAAAAAATAACCGCGACAGCAATAATGGCAGCAGCCGTCGTCAGCGAAGGAGAGCTGTGAAAATGCATTGCAAGGAAATCAACTCATGGCGCAAAACAATGGAAATTGCACTTAAGAAAATGAATTGCATGCAAATGAGCACGTTGATGGTGGATGGATGGGTTGTTTGTTGGGTGGCTGCTGCTGCCGCGGCTGGCAGCAAGTGGCAAATGGCAAGCAGTTGTGGCGGTAACTGTGTGGCAGCTGCCGTTGTTGCCGCAAAACAAAACCACAAGTCAACCACTACACAAGCAGCTAAGCAGCAGCAGCAGAAGCAACAGCAACTATACATGCTGAGGTGCAAGCATCAAGGTGGCGCCACCAAAAACCACAATCAACCGTTGCAGTTGTACGAGCTGCGAATTTAGTGTTGATGTTGATGTTGTTGTTGCTGTTGCTGATGTTGGTGATGAAGTTGTGCGCAATAAAAATGCGAAAAATTCTTACATTTGATTTGCGGCTGCTTTAACGACATTTTAATGCGCTTCAACACACACACACACACACACAAAAGTCAGTCAACAGCAGTTGCCGTTAATGTAACTCGTGTATATGTATGTGTGGGTGCCAAATAAAAGTGCGCACTTTTAATCAAATTAATAGTAACGTGCTTGCAGCATAAAAACCCACGACCAACGCACCGAGGTCAAGCAGTCAACGGTCAACTCTTACGAAGACAGGCTCCTTTGCTCTCTGTCTCCTTCTCTCATCATTTCTCTTTTTTAAGCTCTTTATGGCCCTTTTGTGTGTCATTTGCAACGCCATTCGAAATCGTATGAAAAAGAAACTGCTTGAAGTTATAAAACAAGAAGATACCCTATATGAAGAAATGCTTTTAAGCCACACACATCTGAAAACTTTATTAGACACTCAATTCACAAACTTCATTCTAATTCACATATTTTGATTATCATTTAAAACTATATAGATTTCATTTAAGTGTAGTTTTAATGTCCAGCAAAAGTAAAAGAAATTGGGAAGTCTGGCTGGATGAGTTTTAGTAAGAAAAACCAGATTTCATTGGAAAATTGTTCAGTTCGCTGCCTATAAGCCTTCTGAAGATATAAATAGACCAACAAAATGTTGGTTGATCTAGAACTGTCGAGCACAATAGTGTAAAATTGTGAGCGTTTGCTTCTTTGAGATGACAAAAACTTTTTTTTAAATTATTCACAGGATATGAAAATGTAGTTTTATTCCTGTGTGTTTTTTTGTGAGTGTGTTTATACACTAAAATCGCTTTGGCAATCAAGCTCGAAATCAAAGTCCAAAATTGAAATTGAAATACGCAAACGAAATTCTGAAGTGGACTCTATATCGCAATGTGATTTTGAAATTCACTCACAAGAGCTCACATACCAAAAAGTTATGGTGCACAATGTGGCATGTGTGTGAGCGGGGTGTTGTGGGGTCGTGTGGTGTGGGAAGTATGGAATGCCATGACCATTGGAGTCGCTGTAGTGCATTAAGTGCTAAACGCCGATGCTTAACTGGAAAACAACTTTTTAACTGCTGCACTCGTAGCTCTGTGACTTTTGCGCAGCAAAACTCAAGTTAGGGCGGCGGGTAGTGCTATGGGGGATCAATTGCATTCCGGGGGCGAAATGGCACGCCTCATATCAATCAGTGCACAGCTGTTTTCGCGCTTATTCAAGTATTAAGCTCGACCACACTTTCGAATTGCTCTAATTACTTTAACAGCCGCCAAAAGGATTGCCAAAGCCTGAACTTTTGGCTGACCACAGCTAGTGAAGGGAGGGGAAGCGAGATAGAGCGAGGCATTGGGGGTGTTGATTTTACACACCGTTTCGGCAAAAATCTGCCAGCAATGCACAATTTTTATTGAACACATTTCATTTGGCAATGCATTCGACAAACGACCAACGACCAAAAACCATAAATAAATAATTCAATGCGAGATTTCAGTTAGTTGTATTATTTTTTGGTTCTAGTTGATTTGCTGCTGCGGCCTAACCAATAAATCACTCATTAAAGTGCCCCAAACTAATGCGACAAATGTGCGCAGCAGCGGCCACATAAATTTAAATTAACATTTGGTTCTGGTTGCAAATATACGGGTGTGTGTGTGTGTGTGTGTGTGCGTGTGTGAGAAAGTGTGTTGGTAACATCATGTGAATTAGTAAAATGAAACCCCAACATGATGACCACAAGCTCCCCCAGCAGCAACGCTGCAATTTATTGAGTTCACACACATAAGCACACAACCCGCATTATAAAATGCACTGCAAATAATTAAATCTAACTTAATCGCCATAAGAATCATCCGACAGATGCGTTACTCAAGTCAAATAGCAATGACTTCTAGGTGTCCTAAACAGTAAACCTCACCTATCGAAAGTGAAGAAGTTTTTAGATATTCAAACCCAAAGACGGAGGGAAATGATATACGGACATCTAAGAGACGGAAACTAATCCATTATATTAAATATACTTGACCTACGCATCATATTTATAGATTGTATATTCCCAGACTAACTTATTATAATGTGGTCGAAAATACTTTCCATTGCCTTTTATACTTTCGCAGTTTCAATTAACGCCTTTTGCACCATTTTTTTTTAATAATATAATTTAATAATTGATTTATGTTTGCACTGTAAATGGACGCCAATTAATAAAAATATTTAATTTAAAAAAAAGCAATAAGCAAATATCTCAATATTAACTAATTAAAAATCATCTGCTATCATCGCAACCAATGCGTTTTAATAAAAAAAATTTCAAACTTAGCTCTTTTAAGGTATGAGAACAAAGTCAAAAATAAGTTTATCTTTAACTTAAGCGGCTTCTTTTGTTTAGATCTGGAAGTTCAGTATATAAACGAAGTTGAAAAGGCATTAAATAGTATTTGCTCTTTATTCCTTTTTTTCATAAACACATTGTTGGTCATTTATTAAGTAGGACTCAAAAGAATATTTATTAAAAAGATTAATTCAAGCGATAAAAAGACTAACTTGAGACTTTTGTTGCTATGGCCAATTAGATGACAAATTAAATAGCAAAAAAATTAATTGCATTCAAAATTCTTAAATAAAAATATATTTTTTATGATAAGCGTTTCAGGGAGCAAACATTTCAATTGAAACTACCGTCGCACAAAATAAGCCAAAACAAATCCCAGTGACAACATTAAAAAATTGCTTGGGATGGTTGTAAAAGAGTCAAATGGGGCAAGTAGAAAAGGGTTACGCCTTGTGCGCACCTGTTAAGGTCAAATCCAAAGCTGGCCAACTAAACAAATTTGCACAGCCCCAAGGCGACATAAATTTTTTGTTATGAATAAATTGTTAAGCAACAAACCCGCAGGGCATTGAACCGTTTTCTTTTTCTCCTTGTTTCTTTTTTGCTTAGTTTTTGAAGGACTCGATGACAAATTTTTGGTTTAAACGGGCTACTTAGGACATTTGTGGGTTCAACCACTTGACTTGGTCCACTGACTCCACCCTATGACTGTAAATGTATCTTTCTGGTCTCCTTACCACACAGCCAGATTGCATGTACACATGTTAAGTCCTTGACGACGGGCAAGACAACGGCAACACAGCGACCGCAAGAGCGACACTTAACACTTGCTCAGCAGGACCATAAAATGCGTCTTTTATTGTATGTTCGTACACATACATACAAATGCTCATAAAAAATGACTCATGTGTTTAATGTTGTGGTAAAATTCAAGCGGGACTTGAGATAATTTATCATCATTTGTTTGGGTCAGTTGAAGGTGGAAAAATTAAGCAATTTTTCTATGCCATAATCGGCTTTTGTGCATTATTGTCTAGTTATTTTATAGATTAACAATTAAAACACACAATTTATGTTAAGGCAGACTATTCTAAGCACATCTTGAAGCAATAAAAATATGATCTCTGATTTATTTTAAGGTAAACTTCCGATAAAATATTTATTTTTATTTTTCTAAATTCTAAAATAAAATGTTTCATTTACTTTCGCAACCTTAAATCACATAGCAAAGCTGCTTCAAAATCCAAAACACCTTTTCCCTAACTTTCTTTCTGAAGTTTTTAACTGCTTTGAAACATTGTTTGCTTGATGGATGGCTTTCACATTGCGTTTATTTTTATGGTAATAAAGATTTATTCAGTGTTGATAAAGCTTAAGTTTACTCAAAATCCTGTCCAGCAAAAGATTTGACACAACAGTTGATCTATTCTTTGATTCTTAGCTTTCACCATCCACCTATTCATTTGAGCTATTCAAGTTACCTTACCACAGATTTGTGTTTTTATGCAAATTGTTAAGTTACAGAAGGTGTTTTGAATAAGTTTCCATGAATCATCTAAGATAAACTATTTAAATATTTCCTGAAAAATTATTCAAAACACCTTTTGTAACTTAAAAAAGTTATCTAAATTAAACATGTTTACTCAAGCTTTTCTGTTTTTATTTTCCCCACTTAACAAATAACTAAATGCAAAGAGGCAAATTATTTATGTCATCTAAATTAAAATCATTAACAACGAAATCCGCGTTAATTAACGCGTTTTTTGTGCATTTGACAAAGCCCATCGATCATTCAATAAACTGCTAGGCAAATCAAAAACAAAACTAGTGCAAATTGAATACTGAAAAAAAATATGTATATTTAAATGTGATTTTAGTTCAAATATCAAATGCTGAAAATAAAATAACATATAACAAATGTCATAATTTGATGCTAAGCATTTTATTGTGAATGAGATTTTAAATTGAAATACCAATCGGTGTTTAATGCAATTTCCTAAATTGCATTGATTTGTGTTTGCGAATAGCCAACAAATAAAATTTAACAACAGCAACTAACTGCAAATGCAAATATCAAAAATGATTTTAATACTCGAAACGATTGCAATTTTTGCGTTGCGTTGAACATTTTGATGCTAATTTAAGGGAATTTAATTGAAATCATTTTTGGGCAAACCTCAGGGCTAAGAGAAAAGAATTCAATTGCTTTCATTAGGTCGAGAGTGAAATGGAGAAGGATTGAGTTTTTGGGGTGGCGAGTTATTAAATTGTTGTAAATAAATATGAAATAAGTTTGGCAAACAACCAAGAGGCATGAAAACGAGAAAAGTTGCAAAACATATTGCCAAGTTTCTTATCCTTTTTACGAGCCCTCGGGTCAAATCGAACTTAAAGCCCTCAAGCCTCAAACATCAATCAATCAAGAACGGCCTTCCGAAAAGCAAACGAACAACTTTTCAGCTGTGGCTGGACCCAAAGTATTTACAGCATATGCAACTTGTACAATGTGGCGTATGATGAATTCTTAAGAGCGAGCATTTCATTATTATCAGCCAGACCTTTAACGGACAGTGGAATTACACAAACACACACTCACACACACACACATTCACAAATACGGGCTTTGTCTAGTTAAACAAATCCATGAGTAAAAACTTTTTTCGGGTTTTAGCATTGCAAAAACTTTTACGTTTGGAATAAGTTTAGCAGCCACGCTTTTACACTTGGCTTTTTCTACGGCTTTGCTCATTCATGAATAATTAACGGCATTGTTGTTGTTCAATAGCGTCGGTGGTTTTGTCAAAGCAAAGAACCAAACCAAACCCACTCACACACCACCCAAAAAGTAGTTAAGCATCGCTGCAACTGCCAAGTTGCATGCCAGCCACACATTCAATAGACACTATGGTATGAATATCTCGAACTGAAGGTTGTGCTTAAAGTTTTAACAGCGCTCGGGGCGCAATGCAATGGCTGCTGTGCTTGAACTTGTCGGCCAAGTCAGTGCAACAAGCAGTGGCTGCGAAAACAAGTCAAAAGGAAGCATGGATTATAAAATTTAATTGGATTTTGATGCCAGCAGCGGGATAATTTGATTTGCTATCCAAAGTGTGGTAAATTCTTCCTCTCTTTCCCGATCTCTCTCTCTTTCTCTCTTTCCATCTCTCTCTTTAGCTTATTCAGCTTACATTCTTTTCATAACCATACGTTTACATATATCCTTTTAGCTTTTTGCACCACTTTGCTGCACTACACACGCACCGCTTGGCTAACTGACGCTTTTACTGCCTTTCATTCTGACCAGCAACAAAATAGTTTAATTCCGCGACTGCCAGTGACCGACTTCAATGAAATGAAACGCACATGCCACACTCCATTTAAATGCGCGCACGTGATTTTTGTTGCAACTAAAAGATTTTTGTTCTCTCTGTATTCGAATTGAACGTGTGCTGAACTTTTTTTTTGATGATACAAATACACACGAACACGACTTAAAATGGTATGGATTTTGTGGGTTGAGAATCTTTATATTAAGAGATTTACAAATAATATATATTAAACTCAACAAAATGTATCCAAAGTTAAAGTTATTTATGTATTCGGACAAGATACATAGCTCTAAAATAACAGCTGGAAAAATAATAATATATAATAACTTTTCATTTCCAAATGCTTAGGGATAGTTTCAGGTTTTCAATTGAAGGACTTAATTATTTATACTTAAGTCTTATCTGTATTTAACACAATTCTAATTAAATGAATTCACTGAATACTGAAAGACAAGCAACAACGGCAACAGTCGAAGGAGACAGTCTGTCATATCCGTTTCCGTTTAAGCTACAGTTACAGTTACAGTTTGGATTTCCCGGCTTTAAACAATTCAATAAGTGGAAAGGCAAATTCAGTTGAGATGCGACACCAACCAGTGTAAAAGAACTCTCAACTGATGCGCATTCAATGCGTTCACTTTTAATTATGACGAGAAACAAGAGCAGGAACAATCCGAGCTCCAAGTTCCGAGCTTGTTGACTCTCTGATGGGGATGATGCTCATAAAATGTGCAGTGGTGTAGGAGTTGAAGTAGGAGCATTGTCCAGGCGACGACAAAATGAAGTCTTAAATCACAGCATGTTATTTCCGCTGCACGCGCCCCTCTCTTTCATGGGGGAAGATGAGGGCTTGGGGAGTTGCCGGCACGGTGCATTCAACGTTCCGTTTCCGGCTGCGAGAACAACACGCTAAGGACGATTATGTCGCCCACGCACACACAGATCCCAATCGTCCAGTGCGAATTGAATTTTTTTAAATTTATATTTTTGTTGATTTTTTTTTTTCTACTTATTCCCGCTGCTGCTGCTATTTTCAGCAGCGATTGGCTTGTTTTGCCCTTTTGGGTATTATCAGTAGCGGCTTTTATGTCATCATAACCGCAACGATGGGCGCCGTAACAACGAGCTCTCCTTGGCTCCCCTGGCCACGTCCTGGTCCAGTGTCCTGCATATGGCGAACAGAGAACGGAGGGTGAACGGGAAAACGAACAAGCGAATGTCCGTTTACATAAATTTCGCTGTGCGGCAAAAGGAAAACTGTCGAGCGTGCAGAAAAATGAGATGACAAATGAAGTTTGTCGGCTAATGGCAGCGGAAATGCGAGCGGTGGCATGAGACAGGAGTAGGGTAAGGGAACGATGAGCATGAGGGAAGGTTCTGTAGGTAGCCCGACAAGCTTACACTTTTTGCGGCGTGGCAATGAACGGAAGTTGAAACAAACAAGTAAATAAATGGCGCCAATTGGCTGGCTCCCGGCGACGACAACGACGCTCCACTTTTAAGCCAAAACGACTACCATGGCTAACAACCAGCTGCACTGCAAGAAAAAAATATTGGCTTCGAAAGAGAATTTCAGCACGATTTAAACTTATTATTATTTTAAAAAAATGCTTTTATACGAAATAGAGTCAAAATACAAGAACACCTTTGTTTTGAATCAATATCAATGTAATCAACTGATTTCTAAATATTAAGTAATGATTTTCTGTCATGTCTGTAAACCTTTTTTTTCAGTGTGCCCCGGGTGTCAGTTTGTTGTTTTAAAATTGTCGGGGCAGCACACGCTGTGGGAATTTATTTGGTAATCTGAACTGAGTCAGCCAAAGCGATTATAACGAGAGTAAACACAATCCATTTTCGCGTGTTGATTGCTCGAGCTGTTTTCTCTCTCTCTCTCTGTCTCTCTCTGTCTCTTTCGCAACTGATAATTAACAGCCATTTGAACAACGAATATGCCCGCTTAGCCAGCCTCATCAAATATCATGCTCCCCGCTCATCCCTTCTCCTACTTACTCATATCGTACAACAACAGTTGGGGCAGTAATTCAATATTAAAAACCAATATCCTTAACTTGCACAACAACAACAAGACTTGACTGTATGAGGATGCCTTTTCGCAGAGTAGACACTGCATATCGGATGACAGCACACACACATATTCTCACAGACAGAGAGGGTTGCCCCCTGTGGCAAAAGCTTGAAAACATAAACAAGCAGAAAATCTAATCGCCAACTACGATCAAAGTGTCCAGTTTAGATATTAAGTTCAACACTAAATGTGAAACTAGCCAAGTGTTTGGGCGGTGAATAGTCGTTTTGCCTTATAGCTAAGAGTCTTCTGCCAGCTGTATATACACTATTCATATACATATATATGTTGCGTATACGTAATTTGAGGGGCGTCATGTGGCATAATGTGCCATCAGCTATGGTTGTCGCTTCGCATTTTGGCTGCGGGGCAGCATAGCATTGACCAACACATAAAGTCAATTTTGTCGCTATATCTGTAGCTTTCTCTAACTATATGCCATACATGAATATATGTATGTAATTGGTGTGTATATGTATGTATTAGTAGCCCCTGGGCGTTGTAAATATTATTCTTATCTTACACTATAAATCTACATATGACAATTTTCGCACAGCTGCTGGCTAGCGGGCAAAGGGCAACTGGAAAGTGGCAACTAACAGCTGGCGACTCTCATCCTAATCGGCACATTGGATCAACATTGCTGCATCTTAAAGTAGACATAGATTCCCAGTTAGTTTTTAAAAATAACATTTACGAAACTTGCAAAACTTTGGGATAATAATTAAAACTTAATTGATACAACTAATTCTCGACAGTAAAAATGTCACTGAGAGGACAAACTAAATCTTTTTACAGAGTAACTTCTAGTCTAACACCTTCAACCAATTTCTTTCCACACGTTTGTTTCGTGTATTTCTTTATATTTTCCGCTTTTTATGGTTTTGGTTTGTTTTGAGGGCAAATTTAATTGGCATCTGCCCTCAGTGCACACTAATTAAATTCGTACTTTTTGTTTTTTTTTCACAGTTACCCAAACTCTACAAAAGGGCATCTAACGAGGCGCCACTCAAAGGTAATGTCAAAGGCATGGCTGTGAAAGTAGTTGTTTAAAGTTTGCAACTAAATGAGTGGCACACACTGAGCTATCACGCTTATCTGAAAACGTCTCGCACCTAAGGATGAGAGAGAGAAACTGAATAAGAGATTTGCAGAGTTGTCACAGAACTCGCATAAGTCATGGCCACATGCTACAAAGTTGGGCGTTGAAGCAGATTTTGTGGCTTTGACCGTGGTTGCAGCCACTGAGACAGTTGGTGCATATGAAATGCATGCATGTGTTCTTCATGCACATACATGAAATCGCATAAATCAGGAAACTGGATACATGTTGCGTTGGCATACAAAAGGATATACAATTGCTGATAGCAACGAGACACAAACACTGACACACAGCAGAATACACAAAAAAAAAAGGTGTATGAACAGTGCTGAAAAAGGACGACTAAAAGGCACCCAGCATTTAGCCATTAAATATTTCTGCAGAAGATATGCTGAAAGGTAAATATTCTTTATGAGATTTTTTCATAGCAATTTAACTAAATTAAGATATTACAAAAATTAACTTTAAAACTTTTTATTCGTTATATATTTTAATATTTGATAATTGTACTTTTTCCAATCAAGTCCTTTATTTAGAAGCTTCATTGATTTTTCTTATTACAACAACAACAAAAGTGGGATCAATAAACATCAATTATAAGCAAAACTTTTTCACGCAATCTCCAAACACATCTTTATTAGTATCTATTTCGAATGGTAAAAGACATTAATATATACACCATACAGCATCCGGTGCAAACAACAGATGTACGTTGCAGCAACCACATATCCGAAGTAGGTGCAGCAGCAACAGCAACAACAACACCAATCGCATCAGTAGAAACAACAGCAGCAGCAAGAGCTGGACATGTCGCGAAGCATAAAAGCAAAACGCAAAGGACAATAGAGTGTGGGATCGTAATGGCAACGGTTTAGTTTTAAGGCCATACAGGACCACACACACACACGCACGCACACACAGTGACATACTCCACTGTGGAGACAAGTTGACAATTGAGATGACAAAAATTTATAGCTTAAAGATATAGTTAGTAAAGTTGAGGAGGGAAATAATTTAATTTAATAATTATTATTTTCATATTTTAAGAAGACCAGCTTTTCGGGGATACAAACGAACGATCATTTTTGTGCTCAAACTTATGCCTGTACTTTACGTTCTAAAACTAATGTTGCGCTGTTTAACATTTCTTCTGCATCTGACGGTTTGCCTGCAAAAACTGCCAATCATTCCCATTATGCATTTATAGTGCTGGATGAAACAACAAACAGATAGTCCGACCCCACCGGGCTGGCAGGTGAATTTGCGCCTGATAAGACAGCGAAGGGGGGAGAGAGCAGCTATAGGAGGAAGAGCAGTGTTCGTTGATTGCCTCCGCTGGGTGTTGTTGGCATCAAAAAACAAAACATCTGGCGGCCAGAAGAAGGGGCAGCAGGATGACTGCCACTTAACTTTGACCCTAACGAATGCGCGATAGTTAGCCAAACGATGCGTTGCTTTCGAGACGAGAACAGAATAGAAGGCTAGTGAAGTCAAGGCAAACTCTTTTGCTCTATAAGCATAGCCATGTCGGCCATTTTGCGTTGCGTTATCAGCGGTCAGCGCAACTTCCGCATCCACCTCCTCATCCGCATCCGCATCGACCGCAGTGCAACGCAACGCAGCGCAAGTCAAGGCAAAGCTAACTTGCCCGCGGGCAAGTTGTTGACACTTTTATGAACTCCACAGATTGGCCATGTTGTGTGGCTTTTGTTGCGGTTTGTTGGCCTTAACAGCAACCGCCTCTTGCCCTTTTTTGCAGTTGTGGCTTCTGCTGCTGCAGCTAGTGATGTTGCTGGTTCTCAACCACGTTTGCGTTTGAGCTTGGCGCGGTAATTCGATTTGTGAAATCTAAGAGCTTAAAATCGATGAATGTTGGTTGAAGCAACATATTTGAGAAAACAACAGAAGTTATAGAGTTTTTCATTTAAAATTTAACTAAATCGAAATATTAGCTGTGTATTTACTAGTCAATTCCATTGTATTTTTTTTTTTTTTTTTTTTAACAATAACATTGTTAGGCTTTAAGGCCAAATATGAATTAATTTTATGTGTTTTTATTCTATCAACAAACTTGAAAGTGTTAGGTCGTATATCGAACGAATATATGTGGTAGTCTTTAAATAAATGAATTCATCGATTTCTTGTTTTAATATCACATATATTTAATTTAATTGCATCGAATATTTGTTCCCTGTTTTAATTAACGAAGCATTAAAGGTTTAACAAAAAGCAAATGGTTAACGTAGAATATAAATAAGCAGTTGGAATTCGAGGAAACTATCCAATCAGCCAATTTGCATTCAAAGAGCGGCCTATTCGTTGAATGGGTGAATGCTTAAAGGCCATTACAGAGAGGTGTCCTTTCCGGCTCCGACATTTGAAAGTCAGACAGTGACAACAAACCGCCTGCCATCGGCATTGTAGACTGACAACGTTGACCCATGATGTTGCAGTTGACATCGTTGTTGTTGTCGTTGTCGTTGTCAGCAGCCACGACGTAATACAGCTGACACTCGACAAGGTGCTGAACCAAAAATTCACCCACATAACCAAGCAACCAAAATAACAATTAAGCGTGAGATAGTTCAAGAAAATACACTTCTATAAGAGAGTGCATTAATTGAAGTTTATACCTTAAGATCTAAAGCTACTAAATAACAAAATAATTTAATAAAATCTGATATTAAACAAAAAAAACAACCAATGTGAGTCCGGTCACACGGGAGATGTGTAAACATCTTAAAATTAATTTGTTGTTGTGCAGTTGCAAGTACTTATTCCTTCGAAATTTTCTTTCTCAAATTAACAGCAGAGCTGCGCGGCTCGACCGTCTCAAGGCTCTGTTTCCCGAACTAAGCTTGAACGTAAGCTCGAAATTCAAGCGATTACGCAAATCGCCAACTCATCGAACAGCTTTTGCCTTCAAGTAGAATAGAACAATATAAAAATTTAATATTATTAATACCCAAGCAGTCTGTTTTTAAATGTTTAAAATTTTTGCTAAAACTATTATATATATTATCTTTTCTTTGAACCAAACAAACTAGCTTATGTTCATCCATTTTGAAAACAGCTGTTTCAACATGCAATTGAACTTGAATTTCAGTTTTCTGCAGATTTTCAACTTGATTTGTAGTGGAAATGCATGTCAAAGTTTAATGCCAAAAATGGACTTGGATATTGCTAAAATCTTTCGACTTCC